>OY776677.1:73173350-73826986 GCA_963675555.1 Leptura quadrifasciata
ATCCTGGGGTAGAAACAACCCTCAAAATAATTTAAAAAATCATAACTCTCAAACTATAAGCCGGCGCACATTTATGTTCTTAGAAAATATTTATAATAGTGCTAGAAATCTTAATTTGAATTTTCATGGGCTTCCAATCAGACCCTGGGGTAGAAACAACCCCCGACATAATTTAAAACATCATAACCCTGAAACTATAAGTCGGCGCACATTTTCCTTAGAAAATATTTATAATAATGTTATTTATACATTATAATCCTCTAACTTTTCTACTTTAAGCCTAAAATTTTTCAGAACAACTTCTTCGTCCCTTACATTAATTATTTTAATAGGTATCTAATTTTAAAAATGAAATCCGAATATACCGTGCATATCATGGTCAAGGTTATCCACTAATAAAACTGATGAAAAAGTTGTGTATTATTTATTCGCAATGAAATAGAAACTTTACCTTTTGACAATGTTAACCCAGAAATTCCTTTTAAATTATTTTTTGTTGATGAATCAACTTTTTCATGTTTAGCTAAATATTCACTAAAAATAATGCTAACTGTTGCTCCTGTATCTATTAAAAATTTTAATTTGTTATTTCCATAAAAAAATTCAACAAAATTCAACCCATCTACTGTTAAAACTTCACCACGTCTAAAATTTTATATTTCCACTTGTATGAAATACCTGACCGCTATTTGCACTCGGAATGTCTTCATCTTTGGCTCCTTGTATCGCCTCTGCTAATTTGGAATAATTTCACCCTTTAACAATAGTCCTTAAATCACTGTTTCGCAGCAGAAAATGATTTTCTAAATCAGTAATTAATTCCGCGTTTGAGTTATACTTCTTGTTAAGCCTAATATTTGCATTTTCATTTAAACACATCTTTAAAATATATGTTGTCAATAATAAGCGTTTGCCCGGGTCATCTAATAAAGAATCATACAACTCGATAGCATTGGTAAGTTGCTTGGTTGCAGTTTCGCTACCGTTTATAACTGGCAGCAAACTTGCTGCTGTTTTTAAATCAAATGTTTCTGACATTTTTCCTAAACTTAATATTTACCCCTGATTTATACAAAACTTTCAAACTCTCATAACAATTCTTAAATTTATCTAATTTCTTAAACTTAGAGTTTACCAGTTCACTATTATTCTGTCTCACAATATTGTATTTAATTAAGTTCCTACCTACGATATACACTTTCAGTTTTTCTAGTAAATAATTAAATTTCCTTGTAATGTCCATTATCCATATCATTTTAATATTTATTTTATCATTTGACATTTGTTGATTCAATTATCGTGGCTAAAAATTACCTAAAAAAAAAAAAAAGAATTGCTGCCCTTTCAGGCAAGGCTTGCTTAGATCTTCTTCAATTTCTTTTCCCATTTCCGGCAATAGTTACTCCTTATTTCTCTACTATTATAAAAGTTCATTCTGCTTAATGTGCCATAATTTTCCAAAAAAATATAAATATACATATGTTCAATTCAAACTGGCCGGACTGGCTAATGTTCTATCTTCTGATGCAATATAAAGTAACCAAACCTTGTACCATTAAATAGTTCCATAGATTAACCATGTTCCTAATTAATATTTCCATTTCGCCAGAATCTTTATATGTCTGCCCAGTTTACTGGCAGGACTGGCAGGATCGCCATGTAATGTAAACTCTTTACTTGGGTAAAAACGCTGTTCTCTCATCAAAATATAACTTTATTCTATTTTACTTTACAGCAAAAAATAGTAAGTGGTGCAATTAGCTTGCAATATTTTTACGTCACTTCACAGCAAAGCATAACAATAATTATAAATACATAACAAAGCAAATAACTAAACCTAGATAAAACAATTAAAAAATTCAATAATAATAATAATACCTCTAAATATAAGATTTAAATTATACCATTACATATAAAATCAGTAATAATAATTGACAACACTGATATAAATTATTATTATTGTGATTTATGTAAAAAAATGTCTCACTCGGAAGGAAACTTTTATAATACAATTGTCGATAGTTAAGACCTTCTGCCGTAACAATAAACGATTGATTGTAAATTGGGATTCTGAATAAAAGTGATTCATATCATAAAATATGAAAATCACGAAATCTTTCAATTTTCTTTCTCGCATTGGGGCTTTCTACCTTTTCTCATATTAAATAAAGTTATATCCTGACTCCGACTGGAAACATATTAAGGAATTCATTACACCTACTGCTCGACATAAATTTCATAGGGTAGCCACAAAAATCCGCTTCTTTGTATGTCACGAATTTCCATACAACTTTGTATTTCAAATAAAATAACAGTTAATAATTTGAATATGTCTGTTTGGAAATAGGAGAGAGTAATGCTCTAGAAACAAGCCAGGGTGCTTATACTTTAATGAAAATATTGAGACCAAGACTGAAAACTGTAAATAATTGGAGAAGTTAAACAACAGACGTTTATTTCTAGTAAAAAGAGATTTATTTTCGAAGGTCTTAGTCCATAAAGAAAGTACTATTATTATGGGCGAATTAAAATAATCGAATTTTTATCAAGTATTATGTTTTTTAGGTAGATTTCTACCTATTGCAGAGTGCAGCATGTCCGATTCGGCAAAATTTCAGTATAGTTTCTTCGATTATGGTCCACAGACCCCAAATATATATATATATATATATATATATATATATATATATATATATATATATATATATTGTACTGTTCTACTTTTATTGAGCTTAATAATTTACAGTACTAATCAAACTTTAACTTGTTTATTTCCAAATATATATATATATATATATTGTACTGTTCTACTTTTATTGAGCTTAATAATTTACAGTACTAATCAAACTTTAACTTGTTTATTTCCAATAGATAAAAAAAAACTTTAAAACCAAAAGATCAAATTAAAATCTCTTACCTTTTGATCCGAAAGTATGTCAAAATATTTAATGGGCCGGCTAGCTTATCTTTCCCTTCAGGAGCAGGTTCAAATTCAGTTCCTATTTAAATTGAAATTTTTATTAAAGTAAAATTTTTAATCTGATATAAATAATTTATTTTCTTTGATATTTAGATAATTTAGCTTTATAACAGGTTCGAAAGTCTAATACACTATTTAAATTTTAATATACAACCTTGTCCAAAAATTAAATAAGTACACAAAAACCTTCCTTCTTCGTAGCTACAGTCTTCTCTTTCCAAATCCAACAATTCTCCTTTCATTAATTCTTCACCTTATCTCATCCTTATCTCCTCTGCAACTCCAATCCACAATAACACCTCTACCTTCTTATTTACAGTCTATTTTTCTCTTCTTCGCTGATCTCCACAATTTCTGGCATTTCATTCAATTTCAAAATTATTAATCCTTGTTTATTATTTTTCTTCTTCACTCCTTAATTTTCACTTGTTCTTTTTTTCTTAAATTTGTTTTTCCAATTTTACAATCTCTCTTTTATCTGTTGTTTGTTGTTCTATATAACTAAATATCAAAGTATCCAAAATAAACAAAACAAAACACCATATGAATTTTGATTAATTTCATTTCAAACATAACCTAACTTAAACCTCCTTGTCTTGTTTTTTAGGTTTTCGCGGGTGTTAAATGAAGTGTTAGTGTACTTCCGGGTGCTCTCCCGCGTCGATGGTCGACTCCTCCAGGAGTCACGGTTGTCTGAACGACGTTTCGGCAGAATCTCATCTGCCATCTTCAGGTTCTAACTGAAAGCTGCCTACTGCTGCTCCTCGTTGCTCGAACTGAACTGACGTTCCCCGCGTTGTGCGGCTCCTTATATATTGTCCGGTCTAGGGCGCGCCTGCGCGTTTGGCTACGTGTTACCGGTCCCCCACTACCTGTGGTAGGCGTGGCGGGCACCTGAGCCAACCCGACAAGTGGCCAAATGACAAATGTATTTGGAAAAGTCGTTCAGAAAAAAGTAAGTTCAAATATGAAGTTTTATTTGAACACATTGATTTTTATTTTATTTTTTGAAAAATATTGCGTCAGAGAAATTCGAGGTTTGGGATAGTTTTGAACTAACCCATATTCGAATATTTGAACTTACTTAATTTTTCTGAACGACTTTTCCAAATACATTTTTCCTCCATCTCAATCGCTAATGTTACTTTTGCAAAATTCCCATTTTAAAAACATCACAGTTGGCTTTGAAATAGAAATTGAGTAACAGTTCTACCTTCCAAAGGTAGTTCATTATGGGTATTATGTGCTGTAAAAAATATATACAAATCAACGGGGGAGGAGTATTTCAGGGAGATTCCCTCAGCCCCCTTCTCTTTTACATCTCACTACTGCCATTATCCGTCTCGCTCCAGAAAACCCGTGGCTACAACTGCGGTACCCCCGGCGACAGGAAGCATAAGGTCACCCATCTATTTTATATGTATGACCTTAAACTTTATGCCTCTGGAGAGAGGGATCTCCAGCAGTCCCTTAGGGTGGTACAGGAGTACACGCAGGCTGTCGGTATGCAGTTCGGGTTGGACAAATGCGCACTGATCCATCTCAAAGGAGGACGATGCGGTGACTACGGAGAGGACGCGCAGCTCGTGGATGGAAGCATCTTACACCATCTAGATGCCGGAGAGTCGTACACTTACTTGGGTGTCGAGCAACGCTCCACCCAAGAAGTGAGTGTAGTGAAAAACGCTCCCTGCGGCAAGTATCAGCACCTACACTCCGACAGATCTGGTCTTCAGAACTGTCGGGGAAGAACAAGGTGTCTGCTACAAATATGCTTGCCGTTCCGATCCTTCTCTACTCTTTCGGAGTAGTGAAGTGGACTAGAGAAGAGCTGCGTCAACTCGATGTAGTAACCCGCAAGAAGATGCATCTCAATAGGAGCTTGCATCCTAAATCGTCCGTTCCACGGTTATATCTCCCACGACATCGGGGAGGCCGTGGACTCTTGAGCTTGGAGAGTCTCCATAGCAGGATGGTTCTGGATGGAGCATGTAAGGTCATCAGGAGTTCGGATCCCCTCCTCTGCATGGTCCGAGACCATGAAAATGCAGAGGTAGGAGTTTTTCTCTTTAAGGCAGCACGGAGAGCAGCCGATGAACTTGGTCTCATCTTTGACGTCGAGCGGGTAAACCCCGACTCTGTCACCGAGTTGGAACCCGCTCGACTAAAAGCCCACATTAGAGCTGCAGAACACAACATCCTTCTGCAGCTTCATAAGGATAAGCCATTGCATGGAGTCTTCTATAAAAATATAGAAGACCTCGGCTTATCCGAAAGGCTGACCTTCGCCTTCTTAAGGTCAGCGGGGCTGAAGTCTGAGACCGAGGGATTCATAATGGCTTGCCAAGATGGTGTATTTAACACCCTCGTCTATCGACGTCGTGTCATGGGTATGGAGGTCCCTGATATCAGCTGCAGGGCCTGCCGCAGAGCGCCGGAGACTGTAATGCACTTACTGTCGGCTTTCCCGACATACGCAGTCTCGGCCTATATTCATAGACACGACGCAGCATTACGAGTGCTTTACTATCATCTAAGGCACTCATATGGGATAGACGAAACACCAGTGCTGCCTTACGCTCCGGGGGATATTGAGTCCGTTGTGGAGAATGAGAAGTGCCTAATTTATTGGAACTACTCGTTTCCCACTGTCAGGCAAATACAAGCCAACAAGCCTGACATAGTACTCCTCGACCACCAACTCAAGACAATGTATGTCGTGGAATTCTCAGCTCCCGCTGAGAGCAACATTGTCTTGAAAGAGGAGGAAAAACGGACAAAATATCGAGATTTGCTCTTCGAACTCCGCAGGCTTTATCCAGGCCATTCTGTTAAAATAATGGTACTGATTATAGAGCCCTCGGTGGAATGAGGCAGACGCTGCTTTCAGAACTAAAGATCATACCGGCATGCCGAGATTCGGCAGAGATCTTAGCCGGCAGAATGCAGAAGGCTGTCATCCTCGGTTCATTGCGTCTACTCAGGGCACAAGATTCTCGGACCCGGTAGTCACTCACCCCACGGGCGTGGGGAGTGGCTATTGGTATTACCAGCTCCCCTCTGTGAGTGTCGGAGCTACAGAGTAGGGTGACTGGTTTTTTGTTATAAATAGTCTCTCAAAGTCCAACCCTACGTCCGGCACATACCAACTAAGCCACGTGAGAGACGGACAACGTCACACGTTGTCACATGACGGCAAACAGGGCTATGGCAAAACCCATGTAATAATGGATCTTAACAGAAGTATAGCCTCGGATGAAGGTAACGACGTTAACGATGCCAGTTTCGTGGAAACTGTTGCCGCGTCCGGCAGGAGAGCTGAGGTCTCTCAGGTCGTCACCATGCGAAATCCTCAACTACCAAACCGCGAACAAACGAGCAACCAACAACAGCCCCCAGTTCAACCAGCCCAACGTGCTTTGCACCGTCACAAAGCAACCACCAAGGCTGGATTACCCAGGCAGCGCATGAAATGGACTGACAGTTTAAACACAGATTTAATGCGCAGTTATTATAGAGTCACACAAGGAGAAACAACCACTGTTGGAGTTAGACCTCTCCTTCACGCAGCATTCAGTGAGCTACATCCTGAATTATCACACTTAAGTGGACAAAGGCTTATGGATCAAAAGCGAGTTGTTATTAACAATAAACGTCTCCCCCGTGAACTGCTGAACCTCATGAAAAGAGATGCATTACAAACAATTGCACCCCCGGCCGCACCTGATATTCCAGTTGACGAACCAGTGATCGATGACGAAACGACACCGAATGGTGAACAAGCAGCCCCACAAAATGTAGATGTACTCGCAGCAGACAGGGATGGCACTCTAATAGCGGAACTTCAAAGTGCATTCAATAAGGCATTCATTGAATTTAGTGGTATGAGCCCAACGTGCAGGCCTTCAATACCCAAGCAGAATTCCTCTAGAAAGCTGGTGATTATGACAGATCTCATAGACAAACAAATCCTAGCGCCTTATTTTCAATTGCATCACACCTTTGAAGAGATGCACACGGCTGTATACGCAGCAGCCATTGCAGTGATAAGAACTTTGGGTTCGGATGTACTAGGCAACAGCAGAAGCCCTCGCAAACCCAACCCTATGGCCCAACCTTGGAAACAACGTCTGAAAAATAAGGCGGATGCAATAAGAAGAGATTTGGGACGACTGATGGCATACCGGATTGGTCACAAGAGCCGAAAACTTGAAAAGCAGGTAGAACAAATCTTGCACAGAACAGCAGTACACTGCAATAGAGATCCTGTGAATAAGACAATTACTGAAGTAATTGGCACATTAAAACAGAGACTCAGTGTTGTTACCAAAAGACTCCGTAGATACGAAGAAGCAGACACCCGTAGAAAGGACAATACATTGTTTCGCAACAATCAGAAACAGTTCTACCGAAACTTGAAAGGAGACGGTGTTACCATAGACACAGAACCTCCAATAGCGCAGGAAGTTCAGGAATTTTGGTCGGCAATTTGGTCCGTACCCGACGAACATAATGATGACGCCCCCTGGCTAAAGAGAGAAGCTGCAATGATGAATGACCTCACACCGATGGAAGACTTAGACATCAATTTTCTTGATGTCCAGAAAGCTATCAAGGAGTCACAAAACTGGAAGGCAGCAGGAGTGGACAAGATTCAGAACTTCTGGTACAAACGGTTTCCCTCCACCCATAAACATATGACGAAGCATTTCAATAGTTTTTTCCGCAATCCTGATCATATACCAGCATTTTTTACTGAAGGTAGAACCTACCTACTACCAAAAGATAAGGACACACGTAACCCAGCAAAATACAAGCCCATCACATGCTTACCAACAATATACAAACTGTTTATGGCCTGTGTCACCGAAAGAATATACAGACATTGCGAAGAAAATGGGGTACTAGCCACTGAACAAAAGGGCTGCATTAGAAAAGCGCAGGGGTGTAAAGAGCAACTCACTATAGACTCTATAATTGTAGAACAAGCAATTCATAAACATAGAACCCTGCATACTGCCTACATAGATTACCGCAAAGCATTCGACTCAGTGCGTCATTCTTGGTTGTTGAAAGTATTACGTTTATATAAAGTGGCGCCATCAATTGTCACATTGCTGGAGCATCTGATGTCATCGTGGAGAACAAGGCTGGAGGTCACGTGCAAAGATGGATGGGTTACCACGGATCCCATCAGAGTCTGCAAGGGCATATTTCAGGGGGATAGTTTTAGTCCTCTATGGTTCTGCCTGGCACTTAACCCTCTCTCCCATATGCTTAATGAAAGTCAATATGGGTTTTCCTTGACGCATCAGTCCGTTGTACAATATAAAATCTCCCACCTTATGTACATGGATGATATAAAACTATACGCCAGTAACGCCACACACATAAAGGCACTTGTAAGAATTACCGAGATTTTCTCTAAAGATATACGCATGGACTTTGGACTAAATTAATGTAAAACTCAGATGGTCTCTAAAGGAAAACATCAAGCTGTTGGATTCCAACTGATGGACGGTAATGTTATTGAGCCAATGGGAGACGAGGAATCATACAAATATCTCGGTATGCTACAATCTACACGTACCGATCAGAAAACTATTAAACAGAGGACAAGAGCAAAATATACCGAAAGACTACAGAGCCTCTTAAAGTCCAAACTTAGCGGCAAAAACCTCATCAACGCCATAAATACATACGCCATCCCCGTCACCACATACACGTTTGGCGTGATAAAATGGACGACCACTGATAAGCAGAAGTAGAAAGACAGACAAGAGTACTCCTCACTAAATACCGCGCCCTCCATCCTAAGTCAGCTGTTGAGAGGTTAACAATTCCCCGAGAAGACAGAGGTCGGGGTTTAATTAATTTAACATAACTTCATCACAAGCTTACATACAACAATATTTCTTGGGAAGAAAAGATACACACCCTCTCTATAGTGCGATATGTACAGCCGACCAAAACTACACTCCTCTGTGCCTATGTAATGCTGCTCAGACCGAAGCCACCAGTAAATCGGCTCATACTAGATCTCTACAAAATCAGTGGATGCAGAAACAACTACACGGCAGGCATCCTAATGATCTCATCTTGGATTATGTCGACAAAATTGCGTCGAACTACTGATCTGTTTCCAGACACTGAGGGATTCATGATAGCTATCCAAGATCAAGTTATCGCCACGAGAAACTATATGAAATATATAGTTGGGGATCAAGATACAGCTGATGATCGGTGCCGAAAATGTAGGGTCTCTCCAGAAACAATCCAGCATATCACTGCAGGCTGTACTCATTTAACATCGTCTGACTACTTACATCGCCACAATTATGTCGCTAGAATTATTCACCAACAACTAGCAATTAATATCGGCTTAAATACGGAACGACTACCATATAACCGATACAGCCCACAGAGTGTACTTGAAAATGGGAACCACCGATTGTACTGGGACAGAACGGCGCTCACCGACATAACAATAACCGCAAACCGACCCGACATCATCTGGGTGGATAAAAGTAGGAAAAAGACCTTCCTCATAGATATTGCGGTCCCTAATGCAAACAATCTCCGGGACACTTATGTCGAAAAAATTAACAAGTACATGGATCTTGCCATTGAAATCCAGCAACAATGGCAGCAGCCACAGTCCGAGTGGTTCCCATTGTAATCTCGTCCACTGGAATCATCCCAAAAAATTTGAAAGACAGCTTAGCAACATTGAACATAGAACTTTGTGTTATGAGGGATATCCAAAAATCAGTAATTCTAAATACCTGTAATACTGTACGCAAGTTTCTTTCCTACCCATGACTCACGCATAGTGCATCTTGTCAGCAGGCCGATGTACATGTGAAATAGCACCGCATAGAGCGAGAGAAGAGAAAATAATAACCACCCTGTGATCCACGACTCTGGTTCCAACGGACAGAGAAAGGGCCCTTCACAATCGACCTCATTCGGATAGGGGCCGGAGACAAGTTGGAGGGGCCCAACAGAACCGTCTCAATGGTAACGACTCTGGCAATGGACATGGACGCTTTAAGTGAACGAGGGAATACCGGGATGATTTGCTGACCTGCTACGAGAGCAGTGAGCCTGCGCGCAGGGGGTACATGGTGCGATTGCGCCATATCTGGTGCGACATGCACCCAGAACTTGCCACCTTCTCTGAGCAACAGCTCAGAGATCAAGTATCTTTCCTGCGCAGGTCAGGCTATGTAAGGGCACCCCGTCAGCAGGAAGAAGTGCCAGCCGCACTTCCACCGCGGCAAATACCAGCTGACGAGGAACATCCCAGCGAGTACACCGATGTTGACTTAAGGACGAGGGTTAGCCTTAACACCAGGGCTACCCTAAATCCACAAGACCTGGCACGAATGGACGCGGTCATCGAAGAGGAACTTCTGGAAGATGCCGACATCTGGAAGATCAACACTGCCGTGTAGAACGCCGCCAGCCAACTCGTTCCCCGCACGAGGGAGTCTACTGCCTCGAGCGGAATCGAGAAAGCTAAGCGGCGCGTACAAAAAATCGAAGGCAAAATACAGTCGGCCAGACAGCACGCCTCTCGAATCCAGAGTGCGGTGGAATATATAACAACTAATAAGGCATTTACGCCGAAAGTTCGGCGCATAGCAGCCGGAGTAAGACGCCAACACCACACTCTAAATCTAACAGTGTTGCTTACAATCAGCACCGCTGTTTAGATCGGATTCGAGCACTTATGACAATTAAAAAGACTCTAAGAAAGCGGTTGAGGAGTATGGAGCAAAATACAGTTCCGTACGAGTCCCTCCCGCCTATTTCAAGAGCCACCGCGTGTTGTCAACAATCCGCCGACTGTAGCAGATGTTGAAGTTTTCTGGAAGGGAATTTACGAAATGACGCGTCCGTTCAATAGCAACACTCCAGCAATCGCACACTTTCGGGCTCTGTGCCACAGAACTTTAGGAGAGCCAGAGGAAGTGCGTCCGGCAATCAGTACGGAGGAAGTCCAGCAAGCACTTGTTGGCACCAAGAACTTCGCTGCTCCGGGTCCAGACGGCATAAACAACTGGTGGTGGAAGAAATTTCCTTCCACTCACCGCCATCTGGCCCGAGTTTTCAACTCATGGTTGAACGAGGGGCAGCAAATTCCGGACTGGTTTGTCGAGGGACGTACTGTGCTTATCCCCAAAAAAGGGGATCTGTCCGACCCAAGGAATTATAGACCAATCACCTGTCTGAACTCCTGCTACAAGATATTTACACGTATTTTGTATGCTAGGACACTACGGCAGGTTGATCCGGTCTTCCAGCAGATTTACGAGCAACGTGGTGCCAAGAAGGGCATGGCAGGTTGTAAGGACAGCCTTCTGATAGATCGTTGTGTCACACAGGATTCTGTGCAACGCAAACGAAATCTATCGATGGCCTGGATAAACTACCGCATTTGACACAACATCTCATGAGCTACTTTTACACTTGCTCCAATGTCTTGCGGTAGCAGCACCAGTAGTGAGATGCATAGAACAACTGCTGCCACTCTGGAGAACCCGCTTCACCATAACATCAGGTGCGCAGCGGGTTACGACAGATCTGGTGGCTTTTAGGAGAGGAGTTTTCCAGAGAGATTCTCTGAGTCCTCTCCTCTTCTGCATCTCACTGTTGCCGTTATCTGTTGAGCTCCGCCAAACTTCCGGATACCATTGTGGGCCACCCAGCAACCGGAGGCATAAGGTCACCCATCTGTTCTATATGGATGACCTCAAACTGTATGCCTCCGGAGAACGCGAACTTCAAAACGCTCTTAGGGTGGTCGAAGAGTATACGGGGGCCATTGGTATGGAGTTTGGGTTGGACAAATGCGCAGTCGTTCACCTCAAGAGAGGGCGGTGTGGGGAATTCTCTGAAGAGACGCAGCTAGCAGATGGAAGCATTCTACGACATCTGAATGCCGGAGAGACCTATACATATCTGGGTGTGCAACAGCATCACGTCCAAGATGTGAAACAGATAAAGGGGTCTCTCCGCGGCAAGTACAGACACCTACTTCGAAAGATTTGGTCCTCCGAGCTTTCGGGGAAGAACAAGGTGTCTGCTACGAATATGCTTGCCGTTCCTGTTCTTCTCTACTCTTTTGGAGTAGTGAAGTGGACGGTAGATGAGCTGCGCCTGTTAGATAGAGATACCCGCAAGATGATGAATATTCACCGTAGCATTCATCCTAAATCGTCCGTTCCTCGAGTACCTCCCACGTCAACGGGGGGGCCGAGGACTCTTGGGCCTGGAGTGTATGCATGGCCGGGTAGTACTGAGTATGGCATGCAATATCATTAGGAGCTCCGACCCGCTCCTGCATCTAGTGAGGGATCACGAAAATGCAGGTGTGGGAGCAGGATTATTCAAGGCAGCAAAAAGAGCCGCAGATGAACTTGGTCTCATATTCCATATCAGGCGAGGAGGCCGGCGAGGTGCCGACCCAGAGTCGGTCACTGAGCTTCCGCCAAATCGTCTGAAAGCCCAGATTAAAGCTACCGAGCAGGAAAATTTGCTTAGGCAGCATGTCGATAAATCCCTGCACGGTGTAACATAGAAACACTGGGTTTATCGACTAGGCTGACATTTGCCTTTTTAAAGTCAGCTGGGCTTAAGTCGGAGACCGAGGAATTCATTGTGACCTGCCAAGATGGTGTAATTAATACATTGGTCTACCGAAGCCGTGTGATGGGAGTAGGGGTTCCTGATGTCAGCTGCAGGACCTGCCTTCAGGCGCCGGAATCGCTCATGCATTTATTGTCTGCATGCGCAGTATACGCGATTTCGGCCTACATCCACCGCCATAACGCGGCATTACGAGTGCTCTACTACTATTTACGGCACTCGTATGGGGTAGACCAAACACCAGTGCTGCCTTACGTCCCCGGAGATATTGAGTCCGTTGTCGAGAACGAGAGGTGCAGGATATACTGGAACTACTCGTTCCCGACCGTCAGACTAATTCAAGCCAACAAGCTTGACATAGTACTCCTCGACCACCAAACCAAGGGGATGTACGTTATCGAGTTTTTGGCACCCGCTGAAACAAACATCGCCTTGAAAGAGGAGGAAAAACGGACTAAATATCGCGATCTCTGGTACGAGCTCCTAGTGCTGTACCCAGGCTACTCAGTCAAGATGGTCGTCCTCATATTCGGTGTACTCGGAGGTATGAAGCCCAGGCTGCTCTCGCAATTGAAGAAATCTGTCGAATGGCTAGCAGGCCAAATGCAGAAAGCAGTTATCCTGGGGTCCCTTCGTCTACTTAGGGCACACGATTCGGCTGTTTACAGTCACTGACCCCACAGGTGTGGGGAGTGGCTGTGATTTTAATCGCCGGCGCGATTTCCGTGTGGTGTCGGAGGCCACGGAAGTCCTGTCCGGTATCGGGAAACCGCAAAAAAAAATAATAATAATAATAAGGGGGCGAAAAACGGACCGGCAACCTCCTCGCGGTGCTACCCGGGCAACAGGCAGAGGTAAAACGCTCTCTCTACTCTGCGTACGGAGGAAGTCCAATAGGCACTTGTTGGTACCAAGAAATTCGCTGCTCCTGGCCCAGACGGTATTAACAACTGGTGGTGGAAGAAATTTCCATCCACCCACCATCGTCTGGCGCGGGTTTTCAACTCTTGGTTGAACGATGGGCAGCAGATTCCGGACTGGTTTGTCGAAGGACGTACTGTGTTAATCCCCAAGAAGGGAGATCTGTCCGATCCGAGAAACTATAGGCCAATCACATGTCTGAACTCGGGCTACAAGGTATTTACACGTATCTCTCTCACTACTCTGCGTACGGAGGAAGTCCAACAGGCACTTGTTGGTACCAAGAAATTCGCTGCTCCTGGCCCAGACGGCATTAACAACTGGTGGTGGAAGAAATTTCCATCCACCCACCATCGTCTGGCGCGGGTTTTCAACTCTTGGTTGAACGATGGGCAGCAGATTCCGGACTGGTTTGTCGAAGGACGTACTATGTTAATCCCCAAGAAGGGAGATCTGTCCGATCCGAGAAACTATAGGCCAATCACATGTTTGAACTCCGGCTACAAGGTATTTACACGTATCTTGTACGTTAGGACACTACGGCATGTTGATCCGGTCTTTCAGCAGATAAATGAGCAACGTGGTGCGAAGAAAGGCATGGCAGGCTGCAAGGATAACCTGCTGATAGACCGCTGTATTACACAGGACTCTGTGCAATATAAGCGGAATCTATCGATGGCCTGGATTGACTACCGTAAGGCATTTGACACAACATCACATGAGCTCTTGTTACACTTGCTCCAATGTCTTGCGGTAGCAGCACCACTAGTGAGATGCATAGAACAACTGCTGCTGCTCTGGAAAACTCGCTTCACCATAACATCCGGTGCACAGCGGGTTACCACAGAGCAGGTAGCATTCAGGAGAGGAGTATTCCAAGGGGACTCCTTGGGTCCTCTCCTCGTCTGCATCTCACTGTTGCCTTTATCTGTTGAACTCCGCCAAGTCCGCGGATACCAATGCGGTCCACCCAGCAACCGGAGGCATAAGGTCATCCATTTATTCTACATGGATGACCTTAAACTCTACGCCTCCGGAGAGCAGGAACTGCAAAATGCTCTAAGGGTGGTGGAACGGTATACGTTGGCTACTGGAATGGAATTCGGATTGGACAAGTGTGCAGTCGTCCACTTCAAGAGAGGACGATGCGGGGACTTTGCTGAAGAGGCACAGCTCGCAGATGGAAGCATCTTGCGACATCTAGATGCCGGATGTGATGTGCAACAAATTAAGGAATCTCTCCACAGCAAGTACAGAGGCCTACTCCGAAAGATTTGATCATCCGAACTTTCGGGGAAAAACAAGGTGTCTACCACTAATATGCTTGCCGTTCCTGTTCTGCTGAGATGGACGGTAGATGAGCTGCGTCAGTTAGATAGAGGTACCCGCAAGATGATGAATATCCACAGAAGCATTCATCCAAAATCGTCCGTTTCTCGTGTGTACCTCCCACGTCATCGGAGGGGGGGGGGCGTGGACTCTTGAGTTTGGAGTGCATGCATTGCCGGGTAGTACTGAGTATAGCATGTAACGCTCAGACCCTTTCCTGCAATTAGTGAGAAATCACGAAAATGCAGGTGTGGGAGCAGGATTATTCAAGGCAGCAGATGAACTTGGTCTCGTATTCCATATCAGGCGAGGAGGCCGGCGAGGTGCTGACCCAAAGTCGGTCACTGAGCTTCCGCCAAATCGTCTGAAAGCCCAGATTAAAGCCGCTGAACAGGAAAATTTGCTTAGACGGCACGTCGATAAATCCATGCACGGTGTATTCTATAAGAACATAGAAACACTGGGTTTATCGACCAAGCTGGCGTTCGCCTTTTTAAGGTCAGCTGGGCTTAAGTAGGAGACCGAGGGATTCATCGTGGCCTGTCAGGATGGTGTTATTAACACCTTGGTCTACCGAAGCCGTGTGATGGGTGTAGGGGTTCCTGATACCAGCTGCAGGACCTGCCATCAGGCGCCGGAATCGCTCATGCATTTACTGTCTGCATGTCCGGTATATGCGATTTCGGTCTACATCCATCATCATAACGCGGCATTACGAGTGCTTTACTACCATCTACGGCACTCGTATGGGGTAGACCAAACGCTAGTGCTGCCTTACGTCCCCGGAGATATGGAGTCCGTTGTCGAGAACGAGAGATGCAGGATATACTGGAACTACTCGTTCCCGACCGTCAGGCTCATTCAAGCCAACAAGCCTGACATAGTACTCCTCGATCATCAGCAGAAGGCGATATACATCATCGAATTTTCAGCTCCGGCTGAAACAAACATCGTCTTGAAAGAGGAGGAAAAACGGGCTAAGTATCGCGATCTCCGGTACGAGCTCCTAGTGCTGTATCCAGGCTATTCGGCCAAGTTGGTAGTCCTTATAATAGGTGTACTCGGAGGTATGAAGCCCACGCTGCTCTCGGAATTGCGAACCATACCGGTCTGTCAACACTCGGCCGAATGGCTGGCAGGCCAGATGCAGAAAGCGGTTATCCTCTTCGTCTACTTAAGGCACACGATTTGGGAATCTACGGTCACTAACTCTGCGGGTTGCGGGGAGTGGCCGTAGTTAAGTCGCTGGCGCTTCTGCCGTGAGAATGTCGGAGACACGGTAGAACTGTCCAGTATCGCTCTCGCGAAAAAAAAAAAAATATAAAATAATAACAGCCGGAGACAGATTGGAGGGGCCTTACCGGATGGTCTCAATGTTGACGGAACCTGCTATTGCACATGGACGCTTTAGGTGGACAAGGGAGCTAAGGGATGATCTGCTTGACTGCTACGAGAGCAGCGAACCTGGGCGCAGGGGATACATGGCGCGATTATACCGGTTGTGGTGCGATAAGCATCCGGAACATCGCGTCTTCTCTCAACAACACCTGAGGGGCCAAGTATCCTTCTTGCGTAGAATAGGATATGTAAAGCCACCCCGTCAGCTGAGGGATGTGCCAGCCGCACTGCCACCGCGGCAACCAGCTGCTGATGGCGAACGTCCCCTAGAGTACACCGACGAAACACTCCGGACGAGGGTTAGCCTTAACACCAGGGTTAACCCAAAGCCACAAGACTTGGCAAGGATGGATTCGTTGATCGATGACGAACTTCTAGAAGATGCCAACATATGGCAAATCAACAGTGCCGTGTACGCCGCTGCTAGGCAACTTGTCCCCTAACAACGCCTGGCAAGCGTGTTGGACAAGGTCAAGAGGACTAAGGGGCGGGTACAGAAAATCGAGGCAAAAATTAAATCGGTGAGACAACACGCGTCTCGAATCCAGAGTGTGGTGGAATACGTAACGGCAGCTAAGCCATTTACGCCGAAAATCCGGCGTATAGCCGGGCTTAGGCGACAACATCACACTCTAAATCGGACAGTGCTGCAGACCATCAAGCAGCATTGTCTGGATAGGATTCGAGCGCTTATGGCCATTAAGAAAACATTGGTCAGGCGAGCACAGAGCATGGAGCAAAACCATATGTTCCAAACATGCCCATCTCGTCTGTTCCAAGAGCCAGAGCATGTTGTCGAAAATCCGCCGTCTGTTGAGAATGTCGAAGCCTTCTGGAAAGGAATCTACGAGTCTGCGAGTCCATTCAATAACGACACTCCAGCGATAGCACACTTCGAGACCTTCTGTCACAGACTTTTAGAGGGTCAAGACGGAGTGTGTCCGGAGATCAGTGTGGAAGAAGTCCAACAAGCGCTTGTTGCCACTAAGAACTTCGCTGCCCCGGGTCCAGACGGCATAAACAACTGGTGGTGGAAGAAATTCCCTTCCACTCATCGCCGTCTGGCCCGAGTCTTCAACAGCATTTACCAATTGCAAATCTTCTTGTTGAGTTGATACCCTTCGTTGTCCTGATTCAGGATTTCTACTACTACTCCAGATTTAACTAAATCGTTTATATGAGGCATATTAGTTTTTTGCACACTTGCAATAAATTATGACAACTAACTGACAATGTCACAAAAATTAAAGTTAGATGTACACAACTAGATTTTAGCAAAATACAGTTATAAGACTTGTCCTATTTTTTTTACTCAAGACCGTACTGGAAATGAAGCAGGTTTTATCAAAAGAAAAGATGAAACCTATACGGAAATAATGACGGAAAGTATCAAATTGCTCATGGAGCTCCGGGCTCACTGATAATAACAGACCTAGAAGATAGGCATTATCCAAACCAAAAGCTAGAATGGCCCAAACTCGCGGACTGGAGGTTGGCCACCGAGGTTATAAAACTTGACAAAATCAGATGGGCAATTAGTACGTTCCCCTGGGATGGACGGAATATATCCAACCTTACTCCCAAAGGGTCTAGAGGTAGAGGTACTTATGTAGAATATTCAGGGCTTGCTTGGCCTGGAAATACATACCAAACATATGGCGGAAGATGAGAGTCATCTACCTACCAAAAATAGGTAGATTATCAAACCAAGCGTCCAAACCATATAAGCCTATCCTCTTTCCTACTCAAAACGATGGAAAGACTGTTAGATAGGTACATCTAATCAACATTTTGACTATACGAACATTTGTTTTTGAGCCATGCCTGGTACCCCGACGAGAAAATGAAAGAACTAGTTGAAACATTTTCCTTCCTGGGCAATTTTTTTTGTAGAATCTTTTGATTTGACAAACTTGTTAATAAGCCCTCCCTGTAGCCGTCCCTCACCTACTGGTGAGAATTTTACAATGAACATCAATAGAATTTTTCATCTTAAACATTTTTTGATTAAAGAATTATTTTTGATCCTGTCTAGTATCTAGAGCCACTTCTGGTGCACAGATTTGGCCAATTCAATAGGGTTCTTGCTTGAACCTCCCAGGTACTATGCCCAACATTTCAGGTTTCTGTTGCTGAGCCGTGTTCGAGAAAAACGTATCACCCACAGACAGAGGGCATGCTGATTCTGATAATTTTTTTATTTTCTGGACTAAAACGTCCATTTTCATCATAAACTAGAATTTGGATTTTTTCACGATGCCAATACTCTATTTATAGATGAATGTCCCCATGTTTAATTTTGAAGTAAGACGAAAAATTATACTTCTAAAAACACTATTAAAAAAATTAGAACAGCTGTAGCTCACTTCACCTCAAAGAATTGCACCACATAGCCCTGCATACAAATATAAATTAATAAATTCATAAAAATATCAAATAATTCCTCATCATTATTGGAATTACTTTTTTTACCCTTGCATGTTTTCACTAAAGATAGTGATTTAAAAATAAAGAATTTTTGATTACCTAAATAGTATGGAAATTGTCAATTTCTAACAATCTACATCTTAAAACCTGTACGTTAGTGATTCAATCACGAGGTAGGTCATTCCAACAGATTAACTACCAAATTTGAATGAAACAATGAAATACACACAATTATTATTTAATAAGTTTTAGTATATGATACGTTTAAAACCGAGGACCAAATATATTGTCTGAAAGTTATGAAAGTTTCATCACCATAAAAAAATATTTAGTTTAATAAACTAACTCTCAAAATTAGGAGGTAGTGGTGGAGGTCCCCTTGGTGGAAATGGAAGTCTTGCTCCAACAAAATTAGGTGGAGGAGGTTTCCAATTTGGTGGAGGTGGTCTACCTCCAGGCGGTGGTGGTGGTGGAAACATTCCAGCAAAAGGTGGTGCACCAGATGTAGGTGGCCCAGATCCAGGAGGTCCAGGTGGTGGTGGAGGCATCTCCCCAGGAGCACCACCGGACCATGGAGGAGGCGATGGCATCATACGTGGAGGTCCTCCTGGACCAACAGAAGTTGGCGGCATTGGGGGAAGAGGTGGTCTTTGAGGAGCACCTGTTCCCGCAGCAAGTGGAGGAGGTGGTGGCGCACCAGGAGGAAGAGGAGGCTGAGAGGGTGGTAACGGTGGAGGTGGAATTCCTGCAGGAAAGGAGTTTGGAGGTGGTACAGGCGGTGGAGGTGGCGGATGCATACTTGTCGGAGTTGGAGGAGGTTGAGGCATCATTCCAGTTAGCATAACTGGAGGTGGAGGAGGTGCAATTGACATAGGCATCATGCCCATTGGAGGAGCATCTGCTAAAAGTTGATGAGGTCTGTCTGCTTGTGACAACGGATTTTGAGCTGCAAGGAGACGCTCTGCTGCAGATCCATGACGTTCACCTTTGGAATCCTTTTTAAATGCATAAGACACTGATATTTATTTATTTATTTATTTTATTTATTAGATACAACCACCCAACAGGTAACCAGTTACAGGGTGGGAACAATTACAATAATAATGTATATAAGGTACAAATATTACAGATCAGTAGAATATAATAAATACAATAAACAGAATGTAGAGTTATAGAAAACAGAATAGGTGAAAAAGAGAGAGAAAAGATACAATTATCATACAAATAGTATTAAGCTTTTTATACACTAATATTCATGTTACACAGATAATAGATTTTTTATCGAGGCAAGGCTACAATTAAATATATCAAGCTCATTTTGCAGCGAATTATAATTTTTACACATAAAATATATGGGTGAAGTTTTTAATAGATTAGTCCGAGGGGTAACGAGATAAAAAGCTTCACGATTTCTACTTTCTATACGAGGTACCCGAAAACATAGTTGTTCCAAAATAGATGAGCAATCAAAGATATTGTGAATAATTTTATATAAGAATACCACGGAGTGTGCCATTCTTCTGTTTTGTAGACTCGATATGTGAAACCTTTCTAACATATCGCCCATATAGGGCGATTACAAAGGTATTGACCATTCATCGCCTCTATGGAAGCATCAGAAGCCTCAAAACTTGCAAAATTTATGAATGCAAAGCCTTTGGAATTTCCTGTTTCTGGATCTCTCATAATCTAAAACAAAATAGTATTTGATTATTTTATATTTATGATGAACAAATTATTACATTAAACATTATAGCTCAAATTCACTAATCTCATAGGAATAAATATTTTGTATTGAATTATTTTGATTTGCTTCAACACTTTAGAGACTTCCTATTAAGCCAACTAGAAGAAGAAACCTACTAAATTTTACAGGAAGTTGATTTTTATTTGTCATTTTAACCCATTTCAGACATACTTTTTTGGAGTGACATGTCTGTATGACCTGACTTATTTAATAAATGAATTTTTGTTAAAAATAATACAAATGAAGTTTCTATTCAATGAAAAGTATAAAATAAAATGAACAAGCAGTAGGCCGTCAGAGTGATAAAAAAATTTCATATAGTAAATGAATGGCACTATAGGGTTACTGGACATACAACCTACCGGGTGGCCACGAGTCAATGTACGCCCCCAATATTTTGGTTGTTTTTGTATTTAAAAATTTTGTTTTTGGTACACATAAATTAGACAATAATAATAATAATTAGACTTTTAGACAACAGGAATGAAAATATCACTTCCGGTTGAACCGAAAGTGACATCAACTTTTTTTTCTTAAATGGAATGACTATATTTTTTTGATGGTGTTTTATTAAGCATAAATTTCTAATTGCAACAGTTTTTTCAGATGTAAAAAATTTCAAAAAATAAGTGAGATACTAACATTTTTTATATTTTTTTCAAAATGGCCGCGTCAGATGAATGCGATGTAAGAAAATTATTAAGTAGGCTATGGAACTTATTAGTAAGATTGTAGACTTGTCTATAAGCAAGAAAATAGTTGTTTGAATTACTGATAGGTACCAGTATTTTTAGGTTGTTTTCAAAAAACGGAATTTAATTTTCATCATTTTCATAATTTTTTAATGGAACTGTGCTATTTTTTTTATTATTAATCAGAAATAATGATTCAAAAACTATAATTTTTTCGCCATTAATCATTTCTTAACAATATCCTCCATAATAATAGAAGTATTTTTTAAAATTAAACACAAATTAAACAAGAAATAATTTTAATAAAAAGTTACAACCATGAATAAACTACACAACAAAACTATTTGAAACCTAAATTATAATAAACCATTATAAAAATTGTTCACCGTTATGATTAATACACACAATAGCGCGAGTTATCATTGCATTTCTAACATTCTGTTGAGGTGTTATTTGTGCAATTTCGTGTCGAACTCTTTCTTCCAGATCTTGCCTTGTGGTTGGAGCAGTCATATAGACTCTATTTTTCAAATGCGCCTAAATAAAAAAATCGAGTGGAGTTAAGTCAGGCGAACTTGCAGGCCATCTGACTGGACTATGGGTCCGAATCCAACGATCTGGAAATAATTGATTTAAGTAATCCCTAACGTTAATAGCATTGTGTGGTCCAGACTCGTCTTGTTGGAAGTAAACCTCATCAATATTGATATTGGGAATTTGATTAATCTGTGGAACTATTATATTTTGGACAAATTCTAGATATCTTGGTCCAGTTAGAGCTCCGTCAAAAATTATTGTACCTCTGATATGGTCGCCCAGTATGCCGAACCAAACTTTGAAGCCAAACCGCTCCTGAAACCGCCCCTGTCT
Source organism: Leptura quadrifasciata (assembly GCA_963675555.1). NCBI lineage: Eukaryota > Metazoa > Arthropoda > Insecta > Coleoptera > Cerambycidae > Leptura > Leptura quadrifasciata. Next base: position 73,195,369 of record OY776677.1, read on the forward strand.
CATAATGTGGGGATTTTCAATTGCCCAATATCGAGTGTTGTTTCAAATAAATAACCCAAGGTTTGTAAATCTCAATTTATCAGTGAACAAAATGTTTTTGATAAAATTCTCATTTCTTAATTAGCGTAACTATAACCAATTACAAAAGGTTATTCTTCGTTGATAATTATTCTCATACAAAAATTGATACAATTGATATTTATAAGAACGATAGCCGTGTTTCTTTAAAATTTTCCTGGTTGATTCTTTGGAAACTGGTAATTCATGTTCAATTTGTCTTACCGAAATGGTTGGGTCAACATGCACTAAAGCAGTAGGTTAATGTATTAACATTAATTTCCGCTTCTTCATCCACAATAAATTTTTCTTCAATTTCTATATTAGGTTCAGTTCTAAATTGATGCTCCAACCGGGCGAAATAGTTTCTCGGAGGTTGTCTTCTTTCTGGATATCTCTGTCCATACAGTGTGTGCTCTAGTTACATTACGTCGAGTCTCTCCATAATTAATGAACATGTCAACTTTTTCATCTCTTGAATATTTTTCAACCATTTTATATTAATTTTCTTGTTTATAATAACTTTAATACACCTGTTGCTTCAGAAAATTAGTGAATAGTCAAGAATAATTCAATTATTGCGAATGTCTCTCATTTTCATGGCTATCTGCAATTTTGGATTTAAATGTACATAGGTACCTTATTAAAATGATTTGTTGGCACTTACTTTTTAAAAATACTTCTATTATTACGAAGGATATCGTTAAGAAATGATTAATGGCGAAAAAATTATAGTTTATGAATCATTATTTCTGATTAATAAAAAAAAATAACACAGTTCCATTAAATAAATTGAAAATTAAATTCCATTTTTTGAAAAAAATCTAAAAATACTGGTACCTATCAGTAATTCAAACAACTGTTTTCTTCTTTATAGACAAGTCTATAACCTTACTAATAATTTCCATAGCCTACTTAGTAATTTTCTTACATCGCATTCATCTTTTGAAAAAAATTAAAAATTGTTCGTATCACTTATTTTTTGGAATTTTTTACATCTGAAAAAACTGTTGCACATAGAAATTATGCTTAATGAGAAATCATCAAAAAAATATAGTCATTCCATTTAAGAAAAAAAAGTTGATGTCACTTCCGGTTGAACCGGATATTTTCATTCCTGCTAGTCTAAAAGTAGCCCAGGGACGCGATTCTCAAATGTCACCACACCGATGTCGTGGACGACAAATACCGTTTGTCTAATGAAATGAACATTTCATTATTCTCTAATGTCGTAGTAGACAATTTTTAATAGACATAAAGGAGAGTGGGTATAACCCGTCGACAATTAAATGTCGTGATCGACACCATAGATAAGAAAGGATAATAATTGATGTGCTCTCTCTCTACTGCGCTAGGGAGAGGGGTCAAAAACGTTTCTACATATGTGTTTGTGTGGTTATGTTTAACTCAGCACGGAGATTTTTTTTTGGTTTCCGCTGTTTAATTATTTATTATTTTCTACAAATATGATGAATGAAGACTTAGAAATTTTAAATGTAGACGAAAATGTGAAAAATAATGAAGCTGCACTACAAAATTATAGAAAACCCATGTGTATATGAGAACGGTCATCTTGCCAATTCTAAAAAAACAATTTTCTGTGAAATTAATTACATTTCAAGATTTGGCTTCTTAGTTTTCTCCATTGTTTAGAATCTTTTTTCGATCATAGTATTGAATTCAGGATCACTGCTATTTCTTCCCATTTTTTAACGTCTTTAAATTAAAAATTTGTGGAGAATTTCACCGAAATTAGAATCTCATATTCTCGACTTTTCAATAAATCTACCGTGTTCTTTTGCTGTTGTGAGCAGGACAATTTTTTATTATCTATATTTGAAAGAATGGAAAGGCCTAACCTCAAGGAAAAAATTAAATATATTCCCCACAGATTTATGTAATCGTCGGGACTCGGACACACTCGGGATCGACACAAAAATGCATGTTAATAATCATATGCAAAAATTATCCAAATGCGATGTTGCCACCTGCTAATCATCGAGAAACAATTGCCCGCTAAAATTTGTTGTCGCAGAGCTCTCGAGAATACGTTCCTCACAAGTTATTCGACATCAGTGACCGATAATTTGTCACAAGTGACAATTTTGATCGTCATTTGAGAATCGGGTCCCAGTATTGTCTAATTTAAATACAAAAAATCAAAATGCCTTTGATTGCGTTCAACATGGAATATTGTTGCAAAAATTGAAGCGCTATGGTTTCAGAGGCATTACTCTTGAATGGTTTAAATCATATCTGTCAGGCCGTAAGCAAATTGTTCAAAATCCAAATAGGTCTTACGAACTTTACATAAACTGTGGGGTACCTCAAGGCTCTGTTCTTGGTCCAATTCTATTTTTACTGTATATTAACGACATAACTACTATTAATATCACAGGAAAGATTACCCTATTCGCCGACGATACTACAATATTATGGCATAGCAAGGAAAAAAATATTCTGCATGAAAGCATATGCAACGACATTAAGAAAATCAAAGATTGGTGTGATTCGAACTTACTGTCGTTCAATATAGGAAAAACAAACATAATAACTTTCAAATGTGATTTGCCAGATATATCCCTAGGGAACCATGTACTTGAAAATAAAACGTGCTTGAAATTTTTAGGATTAAATATTGACTGCAAATTAAAGTTTAGAGAACATATTATTGGTTTAAATAGTAAACTAGCATCTGGATGCTACGCAGTCAGGGTGGTTTCAAATGAATTAGGATATTCAGCTGCCAGAGCTGTATATTTTTCATTAATCGAATCACATCTGAGTTATGGGATTGCGTTTTGGGGCGTATGTAGTAAATTTCTCTTGCAACAAATACTTGTGTTACAAAAGCGTGCCGTTAGATATCTTTGTAAGGCTAGGGCTCACGACTCTTGCAAAGAACTATTTGTAGCCAACAGAATTCTAATTGTGATATCTATTTTCATATTAAATACAGTAGTCTTAATTCATAAGTACAAAAATAATGTTTATACCACCTCAACATATAGCACTCGACAAGTAGGTAATATTACACTGCCAGTCCCAAGAACTACACTTGTCCGGGATTCTGTGGTTTACAATGGTCCTAAAATGTATAATCACTTACCGAGCCATATTAGGGACATCGTCTCCAATCAGGGTTTCAAAAACGCAGTGAAAAATCTACTTATTGATAAACCATATTATGAAATAAAGGAATATTTAGATGATACATTCTGATGTAGATATACAGGGTGTTGCATCATGAGAGGGACATAGCTTAATGGGAGGTAGAGAACATCAGTGGTAACCGGAACCTCCCATAGAAATGTCTCATTGGGCCTTCATTACGAAGTTACAGGGTGTTAAATAATTTTTGGCCAAACCTGTTTTTTGTCATAACTTTGACAGGGAATGAAATAACGGATTCATATTTGGTACGGCTAATGTACTAACGAGCCCCAAGAGGTACATGTATAAAAAAATATATATCCAGGTCCGGACTCACTATAATTTATATTTCTTCTTTGCATCAATAAAACATCACCCTGTATATATTTTTTTGAAATTTCGATACGATATTCGAAAAGAGCAAGAAAAAACAAACAAAATGGCTTATTTCATTTTTTGTTACACCTTCGTGGTTATTTAAATACGTTGTTAAATGTGCAAGAAAATGGATTACAGAACCCTATTAAATGAGAGGCACGTGAAATAAATAGTTTTATAACTAAAATTTGCAAAAATTCTATTGAGCCTAGGTGGTCTGGGTGAATCCTAATTCCGGCACGTTTTAAAGGTCCATTTTGGTAAAAAACTGTGGTCCTAATAAGTAATCGGGTATGAAATAACAAAATTTTTAATCAATCACAGTAGGCTTGTTCAATGTGACAGATAATAAAAAGAAATCTCCTAAACAGTTGAATAATTGTTTGTTAGTAATTTAATGTGTCAATAATCTGCATTTAGTTAGTGAAAACTTGTGAAAATATTTTAACTATGCCAGTAAAATTTACAAACGTGGAATATGCTGACATAATATTCATCTATGGTTTCTGTAATGGAAATGGTAGGTCGGCGGAAAGAGAATATCGGCTGCGTTTTCCTGGTCGTCGATGTCCTAATCATAAAACCTTTAGTACGGTGTTCCAGTATGCAAGACAACACGGAAAGTTTCCTACTTCTGCAGTTGTGGAGCGTGTTTTACAACAAGGTGTGCAGGAACAAAACAATATTATAAACGTAGTTCAAGAAAACCCAAATATGAGCACTAGACGAATCAGTTTGGCAACTGGTATTCCTCATTGGCGAGTATGGAGAACCCTAAAAAGAGAACGTTACCATCCATATCATATCCAGCAGGTACAGCGTCTTCAACAAGGCGACGATATCCCCCGCCTGGCATTTTGTCATTGATTGTCTAACCATCGCCCAGTCATTTACAGAACCTTATTTACGGATGAGGCACAATTTACAAGGGATGGAGTAAACAATTCACGAAATAATCATAAATGGGCACAGGAAAACCCACATGCGGTACACCAACGCCGTTCGCAACACAGGTTTTCTGTAAATGTTTGGGTCGGACTTGTGAATAGACATTTGATAGGGCCACATTTTTTTGAAGAAAGATTGAATGGTGAAATTTACTTTGATTTTCTTCAAAACATTTTATCGAATATGTTAGAAAATATCGGTATAAGAGGCATGTTGTTTCAGCATGATGGGGCCCCACCACATTTTAACCTTCAAGTAAGAGAACACTTAAACAATGTGTATCCTAATAGATGGATTGGACGCGGGGGTCCACATGAATGGCCACCAAGATCTCCTGATTGTAACCCTTGTGATTACTTTTTATGGGGCCACTTAAAAAACGAGGTTTATAGCATTGAAATTGAAAGTAGACAACATTTAATCCAGCGCATCGTTACAACCTGCGACGAAATACGGAATAATCCAGAAATGATACGTCGAGCAATTGGTGACCTTTCTAAACGCGCAAGAAAATGCACAGAATGTGGGGGAGGGCATTTTGAAAATTTACTTTAGTGTCAATTAGGTTTTATTTTTAAACACATTTAGTTATTGTTTTGTTATTTATTGTTAATTGAATGGAAAATATTTTATTTATTTAGATTTTAGTTTGTTCTCTTTTCCAATTTTTATTAAGTATAAAATGTTGATGATTTTCTTGATCAAAGTAACTGGTTGCTTAGGCCTAAATGGTTTAAATTATCTGTCACTTTTATTCTTTGAACAAGCCTACTGTGATTGATTAAAAATTTTGTTATTTCATACCTGATTACTTATTAGGACCACAGTTTTTTACCAAAATGGACCTTTAAAACGTGCCGGAATTAGGATTCACCCAGATCACCTAGGCTCAATAGAATTTTTGCAAATTTTAGTTATAAAACTATTTATTTCACGTGCCTCTCATTTAATAGGGTTCTGTAATCCATTTTCTTGCACATTTAACAACGTATTTAAATAACCACGAAGGTGTAACAAAAAAATGAAATAGGCCATTTTGTTTGTTTTTTCTTGCTCTTTTCGAATATCGTATCGAAATTTCAAAAAAATATTTATAGGGTGATGTTTTATTGATGAAAAGAAGAAACATAAATTATAGTGAGTCCGGACCTGGATATATTTTTTTTTATACATGTACCTCTTGGGGCTCGTTAGTACATTAGCCGTACCAAATATGAATCCGTTATTTCATTCCCTGTCAAAGTTATGACAAAAAACAGGTTTGGCCAAAAATTATTTAACACCCTGTAACTTCGTAATGAAGGCCCAATGAGACATTTCTATGGGAGGTTCCGGTTACCACTGATGTTCTCTACCTCCTATTAAGCTATGTCCCTCTCATGATGCAACACCCTGTATATTATGTTTTTAATATTTGACCAAAAAATGTGATTTGTAGCTTGTTTTATTGTATGATCTTATGTTTATAGTTTTATATATTTGTATTTTATATAAGTTATGTATGTATAATTTTATTTTTTTTATGCTTTGTCAACAAGATTATTCTTCTGGACAATAAAGTATATTTTGATTGATTGATTGATTGACTGAATTCGAAGGCATGGACACTCTAAAACGCCCGGCTATTCCTCGTCAGAACAGCTCGAGGAAACTAGCAACCGCAGTCACTAAGATGAACGGCATAGTGGCTAATTATTTGGACCAGGACACATTCGAGTTTGAGGACCTACACTCCGTTATCTACGCTGCCGCAGTCTCTGTGGTTAGATTTCTTGGTGGAGATGTCCGACTAATGAAAAGGAACAAAAAAACGCGAAATATGCCTGCATGGGAATATAGACTATCCTGTGGAATAGATGATCTGAGGCGTAAGATTGGCCAGCTTACACAATATATGGCAGGAAACAGAAGCTGCAAGGTGCTTAAATCTTTTAAAAGACTGCAGGTAGAGGCTGCTAATCATTCGAGACACGACCCCGTGAACCAAGGACCAGAACAACTATTAGATACCTTGCGTCAGAAACTGGCAGCGAAAACTAAGAGACTGCGGAGATATCGTGAGTCAAGAAATAGAAAGGAGAAGAACTCACCCTTCCAACGTAGTGAGAAATTATTCTATCGAGGTTTGAAAGAGGCAGCTGTAGGAAACCAAGGACGTGCACCAACAGCAGTAGAAGTGGACGCATTTAGGCGAGGATTATGGTCCGAGGCAGTGAGCCATAATGAAGAAGCCCCATGGATTAGTGTACAAAACGAAAAAATCGTGGACGCTCCCATGATGGAGAAGGTAGTTATTTCCACTGGTGATGTCACAAGAGCAGTGAACAAAACCCAGAACTGGAAGGCCCCCGGACCCGACGGTATCCACAATTTTTGGCTAAAGAAATTGCCGGCTGTCCACCCACTGCTTGCCAAATGTTACACTTCTTTCCACCAACACCAGGAGTTGGTGCCTCCTTATTTATCCAGGGGCATAACGTACTTGCTTCCAAAGGACCAGAACACACATGACCCCACCAAATACCGACCAATAACTTGTCTCTGTACTCTATACAAGATCTTGACCGCGTGTCTAGCGGATAAGATCTATACTCACTTGGATCAGAATAAGTTGCTAGCGATAGAACAAAAAGGATGCATAAAGCAATCCCAAGGCTGTAAGGAGCTCTTGACAATTGATGCCGTAGTAATGGAGCAGGCGGTCCACAAGTCACGTAACATCTACATGGCTTTTATCGATTATCGGAAGGCATTTGACTCGGTTCCTCACTCGTGGTTGGTCAAAGTGCTTCATATGCAGATGATAGACCCCGCCACTATATATCTGCTGGAACACCTCATGTCGATGTGGACTACTGTACTGAACCTTAATTGTGGCGAAACACGGATTATATCCGATGTCGTGCCAATACGAAGAGGCATTTTCAAAGGAGACAGCCTTAGTCCATTATGGTTCTGTCTAGCCCTAAATCCTCTATCCGCACTCCTGAACGGTACTGGGTATGGTTATAGACTTAAGGGAGCCAGTGAGGCACATTATATGTTGTCCCACTTGATGTATATGGACGACATAAAGCTGTATGCTGCGACAGATACACAATTAAATAATCTCCTCAAGGTCACAGAGAACTTTTCAAATAACGTCCGGATGTCCTTTGGTCTTGACAAATGTAAAACGCTTAGTATTGAAAGAGAGAAAATCACCCCATTGACGTTTGAGCTAGATTCCGAAGAATCCTTTGATGCCATGGAACAGGGGGACTATTATAAATATTTGGGTCTTCTTCAATCAAGACGGATAGATCATAAGGAGGTTCGGAGTAGAGTTACGAGGATTTATTTGGAAAGAGTGAAAGTCATCCTTAAGTCCTGGTTGAACGGGAAAAACATGTTTAAGGCGATTAACACATATGCCGTCCCCGTTCTAACATACACATTTGGTATTGTCAAGTGGACTGAGACTGAGATAGAAAATGTATTAAGATCCACCCGTAAACTGCTGACTAAGCACCGAGCCCACCATCCTAGATCAGCAGTTGAAAGGCTCACATTGCCGCGTAATAAGGGGGGACGAGGATTAGCTGATATTAAGTGGTTATGCCAGAAACAAGTTAATAACATTCAGCAGTATTTCTGTAATCAAAACTCCCGATTGCATCAAGTTGTTGTTGAAGCAGATAAGCGGTATACCCCCCTTGACCTTCAGCATGCCAATCCAGAGAACATAGAAATGGACAATACTAGAGTAGCCAACATCAGACGTCGATGGGCTGAGAAGCAACTGCATGGGCGGCATGCTTATGACCTAACTCGACCTCAAGTGAACGAGGAAGCATCAAACGCGTGGCTACAGAATGGAGACATTTTCACAGAGACGGAAGGCTTCATGATGGCGATACAAGACCAGGTGATTGCCACGAGAAATTACCTTAAATATATTGTCAGGGCAGATATGGAGAACGATATATGTAGAAGATGTCAACAGGTTCCTGAAACCATTCAGCATATAACCGGGGCATGTCAGGTACTGGCCGCTTCCGACTATCTTAAGCGCCATAATCAAGTGGCAAAGATCTTGCACTAATAGATGGCAATAAAATATGGGTTACTCCGGGATACATTACCTTACTACCAGTACACGCCAAATCCAGTCGAGGAGAATGAGTCCTATAAGATGTACTGGGATCGATCAGTCATCACCGATAGACCAACCCCCAATAACAGACCAGACATTATCATTGTTGATAAAGTGAACAGGATGACCTATCTAATAGACGTAGGCATTCCCAACACTTACAACATCGAGCAATATTATAATGAAAAGATCACCAAATATCTTCCGTTGGCTGCCGAAATTAAAGATCTATGGCGTCAAGCAAAGGTGGTGATTCTGCCAATGATATTGTCTACCACAGGAATCGTAACAAAAACGCTGATAAAAAACCCCCAGGAACTAGGGATCTCAGATAGCATAAGGAGCCAAATGCAGAAGGCAGTTATTCTTGGAACCACATCTATAGTCAGGTAATTTCTTAATATTCCCGTTTGAAGAAGATATCATCTTGCTGGAAAAGCCGATGATATTTTAATAATAAGACCCCATGCATGCCAGACATGCCATATTACCAGAAAGTTTTTGAACGATGAAGGATAGAAAATCGAAATATCCACCGGATTAATGGGACGTGATGAATTTCATCCCCGTTAACCGAGCCGATTCCCAACAGCAGGGTCCGGGTCCCCACAGAGCCTAACCCCAACGGCGCGCGCGAGGGGTCGGTGAATTTTTTTCCGACTTCGGCCGAGAAAGTGCACAGCTTAAGTCCATAATAATAATAATAACCACCAAATGGTACAGGAGTACACGCAGGCTGTTGGTATGCAGTTCGGATCGGACAAATGCGCATTGATCCATCTCAAGAGAGGGCGGATGGAAGCATCTTACATCATTTAGATGCCGGCGAGTCGTACACTTACTTGGGTGTCGAGCAACGCTCCACCCAAGAAGTGAGTGTAGTGAAAAACTCTCTTTGCGGCAAGTATCAGCACCTACTCCGACAGATCTGGTCTTCAGAACTGTCGGGGAAGAACAAGGTGTCTGCTACAAATATGTACAAATATGCTTGCCGTTCCGATTCCTCTCTACTCTTTCGGAGTAGTGAAATGGACTAGAGAAGAGCTGCGTTAACTCGATGTAGTAACCCGCAAGAAGATGCATCTCAATAGGAGCTTGCATCTTATATCGTCCGTTCCACGGTTATATCTCCCACGACATCGGGGAGGCCATAGACTCTTGAGCTCCATAGCAGGATGGTTCTGGATGAAGCATGTAAGGTCATCAGAAGTTCGGATCCGCTCCTCTGCATGGTCCGAGACCATGAAAATGCGGAGGTAGGAGCTTTTCTCTTCAAGGCAGCACGAAGAGCAGCCGATGAGCTTGGTCTTATCTTCGACATCGAGCGGGTAAACCCCGACTCTGTCACCGAGTTCGAACCCGTTCGACTAAAAACCCACATTAGAGCTGCAGAACACAGCATCCTTTTGCAGCTCCATAAGGATAAGCCATTGCACGGAGTCTTCTATAAAAATATAAAAGACCTCGGCTTATCCGAAAGGCTGACACCTTCGCCTTTTTAAGGTCAGCCGGGCTGAAGTCCGAGATCGAGGGATTCATAATGGCTTGCCAGAATGGCGTATTTAACACCCTCGTCTATCGACGTCATGTCATGGGTATGGAGGTCCCTGATGTCAGCTGCACGGCGCCGCAGACTGTAATGCACTTACTGTCGACTTGCCCGACATACGCAGTATCGGCCTATATTCACGGACACGACGCAGCATTATGAGTGCTTTACTATCATCTAAGGCACTCGTATGGAATAGACGAAACACCAGTGCTGCCTTACACTCCGGGGTATATTGAGTCCGTTGTGGGGAATGAGAAGTGTCTAATTTATTGGAACTACTCGTTACTGTCAGGCAAATACAAGCCAATAAGCCTGACATAGTACTTCTTGACCACCAACTCAAGACAATGTATGTCGTGGAATTCTCAGCCCCCGCTGAGAGCAACATGGTCTTGAAAGAGGAGGCAAAACGGACAAAATATCGAGATTTGCTCTTCGAACTCCGCAGGCTTTATCCAGGCCATTCTATTAAAATAGTGGTACTGATTATAGGAGCCCTCGGTAGAATTAGACAGACGCTGCTTTCGGAACTAAAGATCATACCAGCATGCCGAGATTCGGCAGAGATCTTCGCCGGCAGAATTCAGAAGGCTATCATCCTTAGTTCATTACGTCTACTCAGGGCACACGATTCGCGGACCCGGTAGTCACTCACCCCACGTCCGTGGGGAGTGACTATTGGTATTTATTACCAGCTCCCCTCCGTGAGGGTCGGAGCCACAGAGTAGGGTGACTGGTTTTTTGTATATATATATATAATAATTTATTAACCATTCTAGATACAAATTGTACATATGGCAAGTCAGTTTAAGTTGCAATAATGCATATAAATATACAATATATAAAATTTTTAATAAACTCTATACACAAAACAAATAGAATAATTATGACGTTAACATGAGTAAAGACAAACATAAGTGTACATAATAATAAATAAAATGTATGTATAAAGAAAGTACAAACAATTAAAATAATTTTAAAACCCTTCAGATTCTCTATTTGAAAAGTCCTGGCCATTATACATACCACCTTTGAGTAACAAATTTTTAACCATAGTTTTACATTTTTTATAATTTTGCAATTTTTTTATTTCTATCGGGAGACTCTTAAACAACATAATGCAATTATATTGCGGTGAATGTTTATAATTTGTTGTATGGCGTAACGGTAGTAGATCTCTATATCTAATTCTGTATGAGTGGCACTCATTTCTTTGTGTGATCCTCAAATAGCCTCAGATTTCATCCAAAACCATCTAAATAGTCTTCAACAGTGGATGAAGAAGTGGAAGATAAAAGTTAATGAGAGCAAATCTGCTCACGTTACGTTCACCCTTCGGAAAGAAATATGCCCTGCAGTCACAATAAATGATGTACAGATACCACAAACACAAACTGTAAAATACCTAGGCCTACACTTAGATAACAAACTCACTTGGAAGCAACATATCACAAAAAAGAGAAAACAAGTAGAAATCAAGACAAGAGAACTACAGTGGTTGATAGGTAGAAAATCACGAGTATCTTTAGAAAATAAAATTCTAATATATAAATCTGTCATCAAACCCATCTGGACATATGGATTAGAACTATGGGGATGCGCTTCCAAATCGAACATAGAAATTATTCAAAGATACCAATCAAAGATACTCCGTCAAATTGTAGATGCCCCCTGGTATGTAACAAACCATACGCTACATGTAGATCTTCATGTCCCAACAGTAAAAGAAGTTATCCAAGAAAAAGCCACCACACACCATGAAGTTATAGAAGTCCACCCAAACCCGTTAATGGAAGAACTCCTGGAACCAGTGATCAACAAGAGGCTTAAAAAGCTATGGCCAGTAGAACTAATTTAAGTTTATAGAGGTGATATCGCTGGATATCAACCTGATCAATGTTATATAGTCATTAGTACATCTAGTGATCGTTAGCTCTTTAGCTTATAGAATAATGCAAATTCTGATTGCTAAATAAAGTATTAAAAAAAAAAAAATTTCTTTGTGTGAATAATCCAATATTTTTCTTAGTGTATTTCAAACATTTTAAAATAAATATACATGGTACAATCAAGATTTTTTTAATTTTAATCGTCTCGGCGCAACTTTCATTATATCCCATCTTAAATATAAGCCTAATAAGTCTTTATTAACTAATAAATACTCTAGATCTATCCATTGAATTACCCCAAGCAATAACTTAGCGAGTAATAGAAACTTTGATACATTTCTAATGAATTTAGAAAACTTGTATAAATACTGTAAAACAAATACACAAATAGTGCTTGTGGGTGATTTTAATGTAGATTTTCGTGGCCACTCCGAGGAGCTGACAGACCTAATTTCATTGATAGATTCATTTGGCCTAAATACTACCATATCTGAGTATACAAGAATTAGTAAAAATTCATCCACTTGCATTGACAATATAATTACAAATTTTGATGAAGAGAATTATGAAGCTAGTGTGATCGAACCATGCCTGTCAGATCATCGCGGACAATTCTTTAATCTTAAATCTATTACAAATACTAGTCAGATAGTGTGTAAAAGGCATTATACCAAAAAAGCCTAAATAAGCTCTGTAGCTCTTTAAAAGAAATAAACTGGAATATATTTTATCAAAACGAAAGTATAAATATCAATTTAGTAGCAAACTTTTTATGTACTACTTACTCTAACCTTATAAAGACACATTTCCCTTTCAAAAAAATTAATAAAGATAACCAAAAAGCCCCAGTAAAATGGTTTAATAACTCCTTACATAATATGAGAGAGACTTTGTCAAGTGTGAAAACTATCTGCAATGTTACTAAGAATGAGTCTGATTATGAAATTTACAACGATCTCCGCAAAACCTATAAGACTGCTCTTTTAGAGTCTAAAAAACCCTCATATCAGGATTACATTTGTAATTCCGGCAATAAAGTAAAAGCCAGTTGGAATATAATAAATTTTGAGAGGAACAAAGGGGTAAAACAGCAAACGTTATCCGAAAATGACTTTAACTCATTTTTTACCAGCATTGCTGATAATATCAGTAGTTCACTTATACCTGCTGATAACATATCCATCGATGACATAATAACTAATATTCCCTCACCTTCATGCTCTTTCTTTCTGGAACCGGTCACTGAAGCCGAAGTACTTGAAGCTGTCAAATCCCTGAAAAACTCTCCATGTACAGATGTTTTCGAACTTAATTCCAGGATTATCAAAGAAAAAATCGATATAATACTTCCCTTATTGGCTATTCTAATTAATGCTTGTTTTAGTCACGGTGTTTTTCCAGACTGCTTTAAGCTAGCAAAAGTTATATCTCTATTTAAAAAAGGTGATCCAAATATGGCGGATAATTATCGGCCCATTTCAATTATTCCAATTTTTGGTAAAATCATTGAAATAATACTGAAAAAAGATTGTATAAATATCTTGAGTCAAATTCTATACTATGCAAATGTCAATTTGGCTTTAGAGTAGGTTGTTCTACAGCTGGGGCAGTACACAAAGTCGTGCAGGAGGTAGTGGAGGGTTTTGAGGTGGGCGAACATACAACTGTTGCTCTATGTGACCTTACAAAGGCCTTTGACTGCGTTCCACACGACATATTATTAAGAAAGTTAGAGCGCTATGGAATAAGAGGGTTACCACTACTCTTGTTCAAGTCTTATTTGGAAAATAGATCCCAGTATGTGATTATAAATAATAAAATGTCAGATCTTAAAAGAAGTACACATGGTGTCCCACAGGGATCAGTAATTGGACCAGTTCTGTTCTCGATGTTTATCAATGATATTAATTATTTTATATCCCCTAATAAGTGTGTATTATTTGCAGACGACACCACACTTATCATATCTCATAAAAATTTTGCTGAATTGGATTCACTATTAGGCACACTCGAGGAAGAAGTAGAAAATTGGTTTACTGTCAACAAACTTAAATTAAATAATAGTAAAACTCAGAAACTTTTTATTTCTTCTAATCACATTCATACCCAGGGGAATAATGTGAAATTACTCGGTATAGTTTTAGATGATAATTTAAATAAGTCTGGACATATAGAGTATCTATCGAAATCACTCCCAAGTACTATTTTTTTAATAAGACAGCTAAATTCTGTAGTAGATAGAGATACCCTAATTACCACTTATTTCGCTTTGTTTCACTCACGTATAACTTACGCAGTATTTTTATGGGGAAATTGGAATTATTTAAAAGTTATATCTCTAACAGAAGTCAATACGTGAAAATAAACAATATATTCAGTGAAAGTAAAGATATAGGGTATGGGGCTCCACAAGGAACAGTATTAGGACCCATATTATTTAATATATATCTAAATGGCTTATTCTCCGTCCAAAGTTGCGGTACTATAATCACTTATGCTGATGATACCGCGATATTCTACAGTGATAACGACTGGGATTCCTTAAAGATGAAAGTAGAGTTGGATATCAAAAATATAAAAGACTGGTTCGATCATAAATTGCTTACAATCAACTTCGACGAAACAGTGTACTTACCAATCACATGCAATAAGACAACATTGCCACATTTCGAAAATCTTAACATTGGAAATATGTTTACAATACACGCGGCCACACAAGTAAAATATTTGGGAATAATGATCGACCCTCATCTTAAATGGGACATTCATGTAAACTATGTCATCAAGAAAATCCAATGTTTAATATATAAGTTTAAACTATTAAAAGATATACTGGACATAAAACAGCTAAAAACTTTGTATTATTCCTTAGCTGAGTCTCATATTATATATGGTATATTAGGGTGGGGTGGTGTTGGAAAAACAGTTTTGAATAATTTAATAATCGTACAAAAAAGGCTTCTAAAAATAATGTTTAATAAAGAACCCACTCATCCTTCAGATGCCCTATATAAAGATTCTCATATACTGGATCCACGACAGCTGTTCTTTGTCCATGCAAGTATTAGACTGCATTTGAAGCAGGCGACTCTAACATTAAATGAGCATATATATGATACTCGAAAAAAAAAATTTAGCATACTTAACACCATTTATGCACAAAGCTGTTGGGCAAAAATGTTTCGATTATTTAGGACCACGAATATATAACAAGTTACCAGATGAGATACGAAACATAAGATCTAAATACGGTTTTAAAAAACAAATTAAAAATTTCACACATTCTATACCTCGCCACGAAATTCATGATTTGATTGAGTGTAAATAATATGAGCAGTAAGTGTATCTATGGTTCTCCGCATCGATGTGGTGGGTGTGGGGACTGTCGGCCTCTTTTATCTTTCTCGCTAGATGAGGGATGCCGACGGGTTTTGCACCCGCTATGTCGCTGTGGAAGGCTATACATTATACTCTTACCATGTACCCATAACAATACCTAATGATACAATTTCTGTTCTGTTTATCTTTGCATTTATATGACCGTCCATGTGTATGTATATGTGTGTATGTGTGTGTATATATATATGTATATTGTGCTGTTCTACTTTTATTGAACTTAATAATTTGCAGTACAAATCAAACTTTAACTTATTTATTTCCAATAGATAAGAAAAAAGTTTGAAACCAAAAAGATCAAATTAAAATCTCTTACCTTTTGATCTGAAAGTATGTCAAAATATTTAATGGGCCGGCTAGCTTATCTTTCCCTTCAGGAGCAGGTTCAAATTCAGTTCCTATTTAAAATGAAATTTTTATTAAAGTAAAATTTTTAATCTGATATAAATAATTTATTTTCTTTGATATTTAGATAATTTAGCTTTATAACAGGTTCGAAAGTCTAATACACTATTTAAATTTTAATATACAACCTTGTCCAAAAATTAAATACACAAAACCTTCCTTCTTCGTAGCTACACTCTTCTCTTTCCAAATCCAACAATTCTCCTTTCATTAATTCTTCACCTTATCTCCTCTGCAACTCCAATCCACAATAACACCTCTACCTTCTTATTTACAGTCTATTTTTCTCTTCTTCGCTGAACTCCACAATTTCTGACTTTCAATTCAATTTCAAAATTATTAATCCTTGTTTATTATTTTTCTTCTTCACTCCCTAATTTTCACTAGTTCTTTTTTTTCTTAAATTTGTTTTTCCAATTTTACAACCTCTCTTTTATCTGTTGTTTGTTGTTCTATATAACTAAATATCAAAGTATCCAAAATAAACAAAACCAAACACCATATGAATTTTGATTAATTTCATTCCAAACATAACCTAATTAAACCTCCTTATCTTTCTCCAGGAAAACATTTACCAACTATAAAATAAAATTTCCTACTTAAAAGAAAAGTCATAATGACTTAAATGTCAGAAATTATTTCAACAACAACTTAATAACTACTAACATAGATGTCAGTATCAAACTTACTGTTGACATCAAATAAAAACTTTAAAACTATTAAAACAACTCTAAACAAATATTAACATTCTAAAACACATACCTTTCGGATCTTTAGCTAATTTAAATAAATTTTGAAAACCATCTAAAGGAAACAAGCAAATTCAAACCCTGATTCAGCAAATAACACAAACATGCAATTTTCGTAATCGTCCAATATGCAAATATATCGCAATATATATGTATGTATGTATATATATGTGTATATATGTGTATGTATGTATATGTGTATCTGTATATGTGTATATATGTATACATGTGCGTGTCCGTGTAGTTTATAATGTATTGAATGTTTTATTTTATCTCTTCCATAATGTTAAACTATAAGAAAATAACAAATATTTCATTATTTATGTACCTATTTAGTTACAAGTTCTCCGCACCCCATTGTTTATCATCGTTTGTCCGCTCAAGAATTTATCTTACGGATCTTGCGAAATGATATAATAATTTTAATTTTATTCCTCTATTTCACATTTCATAGTTTTAACATGTATTATTAAAGACTTGTCATACGGAGCCCTATCTAGTTTATTGTATTATTTTAACTGTATTAAGTATTGTGTTGTAAATTCTTTATGCAATATATTTTTTTTTTTTACAAAAAACCAGTCACTTCACTCTGTGGCTCCGATCCTCACAGAGGGGAGCTGGTAATACCAATAGCCACTCCCCACGCACGTGGGGTGAGTGACTACCGGGTTCGCGAATCGTGTGCCCTGAGTAGACGCAATGAACCGAGGATGACAGCCTTCTGCATTCTGCCGGCTAAGATCTCTGCCGAATCTCGGCATGCCGGTATGATCTTTAGTTCTGAAAGCAGCGTCTGTCTCATTCCACCGAGGGCTCCTATAATTAGCACCACTATTTTAGCAGAATGGCCTGGATAAAGCCTGCGGAGTTCGAAGAGCAAATCTCGATATTTTGTCCGTTTTTCCTCCCCTTTCCAGACAATGTTGCTCTCAGCGGGAGCTGAGAATTCCACGACATACATTGTCTTGAGTTGGTGGTCGAGGAGTACTATGTCAGGCTTGTTGGCTTCTATTTGCCTGACGGTGGGAAACGAGTAGTTCCAATAAATTAGGCACTTCTCATTCCCCACAACGGACTCAATATCCCCCGGAACGTAAGGCAGCACTGGTGTTTCGTCTATTCCATACGAGTGCCTTAGATGATAGTAATGCACTCGTAATGCTGCGTTGTGTCTATGAATATAGGCCGAGACTGCGTATGTCGGGCAAGCCGACAGTAAGTGCATTACAGTCTCCGGTGCCCTGCGGCAGGCCCTGCAGCTGACATCAGGGACCTCCATACCCATGACACGACGTCAATAGACGAGAGTGTTAAATACACCATCCTGGCAAGCCATTATGAATCCCTCGGTCTCAGACTTCAGCCCAGCTGACCTTAAAAAGGCGAAGGTCAGCCTTTCGGATAAGCCGAGGTCTTCTATATTTTTATAGAAGACCCCGTGCAATGGCTTATCCTTATGGAGCTGCAGAAAGATGTTGTGTTCTGCAGCTCTGATGTGGGCTTTTAGTCGAACGGGTTCCAACTCGGTGACAGAGTCGGGGTTTACCCGCTCGACGTCGAAGATGAGACCAAGTTCATCGGCTGCTCTCCGTGCTGCCTTAAAGAGAAAAGCTCCTACCTCTGCATTTTCATGGTCTCGGACCATGCAGAGGAGGGGATCCGAACTCCTGATGACCTTACATGCTCCATCCAGAACCATCCTGCTATGGAGACTCTCCAAGCTCAAGAGTCCACGGCCTACCCGATGTCGTGGCAGATATAACCATGGAACGGACGATTTAGGATGCAAGCTCCTATTGAGATGCATCTTCTTGCGGGTTACTACATCGAGTTGACGCAGCTCTTCTCTAGTCCACTTCACTACTCCGAAAGAGTAGAGAAGGATCGGAACGGCAACCATATTTGTAGCAGACACCTTGTTCTTCCCCGACAGTTCTGAAGACCAGATCTGTCGGAGTAGGTGCTGATACTTGCCGCGGAGAGCGTTTTTCACTACACTTGACACCCAAGTAAGTGTACGACTCTCCGGCATCTAGATGGTGTAAGATGCTTCCGTCCACGAGCTGCGCGTCCTCTCCATAGTCACCGCATCGTCCTCTCTTGAGATGGATCAGTGCGCATTTGTCCAACCCGAACTGCATACCGACAGCCTGCGTGTACTCCTGTACCAACCTAAAGGACTGTTGGAGATCCCTCTCTCCAGAGGCATAAAGTTTAAGGTCATCCATATAAAATAGATGGGTGACCTTATGCCTCCTGTCGCCGGGGGCACCGCAGCTGTAGCCACGGGTTTTCCGGAGCGAGACGGATAATGGCAGTAGTGAGATGCAAAACAGAAGGGGGCTGAGGGAATCTCCCTGAAATACTCCTCTTCTGAATGTTACCGTATAGTAAAGCGAGTCCTCCAGAGCGGCATCAGATCTTCAATACATCTCGCTACGGGACCGGGTACCACAAGACATCGAGGCAAGTGAACAATGAGCTCATGTGATGTCATGTCAAATGCCTTGCGGTAGTCGATCCAGGCCATAGAGAGGTTCCGCTTATACTGCATGGAGTCCTGCGTGATACATCTGTCGATCAACAGGTTCTCCTTGCAGCCGGCGACACCTCTCTTCGACCCTCGTTGCTCATATATCCGTTCGTAAACCGGTTCAACTGCGTGGAGCACCCGCATGTACAAAATGCGTGTAAACACCTTGTAACATGCGTTTAGACAGGTGATCGGTCTGTAGTTCTTTGGGTTGGACAAATCTCCGTTCTTGGGGATCAGCACTGTCCGCCCCTCAACAACCCAAGAAGGGATTTGCTGCTCCCCATTCAACCAGGAATTAAAAATTCTGGCCAAATGGTGGTGGGTGCTCGATAACTTTTCCACCAAAAGTTATTTATCCCATCGGGACCTGGAGCAGCAAAGTTCTTAGAGCCCTCAAGAGCCCTACGAATCTCTTCTGGGGTTATTGGTTCGCACACTTCCTGTGGTTGCTGAAGCCTTTGACAAAAGGCTTCAAAGTGTGCAAGGGCAAGAGAATCTCGGTTGAATGGAAGCCTCTCCTCGTACAGCGTTTTCCAGAAGTTCTCCACCTGATCTGCAGTCTGCGGATTGTCTACAACACGCGGAGGCGGTTGGAAAAGGCGCGAGGGCTTCTCGCGGATCAGTTTATTTTCCGCAAGCCCTCTCGCCCGCCTCACTAGTGACTTTTTACAAGTCACTAGCATCCGTATCCTGTCTAGACGGTGCTGTTTGGTGGTTCGCAGCACTGCCTCATTGAGTGTGTAATGGACGCGTCTTAGGTTGGCAGCTAATCGACGCACTTTAGGCGTGAACGGCCTGTTGGCCGCCATATAGTCCATCACACATTGGATACGGGATGCGATCCTCGCCGACTGGATCTTGGCTTCCATCTTTTGTATGCGCCGCTGCGCTCTCTCCGGTGGGGAAGAGGTATTTCGCCTCTCTACCTGAGACGAGCGTTGAGCAGTGGCATACACGGCACAATTTATGTGCCAGATGTCAGCCTCTTCTGGTAGCGCTGTGCGAAGTTCAGCGTCCACTCTGACCAGGTCTTGTGGCCCGAGGGTTTTCAGACGGTGTAACCCCCTTCTGGTGCTGAGGCCCTCTGGTATTGGTGGAACGAGGAGAGCCATGTCCTAAACCGGTGAATGTGCCGGCTCTTCGGCCACCTCATTCACCGGCCCAGGAGCAGCCCTCACGTAGCGACTACTACGAAGGTGGGATACATAGTCACGCAGATTTTGTGGCGTGAAGGCGCTATGCTCTGGAAGCCTCTCACACCACAGAGTATGCATCCGGGCCATGTACCCCCTCCTTCATGACAATGCAGAAGCTCATCCCTCAGTTCATCTGTCCACTCAAAGCGTCCTTGTTCATTGCGTACGTCATCAACGGGCGGTCTATCCGGTTGGGCCCCACCACCTTGCCCTTGACCCCTATCCGAACGGGGTCGATCGTGGGGGCCCAGTCTTCGGCCTGCCGGAACCAAAGGTTAGAGCCTGTGGGTGGTTAGCCCAGCAGGCCCACGACCGACACCAGAGGGGAAGATGTTTTCCCCTCCCGGGTGCACTAGGGCTGCCGGTTCGGTTTTGCACCCCTAGCTGGAGTAAGTGGTGGCGCTACTCACCAAAGGCTTAATAGATGGAAGCTAGCCCCTCCTGCTTATTTATTATTATTATTATTATTATTTTTTTTTTTTCGCGAGAGCGATGCTGGTCAGTTCTGCCGTGTCTCCGACATTCTCACAGAAGAAGCCCCAGCGAATTCACTACGACCACTCCCTGCAACCTGCAGAGTTAGCGACCGTAGGTTCCTAAATCGTGTGCCCTAGTAGTAGTAGTAATTATTAGGGGAGGCCTAGTGCCTGGCAAGTAGGCCACAAATGGGCCCTTTTTACCTACCCCCTGACGTCCCCTCAACCATTCACTTCCACTCGGCCTCCTACTCCCTCTTGAAACCTTCCTGATCTTCCAATGAAGGTCAGGACATGTTTCCATTCGAGAGAGTCCATTTCCTCTTTTGGGAGCGTTGTGGCGCCGAAGAGTTCATACCTCAGGCGCCCGAACGCTTCACATTGTCCCAAGAAGTGAAACGATGTTTCTTCATCACTTCCGCATCTTGGGCAAGTGGAATCTGCCTCAACCCCTATCAGCGATAGGTGTCTTCTGAGCCTGCAGTGACCAGTTAGGACTCCGACCAGTTGGTTCAGGGTCCTCCGGCTTCTACCTAGCAACCAGGCCGCCCTTGACTTGTTCGGCCCCGTTACGAAGTCTCGAGCCTGTCTGCAGCCGCTGCTCAGCCTCCAATGTTCCCTCAATGTTGCTTGTGCCCACTCGTTAAGGGCCGTAGCGACATGTTTCCTTGTAATTCCCAACATGGGCTCCGGGCCTAGACAGGGCTCCCTGGCCCCGAGCCTAGCCAATTCATCGGCTCTCTCGTTTCCTGGGACCCCAGTATGTCCCGGAACCCATATCAGGCTCACTTCCTTGTGCCTGGCAAGTTCCTCTAGAGCATCTCCGCACTCCTGGACGAGGGGGGACCTCGTCCTAGGAGAGCAGACCGCCCGAAGTGCTGCCTGGCTGTCTGAACAGATACAGATATTTTGTTCCGTACCGTTCCTCGTTTCTTCATTATGTGCCACTTTTAGGATGGCATATACCTCTGCCTGAAAGACAGTAGTGTACGATCCTAGAGCAAAGCTCTCCTGTACTTCCCTGCCTTCCAGGAATATTCCTGCCCCCGATGACTGCCTCTGTCCATCTACTAGAAGGGAACCATCTGTGTAGCACACCAGGGAGTTCGGGGGGAAGTTAATCTTTCCTTCTGCCCACTCTTCCCTACTAGGTAGGGTTAGAGTGTACTTTCTCTCTAATCTCAAGCGGTCGGTTGCTTCCCTCACCTTAAGGGCGGAGATCGGAATCTCCGCCTCCGCCAATCTGGCGATGGCTGCATGACCCTCTGTCCTTCCACTGCACCGCCAGCTGCCTGAGTCTCGCATTCTTAGATGGGCCGCCATGGCTTCCTTCTTAATCCAGGCTGGAAGCGTTGGCAGCCCTAGCATTACTTCCAAGGCAGCTGTAGGTGTCGTCCTCATTGCGCCTGTAATCCCAAGACAGGCAAGTCTTTGAACTTTTGCCAGTCTTCGAGACGTGGTGATGCGGTTCACACTCGGCCACCAGACCACCGACCCATATTGGAGTCTAGGTCTGATTACCGCCGTGTAGACCCAGTGCAGGATCCGTGGACTAAATCCCCAGTTCCTGCCCATCACCTGGCGCAACTGCCAGAAGGTTGCCGTCGACTTCTCTACGATTCTGTCGACCTGTGCTCCCCATGACAGTTTTTTATCCAGGATCACCCCTAAGTACTTGACCTCTTGCGATAGTGTTAGGGGTCTTTCGTACATTATTGGTGCCCTGAAATTCTCTATTTTCCTCCTTTTGGTGAAGAGGATCAGTTCAGTCTTGGATGGATTGACTGAAAGATTCGTCTCACCACACCATCTTTCAATAATTCTGCAGGCTACCTGCATTCTGTCGCAGACGACGCTTAGGAACCGGCCAGTTACAAGAACTAGCCCGTCGTCTGCATATGCCTGCGCATAGAAGCCCTCTGACGTCAGCCTCTCCAGGAGACCATCCATTATTAGGCACCATAGATGAGGCGAAAGGCAGCTGCCTTGAGGGCAGCCTCCCTTCACCCCGATGTCCACCAGGCAGTCCCCTAGGGCTGCGCTGACTCTTCTTTCTTCCAGCGCAGACTGCACCCATCTGACCAGTATAGGGGTTGTACCCCTGGCCTGTAGGGCCTTACAGATAGTCCTCGTACTTGCCTTATCAAAGGCTCCTTCTATATCAAAAAATACTACTAGGGCTACTTCCTTGTAGTGGAGGGCCCTTTCTACCTTATGCACAACGGCATGCAGGGCTGTCTCTGTGGACCTCCCTTGCCTATATGCGTGCTGATTCTGATGAATTGGGTATCTGGTTAGCACCCCTTCCATCAGGTGTCTGTCCACTATCCTTTCCAATGTTTTCAAGAGGAAGGATGTGAGACTGATTGCCCTAAAAGATTTTACGGCCGTGTAGTCCTTCTTTCCCACCTTGGGGATGAAGGTCACTTTGGCGTGTCTCCAGGCCAGTGGAACGTATCCCAATGCCAGGCTGGCCCTAAATACTCTCCTCATATGAGGTAGGAGTATTCCCAGGCCTTTCTGGAGCAAAGCTGGGAAGATTCCGTCTGGTCCTGCTGCCTTATAGGAATCGAACTCGTTCACCGCCCAGGAAACCGCGCCGTCCGTTATCATTCCCTCTGCGAGTTGCCAATCCGCTTGTGGGACCTGCTCCTCTAGGGCTATGACCGCGGCGGCGCTATCTCCGGGGAAATGAACGTCCAAGAGTAGAGAGTCCAGAGAGTGACTCCTCACTGGAGGTGGTCCATGTCCCGTCCTGCTTTTTTAAGGACCCTATGGTCTCCTTTTTTCCACAGCTGAGTATTTTCATTAATCTGGCGGACTCCGGTAGAGAGTCTACCTCCCCACAGTATGTCCGCCAGCTTGCCCTCTTGCTGAGTCTTAATTCCTTTTTGAATTTCCTTCTAGCCTCTTTAAAATCGTCCCATGTGGTCCCCTCCCCCTCTTTGACAGCTCGATTGTGAGTGCGTCGGGCCGCCCGTCTCAGGTCTTCAAGTGACCTACTCCACCAACGAGCCCTCCGCACCCCCGCCGCCTTGAGGGGGCAGGATTGCATTAATTATACGATTTTCGAGACTATATACCTCATTGTCTAATTGCTCTGGGGAAGTTATGTGGCCCTCATAGTCGAGTTCCGAACTCTCTAAAGCAGAGATGTATTTTCCCCAATCTGTCGCCCTCGGGTTTCGTCGAGGGGTGGCCTCTTTCCTATCGTATTCCATCTCAAATCTGATCATTCTATGATCAGACATTGAGATGTCATTGGTAACCCTCCAGTTCTTAACGTCCTCAATCAGAGATTGGGAGGCCAGCGTTATGTCAATAACCTCCCGGCGGATGCGATTGACAAACGTCGGTTCGCTCCCCCTGTTAACCACCTGTAGGTCTGTGGACGCCAAGTACTCTAACAGAGTCTCGCCCCGAACGTTAACGTTTGAGCTGCCCCACACTATGTGGTGGGCATTGGCGTCGCAACCGATTATTAACGGAAGACCTAAATTTCTTGCGTAGAAAATTACATTTTCTAATTCCTCAGTAGGTGGCAATCGCGCATTATCGTATGGAAGATATATGCTGCTTATGACTACCTTACGACTAATATTACTTACCTTGTATTCGAGGAGAGCTGCTGTGGCATCCCTGGTTCCCAGTTGAGGCAGTGGCACAACTTGAAGGTCCTTGGATGCCAGGATGCATGTCCTTGGTGGCTCCTCGTCTCCCTCTTTTCCAACTACCATTTGGTAGCCAGAACTTCCTAGGCCCCTTACTCGATTCCTGAAAACATATGGTTCCTGAATTAGTATTATACCCCCGGTCTTACCTGTCAGAATGCTGACTAGCTCTCCAGTAGCATCCCGACTGTGCTGGAGGTTGATTTGGCTTACCCGTAGTAATAGCTCCGTGGGGCGTCTGGATACGGGTGATTAGGCCTGTTATTCTTTCTCCTCCTCGGTCGGCCTCGGCCCCTCGACTGCGGCAGGAGTCCGGCGAGTCACTCCGCTCCAAACCGGTACCCTACGTACTGTAAGGGTAACCAGCTCGAAGTAGAGCACCCACTCGGCTTCCTCCAGCCGTCGTATGGTTTCGTGGCTGACCAGGAAGATGAGATGCCATCCTCCAGGTTTTCCCGTCGTTTTCAGGTGTTTCCACCTGTCCACGTTTAGGGAGCGGTTTTGACGCGCCAGCATGTCTCTTATTCTGGAGAGGTCTACTTCTTGGCTTCTCAGCCAAAAGCCGACCTGCTCTGGCCAGGGGGCATCAACCGCCCGCATTACGCGGAAGGTGACACCATCTCCGGCCAGTGGTCTCCAGTTTTCAAGCAGCCAGCGCTTCGAGGTTTCATCCTGCGTCGTTATCAGGAACCAGCCTGGATCCACCAGGCCCGAGTTCCTGAAGCGAAGCTCCGGGCCGTAGGGTTCCCCTTCGGGGCCCGTCATAGCCTGGAGCATCTCCGACACAAGGTGATTCCTCGTCCGCTCCCCTTCCTCCTGTGTCATAGTCCCGTCCTCTCGGCTGGAAACTATGACCACCTGGCTTTCCCTTTTCGCGGCAGAGCTGTAGCTAGACAGTTGGGGTCCAGCCCCCGAATCCGACACTTTGGCAGCGCCCGTGCTTCCCCTTAGTAATGGGGACACGTTCGCTGCTTTGCCTGTCCGTCTCGGAGAGCTGGCACTCCCTCTGACCCGCTTCCTCTGTCGCTCGGGTGGGGTTGGCTCCTCTTTTCTTCGTCTTTTTGGGCCCTTGTTCGGGGGTGGGGCGCCTGAGGGTCTTTGTGGACCCTTTGGCGCCTCAACGCCCCTGACCGAAGCAGGTGCAGAGGGGAGTATGAAGGATTTGCCTTTTGGCCTCCCTTCTCTCCGCCCTCTTTGCCTGCCTCGCTCTAGGGCCCCTCATTTTGAGGGGTTGGTCACCTCCGGAAGCCTGTTCGTCCGCCTGCCCCGGCTCCTGTCGCTCCTTATTGGAGCTCCCAGAGCTTGGACCAGGCTGACTCCCAGACTCACCTGGGGTTTCTGTCAGCTCTAAGGCAACAGGTTCGGCCCGATGACTCTGGACCTTTCGATCCGAGTCGCCCTGCATCACCTGCCCCCCCCGAGCCGACACTTCCGCCCTCTTCTTCCTTCTGGCGATCCTCCTCTTTTCTCGCCTTTTTTCTCTTTTGAGAGCCTCTCTAGCCTCTTTGTCTAATGTGGACCTTTCCAAGTCCTCATCAGGCGCGCTGCTAGGGGATCTCAAGAGTTCCTCCTCTACTGCGATGGGTACTATTTCCATCTCTTCCTCCTTTGAGCTAGGGAGCTCTGGTTGTGTTGTGGTTGTTGGTACGTTTACCTTATCATCTTTTGCTTCTTGTTTTTCCATTTTTGTTAGTTGAGTGGACGTGTGTTTAAATGTGGGTGTGTGTGTATGTGCGTATGTGTGTGTGTGTGTATGTGTAATTGGGTATGTGCCTGGACTGTCGGAGCCCTCAATCCTCTTTCTCCTCCCGGCAGTGCTCCGTGGCTTGACTTTTCCCGGCAGAAAAGGTTGGCAGCCGCTAGTGAAGCCCCCCGAACCAAACAGCAGGGCCCTATCCAGGCGCCACCTGGCACTACTGTATGGCCCGAGATTATACACCGTTTGAAAGAGCAGCCCCCTACACTGGCTAGGTCGGCACCTCGCCGGCCTCCTCACCTGATGTCGAATACGAGACCGAGTTCATCTGCGACTCTCTTTGCTGCCTTGAATAATCCTGCTCCCACTCCTGCATTTTCATGATTTCTCACTAATTGCAGGAGAGGGTCTGAGCTCCTAAGGACGTTACATGCTATACTCAGGACTACCCGGCCATGCATGCACTCCAAACTCAAGAGTCCTCGGCCCCCCCGATGACGTGGGAGGTACAGACGAGGAACGGACGATTTTGGATGAATGCTCCTATGGATATTCATCATCTTGCGGGTACCTCTATCTAACTGACGCAGCTCATCTACCGTCCATCTCACTACTCCAAAGGAGTAGAGCAGAACAGGAACGGCAAGCATATTAGTGGCAGACACCTTGTTTTTCCTCGAAAGTTCGGATGACCAAATCTTTCGGGGTAGGCCTCTGTACTTGCCGCGGAGAGATTCCTTAATTTGTTGTACATCCTGGATGTGATGTTGTTGCACACCCAGGTATGTGTAAGTCTCTCCGGCATCTAAATGTCGCAAGATGCTTCCGTCTGCGAGCTGCGCCTCTTCAGCAAAGTCCCCGCATCGTCCTCTCTTGAGATGGGCGACTGCACACTTGTCCAATCCGGATTCCACTCCAATAGCCAGCGTATACCGTTCGACCACCCTTAGAGCATTTTGCAGTTCCTGCTCTCCGGAGGCGTAGAGTTTAAGGTCATCCATGTAGATTAAATGGGTGACCTTATGCCTCCGGTTGCTGGGTGGACCGCATTGGTATCCGCGGACTTGGCGGAGTTCAACAGATAAAGGCAACAGTGAGATGCAGAAGAGGCCAGGACTCAAGGAGTCCCCTTGGAATACTCCTCTCCTGAATGCTACCTGCTCTGTGGTAACCCGCTGTGCACCGGATGTTATGGTGAAGCGAGTTTTCCAGAGCGGCAGCAGTTGTTCTAAGCATCTCACTAGTGGTGCTGCTACTGCAAGACATTGGAGCAAATGTAACAAGAGCTCATGTGATGTTGTGTCAAATGCCTTACGGTAGTCAATCCAGGCCATAGATAGATTCCGCTTATATTGTACAGAGTCCTGTGTAATACAGCGGTCTATCAGCAGGTTATCCTTGCAGCCTGCCATGCCTTTCTTCGCACCACGTTGCTCATTTATCTGCTGAAAGACCGGATCAACATGCCGTAGTGTCCTAGCGTACAAGATACGTGTAAATACCTTGTAGCAGGAGTTCAGACATGTGATTGGCCTATAGTTTCTCGGATCGGACAGATCTCCCTATTATTATTATTATTACTATTATTATTATTATTATTTTAAGTAAAACCAGTCGTCCTTCTCCCTGCCTCCGATACCAGAGAGGGTACGCTGGGAGCGCCAGTAACCACTCTCTACACCGTAGAGTCAGTGATCACTGGTTCCGTGACTCGTGTGCTCTGAGCAGACGCAATGAACCAAGAATGACAGCCTTCTGCATTCTCTCGGCTAGGACTTCTGCCGATTGTCGGCATGCCGGTATGATGTTCAATTCCGAAAGCAGCGTGTGTCTCGTTCCACCGAGAGCTCCTATAATCAGTACCACCAGCTTGACAGTATGGTCTGGATACAGTCTGCGGAGTTCGAAGAGTAGGTCTCGATATTTTGTCCGCTTTTCTTCCTCCTTCAAGACAATGTTGTTCTCCGCGGGAGCCGAGAACTCTATGACGAACATTGTCTTGAGTTGGTGGTCTATGAGTACTACGTCAGGCTTGTTTGCCTGTATTTGCCTGACCGTGGGAAACGAGTAGTTCCAATAAATTGAACACCTCTCATTCCCCACAACGGACTCGATATCCCCCGGAGCATAAGGCAGCACTGGTGTCTCGTCTATCTCATACGAGTGCCTCAGATGGTAGTAAAGCACTCGTAGTGCTCCGTCGTGCCTTCGGATATAGGCGGAGACTGCATATGTCGGGCAGGCCGACAACAAGTGCATAAGCGTCTCCGGCGCTCTGCGGCAGGCCCTGCAGCTGACGTCAGCGACCTCCATACCCATGACACGACTTCGATAGACGAGGGTGTTGAATACACCATCCTGGCAAGCCAATATAAATCCCTCGGTCTCAGACTTCAGCCCGGCTGACCTTAAGAAGGCGAAGGTCAGCCTTTCGGATAAGCCAAGTTCTTCTATATTTCTATAGAAGACACCATGCAGGCTTATCCGAATGGAGCTGCAGAAAGATGGTTTGTTCTGCAGCTTTTATTTGGGCTTTCCGCCGAGAGGGTTCCAACTCGGTGACAGAGTCGGGATTATCCCGCTCAACGTCGAAGATGAGACCGAGTTCATCGGCTGCTCTGCGTGCTGCCTTAAACAGAAAAGCTCCTACCCCTGCATTTTCATGGTCTCGGACCATGCAGAGGAGGGGATCCGAACTCCTGATGACCTTACAGGCTCCATCCAGCACCATCCTGCTGTGTAGGCTCTCCAAGCTCAAGAGTCCACGGCCTCCCCGATGTCGTGGGAGATATAACCGTGGAACGGACGATTTAGAATGCAGGTTCCTATTGAGGTGCATCTTTCTCCGGGTTCCTACATCGAGTTGACGCAGCTCCTCTCGAGTCCACTTCACTACTCCAAAGGAGTAGAGAAGGATCAGAACGACAAGCATATTAATAGCAGACACCTTGTTCTTCCCCGACAGTTCTGAAGATCAGATCTGTCGGAGTCGGTGCTGATACTTGCCGCGGAGAGCGTTTTTCACTACACCCACTTCTTGGGTGGAGCGTTGCTCGACACCCAAGTAAGTGTACGACTCTCCGGCATCTAGGTGGTGTAGGATGCTTCCGTCTACGAGCTGCGCGTCCTCGCCATAGTCCACACATCGTCCTCTCTTGAGATGGACCAGTACACATTTGTCCAATCCGAACTGCATAACGACAGCCTGCGTGTACTCCTGTACCACCCTAAGGGATTGTTGGAGATCCCTTTCTCCGGAGGCATAAAGTTTAAGGTCATCCATATAAAACAAATGGGTGACCTTATGCCTCCTGTCGCCGTGGGTACCACAGTTGTAACCGCGGGTTTTCCAGAGCGAGACGGATAATGGCAGTAGCGAGATGCAAAACAAAAGGGGGCTGAGGGAATCTCCCAGAAATACTCCCCTTTTGAACGTTACCGGCTCTGTTTGGACTCTATCATTACCAGATGTTATAGTAAAGCGAGTCCTCCAGAGCGGCATCAGATCTTCAATGCATCTCACTACGGGACCGGCGACCGCAAGACATCGGAGCAAGTGTACAATAAGCTCATGAGATGTCATGTCAAGTGCCTTGCGGTAATCGATCCAGGCCATGGAGAGATTCCGCTTATACTGCACGGAGTCCTGCGTGACACATCTGTCAATCAACAGGTTCTCCTTGCAGCCAGCGACATCTCTCTTCGACCCTCGTTGCTCATATATCCGTTCGTAAACTGGGTTAACTGCTTGAAGTACCCGCATGTACAGGATGCGTGTGAACACCTTGTAACATGCGTTTAAACAGGTTATCGGCCTATAGTTCTTTGGGTTGGACAAATCTCCGTTCTTGGGGATCAGCACTGTCCGCCCCTCAACAACCCAAGAAGGAATTTGCTGCTCTCCATTTAGCCAAGAATTAAAAATTCTGGCCAAATGGTGGTGGTTATTATTATTATTATTATTATTATTATTTTTTTTTTTTTTTACAAAAAACCAGTCACTCTACTCTGTGGCTCCGACCCTCACAGAGGGGAGCTGGTAATACCAATAGCCACTCCCCACGCCCGTGGGGTGAGTGACTACCGGGTCCGCGAATCGTGTGCCCTGAGTAGACGCAATGAACCGAAGATGACAGCCTTCTGCATTATGCCGGCTAAGATCTTTAGTTCTGAAAGCAGCGTCTGTCTCATTCCACCGAGGGCTCCTATAATCAGTACCACTATTTTAACAGAATGGCCTGGATAAAGCCTGCGGAGTTCGAAGAGCAAATCTCGATATTTTGTCCGTTTTTCCTCCTCTTTCAAGACAATGTTGGTCTCAGCGGGAGCTGAGAATTCCACAACATACATTGTCTTGAGTTGGTGGTCGAGGAGTACCATGTCAGGCTTGTATTTGCCTGACGGTGGGAAACGAGTAGTTCCAATAAATTAGGCACTTTTCATTCCCCACAACAGACTCAATATCCCCCGGAACGTAAGGCAGCACTGGTGTTTCGTCTATCCCATACGAGTGCCTTAGATAATAGTAAAGCACTCGTAATGCTGCGTTGTGTCTATGAATATAGGCCGAGACTGCGTATGACGGGCAAGCCGACAGTAAGTGCATTACAGTCTCCGGCGCCCTGCGGCAGGCCCTGCAGCTGACATCAGGGATCTCCATACCCATGACACGACGTCGATAGACGTGAGTGTTAAATACACCATCCTGGCAAGACATTATGAATCCCTCGGTCTCAGACTTCAGCCCAGCTGACCTTAAGAAGGCGAAGTTCAGCCTTTCGGATAAGCCGAGGTCTTCTATATTTTTATAGAAGACCCCGTGCAATGGCTTATCCTTATGGAGCTGCAGAAGGATGTTGTGTTCTGCAGCTCTAATGTGGGCTTTTAGTCGAACGGGTTCCAACTCGGTGACAGAGTCGGGGTTTACCCGCTCGACGTCGAAGATGAGACCAAGTTCATCGGCTGCTCTCCGTGCTGCCTTAAAGAGAAAAGCTCCTACCTCTGCATTTTCATGGTCTCGGACCATGCAGAGGAGGGGATCCGAACTCCTGATGACCTTACATGCTCCATCCAGAACCATCCTGCTATGGAGACTCTCCAAGCTCAAAAGTCCACGGCCTCCCCGATGTCGTGGGAGATATAACCGTGGAACGGACGATTTAGGATGCAAGCTCCTATTGAGATGCATCTTCTTGCGGGTTACTACATCGAGTTGACGCAGCTCTTCTCTAGTCCACTTCACTACTCCGAAAGAGTAGAGAAGGATCGGAACGGCAAGCATATTTGTAGCAGACACCTTGTTCTTCCCCGACAGTTCTGAAGACCAGATCTGTCGGAGTAGGTGCTGATATTTGCCGCGGAGAGCGTTTTTCACTACACTCACTTCTTGGGTGGAGCGTTGCTCGACACCCAAGTAAGTGTACAACTCTCCGGCATCTAGATGGTGTAAGATGCTTCCATCCACGAGCTGCGCGTCCTCTCCATAGTCACCGCATCGTCCTCTCTTGAGGTGGATCAGTACGTATTTGTCCAACCCGAACTGCATACCGACAGCCTGCGTGTACTCCTGTACCACCCTAAGGGACTGTTGGAGATCCCTCTCTCCAGAGGCATAAAGTTTAAGGTCATCCATATAAAATAGATGGGTCACCTTATGCCTCCTGTCGCCGGGGATACCGCAGTTGTAGCCAAGGGTTTTCCGGAGCGAGGCGGATAATGGCAGTAGTGAGATGCAAAACAGAAGGGGGCTGAGGGAATCTCCCTGAAATACTCCTCTTCTGAATGTTACCGACTCTGTTTGGACTCTATCGTTACCCGATGTTATGGTAAAGCGAGTCCTCCAGAGCGGCATCAGTTCTTCAATACATCTCACTACGGGACCGGGTACCACAAGACATCGGAGCAAGTGAACAATGAGCTCATGCGATGTCATGTCGAATGCCTTGCGGTAGTCGATCCAGGCCATAGAGAGGTTCCGCTTATACTGCATGGAGTCCTGCGTGACACATCTGTCCATCAACAGGTTCTCCTTGCAGCCAGCGACACCTCTCTTCGACCCTCGTTGCTCATATATCCGTTCGTAAACCGGTTCAACTGCGTGGAGCACCCGCATGTACAAAATGCGTGTAAACACCTTGTAACATGCGTTTAGACAGGTTATCGGTCTGTAATTCTTTGGGTTGGACAAATCTCCGTTCTTGGGGATCAGCACTGTCCGCCCCTCAACAACCCAAGAAGGGATTTGCTGCTCCCCATTTAACTAGGAATTAAATATTCTGGCCAAATGGTGGTGGGTGCTCGATAACTTTTTCCACCAAAAGTTATTTATCCCATCGGGACCTGGAGCAGCAAAGTTCTTAGAGCCATCAAGAGCCCTACGAACCTCTCCTGGGGTTATTGGTTCGCACACTTCCTGTGGTTGCTGAAGCCTTTGACAAAAGGCTTCAAAGTGTGCAAGGGCAGGAGAATCTCGGTTGAGTGGAAGCCTCTCCTCGTACAGCGTTTTCCAGAAGTTCTCCACCTGATCTGCAGTCGGCGGATTGTCTACAACACGCGGAGGCGGTTGGAAAAGGCGCGAGGGCTTCTCGCGGAACAGTTTATTTTCCGCAAGCCCCCTCGCCCGCCTCACTAATGACTTTTTGCAAGTCACTAGCATCCGTATCCTGTCGAGACAGTGCTGTTTGGTGGTTCGCAGCACTGCCTCATTGAGTGTGTGATGGACGCGTCTTAAGTTGGCGGCTAATCGACGCACTTTAGGCGTGAACGGCCTGTTGGCCGCCATATAGTCCATCACACATTGGATACGGGATGCGTGTTGCCTCGCCGACTGGATCTTGGCTTCCATCTTTTGTATGCGCCGCTGCGCTCTCTCCTGTGGGGAAGAGGTATTTCGCCTCTCCACCTGAGACGAGCGTTGAGCAGCGGCATACACGGCACAATTTATATGCCATATGTCAGCCTCTTCTGGTAGCGCTGTACGAAGTTCAGCGTCCACTCTGACCAGGTCTTGTGGCCCGGGGGTTTTCAGACGGTGTAACCCCCTTCTGGTACTGAGGCCCTCTGGTATTGGCGGAACGAGGAGAGCCACGTCCTCAACCGGTGAATGTGGCGGCTCTTCGGCCACCTCATTCACCGGCCCAGGAGCAGCCCTCACGTAGCCCCTACTACGAAGGTGGGATACATAGTCACGCAGATTTTGTGGCGTGAAGGCGCTATGCTCTGGTAGCCTCTCACACCACAGAGCATGCATCCGCGCCATGTACCCCCTCCGCGCGGGCTCACTGCTTTCATAACAATGCAGAAGCTCATCCCTCAGTTCATCTGTCCACTCAAAGCGTCCTTGTTCATTGCGTATGTCGTCAACGGGCGGTCTATCCGGTTGGGCCCCACCACTTTGCCCTTGACCCCTATCCGAACGGGGTCGATTGTGGGGGCCCAGTCTTCGGCCTGCCCGAACCAAAGGTTAGAGCCTGTGGGTGGTTAGACCAGCAGGCCCACGACCGACACCAGAGGGGAAGATGATTTCCCCTCCCGGGTGCACTAGGGCTGCCGGTTCGGTTTTGAACCCCTAGCTGGAGTAAGTGGTGGCGCTACTCACCAAAGGCTTAATAGATGGAAGTTAGCCCCTCCTGCTTATTATTATTATTATTATTAATATTTTTATTTTTTTTACAAAAAACCAGTCACCTTACTCTGTGGCTCCGACCCTCACAGAGGGGAGCTGGTAATACCAATAACCACTCCCCACGCCCGTGGGGTGAGTGACTACCGGGTCCGCGAATCGTGTGCCCTGAGTAGACGCAATGAACCGAGGATGGCAGCCTTCTGCATTCTGTCGGCTAAGATCTCTGCCGAATCTCGG
This sequence comes from Leptura quadrifasciata, assembly GCA_963675555.1. NCBI lineage: Eukaryota > Metazoa > Arthropoda > Insecta > Coleoptera > Cerambycidae > Leptura > Leptura quadrifasciata. The sequence goes on from OY776677.1 coordinate 73,229,470, forward strand.
CATGCTGGTATGATCTTTAGTTCTGAAAGCAGCGTCTGTCTCATTCCACCGAGGGCTCCTATAATCAGTACCACTATTTTAACAGAATGGCCTGGATAAAGCCTGCGGAGTTCGAAGAGCAAATCTCGATATTTTGTCCGTTTTTCCTCCTCTTTCAAGACAATGTTGCTCTCAGCGGGAGCTGAGAATTTCACGACATACATTGTCTTGAGTTGGTGGTCGAGGAGTACTATGTCAGGCTTGTTGGCTTGTATTTGCCTGACGGTGGGAAACGAGTAGTTCCAATAAATTAGGCACTTCTCATTCCCCACAACGGACTCAATATCCCCCGGAACGTAAGGCAGCACTGGTGTTTCGTCTATCCCATACGAGTGCCTTAGATGATGGTAAAGCACTCGTAATGCTGCGTTGTCTATGAATATAGGCCGAGACTGCGTATGTCGGACAAGCCGACAGTAAGTGCATTACAGTCTCCGGCGCCCTGCGGCAGGCCCTGCAGCTGACATCAGGGACCTCCATACCCATGACACGACGTCAATAGACGAGAGTATTAAATACACCATCCTGGCAAGCCATTATGAATCCCTCAGTCTCAGACTTCAGCCCAGCTGACCTTAAATAGGCGAAGGTCAGCCTTTCGGATAAGCCGAGGTCTTCTATATTTTTATAGAAGACCCCGTGCAATGGCTTATCCTTATGGAACTGCAGAAGGATGTTGTGTTCTGCAGCTCTAATGTGGGCTTTTAGTCGAACGGGTTCCAACTCGGTAACAGAGTCGGGGTTTACCCGCTCGACGTCGAAGATGAGACCAAGTTCATCGGCTGCTCTCCGTGCTGCCTTAAAGAGAAAAGCTCCTACCTCTGCATTTTCATGGTCTCGGACCATGGAGAGGAGGGGATCCGAACTCCTGATGACCTTACATGCTCCATCCAGAACCATCCTGCTATGGAGACTCTCCAAGTTCAAGAGTCCACGGCCTCCCCGATGTCGTGGGAGATATAACCGTGGAACGGACGATTTAGGATGCAAGCTCCTATTGAGATGCATCTTCTTGCGGGTTACTACATCGAGTTGACGCAGCTCTTCTCTAGTCCATTTCACTACTCCGAAAGTGTAGAGAAGGATCGGAACGGCAAGCATATTTGTAGCAGACACCTTGTTCTTCCCCGACAGTTCTGAAGACCAGATCTGTCGGAGTAGGTGCTGATACTTGCCGCGGAGAGCGTTTTTCACTACACTCACTTCTTGGGTGGAGCGTTGCTCGACACCCAAGTAAGTGTACGACTCTCCGGCATCTAGATGGTGTAAGACGTCGAAGATGAGACCAAGTTCATCGGCTGCTCTCCGTGCTGCCTTAAAGAGAAAAGCTCCTACCTCTGCATTTTCATGGTCTCGGACCATGCAGAGGAGGGGATCCGAACTCCTGATGACCTTACATGCTCCATCCAGAACCATCCTGCTATGGAGACTCTCCAAGCTCAAGAGTCCACGGCCTCCCCGATGTCGTGGGAGATATAACCGTGGAACGGACGATTTAGGATGCAAGCTCCTATTGAGATGCATCTTCTTGCGGGTTACTACATCGAGTTGACGCAGCTCTTCTCTAGTCCATTTCACTACTCCGAAAGTGTAGAGAAGGATCGGAACGGCAAGCATATTTGTAGCAGACACCTTGTTCTTCCTCGACAGTTCTGAAGACCAGATCTGTCGGAGTAGGTGCTGATACTTGCCGCGGAGAGCGTTTTTCACTACACTCACTTCTTGGGTGGAGCGTTGCTCGACACCCAAGTAAGTGTACGACTCTCCGGCATCTAGATGGTGTAAGATGCTTCCATCCACGAGCTGCGCGTACCCTCCATAGTCACCGCATCGTCCTCTCTTGAGATGGATCAGTGCGCATTTGTCCAACCCGAACTGCATACCGACAGCCTGCGTGTGCTCCTGTACCACTCTAAGGGACTATTGGAGATCCCTCTCTCCAGAGGCATAAAGTTTAAGGTCATCCATATAAAATAGATGGGTGACCTTATGCCTCCTGTCGCCGGGGGTACCGCAGTTGTAGCCACGAGTTTTCCGGAGCGAGACAGATAATGGCAGTAGTGAGATGCAAAACAGAAGGGGGCTGAGGGAATCTCCCTGAAATACTCCTCTTCTGAATGTTACCGACTCTGTTTGGACTCTATCGTTACCCGATGTTATGGTAAAGCGAGTCCTCCAGAGCGGCATCAGTTCTTCAATACATCTCACTACGGGACCGGGTACCACAAGACATCGGAGCAAGTGAACAATGAGCTCATGTGATGTCATGTCAAATGCCTTGCGGTAGTCGATCCAGGCCATAGAGAGGTTCCGCTTATACTGCATGGAGTCCTGCGTGATACATCTGTCGATCAGCAGGTTCTCCTTGCAGCCAGCGACACCTCTCTTCGACCCTCGTTGCTCATATATCCGTTCGTAAACCGGTTCAACTGCGTGGAGCACCCGCATGTACAAAATGCGTGTAAACACCTTGTAACATGCGTTTAGACAGGTTATCGGTCTGTAGTTCTTTGGGTTGGACAAATCTCCGTTCTTGGGGATCAGCACTGTCCGCCCCTCAACAACCCAAGAAGGGATTTGCTGCTCCCCATTTAACTAGGAATTAAAAATTCTGGCCAAATGGTGGTGGGTACTCGATAACTTTTTCCACCAAAAGTTATTTATCCCATCGGGACCTGGAGCAGCAAAGTTCTTAGAGCCATCAAGAGCCCTACGAACCTCTTCTGGGGTTATTGGTTTGCACACTTCCTGTGGTTGCTGAAGCCTTTGACAAAAGGCTTCAAAGTGTGCAAGGGCAGGAGAATCTCGGTTGAGTGGAAGCCTCTCCTCGTACAGCGTTTTCCAGAAGTTCTCCACCTGATCTGCAGTCGGCGGATTGTCTACAACACGCGGAGGCGGTTGGAAAAGGCGCGAGGGCTTCTCGCGGAACAGTTTATTTTCCGCAAGCCCTCTCGCCCGCCTCACTAGTGACTTTTTACAAGTCACTAGCTCCGTATCCTGTCGAGACAGTGCTGTTTGGTGGTTCGCAGCACTGCCTCATTGAGTGTGTGATGGACGCGTCTTAGGTTGGCAGCTAATCGACGCACTTTAGGAGTGAACGGCCTGTTGGCCGCCATATAGTCCATCACACTTTGGATACGGGATGCGTGTTGCCTCGCCGACCGGATCTTGGCTTCCATCTTTTGTATGCGCCGCTGCGCTCTCTCCTGTGGGGAAGAGGTATTTCGCCTCTCTACCTGAGACGAGCGTTGAGCAGCGGCATACACGGCACAATTTATGTGCCATATGTCAGCCTCTTCTGGTAGCGCTGTGCGAAGTTCAGCGTCCACTCTGGCCAGGTCTTGTGGCCCGGGGGTTTTCAGACGGTGTAACCCCCTTCTGGTACTGAGGCCCTCTGGTATTGGCGAAACGAGGAGAGCTACGTCCTCAACCGGTGAATGTGGCGGCTCTTCGGCTACCTCATTCACCGGCCCAGGAGCAGCCCTCGCGTAGCCCCTACTACGAAGGTGGGATACATAGTCACGCAGATTTTGTGGCGTGAAGGCGCTATGCTCTGGTAGCCTCTCACACCACAGAGCATGCATCCCCGCCATGTATCCCCTTCGCGCGGGCTCACTGCTTTCATAGCAATGCAGAAGTTCATCCCTCAGCTCATCTATCCACTCAAAGCGTCCTTGGACATTGCCAATTTCGTCAACGGGCGGCCCGTCCGGTTGGGCCCCACCACCTTGCCCTTGACCCCTATCCGAACGGGGTCGATCGTGGGGGCCCTGTCTTCGGCCTATTGGAACCAAAGTTAGGGCCCGTGGGTGGTTAGCCCAGGAGGCCCACGACCGACACCAGAGGGGAAGATGCTTTCCCTTCCCGGGTGCACTAGGGCTGCCGGTTCGGTTTTGCACCCCTAGCTGGAGTAAGTGGTGGCGCTACTCACCAAAGGCTTAATAGATGGAAGTTAGCCCCTCCTGCTATCTTATTCCTGCTTATCCTGCTTAATATTATTATTATTATTATTATTCTGTTCAAGCATTTAAAGTATTTCGCTTACAAAAGAGAGCTATTAGAGCAATTGCAAATATCGGTAGTAAAGAACATTGTGTTACGGACCTCTAGCGTATGCGACCCACCATACGCTTTAGCGTTTTGTGGGCCGCATTATAACAACTGCTACACGTCCGAAACACATTTCGCTATTCTCCACGGGAGGGCGACACGTGAACAGCAGAGAGCGAAAGACGGGTAGGCAACCATTTTTAGTAACAGCATTAAGGCGCCGGTAATCTACACAAAAATGCAGAGTTTGATCCTTTTTCTGCACTAAACATATTGGAGAAGACCAAAGACTTTTACATGGTTCGATGATATTTAACTCCAGCATTTTCTTAATTTCATCATCAATCAGTTTTTGTCTGGCAGGCGAAACAGGATAGTATCTCTGTTTGATAGGTTTGGTATCTGGGAGTAACTCGATCTCATGAGAAACGAGATGTGTACGACCAAGGGAAGTACCCATCAGTTTCCGGTTTTCATCCACCAAACTATCCAGAGCTAGTTTCTGTGATACGCTTAAAGAAGTTTCGTCAAGGACACTGTTAACTTCAACGAGTGGTTCCTGCTCAGAAAAATGCCAAACATCTTGTCGTAAATCTGGTATAATATTCATCGCCACCCAAAAATCTATCCCTAGAATTAACTTATGCGGTATTTCCGGAACTACTAGGACATCTATTACATGAACCTTGTCACCCAAGCAGAAAGGAACAGATACATAACCTATAACGGAACAGACTTGCCCATTAGCCACTCTGCACTCATTGACAGAAGGCTTCAAACTTAAACCAATCTGCTGGAAGACCTCAAAACCAGATGATCCTACCATTGTCCTGGTAGCACCTAAATCCAACAAACCCATCATAGGAAAACCTAACACTGAAAGTTGTAAGTAAGGACGCTGATCACCAACCACATGAGAAATGACATAATCGAGAAAAATTTGTTGTTTTAAGTCACCAACATTGCTGGTCGACTCACATACACCGGGAGAAACTGTTCGACCAATTAGCGTCTCCCTGGACAGTTTTCCGAACGCGAACACTTAGGACAGGACCTAACAGTAACCTCTGCTTTACCACATATATAGCAGAACCTTTTCCTAGGAGCCTGACATTCCCGATGCCCATGACCTACTTGACCACAATTAAAACATTTGATTCCAGAGTGTTGGACTTCATCCAAGACGAGACTAGAACGAGAGGTTGAACGAGAAGTAGTAGAACTAGTAGATGCATAAGCCAACTCTGGTATAAGAGATTTACTCTTAGGTGGAGGAGGAACATACGACTTAGCCAATTGTCGTTTCGAGTCGAGCATACGACAACATTGCAGGAGTTGCGTGACAGAAGTTATGTTTTTAAAAGCAAGGAAAGGATGGTAGTATGGATCTATGCGCTCCAAAATGATTTCGAGTTGGGTTCCCATAGGTATTGGAGTGTGCATCTTCTTGAACAACCCAATCATACTAGCGATGTACAATCCTATACTTTCCTGACTACCTTGAGTACGTCGCTTAATCTCCTCAAACAAGTCGCGGTCAAAAGACTCTTGCTACGGGTTGAACGTACATAAACAAATAGATACGTTGGATCTTAATGATTATCAGATATTACGTAACGAAATCACTTGGGCTACCGTGGCGTAGCAGATATCGTAGGCAAACTTGACCCGGAAAGTGATGTACGTGCCTACGATAAAATTTCTCTAGCTCAGACTATCTCAGGGCGTTAAGCCCAAGCTTACACAAACTATGATAAATTATTAGTTTACTTACTTAACAAATCACGGAGTTTTTCCATATGTAGTGGTCGCAGACGAAATAATGACACTTTCTTTAAAAAATGAAATGCACTATATTAAACAATTTACAAAATTGGTTCTTTAGCATGTAACCTGGTGATGTTCACAAGGTGTGGCAAATTTCTCGCTTAAAAAGTTATAACATTCGTAAAATGCCTCGTGTAGCTACACTCGGTTTACAATATGATCATGAATTGTCACAAATTCTGCCACAAAGGTTTGATTTAAAGAACCTCCTTAAATATATGTAAATATATGCATAAAATCTCTAAATATGTACAGGTTAAAATGCCAAAAGTATGAATTGATGTCCAGCGGAACCACTGAAGGTGGTCCCCGGTAAGTAAAACAAATAACACAACACTTATTTAGGGTGGTACGATACCGAGTCCGGACGTGGAAGAACTGAAGCCCTACAGAGATGCCTTCGGGACACAAGAAATGGACCCAAGGATGGGGTTGATCATAGCCTCACCAGCCCTGGAACCTTCCACTGTGTGTGGATGCCCCGTCCGTGGAACTCTCACTGACGTGTGTAGAAGCCCCGTCCGTGGAACCCTAAAGATATCACGATTTAATTCATAGTCAGAAATGCACGTGAAGCGTGCTTAATGTGAGTAATTCTGACATAACCTACAAATGAAACATAATTTACCTCACTGATGAGGGAACAATCCACCAAAACTCCTGGAAGCCACAGTCGGATAAATGGGGTCGAGTCCGCCTTCCAAGTTGACACTGTATTTCCAAAGGAAAGCCTGCAAATTTGCGAAACACGTGGGTAGAGAACGGGCAAGATGGCGTGAAGAGGTTAGCTTACCTTGTGTAATTTAATATCCTGCTTCCGCAGATAAAATTTACTCACAAACACAAAATATTCCGCTAAACGGAACAACAACAGATTGAGGAAATTTTCTTGAGTTGATTATTCTAAAATCCACCCGGATGCCTTGGATAAAACCGAGGTTCACAGAATAACAACTAACCAACAAGCCAAGCCAAGCCAACAAAAAAAATGGTTGCCTACCCGTCTTTCGCTCTCTGCTGTTCACGTGTCGCCCTCCCGTGGAGAATAGCGAAATGTGTTTCGGACGTGTAGCAGTTGTTATAATGCAGCCCACAAAACGCTAAAGCGTATGGTGGGTCGCATACGCTAGAGGTCCGTAACAATTGCCGACCCTTTTTTATTCAATTCGGTATCCTACCATTACCTAGTTAGGTCTTCAAGCACGGAAGATGCGTTTTTAAAAACCAAACAAAATTTGTTGTTCACAAGAAGCTAACTTTATTGCGATAATAAGTTATAAGTTGCTAGCTCGAGCTTGGTAATAATCTGACTAATAATTGAGCAGCACTCCTATTTATAAACTAACAGTTGTCTATTAAGCAAAAGATTATTAAATAGAACGTCAATAAGCTATATCAGCAAATGATAGCGCTGCATACATAACTCCTCCATCCCTAAGCTGAAAAAATAAGGGAACGAGTTTTTTCAGGACTTGTTTCCTCAGGGGGTCCATTCTGGTTCTCTCGTTCTGCATCTTTGCTGACATGAAATAGTGCATGAAAAGGATTATGTTTTCTAGAGTATATAAATTTGAAAAGCAAGAATAACATAATAATAAAAATAATAATTGATAAACATATATATAAGTCTGTGTGATCACTTTCACTATTGTCACTGAGTGTTTTTTAGTTTTTGTAGATGGGTTTCGTCAGCCATGCGTTTGATGTCTGCGAGACGGTCCATATCTACTTGTCTGTAGGGGGCAGTTTCCTGGTCGTTGTTTCTAGTTGTAAATGTCCTTATTGGCAAGATCTCCAAGGGCGTTCCTGGAATAAGTCCAACTGTGTTGTGATATTCATGTCCGTTGATAGATATACTACATTTTTGTGGTATGTATATCAAATGGGGTTGATTGATAGTGGTATAGCCGTGTTCTTGGCATTGCTTTTCTATCGTCATATTTATAGCTGGTATTGCTATAACATACGCGTTATTTACTTGTTCGAGGATGTCGTTTTTTATGACAACCTCTGTGGTCTGGCAGGGAGTAGTCTTGGTACCGCTGAGTACTTGGGGTAGGCAATCTCTTTGTGAAATGGTCTGCGTCACATGGTACAGGCACAGGTCCTCGATGCGTGGGCATGGTAGTTCCTCGTAGTGGTGATAAGTCGAGTTTATCAGGATAAATGGTTTTAAAGGAAATATGGTTTTGTTTTGAACAGGTATTGGGAATAATTGGTAATAATCGTATAAACTTTCGCTCAAAATTGGAAAGTGAAATATGAAACATAAGGTTTGTTTTGTATAATGAATTTCTGTTTTTATTACCTGATAATAACTCTGAATGTTTTTGAAATTTGGGGTTCCTCCGACATACAACGTGTTCATTATTTGCGTTATATTAATGAGTTCATTTATTGGCAGTATAGTACTCTGTATTGAATCTGGGGTGTAATGGGGCACTGAAGCGCAAATTATAGCCTCTCCTACTCAATTGTTAACCTCACCTTCGCGATGAGTTCAATTTGAACTTGTGCACCCTGTTTTCACTAACGAGGCTCTAACGACCGAGTAAGGGCGGAATAACCCTTACCTTTTGCCGTGAGCACATCCACCTTCTCACGAAGAGTGCGGTAAAAATAACCCACCGCACACAAAGGTTGCTTTTGGAATCGTTTGGTTACCCCATCGTCGCAGTCTCCTTCTGTGCCATGGGACCACACCACTCGCCTTCCGCAACCGAGCTGGTCAGTTGCATACCTGCTCCAGCTAAAACTAAATGCAGCTTCGTTTTCAGTCGATTAAGGCTTTAAAAAAAATGATGGAGCGTTCAAGTGGGACAAAATCATCCGGAGGTAAAATACCCTCCCGATCGGATCTCCGGGGGAGGGTGCCCACAGGGACACCTCATCGAATGTCGAAAAAACACCGACAAGTTAAATCCAAGAAAACTAATTCTTTCATCTACGGCGCTTGGAATGTTCGTACTTTGAACGACAGCACTCGCACCGATTGGCCTGAAAGAAGAACTGCTCTAATAGATAGAGAATTTCACCGACTCATTGTTGACGTTGCAGCTCTCAGCGAAACTCGATTTTTGGAGGAAGGCTCTCTCACAGAAAAGTACTACACCTTTTATTGGAAAGGTCTTCCCACCAATTCAAGAAGACAACATGGAGTAGGATTTGCCGTTCGGAATCAACTTGTATCCAACTTAACACAAGTACCACAAGGCCTATCCGAGCGTCTAATGCTGCTACGCTATGAGCTATCAGATGGCAACGCGGTAAATCTAATAAGCGCCTACGCTCCCACTCGGGATGCAAGTCACGAAACCAAGGAAAGCTTCTATCAACAGCTGGAAGAAACCCTCTGTAGAATACCTAAAACTGAACGACTCGTTATTCTTGGCGATTTTAACGCTAGAGTAGGGAGAGATGCAGACACCTGGCCAGGCGTCATAGGCAAGAACGGTTTGGGCAACATGAACGCTAACGGTCAACTACTCCTAACTAAATGCGCCGAACATGATCTAGTTATAACAAACACCATTTTCCGACAAAAGGATAAATTTTAAGGCACCTGGCGTCACCCCAGATCAGGTCTTTGGCATCTACTGGACTATGTTATCGTACGTAGGAAGCATCTCAAGGACGTCCAAATTATAAAGGCGCGCATTGATAGCGAATGTTGGACCGATCATCGTCCTGTTGTCTCTAAAATGAAAATTGTTATGAGACCCAAACACCGAAGAACTCAAGTAAAACGTAGACTCCGTTTCTGTATTAGTAAATTGCGTGACCAACAAACCGTCGAACAGCTAAAGCAAAAAGTTCAAGAGAATTTGAGTGCACTAGAAGAAACCAATTCTGTAGATGTCGCTGCTACCTGGACACAAATTAAAGACAGTTTAAAAAGTGCGAGTGAGGAGATTCTTGGCACTGCAGCAAGTAAAAAACAGGAGGACTGGTTCAATGATAATGAAGCTTTTATACAAGAACTTCTTGACCGCAAACATATTGCCTTCCAAAACGCTATCAACCACCCCAACGACTCATCAAAAGCAGAAGCTTTTACCCAATCTAAGTATGAAACGCAACGCGAAATCAGAAGAATAAAGAACGAGTGGTGGGCAAGCAAGGCCAGAGAAATTCAAAGGCACGCCGATTCACACGACTACAGGAATTTCTTTCAAGGAGTAAAAGCAGTGTACGGCCCCAGTCGGAAAAATATGTGCCCTATTAAAGATTTAAATGGAAATCTCCTCAAAGAAGACCAGGAAATAAGAGCCCGATGGAAAGAACACTACTCTAACATCCTTAACCAGCAAAGTCAAGCCGATCACGATATTATAAATCTTATCCCTCAATATGACACCTTCGAAGACTTAGATAAGCCACTAACAACGGAAGAGATCTTAACCGACATTGGGCAGCTAAAAAATAACAAATCTCCCGGCGCCGACTCACTCCCAGCTGAGATCTTTAAAGCTGTGTCGTCAGAGCTCATACCCTACCTCAAAAAACTGTTTGATGTCGTGTGGGAAAGTGGTCAAGCTCCGCAGGAGTTTCGTGATACACTTTTAATCAACCTCTTCAAAAACATAGGGAGCGCTGCGGACTGTGGAAATTACAGGGGTATAGCTCTCCTGGCTGTTGGAGGGAAGATACTCACTAAAGCGATGGTAAATAGGCTAACACCTGTTATGGAAAAGTTACTTCCTGAAACACAGAGTGGCTTTAGACCAAACCGAGGCACATCGGATTTAATCTTCACACTTAAACAGCTTCAAGAAAAAGCACTCGAACATCAAGGAGAAATTCACATGGCCTTCATTGATTTAACCAAGGCGTTTGACTCGGTGGACAGGGAAGTGCTCTGGAAAATTATGTTCCGCTTAGGTATCCCTAGAAAATTTGTGGAAGTATGTCGCAGTCTACTTACAAACAACAACGCCCAGGTTATGTATAATAATGAGGCAACCGAACCTTTCCAAACCCTCACTGGAGTTAGGCAGGGATGTGTACTGGCACCCCTACTCTTTAATTTGTTTACCACTGCTCTAACAATTATTGTTGACAACAAACTGACAGTCAGAGGAATAGGTCTCATATACATACCGTTTTGATGGCGGTCTCTTTAACATAGGGCGCTTTAGAGCTTTCACGAAGACACGCACACGATTCATTTGTGATCTCCAGTATGCGAATGACTGTGCACTTTTAGCCTCTACGCCGGAAGAGCTTCAAGAACTTTTAGATGTGTATGCCCAGAGCTATGATTCCTTGAGACTTAAAATCAACATTGGAAAGACTAAGATTATGTCAACTCCTCATCAAGTGAACCAAATAGACATTACACTTAACGGAAATTCTCTTGAAGTGGTGGATCAGTTCAATTACTTAGGCAACGTTGTTAATGACAAAGCAAACATGGACAGCGAGATTCGCAATAGAATTAACGCTGCATCTAGAGCACTCTGGGGACTTAGAGAGAGAGTATTTGACAACCACGACCTTGCTTTGTCAACGAAAATGGCTGTCTACAGAGCAGTTGTCATTCCAACACTGCTATATGGATGTGAAAGCTGGGTCACTTACCGTCGTCATGTGAAAGAATTAGAACGTTTTCAGCAAAGACACCTCAGAAGTATGATGAAAATCCGTTGGTTCTATCACATATCAAACGTGGAAGTACTCAGGAGAGCAAACAGCCTTCCAATTGAGGTGCTTATTTCAAGAGCACGCCTAAGATGGGCAGGTCAGGTTCATCGTATGCATGATAACCGCCTTCCTAAATGTACACTTTATGGTGAATTGCTAAGCGGTAGAAGAAGGCGTGGCGGTCAACGAAAGAGGTTCAAAGACGCTCTCCATGAAAATCTAAAATCCTGCGGTATTGCAGACGAGCAATGGGAGCAACTTGCAGCGGACAGAACCGAATGGCGAGGGGTTGTGGCCAGCTATCAAGGAAATGCCGCTGCAAGAAGGCCGAATCCAAGACCTAACCAGGTCTATGTTTGTCCTGACTGCGGTCGACATGTGCTCTCCCGAATTGGCCTCTATAGCCATAGTCGTGTGCACCGTAGATGAATGGGAATTACAATAAACTACACGTATTACTTGTGTTTTATTGTACACAATTTATCGACTGTAACATTTTTATACTCGGACTCGAGTAACGGGCTAATACCTTCTACAAATCCGTTCCGACTGCGCCAGTTAGGTCTTCAAGCACGGAAGATGCGTTTTTAAAAACCAAACAAAATTTGTTGTTCACAAGAAGCTAACTTTATTGCGATAATAAGTTACAAGTTGCTAGCTCGAGCTTGGTAATAATCTGACTAATAATTGAGCAGCACTCCTATTTATAAACTAACAGTTGTCTACTAAGCAAAAGATTATTAAATAGAACGTCAATATGCTATATCAGCAAATGATAGCGCTGCATACATAACTACCTTCAATTTATATCTATTCTACTGTATTTGAAATACATATGAAAATTAAAAATTTCTGCCTTCAATCAGATATTCATACCCATAATACCAGATCAGCAAATATGGTTAGAACGGAACGATTTAAGCTTTCAAAGTCAAAAATAAACTCTTTAAATGTGAATTTGTATAATAAAATACCACTTAAAATCAGACAATTAAATCAACACCGGTTTAAATCAGCAGTAAGAAAGCATTTGGCTAATAATTGTTTTTATTCGGTGCAAGATTCTCTTAAAACACCCTTTGTATAAGTTTTCGCACAGTATTGTAATTTGTAATGTTTTTATGTTCTTTTATATCTCTCTTTTTTGTTGTACTTTGATTAGGATACATTATTGTTATGTAGTGTATATTATTGTTAGTTATCACTGTATTATAAGCTTATTAATTATTTATTTATTGAGTTGCCATAAACATGACTTTTGTAACATGGTTAAAATAAACTATCTATCTATCTATCTATCTATGTGAATAAGCAAGAGCGTAGTATATGTTCAGTAGCCCTGTTTCTTCAAGTTTATTTTTCAATTGTAATATAGCAAAATAGGCCTTATTAAGCTGTGAACACACTGGTCATATGTTTGCTCCACGACAATTTACTGTCTAGATATACCAAGCAATTAGACATTTTGAAATAAGGAAATATCGTCGTGTATCATACATACTGTGTGGCAATTGCTTTTGCAAAGCAAAGTTTATAACGACTGTCTTACTCACATTTAAAATTAGTCTGTTTCCCTGCACCCAAGTACTGACCTCTTGAAATGCTTGATCAACTAGTGGATGTAGTTGCTCTATTGAGTCCGCTGATAAAGTTACCGTGAAGTCATCCGCAAGCATTGTCAAATTCCCAATGGTTAGATAACCGGGAGGTTGTTTACGTATATCATAAAAAGCAGAGGCCCTAAGACACAGCCTTGAGGTACTCCTAACATGACATCATAAGTGTCTGAGTATGTGTCGTTAAGTTATACTTTTAGAGTCCTACCTTTCATGTAACTACCAATCCATGATAATAGATCGCCCCTTATTCCAATGTTGTACAGTTTTTGTTTTAGAAAGGAATTATTTACGGTATCGAATGCTTTTGATAAATAGAACATTATTGAAACAACGTATTTGCCACCATCTAGACAGGTATATACGTGGTCTAGCAGGTGCCAAATTGCAGTTTCTGTCGGTTTTCTAGTAGTGAAGCCATATTAAAAAGCCGTCAAAATATTCTACTTTTCAGTAAACGAAATAATTCGGTTGTAAATAATTCTTAAAAATAATTTGGAAATTACACTCAGTACGGAAATTTGGCGATAATTTTCTATTTCTTCAGGTGACCCTCGTTTTAATATAGGTACCACTCTAGCTTCTTTCAATATGCCAGGAAAACAACCCTGGTTTACTGACATATTAAACAAATGGACTAAATACGGTAGTACGCTTTCCTTGATATTTTTTAATGCACTTGTTGTTATACCATCCGACTCGGCTGATGATCTATTTTTTAAGTTATCTATGGCATTATTTATTGTTGCATTGACCTGGGGTGCTGGAGTTTTTTTTTTTTTAGATCACGTAAAAAAAAAGATATATATTTGTCTCAGTATATGAATGCCGTTTTTCTGGGCCACCCCGTACTTTTTGCAACAAAAATTTCTCGGCTAGCTTTCTCATAACAAATATAATCTTGCGCTTGTTCAATGCTGTAATTAACCCGCCAGATGCTTGCAAAATGAATGTTTAAAGAATGTATCTATGAGGTAATACATATGACACAGAAAACAAAAGCCCTAATGTCGGGAGTGTGAAATATACTCTACAATTTTTCGCTAGCGTTTATTCTAACAGATTCCAAAATAAAAGAAAGACTGGTTTACTCATCTGCTGGTTCAATCCGCCCTCCTCGGCTTCAGACAATGTGTGGTGATATGCAGGCTCACAACAGTTCAGTATGCAGTATACAGGGACTGTGGTGCATGTGCAAAAAGGGTCTCCGGTACGTGTGTAATCTTCAGCAAAATGTCCGTGTGGGGCCCAAAAATTATTTTTGAAAGAGAAGAGCAAAAATAAAAGCCAAAAAGAAAAACTCTACAAAGAAAACATGTGCATTTTCAATATGTATTATCATACCACACAAGGATCTTCTAGAGCCTTCCGGGATAAAGGGAGTCGTCGTTACCTGTGGTGTATTTATATGTGCAACGTAAAAATGGTATCACTAAGATATGTGAACTTACGTGGGTGTGCCACGGCTGTTCCTGAAGAGAACTTGGTGATTGTCGTGCCCCGCAAGGCCTCTAATAACCGATCTACGATCGCTCGCACCGTCCACTTACGAGAGTTTTCACAACGTGGATGCAATGCCAAAATTAAACCACCATGAATCCCGTAACACGGTAATCGGCAGTAATCGGCATCAAATCGCAGTTCAGTTCTGCCAGGCTGCTGCCTTTTTTTCCCTCCAATTGACAAAAACTGCCTTGATAAGGATATTGAAATACACATATCTTATTGAATTTAACTTCTTTTGTTTGGCTGTTCTTATATGGTTTTTTGTACAATATTCTTTGTTCATTATATAAAGTTTGTATCTCACCAGATTTAATATTAACCATAAGCCAGTAAAGACTTTTTAAATAGTCTTTGCTGAGATAAATGGTTTGTCCACCATTCATTTTTAATGTCACTATTTTAACAGTAATCTCTTTAACGGGGCAACTAATATTGTAACACCATGTAATAGCATCAATAAAGAAGTCAAAAGACTCATTAACGTTATTAAGATATATATATATATGTTAGATAGTGGATTATTTGATTAACTTTTTAAAAACTTTATTTACTTCACAATGGAGTCAACGTTGACTCTAATAATAAATAACAATAATAATTTAGACTGGTTTATTCGAAAGTGAGTATAAGACTGAAGTTACAAATGTCTGTTGGTTGTATT
This sequence comes from Leptura quadrifasciata, assembly GCA_963675555.1. Taxonomy (NCBI): domain Eukaryota; kingdom Metazoa; phylum Arthropoda; class Insecta; order Coleoptera; family Cerambycidae; genus Leptura; species Leptura quadrifasciata. Next base: position 73,244,812 of record OY776677.1, read on the forward strand.
TGTAACATCAGAGAACAAAGAACATTAAATTGGCAATTCAGCATGATAAGAGATTACCAAGAAAGAAACATTAAGCTCAGCCTACGTGAGCGGTTATTAGAGAAGAGCTGTTACGCAATCTGTAACATGATATGTTTGAGAAGGTTAAGCCTGTCTCAGTGATATTATATATCATAGTATATTTCTAATATAACGGCTTCCCCCTTATAAAAAAAGTTGGTGTTTTATGCAGCAACTTTTGAAATGAATATAAAATGTATATAAAAGGTAATGGTACAATTTGGAAAAATATAAAGAGTACAAAAATGTTAAATCGTAAGGTTTAAAATACAGAATATAACCTTAGCGTCTAAAATATGAAATGCAAGCACAATAAGCTTGATTCATAAAATAATATAACATAAAAATGTTAGAGTTAAAATATAGCTTTAGCAAGAAAGCGTAAAATACAAACATAATAAGTTTGTTGTAAAGTGGGATAATATAAAAATATTCCCAAGGTTAAAATGTAGTTTTACTGTGAAAGCATAAAATATAAGCATGATGGGTTTGAGTAAAAATGACGTAAAAATGTTAATATAATTGAAATTAACAAGGGTAAGAAAAATAATGAAATATAATTATTAAATGAATGAAATCAAATTCACTGAAGAGTCCAGCACTAAAAGTCAGTAAAAGGCACAAAACTGTTCGTCTGTAGGTAAGTTCTATGTCTTCGGCTTCGTTGTCTTCTCTCCTTAAGGTAGGTCGTCTTCGTGAAGGGAATAGGTTAGCAAATGTCCTGTGTGGTTTGCTAGGCCTCGGTGGAGATAGGGGTGATGCAGAAACATCGATGGCTAGTCTTCGTCTTTTTGTTCTGCACTTACAAAATAGGTACAGAAATAATAGTCCAAATATTAGCACAATGATGAAATAGGTGAACCAGGATATGTATTTTGTTATGAAGGGTTCGTTGATTAAATCGTCTAGATCTCTTGAATATTGGTCCAATTTGTGTTTGGCAATTTCGAGATCTTCTGTGTTAAGGTTGTTTAATTTTAATGATTTAAGGTTTGGTGCTCTAATGTTGTTTAGAATTTTGTTGCAGCATTCGAATGGAATTTGGATGGGATGAGTGTCGTTGTTTACGTCGGTTACCTCGTTAGTACTGGCTTGGATTTTTGTGATGCCTATAAAGGCGTAACAATTAGGTTGTAATTTCACTACTGAGTTTTTGTAGATGACTTCAGTTTTCGAACTTCTTTCTGGACAATTGATGGTTGCCTGTAATGGTTCTGCGTTGATAACTAACCACGTATTTTCGTCTATCTTTTGGACGTTGTAACCTTGGCTGATGATGAATGACGTCTGGCAGCTTCCTGGCAGAGTTTTGAGGTTCTTGAAGAGACGGGCTTCACAAATGGCATTATCATCAATGGGGTATGAAAATAGATTTAGACATAATTTAGTGTTGAAGTAGAGTGGTTTGCATTCTCTGAGGTCCGGGATGGTTAAGTACATTAAAGAATCATCATCATATATTTTTGAGAGGTTGACAAGATATGATATAAGCCAGTTCTATTATCCAAAATAGGGATAGGATATAATTGAAATACTGAATAGGTTTGAGGGTCTACCAAAAGTATGTCTAATACGAATATTAAATCTGAATTTGTTTGAAAAGCTTTTAGTTCTATAATGTCTAAATACTGTGCAACTTTTGATAATTTGATGGGAAGTGGCAAATTGTTCCTTTGTAGGTTCTGAAATTTCCTGTAACGAATTTACCAAGTCTTTTGGGTTTATGATCGATGTATGAATTATTTTGAGCCTCGCGAAAGTGATAGAATTCAGGATATCGTTTAAAATATCTTCGATAAATAGATAGCTTGCCATAAGCTGTTCGCAGATTTCTATAAATTTTAATTTTGCGTGAATATTTTCTATGTCTTTAGTCATGTCTAGAATTGAAGTTTCGATTTCTTTAATATCTTTATTGAAAGTTTCTTCATCAACTTGCAGTTTTTGAATTGTTGCGTTGAAATTTTTGATTACTGAATTTGTGACAGATATTTGATTTTTGATTAAATTTTCGAGTTGGTGCTCGTCATTATTTAATTTGATGATGCAATCAGAATAATACTGACCATCTTCTGCATCTAAATTTCCAGTTACTGATTTGAAAATTGTTCCAATACCGTTTAGTATTCCTCGTTTGTATCGTTTCGTGTCAAGGTAAATTTCGTCAAATTTTGATTGTATTGATTGAGAAATTTGTGTCAATAAACTGAGGTAAGTTTTTACATCTCCTAAAAAGATGTTCATGTAATGATACGTTGGGTCGAGTGTGTTGTATAGTATCTGTAAGATCTTGTCGTTTTTGTCGAAAGCTGTCTTAAAGGTAGATATGTTTTTGTGTATCAGTAAAGTCAATTTCTTGTGAGAAATCACAATGTCTGTGTCTCGGTGATAGTATACTCCAATCGTATTGTTAATTGGTGTTATTTTAAATTGAGCAAGTGCTGATCCGAACAGCAGGAGAAACCTGAAAATAAATTTAATTTTCAGTATAAGGTTTCATTCGGTCAAAGTTTACTTTAGTCGTTTGGTTTGTTTCCGGATTTAATAATGTTGTAGAATTTTGAGAAGTTTCTAGAATTTCGAAGGGGCCGTTAAATTTGTTCTGTAATTTGTTTTTTATTTGCGATTCTTTGACGTACAATTTGTCGCCAATATTATACGTGTGTCGATTTTCGGCAATGTTCTTATCGAATCGAACTTTGGCTTTTTGTTTTTGCGCTTCTGTTCGACTTCGCGCAATTTTGTAATAATGGGATATTCGATTATTTAGATCTCTAACGTATTTGGTGATCAGGTCTTTTTGGTTGTAAAGAGTTTCAGGTGGTCGGTTAGCTGTATGTCCGAAAATAAGTTCATATGGCGTAAAGCCATGAGTTTTGTTTACTGAATTGTTATAACATATTACCGCGTATGGTAATATGGTGAAAGGATGTTCGTTCGGATTCTCTGTTTTATGTATTCTGATCATTTCCGCTAGGGTGGCATGGAATCGTTCGATAGATCCATTGGATTGAGGGCGTCCTACGCTGGAGTATGTTAATTTTATGTCGTAGAGAGTTGTTACAGTTCAATTTAACACTTATACGTTACTAAAAATAATCTCTAAATCATTACTTTATCTCTTACATTTAATGTCTAACGAATTCGTGTTATCCGTCGTCACGCGTAATATTTATTATTTAGTTGTCTATATGAATTCGCAATTGTAAGGAATCTGTTGCAGGTATAGGCATGGCGTTATACATTTTGTTGTGTAGCGTGTTGCATATACTTAAGCTCTCTATTTCTGTAATTCTTAAGCTAGGAAACCAATAACTTTTAATTAGTTTATAGGTAGATTCCTATAACCGACTGACGATCGGTAACACAGATTTATTTCTTCACAATAGTTTTTGGCTTCCGGTAGTCTGTCACTTTTCACGTGTAATTCGCTCGAACGCTTGGCAATTTATTAAGTGGTATTTTTACGTGCTCGTTGCGATTTTTGAAACAAGTAATTTCACCATTTTGGGATATATTCGCAACGTTATATTTTTCGGTTATCCATTTATGTTTGGACGAGTGCATATTTTTATGGTATTGGAAATCGATTGTCTTCATTGGAAGGATCTATACGTAAAAGCCATTTTTGCCAAATTTACACGAGGCCAAGGACATCCAAGGTCAACAACATTTTCTAAGAAAACCCTTCGAAACGAGGTAATTATTTTATTTTTATATTCAAACTAGCAAAATATCACTTGTAGTAATATTGTTCAATGGTAAAAATTTATTTTTAGGGTTTTATTTTCACCTACGGTTTCGTCTAGGAATTCGTAGTTTTTTTCATACGATTTTTTTTTGTCTCCCCTGATACGAACCAATAACTTTTTTTCCACTGTTCTACACGTACTTATGTTACTTCTCCTTACTGGACTGGAATTTCTTTTTTGTGGAGAGCCATCCATTTTTTTGGGTTAATTGATAGGCTGGAAGTTGCCCATTCCTGAAAATTGAGCCGAAGCTGAAGCCCTGCTGCCTGCAAGTTGTATCCTTCTTGTACCATATATATATTGATTTTTTTTTAAATATATTGTATATTTTGCTTTTAAAAAAAAATTTCACCACTGTTAATTTTGCTAAACATTTTATGAAAATATTCTGTCAACTAATTAAAACATCTATGATATTTGTTGGGGGGTTTAAGCACTTACGTAAGACGCGTATACCCAGTTAGATACATATTTTTTTTGTGTGTTAATTTGTCTGTCATACCATACTCTACGTTATTGTACTGTTGAATGTTATTAAGTTATTTCGTTTATTGTTATTAAAAGATAAAACTGAATTTGAATTTTTCATTATCGTCTCGCTAAGTAATTTATTTAGTAAATTTGAGGTTACATTGTACTTGAGCTGGTATTTGGAGTGAAAAAAATTTACTTGGCGCCCTGATACATCAAGTAATTTAGAACCCCGACCATCTCCACTGTTAGTCGGCCGGCAAATACCGTTAGTCAACAGACGACGACCAACTAGTTACGTCAGATTGTAATTTTGAAATTTGACGTAGCAGTTTTGGCGCACCAACGTGGTTTAGTTATATTACATTTTTTTTTCAATTTATTTGTTTTGAAATTCAAGAATACATGACGTAGGGTTGAGTTGGCAGAGAGAAAAATAGTATTAACAAGCAAAATATTCTTTTACATAGACATATATTGGTATAAATTTGATTTTGTTTTAAAAAAAAAAATTTAAAATTTAAAATGGCAGGTAGGTTTAAGCTTGACGTAGATAGACTAGTGAAAGATGAATTAGAGTATGAGTTACGTATAAGAGGACTTTCTGAAATAGGTAATGTCGAGACGTTAAGAAAATGTTTGCGTGGTGCTTTGATTTTAGAAAAAGCTGGGACGGTCATACGTAGTCCAGTAAAGTTAGATGCTGAGAAAGAGTTGAGTGAATGTGAGAAAAAATTGCTTGATATTGAGGAAGACGTTAATTCATTTTCTGGTTCACCTACTCAAATTAAAAAAATTGAATGCAAATTAACGCATGTCTTAAAAAGAGTTGAACGCATATCGAGTAAAGATGAAGCATTAACTGCAAGACGTTTTAGAGCACTCACTCATGTGACTGAACTAGTTTCAAATTATACCTCAAAATCAAAAGGTTTTGAATCTGATCCTAAACCGGAAGATGTTACGCTTGCCAATAATAGTGCAACGGGTAGCAATACAGTTGAAGGAAATATAACGCCTCCTAATTTGAATTCTAATAACTTGGATATCAATTCGGGAGTTTTACAAATTCCAAATTACTTTAACACTGTACCTGTGCACAAATGGGGTCTAAAATTCTCCGGAGATCAAGGACTTCTTAGTTTTAATGCATTTTTACAGCGTGTAGACGATAGCAGTAAAGCCTATAATTTAAATAAGCAACAATTATATTATAATGCTTCTCAATTATTTGATGGTGATGCCTTAAAGTTTTATCATTTTGTTGGGAAAAACGCTTCTAATTGGGATGAGTTAGTTCAGTTAATGAGGGAGCAATTTACACCGTCTTCAGAAAAACTCTGGCGTCAAATCGAGAAACGTACCCAAGGGGATGAACCTATTGGTATTTATATTGCCACGATGTCTAATTTGTTTGATAGAATGCCTTACACTGTACCAGAGCATAAACGTATGGAAATATTACGCAAAAATATAGCACCTTTTTATCAAGAACGTTTAAGCACTAACATTGATAATATAGAATCTTCTTATGAGTTAGTTAAATCGTAAATGTTAATTCAAAGTTTTGCCAAGGTATTACAGTCGCAAAAGGAAGAGAACTGGTCGCTACCTATTATGTATACAGTATGTTCAGATTTAAGACTTATAGCTCAACAGGCTGAAAAGCAGAGGGTGGAGATTAGCGAAAAGCCAGGGGAAATTCTAGAGAAAGCTGCCGAATGCCTTATGGGCTGTTTCAGAGTTTGCGCGGCTGATAATCGTTCATCCGAGGAGGATACAAAGAGGATAGGGATGCTAGCGCTTGTCAATCAGTTGTTTAAAGTGTATTTTAGGATAAACAAGCTGCATTTGTGTAAACCTTTGATCCGAGCAATCGAGTCCTCCCCGTTCAAAGAAAGCTTCTCTTTGAGCCAGCAGGTTACGTACAGGTACTTCGTAGGACGTAAGGCAATGTACGATAGTAACTACAAAGCTGCTGATGAATATCTAACTTATGCTTTCGTAAACTGTCACAAATCCAGCAGGAAAAATAAACGTTTAATACTGATATATTTAGTGCCGGTCAAGATGCTTTTAGGTTATATTCCTAGTAAAGCTGTTCTCGAGAAGTACGATGTTATACAGTTTTGGGACCTAGTGCAAGCCGTGTGCCAAGGGAATTTGAAATTATTCGACGAGTTAATGGAAATGCATGAGACCTTCTTCATCAAGTGTGGCATATATTTAATCGTTGATAAACTGAAAATCATAGCTTATAGGAATTTATTTAGGAAAGTGTATTTGATACTGAACACGCATCAAATCCCAGTCGAAGCGCTGCAGTCTGCTTTGGAGTATCTGGGACAGGAAGTTGACTTGGACGAGACTCAGTGGCTAATTTGATTTACGAGGGGAAAATTAAGGGGTACATCTCGCATCAGCACAGAAAAGTTGTTGTCAGTAAGCAAAATCCTTTCCCCCCATTGACTAGTCTGACTTAAAAAAAGTAACTGTGTGTAAAGGCGCGTTTTTATTTACATAAGGAGAAATGATGATTGTTTCGTGTTTGGGTTTTACGTGGACTTATCCTGTATCGTGAGTGGACTGTAATTTTAATAACTTCGAATAAATCCACCCCAAACACAATATTTTGTTTGGTTGTTTGTTATTTAGTATAAAAATACAAAATTGTATCTTTTCGTTTATGACAATTTATTTTCTTTTCTTACAACTTGACACACGCCACCTTCTATTTTCTTAAGGTGATGCGTTTATATATGAATATATAGAAACAGGAGCATACAATGAATAAATAAAAACAGGAGCTCAACATGCCGCCACCCTTGAAAGGATGCAGGTCTTTCAACAAAATGTACTCATACATTATTAGAAAAATTGAAACTAAATAGTTGATTTATGAAATTAATTAAACTAATACTAGTAGTCGAACAACAAATTGTCCTTCGTTAAAGTTAGTCAATCGGTAACACACACACTTTGGCGGTTGCACGTTTAACAACACCATGAGGGGTCTTGACACTAACAACCCGAACTATATTGTCTTTGCCTGGATGTAGAGCTACGATGCGCCCCAAATGCCATGACTGAGGTGGTCTGTTTTCTTCCTTCAGTATGACAAGGGAGCCAAGCAATTCTGGAATTTGCTTTTCAAATTTCCATTTGGAACGCTGCTGAAGACAATGTAAATAGTCCCTGGACCAACGCTGCCATATATCTTGGACAATCTTTTGGAGATGCCTATATCGAGATAGATGACTAATCTTGCTATCAATGAGATTTTCTTGGGGTACTGCATTTAGTGCTGTTCCAATTAAGAAATGACCAGGGGTCAACGGTTCTAGATCATTTAGATCTGATGATAGAGAATGCAGCGGCCGGGAATTCATTACTGCCTCAATTTGGGTTAACAATGTATAGAATTCTTCAAATGTAAGATTTGCATTTGCTGATACACGTTTTATATGATATTTAGCTGACTTTACAGCTGCCTCCCACAGTCCTCCGAAATGAGGAGAACGAGCGGGAATGAAGTTCCAAGAAATTTTATTTTCATTTAAATAATTATGAAATTTATCCGTTTTCTGAATTTGAAAAATTCGCTGAAATTCATTATCAGCACCTACAAAATTTGTTGCGTTGTCGGAGTAAATTTGCTGACACAGGCCGCGTCTTGATACAAAACGTTTTAAGGCATTTAAAAAACCATCTGTGGTTAAGTCGCTAACAAGTTCCAGATGTGCAGCTTTCGTTGAGAAACAAATAAAAATGCATATGTAACATTTAATGAACTTTCTGTTTCGAAATTTGCTGTCTTTTATCATAAATGGTCCAGCATAATCCAGCCCACATATGGAAAATGCACGTGTGGGTGTGAACCTAGGGGTAGGTAAGTCTCCCATTTTATTATATATACAAGAAGGATTTGCTCTGAAGCAGATAATACACTTTCTTAAAACGGATCGAACTGTTTGCTTACCATTTAATGGCCAATATTTGGCTCTGACATTGGACAATGTAGCGTGTGCACCGGCATGAAAATTTCTTTCATGCTCATGACGAATAATTAAAGTAGTTAGTGGATGCTTTGCTGGCAATACCATTGGAAACTTATGGTCGAATTTTAAATTAGAGTTTTTTAATCTCCCACCAACTCTTATTAAACCTTTATCGTCCAAAAATGGATCTAGTGAGTTTAATTTACTATTTTTAGGAATAGATTGTTTGTTTGAAAGTGCATGTAATTCAATGAAAAATTCGTGATTTTGTGCTAATTGCGTCAATCTAATAGCGCTCTCATTTAGCTCATCAAGAGTTAACTTACCAAGATTTTTTGATTTTAAGTTTATAGTTAAATTTGCTTTAAAACGTAAGCAATATGCTGTCATCCGCTGCAACCTTAAAACGGATGAGTATCTAGTAAAAATGTCTGAGTCGATAGTAGTAGTACAAGCATGAGTTACTCTCGATTCAGGAATATTTATAGGATTGATCGGTTCATATTTATAATACGGAATGACTTCTTGATGCAGCCATAACGGACCATGCCACCATAATGAGGATTTAGATAACTCTGTAGGGTTTAAGCCACGAGATATAATATCAGCTGGGTTGTCTCCTGAAGCAATATGATGCCATTGAGAAATTTTTGAAAGTTGTTGTATCTCGGCTACACGATGTGAAACGAATGTTTTCAGTTTTCCTGGTTCCGTTGCAAGCCAGGATAAGACAATTGTCGAATCTGTCCAGTAATGAACTTCGTTAATAGAAATATTTAAAGCGGAAATAACTTTATTAACTAATTGTGCCATGAGAAGGGCAGCACTCAACTCTAACCGCGGAACAGTTATAGATTTTAAGGGGGCCACACGAGACTTAGCTGTTATTAAACGAATCAGAATTTGACTTGAGGAATCAACGGAGCGCATATAGACAGATGAACCAAAGGCAATCAACGAGGCATCGCTGAAAGCATGAATTTGAATATTGATTGGTTTAGAAACCATGATTTGACGGGGAATAGTAATACCATCAAGAAACGATAACTGACTGTAGAAATTGTTCCATTTTGTAAATAACTCTAAGGGAAGTGATTCATCCCAGCTCAACTTTAATAACCACAACTGTTGTAATATAACCTTTGCTGTAATAGTAACAGGACCAACTAGTCCCAATGGATCGAAAATTTTCGATATTATGGAGAGAATTTGTCTCTTTGTAATGTTTTTCTTATTATGAGATTCTGGATTGGTAGTGTACTGAAAAATGTCTTGCTTTGCATTCCACAATACGCCCAATGTTTTGCAACTTTCATCATCAGAAATGATGTAGTTTTCCAAATTAGATATATTTTGATTTGAGAAAATTTGAACATTGTTTGAAGTCCATTTACGCAGGTCGAAGCATGCGCTATTTAATATGGTAGTTAGATCTTGTATTAATATTTTGGCTGATTCTTCATCACTAGTACCTGTAATGAGATCATCTACATAAAAATCGTGAAGTATTACCTGAGAAGCTGTAGGATACTTTTCCTGATTTTCTTTTGCCACTTGCTGCAAGCATCTAATCGCTAAAAAGGGGGCCGAAGAGGTCCCGTAAGTAACCATGTTAAGTTGAAAATGAGCTAAAGGTTTACTGGGATCCGACCACCAGACAATACGTTGCAGATTCCTATGATCTGGATGGATTTCAATTTGTCGATACATTTTGGCTATATCAGCCTTGATAACTATGTTATGTTTGCGAAAACGGGTTAATAAAGAAACAAGGTCTTCCTGAATTATGGGACCTACCTTGAGCACGTCATTTATTGACAAATTAGAGGATATTTTGCACGACCCATCAAAAACTACACGCAGTTTTGTGGTAAGTGATAATTCATTTTTGACACAATGATGTGGACAATAAAATGTAATTTTATCTTGAGCGCAATTCGGATTAATTTCAGGCATATGACCTAACAATTTATATTCATTCATAAAATCATTATATTGAAGACGAAGTTGCGAATCTTTCAATAATTTACGTTCTATTGAATAGAATCTTTTAATTGCCGTTTCTTGAGAATCTCCTAAATGTAAGTAATTGTCTCGGAGAGGTAGCTTTACCGAAAACCTACCAGTAATTTGGTCTCTACTAAAATTATTCAAAAAATGTTGTTCACATTCAGACTCTTCTTGAGTATACATTTTTTCTGTAGGACCTTGTTCAATCATCCAGAATCTTTCTAATTGCTTGTTTATTTCTGAATTGGTAATTAAGTTACAATGATGATTTTGCATTAAGCATGTATTCATGGGACCAGATACAATCCACCCAAAAGTAGACTTCTGTAAAATCGGTTGGTTAGGACCTAACTTTATTTGTCCCACACACATTAATTCATAAAAAATGCTAGCACCAAGTAAAATATCGATTTGCTGTGAGTCATAAAAATTGGGATCAGCCAGTTTTATATTATTTGGAATGTTAAACGCAGAACGTTTGAATGTGAATTGAGGAATGCTTTCCGTTATTTTATCAATGATTAAAAAAGAAATTGTTACATTATAATTATTATGAATCGATTGAACTTTGGCTTGAGTTTTTTGTGATATGTTTGTTAATGATGAATTTATGCCCATAACTGGCAAATTAATAGAGATTGATTTTAAGTTTAATTTTTTGTACAGTTCACTAGTGATAAAATTTGATTGCGATCCACTATCAAGTAATGCACGACATTTGATTGGGTTACCTTGAAAATCATATATATAAATCACTGCCGTTGATAGTAATATGAATGATCTAGAACCTCCACTACAATGAGTTGATATTGTTGGTGATTGTAGGTTCTCCTGGATTGTATTCTCGGTTGTAAATGCATGATTTACCGAGTGCGTATCTGTTTGAGAATTACATTGTGTTTGTGTATGAATCTGCGCTTGTGAATTATTTTCAAAATGTAATAAAGAATTGTGCTTTTTATTACATGTGCTGCATGTTCTTGAATGGCATTTTTTAGTCGAATGTCCACGTCTGAGACAATTTGAACATAACCTTAATTTTTTAACTTCAGAGTAACGTGTTTGTGGACTTAACTCCAGAAACTTTTTGCAAGAATGAATGAAGTGATCTTCTTTGCAAAATGGACAAATAATTGGTCGATCAACTGTGCTGTATGTTTGTGATTTAAAATCTTGTTGTCGATGGGTTATATTTTGTGTTGTTTTATTGTCCATTGATTCTAGAAGTTGGCACCTTTTTGATATAAATTCACTAAATTGATTTATTTTAGGTGACTCTATATCATTTGAATGAATTTCCCACTCCTTCTTTGAATTGGGATCTAATTTTGAAGTTAATAAGTAAATGAGAATTTCGTCCCATTTATCTACTGGCAGTTTTAAATTTTTTAAAGACTGAAAATGTTTTTGGAACTTATCTAAAAATTCTCTCAATGAAGGTTGTGAACTTTTTGTTACATTTGGCAGTTCAAAAATATGTTTTATGTGAGTACGGATAATAACTTTTTTATTTTCGAATCGCGATTTTAGTAACGTCCAAGCCATATCATAGTTTGCATCTGATATTTCAAGAGAATGTATTACCTGGGCAGCCTCTCCCTTCAGGGCAGCTTGCAAATAATGAAATTTCTGTATATTACTCAATTTCTTATCATCGTGAATTAATGATTTAAACGTATCATAGAAATTATACCACATATCATAAGCGCCAGAAAATTCCGGAAGTTTTATTTTTGGTAAAACTATATTTCGCTGAACATCTGAAACTTGCGGGGAAAATTGTTTTGAATCTAAATATGGTTCTCCTTGTGCAACAATTGCAAAATATTTGTTTTCGAATGAATCCCGTTCTGCAGATTGCATATCAGTTTCATCCATTAACTCAATTTGAGTCTGTATGTCACCAAATCCACTCCAGACTTGCTCTAATTTGGTTAAACGTGGCCGTAATTCACCTATTTTTGTTTGATTATTTGCTAATTCGTTGACAAAAGTAGTAAATTTGGTGAGCTGGGCCTTAAAAATCCCACGTTTTGCAATTAACTCCTTCATATCTGCCATATCGCCTGTTAATTAAATTATTTTTGACTAAAATTGTTATTTTTGGAAAAACTATTTTCCAAGATGTTGATGATTATTGATTTTATATTTTAAATGTCTGAAATGATATTTAAAATACGTGTTTTAAAGATGAGCTAAATATCATATATCATGTGATTACTAATACTAAATAATGAAATAAAAAACAAATTGAGACAATAAATGAAAGAAGACAGAAAACTTGCCTGACAATATGTTTTCATTTACTCCCAAAATCGAAGATTCAGGATGCAAGTCGCTAATTTCAATGTATGATAGAAAATTACTTTCTGATGTTTGAAGTTTTTCCTAGGTTAAACTTCTGCAGACTATTCCATATTCCTGGTACTAACTCGATGAATCCAATAGTTAAATTCCTTTTTGCAATTTATGATTTATTTTTCCAACACTGATCATGCGGATCGAAGGGCCATGTTTCGTGTTTGGGTTTTACGTGGACTTATCCTGTATCGTGAGTGGACTGTAATTTTAATAACTTCGAATAAATCCACCCCAAACACAATATTTTGTTTGGTTGTTTGTTATTTAGTATAAAAATACAAAATTGTATCTTTTCGTTTATGACAATTTATTTTCTTTTCTTACAACTTGACACACGCCACCTTCTATTTTCTTAAGGTGATGCGTTTATATATGAATATATAGAAACAGGAGCATACAATGAATAAATAAAAACAGGAGCTCAACAATGATTGTTAAATTATTTTGAATAAATAAGCTTTTTTGAGGAAAAAAAAAAACTGCTACGTCAAATTTCAAAATTACAATCTGACGTAACTAGTTGGTCGTCGTCTGTTGACTAACGGTATTTGCCGGCCGACTAACAGTGGAGATGGTCGGGGTTCTAAATTACTTGATGTATCAGGGCGCCAAGTAAATTTTTTTCACTCCAAATACCAGCTCAAGTACAATGTAACCTCAAATTTACTAAATAAATTACTTAGCGAGACGATAATGAAAAATTCAAATTCAGTTTTATCTTTTAATAACAATAAACGAAATAACTTAATAACATTCAACAGTACAATAACGTAGAGTATGGTATGACAGACAAATTAACACTCACAAAAAATATGTATCTATCTGGGTATACGCGTCTTACGTAAGTGCTTAAACCCCCCAACAAATATCATAGATGTTTTAATTAGTTGACAGAATATTTTCATAAAATGTTTAGCAAAATTAGCAGTGGTGAATTTTTTTTTTAAAAGCAAAATATACAATATATTTAAAAAAAATCAATATATATATGGTACAAGAAGGATACAACTTGCAGGCAGCAGGGCTTCAGCTTCGGCTCAATTTTCAGGAATGGGCAACTTCCAGCCTATCAATTAACCCAAAAAAATGGATGGCTCTCCACAAAAAAGAAATTCCAGTCCAGTAAGGAGAAGTAACATAAGTACGTGTAGACTAGTGGAAAAAAATTTATTCGTCCGTATCAGGGGAGACAAAAAAAAATCGTATGAAAAAAACTACGAATTCCTATACGAAACCGTAGGTGAAAATAAAACCCTAAAAATAAATTTTTACCATTGAACAATTTACTACAAGTGATATTTTGCTAGTTTGAATATAAAAATAAAATAATTACCTCGTTTCGGAGGGTTTCCTTAGAAAAATGTTGTTGACCTTGGATGTCCTTGGCCTCGTGTAAATTTGGCAAAAATGGCTTTTACGTATAGATCCTTCCAATGAAGACAATCGATTTCCAATACCATAAAAATATGCACTCTTCCAAACATAAATGGATAACCGAAAAATATAACGTTGCGAATATATCCCAAAATGGTGAAATTACTTGTTTCAAAAATCGCAACGAGCACGTAAAAATACCACTTAATAAATTGCCAAGCGTTCGAGCGAATTACACGTGAAAAGTGACAGACTACCGGAAGCCAAAAACTATTGTGAAGAAATAAATCTGTGTTACCGATCGTCAGTCGGTTATAGGAATCTACCTATAAACTAATTAAAAGTTATTGGCTTCCTAGCTTAAGAATTACAGAAATAGAGAGCTTAAGTATATGCAACACGCTACACAACAAAATGTATAACGCCATGCCTATACCTGCAACAGATTCCTTACAATTGCGAATTCATATAGACAACTAAATAATAAATATTACGCGTGACGACGGATAACACGAATTCGTTAGACATTAAATGTAAGAGATAAAGTAATGATTTAGAGATTATTTTTAGTAACGTATAAGTGTTAAATTGAACTGTAACAGAGTACAGAGATCTTTTAATAAATTATTATCGATTTCACCGCCGTAATCACAATGAATTCTTAATGGGGTGCCATAGTGTTGAAAATATAGCAACAGGGTGTTTACAACTGATCTTGCACTTTTGTCTGGGACAGCATAAGCTTGAGTAAATTTCGTTAACTCGTCGCGGATGGTTAATGCATAGTTTCGCGTGGGAAATTCGAATAGATCGATATTAACTCTCTCAAATGGAGTTTTATGGGTTTCGGTGATTACTAAGGGATTATTAAGGTTCTTACGACAGACTTTTGTTCTTTGACATATTTCTCAATTTTTTATAAAATTTTCGACATTTTTTGTTAAACCTTGCCAATCATATTTATTTTTGATTCTACGTATTGTTTCGTTTATTCCACGATGTAAATTATTTTTTCCGGTGTGATGTTGGTCGAGAATGATCGGACGTTGGTCTTCATCGGGAGTTCGTAATAAATTTTGACAAATGATTAGTTGTAAGTCTTTTTCTGCAAAAATAAATGATAGGATTTCGAAAATTGGAAAGTCTAGATTGTTTTCAACATGGTAGGTTTTAGAAAGGTCTAATTTGTTTCGGTGTTTATATAACGTTAAAAATAGGTGTTCTACCACAGACTCCGGGTCGAAGGGTAGAGCGATAATGTAATAGTTTCTTTGTCGGGTCGATTTACTGGAAACGATATTGATTGTATTGTTATAGAATTCGGGGTTTTCCTCGAAAATATCTTCGATAATTTGATGGTGAAGGCCTGTCAAGTTGTTTTGTTGGAAAAACGTTATTATGTTTTTATTTTCTCGATCTAATAGTTGTTTATTTGTGATTTGAATTTTGGAATAATCTATTAGAGATTTGGTTTTGTAAAGTCGGGAAAATGTGTCAAATTCTCGGGCGATTTGTTCGTTGGTAATTTCGTCGTCATCGTCTGAGATTTCATCTTCGTCTGAGTCTTCGTTTGCGGCTAGAATTTTTGAATAAAATTTGGAACATTCTGAAAAGTGATTGATTTTTATTCTGGACAACGCGTCCGCGTTTTTATTGATTTTTCCGGGTTTGTATATTATTTCGTAATCATATTCTTCGAGTTTTAAGCGCCAACGCGCTAGTCTACTACCTGGGTCTTTTATGGAAAATAGCCAAGTGAGTGGTCGGTGGTCGGTGACGAGTTTGAACTTCCTTCCGAATAGATATGGCCTAAAATGCTTTAGAGACCAGACCAAAGATAAAAGTTCACGCTCAATGGTTGAATACTTGGTTTCCGCGCCGCATAAAGTTCGAGATGCATATGCGATTGGCAAATCTTTTCCTATACTTCCTTGCGAGAGTACAGAACCTATTGCAAATTCACTAGCGTCTGTAGTTAGGACAAAAGGTTCATCGAAGTTGGGATAGATCAATATCGGAGTAGTTGTCAAGGTTTGTTTTAGGGTTTCAAATGAATTTGTACAGTCGTTGTCGAAATTGAAAGGTATATCTTTTTGTAGCAATTTAGTCAAAAATTAGGAATGAAACGTCTATAATAGCCTGCTAAACCTAGAAAAGATTTAATTTCTTTCTGATTTTTGGGTTGAGGAAAATTTAGAATTGCTTCGACTTTGGCAGGGTTCGGTTTTACACCATCCTTTGTAATAAGATGTCCTAAATAGGCAACTTCTTTGCGAAGGAATTCGCATTTGTCTGGCTGAATTTTGAGGTTGGCTTTTTGTAGGCGTTTGAAAACTTCTGTCAATCGAAAAATGTGTTCATGGATAGTAGGGGAATAGATGATATCGTCCATATAGACGAGACACCTTTCGTTTTGGATTCCTAGTAAAATGTTGTCCATTACCCTTTGAAATGTTGATGGAGCATTTTTGAGTCCAAAAGGCATTCGTATAAATTCAAAATGACCATTTTCAATTGTGAAAGCGGTTTTTTGAACGTCTTTGGGATCGATTTCAATTTGGTGGAAGCCAGAGGCCAAGTCTAAAGTCGTGAAATATAGGCATTTGCCTAATTGATCTAAAAGGTCGGAAATGTTAGGTAGAGGATATTTATCACCTATCGTTACTTCGTTTAATTTTCGGTAGTCAACTACGACGCGCCATTTCTGTTTACCAGAAGCGTCTAGTTTTTTGGGGACTACCCAAACTGGGGAGGACCAGGGAGAAATTGAAGGCTGAATGATGCCTTGGTCGAGCATTTTTGAAACTTGTGATTTTACTTCTTGTTTGTGAATTTGGGGGTAACGATAAGATTTAGTGAAAATTGGTTTAGAATCGTTAGTGTCTATTGAATGCTTGATTTCGTTGGTAAATGTCAAGTTGTCACCTTCTAAATAAAATATGTCTGAAAAGTCTAAGCAGAGTTGAGTAATAAATTCACTCTCCTCGTCGTTCAAGTGATTTAAGCGTAATTGATTTTTTATTTCATAGTTTCGGTCTATATATTGGGAATCCGGATTTTGAAGATTTACGTTAAATATTGTCCTAAATTTTTGAACGGGTTCAAGTTTAAGATTTGAGAATTTTATTGTTTTTGGAATTGCATTTGAGTTTATTATTGTCGTCAAAAATTCACCATTGTTGTCTATTTTGACAATGGCGTTCGGTAAGCGTACCTTTTCATTTTCCTGGGCTATTAGTATAACTTCGGTATTTTGTAAATTGCATTTAAGTTTAAAAATCTTCTCTGTACGTGGTTCGATAGAAATTACATTTTGGTTTTTTGTTTCATTTAAATTTTGATTTTGAATCGGGCTCAGGATTGTAGTTAATATATTATCGGTAACTTGATACAATGGTACGGTTTTGAAATTAGTGATTAATTGTCTGTTTTTAATGTCTATTAAGCAATCGTAATGGTCCAAAAAGTCGGCACCTAAAAGTCCGTCAAATTCTATATCTAGATTATGAATATAAACTTTGTACGGATCATTTGGATTAAAAGGTATGAGAGCAGATTCAGTGATATTAATTTTTTCGTCCGTTATAAATTACATTTTCGCGGGAGCGACGTTTATAGTTTTCTGCCGTTTCGGGTTTAAATACAGAGATACCTGCGCCTGTGTCTATTAAGATTTTGAAACGTTTAGTGATGTCTTCTATGTAAAATAAATTTTTGGAATTTACGATATTTAGTTTGTAGCGGGGTGTTTTTACATGAATTGGTGTTCCAGGAAGTTCAGGTTTGGGTCGAAACCGTCCTGGAGGTTTATCGCTTGGACTTGGCGGGAAATTTGGTCTAGTTCGTCCGTTTGTTGTGTCGGAGTATTCGTGGAATACTCCGAGCCTGTGTAAAAATTCGAAGGATTAGCAGTATAATCCTCGTATTGCTGAGAATTAACAGTATAATTCTCATGTTGCTGGGATTGGGAATTAGCAGTATAATGCCCACATTGTTCATTTTCAAAATCGTAGTCATAATTACTTTGAGATTGGTAATCAGGAGAATAGTTGGTGGAATAATTTACGGATTGATTTGCAGAGTAATCTTCGTATTGGTTTGAGCTATTTGAATAATTATCGTAAGATTCTTGGTTTAGGTGATGGGTTTTTTGTTGGTTAAATCTATTGAAATTCGGGTTCGGTTGTATGGCAGAAGGTCTCTGCTGGTGGAAGTTAGGATTTGGCCTGATAGCTGAGGGCCTGTTTTGTTGTGGATAATTACGTTGTTGATTTTGGAAATTCTGCGGCCTAAAGTTTGTTTGGTTAGGTACACTCTGGAAGTGCTGTCTAGGAGCTTGTGCCTGATTAGAATAGGTATTTGGTGTGAAATTGGGGTGTGAAAATTGGTGGTTTTGCCTCGTGCGGCATTCGTTAAAGCTGTGTCCATTCCTTTTGCAGAATGTACAAAATGGTGGGAGATTTGGGCGTCTTTGCTGATTTTGAACGGGATTTCTATTTTGAATTTTATTGGAGAATTTTTGCGATTCGAAGTACGACAATTGTAACTCACGTTTGATGCGATTTATTGCATCTAGCATATTACTAGGATTGCCAGCCCTGATAATTTGCCCTAATTTGGGTTCTAATCCTGTCAGTAAGGTGGTCAATGTCATGTTTTCGATGAGGTTACATTGAGCAGTTTTTTTCTTCTAAAGTTAGAGTCTGCTTTTGCACTGCTGTGTGCATTTTCGCGTTGTGCGTTTGTAGTCTTGATACAAATATTAGTGCGGTTTCGTTGGGTAGTTGGTGAATGCGTTGTAAGTCCTGTATAAGGGCTGTCAAGTCGCGGGAGTCACCGAAGTGGGTCTCGAGTAGGCTTTTAATTTCTGCCCAGGTGGCAGGGTTCCTGGGGTTTATTAACTCGGCGGCTTTTCCCCGAAGTTTATTTTTAATGTGCAGAGCAAGTAAAACACGTTGGTCTTCTATAGACATTCCGTTCGCGTAAATACACGCACTAATAAAGGTTTGTAGAAAAATGGGGTTCCCGTCGAACTCTGGAACTATCGAAAAAATCTCACTTAACCTGTAGGGTTCAATATTTATAGTTTCGTTCGCAGTAATTGAGTTGTTGACATTAGAATTGCTTGTGGTCGCCATTTTGTTTATTTATATTGTAATGAAGTATACAATACTACAGGAATACTGTATACTTTCATTCCAGTTTAACTTATTTTAATCATGCATGGATCAAGTAGTTCAGTTTTAGATTAGTTCAATACCTGATTACTTCTTTTGTTAACTTTTAATTCTAACTTCACCAGGCCGCAACTTGCGTGCCGTGTGCATTTCGTGCCGGGTGCAAAACCACGCGACCGTGATTTTTGGGTATAAAATAGCTAGCCAGAAACCAGTAAATTCAGAGCTTGACTTTCACCTTTCTCGAGTGTGTTGAACTGAGATAACCGGAAGCTCAAGTTTCTCCGGCGTCGTGGCAGCCGCTGGCCAAGTATCTGTTAGGGAGGATCCGAGTGCGTTGAACTGGACCTCCTGTCAGATTGATTCGAGTGTGTTGAACTGGATCTCTCCTGAAACAGATTTCTTAGTCGCGTCTGTTATGTCCTGGAACTTCGATTAGAGAATTGGGGTTACGACGACGTACATAGAGGAAATATGTTACACTCTCTCTTTCCGATTACTATGATGTACTTATGTAATAACAAGATTGTCGCAACCTAAGCCATAAAAGATATGGCCACACTGTACATATAATTATTAGGATAATAAATGTCTTATTTTGGATCTGGATTTTAATTAATATTAACATTGAACCCTGGAATAATCTCCAAACCAGCTACCCGAGCAAAACAAGCATCACAATATTATGAAATTTACACTATAAAACGATTGGATTAACTTAAAACACTTTTTTTCAATTTGAGCTAGTACGCTACTGATAATTGTCAATTTTTATATTATATGTAAAACAATGTGCTGTTTATTTTATAATATTTCAAAGTTTAATTATAAGGATAATTGGATTAATTTAAAAAGTGTTTTTAGTTGGGAATAATGTCACTGAAATTTTATATATCGATGTAAAGAATGTGCACTTTAAACAGTATAGAACCTGTGGGTTTTATTTTATTTCACGGTCAAGTAAGGCGTAAACTTAACCTTTATGTGATATATGATATTATGATAAAAATAATGTTAAGATAAAAATGGTATGTGATTATAATTATTTATGTAGGAAATGTAGATAAGTTCGTACTTAAAGAGTATATGATATTACGATAAAAATAATGTTACGATAGGAACGGTATAGTTATTTATGTAGGTCACATACATTTTAAATAAAATATTATATTACTTCTGAATGAAATTATTATTTGAATATTAGAATTGCTGTTCGTTAAATTGAATTGTTTTTTATAAGAAAAAATGTGCAAAATAATCGAGATGATTCTTAAAATTTACTTACATTAAAATTTCCATTCCGCACGTCTGGATTGAAGTTGAATGCTGCTCCGTGAACTTTGTTACAATGCGGTCATCTCTGCCAGGGGCGTTACCAGGTATTCCTTCCACAGAGGTCTCCTACACTGCCGAAGACACCAACTTCTTGACTGGGATGAATTCTTACTTGCTAATTTGTTGATTGATTGATATGTTGCTTTGTTGCTTGTTGAATTATTATTATTGTTTCTTTGTGAACGTAGAGTCTTCTGAGTAAAGGATTGGGATCCACCACGCCAGCTAAGGAATTTCTCCTTTTTCCAGGGGCTCTTTTCTTCAGGTTACGCACCTTTTCTAGATGAACTCCTTGTTCCTTCCGATATGTTTTCCACTGGTTAGGCTCCCGAACTGTGCGTGTTCTTCAGATCCGCCACGACTGCGCCAATGTTAGATAGTGGATTGTTTGATTAACTTTTTAAAAACTTTATTTACTTCACAATGGAGTCAACGTTGACTCTAATAATACATAACAATAATAATTTAGACTGGTTTATTCGAAAGTGAGTATAAGACTGAATGTACAAATGTCTGTTGGTTGTATTTGTAACATCAGAGAACAAAGAACATTAAATTGGCAATTCAGCATGATAAGAGATTACCAAGAAAGAAACATTAAGCTCAGCCAACGTGAGCGGTTATTAGAGTAGAGCTGTTACGCAATCTGTAACATGATATGTTTGAGAAGGTTAAGCCTGTCTCAGTGATATTATATATCATAGTATATTTCTAATATAAGACATAGACTAATTTTAAGACATACGCAAAATGATCAGCGATATATGGGTTATAGAGTTCCAACTTAAAGTTTGTAACAGGTATATTAGTAACCATATAGTCGATACAGCTGGAAGTTGTGTCACCGTTTATATTTGTAAATGTGCGTGTAGGAAGTACAGAAGTTAAATGTAATTCAAGTGAACTAAAGACATTGAGTAAAATGTTGGTATTATGACTTTTTCTTATAACGTCAATATTGAAATCGCCACACAGTATTACATTACACAACAGAT
Source organism: Leptura quadrifasciata (assembly GCA_963675555.1). Taxonomy (NCBI): domain Eukaryota; kingdom Metazoa; phylum Arthropoda; class Insecta; order Coleoptera; family Cerambycidae; genus Leptura; species Leptura quadrifasciata. The sequence continues at coordinate 73,266,345 of OY776677.1, forward strand.
TATTTGCAATAATTAATACCTGATTTAAGTTCATAACAAATGTATCAACATCACCATATACGTCTATATGCTACTATTTCAATGTACTTGGTGCCAATAAGTGTGTAGCTTATTGCACATATCTCTATGTGGCATTCAACGGAAAAATTATTTATAGATAGGACATCATTTGCTTTTATTTTATTACTAACTACTATAAAAGAACCACCATGTATATGTATTAGTCTAGAAAAATATGTTATTATTCTATGGTTTGGAAATGTTACGTTGTATTGCATATCCAATGCTACGAGATACATAAAATATCTATTTTAAAGTCAACCATAAACAAGTCAATTACATCCAGTTTATTAAGCATACCTTGAACATTGACATGTGAGATATTTAGTGAAATATTTTTTCTGTTTGAATTTATGTTTTTAGTTTACTTTGTTGGTCTTGAAAAAATTTGTACTTTTTAATTAAGGAACCTGTAGGCCAGTTGTCACTAATAAAAGCTTGATCTAGAAGGTCATGGTCAATTTTAATTTTGAACGCTGCTGTATTTCCGTTCTTCCATTTGGGTAGCATTTCCACTACAATTTCACGCCCTGGAAATGTTAGGTTGCAATGTTTTTTCATCCCTGCGGCACCAGTATCCGAAGTCACTCTTCCTACATATATCCATGCTTTTCTATTTACAGCTGTTATGTTGGATTTAATTTGAGTGCCTGTGCCAAAGATAGCATGTGGCCTTTTTACTTTGCTATTAGGATATTTTTTATTGAAATAGTTATTTTTTTTTTAAACATGTAAATTATCACTTGCAAGTCCTTTTGTTTTTATTTCGTCATATCGACGTTGTTTTCGGTTTTTATGTGCTACTGTAAAACCATTATCTTCGTCAGGTTTTGTGAGATTATTTTTTTAAATGAACAAATCCGCTATCAGATGACTTTTTATTATTGCTTGTTTTTTGTTCTACAACTACTGTTCTATCAAAAAGAACCGAGGAATCCGTCGAGTTTAAATCAACCATATTTAATGTATCTTCTCTACATTTTTGAAAAGAATGTACTGGGGGCATTGGTGAACAGTGCAATAAGGTCCTTATTAGTGTCACATATGATTTTGACGGGAGTTTCTAATTGGTGAACTTTTTGTAACAATTCGCTTGTTTTTCTTTCCTCTATTTTATATACTATTTGTGCAAAGGTTGCACTATGTAAGAAATGTATTATCTAACCTTCTTCAGGATCGTCAGCATTCGTACCTTTTCTAGTCAGTACCATTATAATTTTAGTTTTAATCACTTAATATTCTTTATTCACTACTACTATACTATACGGTACTGTACTGTACTGCACTGCACTGCACTGCACTGCAATGCACTACACTACACTACTCTATACTATACTGTATTATAGTACCAAGAAAAAATATTTTTCTCTTAAACGAGATATCTTATTTATGTAAAGATGTTTATTTTGCAAAAAAATATTAGCAACCTTTTGGTGTTATACGCTTGACACTATTATCAAGACCTGTAGTCTTTTGTGACAGTAATATGTTATTCCGACTTAATATAAAATAACGAATTACAAAAAATACTTTTAATGTTAGCACATAGTTGCAAATTATATTAAAAACAGGTGAACTATTTAAAACGTGAAGGGGATAATTATTGAACACGATATCTTAAAAAAACATAAAACACGCCACATATAGTAGATAACCCCCAAACCCAAAGTCAATAGCTGTCCGGAAGGGGGTTACACATTAGAACATACGCAGACAACATTCATTATCCAACGACATTGCCAGTGCCGATGCCGGGAATTGAATGTGACATAACGTGCTTTAGTCGACTGAGTTACCGTGCTAGTTAATCTATTATCTATTAATATCTATCTGATAGATAGATAGATAAAATATAAATTAGAATGCATTATTTCGTATAACTACGTAAAACGGCAAAAAGTTTCTTAAAGTTCTTCCTTTGAATATTCCGATGAACAATATTCGGTTATATTCATAATAGGTTCTATAGTATCGTCAATAAGATTGTTAAGTTCCAACATTTTCGCTTATTTTAAGTTTTATTTAACTAAATGTTAAAAGAAGAAGCTAAAAGTGTTGGAGCTTGGCAATCTTAAAAAAGTAACTTATTACAAAAGGTCTGTCAGATGTTAATTGACGAAAATAGTCAGCCAGACAAATTTTTTCAAAAATTATACATTATTTATAATAAATTGTGTACATCTCAAGGAGGAGTTTTGAAAAGTACGTAGCACATAGAGATATTTCAACAGGTGACAAAAATATACTAGGTCAAGAAAAACTACTAAAAATAATTTCTAAGAATTTCGTATGCCGGCGGGATGCCACAAGGCGATCAGTGGTCGAAGGAATAAGAGCTAATGATGTAAATACTAAGTACCTTTGTGTCCAGAACTACTCGGTGCTTTTTACTTAGTACTAGGTTCTTTGTAACCAGTAAATGAGTACTTGCGACTACTTTATTCATATTACAAGAGAGAACAATATTGTAGATGGAATGTGAATGGCGCGAGTCGTATTTTGGTCGTTTATATTGGACTGTCAGGAGCGGGGGAGGGTCATTATGTTTTGATCGTTTGTGCAAATGTGAAAGCGGTGAGCGGGTAGTTGAATTTTCATCGTTTATGTTGAAAATATAAAATCAAATTAATACCACGCAACTTGTAGGTACTGCGGTCCTACATGCATCACGTTTAAAAAATAGAATATTTTGTAACGAGTATTTCGGATCATTACATCACTAATAAGAACACTATTCCTCGATTTTGAGAATTAGGATCTTTTTTTAATATGTTTTGATTTCAAAGTTCATTTTGTATGGGAAGTTGTTGATAAATATTCTGATTTTTTGCAAATCAAGTCTTTATGATAAGTAGCTTTCTAAATAAGATATAAAAATGCTAAATGAGCCTATTGTACCCGCCCCAACTTTTCATCGATGGAAAAGGTTTTAACTTTTTGTAAATATTCACGAGGTTCGAAATTAATGTAAGAACTGGGCCAGATATAGTTTTCACAAACATAAATTTTAAGGCTTCACTCGACTTGTGTCCTTCCAACTAAGTTGGCATTATCAGGATATAGGATCTAATACACTGTATAACGTTTCCGAATTAGTTATACAGTAGCTGCTTCTTTATAAGGTATATGTATTTTGTTCCTTTAAGTAATTATTTGCTGATATATATGTGAAAAAATGTACAAAAAGTTACTTTATAGTTAATCTTTATGAAATATGGAATGCAGTAATGGGAAATCATAAGTTAGTTATTATGCTTTATTCTTTCCTGGTAAACCAAGATGACGTGAATAATAAATTGTATTATGTTCCAGGTCTCTTATACCGAGCTCCTGAACTTCTACGGTTTTACGAGTCATTTTTATCAAGAGATCAGCCCGGTGGGACTCAGAAGGGCGACGTTTATTCCTTTGGTATTATATTGTATGAGCTGCATAGCCGTCACGGTCCATTTGGAGACACCGATCTTTCTCCAGCCGAAATATTGAATAAAATTATCCATTGTACCAATCCAGCCAACCCTTTTAGGTTCGTACAAACTTATAGTTCTATACGGTATGCACAGAGATGGGTTCTAGAAGGCGATAAAATATTCGAGTACGTTCTACGCTTATATAGAAGAATGGAAGTCGAGCAGGCAGTGCAGAGTTTTATATTAGACTAACAAATGATCAGATGAAAAAGAACAGTAATAAGTTGTGATTTAAAGTAGCGAATTTATGTTAAATTAAAGGTATTACTAATTGTGTTATTTTGCGATTTATTGAACCTACGTACAGGGTGTTTACTGGAGGGTGTAAACACGTAACAAGTTGATCAGTGCCTCTCGCAACATATTTCTTCTCTTTTATATGATTAGCGGCATTAGCGCACAAGATATCATTTACCTCTTTTGATGCGTTGGTTATAGGGAAAATTTTTATTCTTGCACACGGCCCTAATTTTGTGTTCACACATGTCCACAGCTGTATTTTATAAACAACCTACAGTCCACCCCCATTTTGTTTACGTTAACAATACAATCGTTAAGAGATGACCGGTCTGCAGACGATGCTCGCCACGTACAACTTTATACTTATCTAAAATTATTCATTGATATTTTAAAACACAAAAGCGTTCCTAATTCTGTTGTAAATTCTACAAATTTGTATTTGTAGAATGTAATAATAACTCCTGTTTAATAATTGTTGTAGAAAATAATATTTATATATATTTGGAATAAAAATAGGAAATATTTTAGATTAGAAGACATCCTAATATCAGGCGTTTCGCCATCAAAAATAATCTTTGTTCCAAAAACGACCAACAAATTTTCTTAAATACATCTATATTAGACAAAATGTTTTTTTAAAATTTTATTTAACGTCGGTCTATTTCCGCTACTGAGGCCTATCACCGATGCCTGTAGACGAGTAACCCCAACCACTAATTTTGCCGAACCTCTTCCCCTGAGAAGAGTAAGGATCTTTTACTTGCCTAACATTTAATAGACAAGGGACCGACGGCTTTATATCCCCTCCGAAAGATGGTATATCCCCTATACAACCCTCGCCTAAGGTTGTATAGCTTCAGCTCATACACTGATATACCCGTTGGAAGATGTGTGAGACAAGGACGCGGTCTTCGTAGTGAACGCGAGCGGTACCTCAGGTTTGGGAAAAATTAAATTATTTCAGCTAGAGAGCTTTATATGAGACACTTGAGGCCTTCCGTGCACTTAATTTTATTTGATTTGAGTTCGGGGTGGATAAACTTGAAAAGGCTGGAAAGGGCCAATTGGTGCGCCCTGTATATAGTCAGAGCTTGATTTGCACTCGAATATAATCTAACTTGATTTGTTTAACACTTTACTGACTATTCTTTCAGTTCGCAGGATCAAAAGCTACATCCTGTATAGTATAGTAGCTCGACTTTAAATTAAACACTTTAGTTTAGAACGAAATTAACAAATGATTTATTTTCAGTTAACACTCAGAGTTGCCTGTCTGGTTTGCTGTATTTTATTTAATTTCAATTTGTTTTTATTAATGAGAAAATTCACCAAAACTAGGGCCGCGAAGGCGATTTAAAATGGAGCACTGGGACTGAATAATAAAGTACTTTTTTACTAGGATCTGCCTAAGAAGGTGATACGGGCACTAATTTATATTAATTTCACTAGGTACGCCGGAAACACAACTTGCTGGGGCTTGGCACGCTCCCGTATTTATACTAGTGATGGGGCACGACGTTCGCTGAGAGCTGGAAAAGCAGGAAAGGGAGCCAGACCATCATATAACGCTCTAATTATGAAATATTGTGCAAGGGTTGCTGAAATTTTGGAAAATGTGGTCGAAACTTATATCATTAAATCGGCTATAGAAAATGTAATAATTTGATATGAAAATGTCAGCGGAATCTAATTCGATTTTAGAAATATGAGCGATAACTGTCTGAATAATTGGTTATAATTTGAATTGGTCCCGTGAAGTAACGTTGCTAGTCATAATTTTAATCCATATTTAATGTTATACTAAGCCATATTGAGGGTATGTAATTAGTGACGAGTTGCTAGCAACTAGTGGGAGCACGTAAACTGGTCTTATTCTTTGAATGAGCGTTTTATGGGCTGACTGGGGAGATAAATGAAAAACGTTTTGAGATATTATTGGAAATTGAAATTGGACTTTGAATTGAAGCGAAAGGGACTTGTAGAAATTTTAGGGAAGTAAAATAAATTATTCTAATTTGAGATTTGGGGAGTCATTTGAAAGTAAATTGAGATGATGAGGGAACTGTATTTTTTAGGACGATCTTTTGTAAGTTCCTTGCTATATTTTGATGAATTTTGATGTTGGGGCGTTTTTGACGTTATATTTAGATTATTTGGGAATTATAGATGTGGCGTGAATTTTCTCAGAAATTTTATTTGAAAATTGGGGTTTTTGAGTTCCCCAGATGCTTTAATTACTTTTTTATATGTTTTGCTAAGTTGACCATAATGAATTAATTATTTGTCAAATTTTAGTGATATTTTCGTCGGCCATCTTGGTAATATGGAGAACGTCTGGTAACAGTTGGAACGATCGCCCATCCAACTACTAACCGCGCCTTACGTTGCTTTATATCGCATATCGAAGTCATACATAGTAAACACGCATCCACGCTCGCCCCGAAAAAAAAAACACTTCTCAGCTTAATATTCATCCTTAACCTCTTGAAAAAGGCATAACAAGCCGAAACTATATAGAATATTTCTGAATTTTATTTTTATACATTTATTTAACGACGGCCTATTTCCGCTACTGAGGCCTAACACCGACGCCTGTAGATGAGCTACCCCCAACCAGGAATTTTGCCGAACCTCTTCCCTTAAGAAGAGTAGGGATCTTTTACTTGCCTAACATTTAATAGACAAGGGACCGACGGCTTTACATCCCCTCCGAAGGATGGTATATCTCCTATACAACCCTCGCCTAAGGTTGTATAGCTTCCGCGCATACACTGATATACAAGCCGCTGGAAGATGTGTGAGGCGAGAACGCGGTTTCCGTTGGAATGGTCACCCATCCAAGTGCTAACTGCGCCTGTCGTTGCTTTACATCGCATACCGAAGTATGTACATAGTAAAGACTTACCTACGCTCGCCCCACTATTTCTGAATATGTTATTTGTAAAAATGTAATAGCAGTGCTTACTTGAAATAATAACAATATTTCGCTCGAAAGTCACAAAAATAATTACAAAAATAAAGATAGTTATTTTTTAGGCCACCTCTTGAAGCACTGGAAACCAGTTTCGACTTTGTTAGGGAATCTTTAAAAGAATGCTGGGCAGAGAATCCGGAAGACAGGCCAGATTTTAAAAGCGTAAGAACCAAATTAAGACCATTAAGAAAAGGAATGTAAGTATTTGAACTTTGAATTTAATTTTCATATACTTTGTAAACATATTTAGTTAGACATCTTAAACGAACTTTTGTGTTATAGACTTAATGCAATTAACTTTGGAAACTTTTAATTTTAGCTGCAATGTCTTGCCTTAATATTCACAAAGTTAGCCCGACAGGGTTACAATTCTTACTTCATAAATGTCTTGTGGAAAACAAGTCTAAGTTAATTCAAATTCTAATTTTTGCACTCATAATTAATTGTCATGATGTTGGTTTGTTAACAAACTGGTCAATGATCGCATCGTTTTTAACGGGTTGAACATTTTTCGTTTAAGACGCTATATCTATATCTAAAAATTAGGTAACTATCCCAAACAATTTTTTTTTTAATTTTCACAACATTCTATATATTAACAAACACTACTAAATTATATACCTAACTGAAGTAGTAGGTATTAGATGGACACATCGAAAAGTTATTTCGTAAATATTAACCACAAATTTTACATTCATTTTAGTAAGAAATAATAGATTCGAGAAACTGTGAGAAGCTTCTTAACCATACTTATTCTTCTAGCTCCTGTTAAAATACTTGTAAGCTCATTTGGCTGAAATTTCTACGAATCTGCTTCCGTTAAATTGACTGAATTTCTGATATGTTGTAGAATTTTACCTCCAGAATAAAAATCTATTCAGTCATGTCCATTGGGATATTACACCTCACATTGATGAGAACCTCTTCTAATAAGGTTGGAAGCTCATTACGCAGGAAGTTTAGGTTTAGTCATTAGAAGTCATACACTGAAAGGATAAACATGTCTACTTGTATGTTTGTAGTAAAATATTTTCTCGACTTAGTGGTCTAAGCAGATATTCAAATATTCATAAAAACCGCTCCTTTCAGTGTCCTTCATGTAATAAAACATTTAAAAGGCAAGATAATTTAAGAAAATATGTGGCCGCTTTATCAAGTAGTTCTTAATCATGTAGACAAAGAATAGAACATATGCAGTTTAAAGAGTTTCATAATAAATTAGTGTACGACGCAGGAACTGATGTTAACGACATCAAATCGATGGCCACCACCGATACTAAATCTGAAGAAGATGGAGAATATCTTGAAAAATTTGGTGATTTACTTAAAACATAATATAGGTATATCTGAAATAAAAATGATACAGGCGGGTCGGACTGTGGCAGTGGAGCGGACTATGTTCGAAACAGGTTCGCGAACCTGGAGCGCACGACGTGTACACTACAGACATTGGTTACAGTTTTCGTTATCGTTACAACACATGATACAGATACAGATATAGAGCACATATGAGCCGGTACCAAAATGTTTATTTAATAGAATATTTTATTTGCTATTTTTATTTAGTTAGCTCTATTCTAATGAAATATACCTACTGACCTAGGGGCAATTTCTATCTAAAACCGGCACTGATAACAGTTCATAATTTTTAATTATTCCTTTAGTCCACAGCGTAAGAATGAGGTTATATATTTTTTGCATTGCTCATATTTAGTTGCTTCTTGGGAATGAGTCACGTGATTTACTGTCCTACTACTACTACCTAAAAATTGTGCATCAGGTCTTTTATCAGAAAGATCTATTAGACGATAGTATTAAAATGTCTACCAAAATTGTTTTTATATTCAATCATGCACTTTTTCCTTTGATCTTACCATCATCATATACAAAGGGCAATTAAGCACGTTCTAAGTGTAAACATATCTCGTACAAGGCCAAAAACATATTATTAGTCATCGGAAATATCTTTCATGATTTATATTAACATATAAAAGTTTCAAGAAACCGATATAATAACGCGTATGCATACTGCTTATATTTCAAGTCTATACAAACACGTGACTATATATTCTTTTCCTTAAGACACAAGAGTATTTCGCAATTCCTTTTGCTTATATTAAAACTAAACAAGTTTATAATGTCTGACATACATATATTCCCCACAGCGGCCATCTTGAAACTTTGATTTATTACCTTCTTATAGGTAGCCATTCTCTAATCAGACGTATAACGTAATATCCATCAGCTCCACCCCGCTTAACTATTCTATTTGTCAGTAACATGATCGTTTTTTTCTACTATAAACAAAGCGCTCCCATTGGCTAGATCATCGCTACACACTCTTAGTTCCACCCTCTTAGCCATAGTTTCAGCTGTACTGACTTGCGTATAGATCCCCACCCACTTTCCCGATCCGAGAACCCAGGAACCAGCATCTAGAATCGTTCTCCCGACTACGCCCTCTCCCCGTGGCTCTCCCAATCGTGACTTCATTTGGCCTTGAATTGGGTTCATTTCAATAAATTTCCCACATCTGACTCGATAATGCAGCGCCTACCTAATGCGCGCCTCCGATGATTTTTAAATTTCCCGCCATAGGAGGGGAGGGGACATGGCTTCGTACTCTCCGATTTGTTGTAAAGTGGTGTAGTGGTGGGCGGCGGCTCATCTGCCGCAACCTATTAAATACATGAAAACTCCGGAACAAGCTTCTAAGTCATGGAACAATTCATATCGCAATATTAACCAAGTAGAAAGTTTTATTCGTAAATAATTAATTCATTTATATTTGAGCTGTTTTCTTCTAGGAAGGCCAATATTTTTGACAATATGATGGCTATGATGGAGAAGTATGCTAACAATTTAGAAGTTCTCGTAGATGAAAGGACTGATCAACTTCAAGAAGAGAAAAAGAAAACAGGTACGTATTCATTTATAGAAAAGTAAATAACTGTTTCTCCACCAAATTTTTCAAAAAATGAACATTTAAATATATGTAAAACTAATTATTTAAACAATTTATTTCATTTCGCAAACTCTACCGCCGGCGCCGTTACGAAATTGCTAAAACTAAAATTTCAGGCATAGTCCAATTCAATTCAATACTACTTTATTAGCAATTAAAATTTACATCTGCCTCCCCAGATCCCATCCGGGCACCGACCGTGCAACCACCGCGCTGTTCATGGTGGCAGATTGTAGGCTTGCGCGGAATGGGACTGGTTCGTGTTAAAGATAAGAAAAAACGCGACAAAAAGGTTACAAACAGAAACGAAGAGACAGGAAAGATTTAAAGATACAATAGGTATGAAATATCAGTAAAGGTGGATAGGATAAGCGGAAGTTATAGTTGATGAAATTTGGCTGCAAAGGTTGCCGGAAGATCGGTAACGTGAGTTTTATCCGAAATGGGGTATTATATGCTGTCTAATTTGTGTTATGTTTCTTGTTAGCAGGCTATCGCCCAGCTTGAGAGAATAGAGTTTTTGAGAGATGTCCTGGACGTAGTCCGCTATTGGGGTTATGTTATGGCAAAGTGCGTATAAACCTCTGAGGGAGGTGTATCTTCTACAATTAAAGATAGAAGCATGAGTTTGTGTTCAACAACTTTTAGTTTCCCCATTGTCGTGGCCGACGTGCTGCACTATACCGGCGGCCTGACCAGCATTGTATACAACAATTTTTTATTTTGTCTGTTAAGTCTGCTACCCCTAACCATGAGCGGATACAGACTCCTGCACAGTGAGTAGACTGCCCGTACTGATTCATTAATGTGCATGTTAAACGTCAGTCGCTGGTCCAGCCTGACCTCCAAGTACTTCACACACCTCTTGGTCGAAATTTTGCTTCCGCCGGAGATTGGCGTTATGATTTTGTTTTCAGTGAAACAGCGCGTGAAGATTATCGCCTCCACCTCAGCGTTTACCAGAATCTTCCACTGGTTACAATAAGCCGTGGCACGACCATGTGCGCCTTGAGTAGCATGTTCGCTGGTCGGGCATTATGTGAATGGGCATGATGTGTCATCGGCGTACTTGGCCAGTTTCGTATTCGGGAACTCTGGGAAATCAGAGACATACAGGTTTGTGACGTGCCATCTTTCGCTGGTTTCCGCAAATTAATAAAAGTAGATCAATTGACCAATTTATAGTAATAACTTACCATTCACCTATAAATGTCACCACACTCTAATTTTCTATTCAAATAACCACCTTTGAGCTTTTACCAATTTATAAAATAATCTGTATGCCATGGAAATCTAAAATATGAACTATTATTATAATTAGCGAATTGTCTATAAAATGAGAGTGTATAGATGGTTAATGATCGAAAAAGCCCATAACAGTCAATTTAGTTTTAACATTTCTCAGGTTGGTACTCTGACAGCCGAATTGTCGAACTGTGTAGGAGATAAAAATTTGAATTGAAATAAAATGAAATATTTAGTTATTTTCAGTGGACTGTATTCAATAAAAAAAGGGTTTTCTTTTCTTACTCCAAATAATGAGTGAACTCTCCTGGGTACAAAGCTGGTTTTTCTTTTCTCTTCCAAAAGGCAGATTATGCAGGTTTTCGTTATTTTCCGGCGTCGGGTTTGATAAGGTTTGATAAATAATTAAAGAAACTAATAAGTTGCAGTTCGAGATACTCCCACTGGCACACACAGAAATCGAATCGTCTCTCAAAAAACGGCTGGCAACAGGAATCCTTTTTCTTCGCGCGCATGCGCGTTCATATTGAGGCAAGAAAAAGGAGAATTTGAATTTAAAATATACGTGCGCGAAAGGCAACTAATTGAATGAATAATAAAAAAAAGAATAAATATAAACAAATAAAAATAAATAAAGAACAGAGCTTAAACATTCTGCCCACCTAAAATACATATATTTTAATTAATTTCAATAAGGTAAAGGACGCAGTTCAAACTGCTCTTTTAAATTTTGAACCAACTGTAGTAACGACAGTTGCAACCTGAATGATACCATCCGGTCCGGAATGAGTTTGAATAATTCGAGCTAAACGACAGTGTAATGGCGGGGCTAAATTATCTTTCATGACAACAATTGTATTAAGTTTAATATTTTCACTGCTATTTAACCACTTGCTCCGTTGTTGGAGTGTATGCAAGTATTCAATATGCCATCGTTTCCAGAAATCTTGGTGAAACCGAATAAGAAGTTGCCAACGAACATGCGACTTAGTTTTAGATGAGTAATATCTTGGTCAGGAATAGCTGAAAGTGTTTCTAAGGTTAAAAAGTGACCTGGTGTCAAAACCGACAAATCCGTAGGATCAGAACTTAAAGGGCATAAGGGCCTTGAATTTAATAATGCTTCAATTTGAATCAGATCGGTATTCAACTCTTCATATGTGAGAATTTGTTCCCCTATTACACAGGACAAATGTGTCTTTACGGATTTGACGCCTGCCTCCCACAAGCCTCCAAAATTAGGTCCAGAAGATGGATTAAATCGCTACTCAATATGTTCCGATTTCACAACATTTTCAAAAATTTGTATCAAATATTTATTGGCAGCGACAAAGTTTGTCCCTCTGTCACTGTGTATCCGACTGCAGCGACCCCGACGTGCAATAAATCTGCGTAGTGCAGCAGGGAAAGCTCCAGAGGTTAAATCTGATACAAATTCTAAATGGATGGCCTTTATGGCATAGCAAACGAATAAACAAATATAAGCCTTTGAGATTTAATACCTCGAGATTTTCATAAAATGATGCGGTATGGATCACAAAAATCAACTCCCGGATAAGAAAAGGTCTTTACTTGGGTTATCCGAGAAAGGACAAGATTGCCCATATAAGGCTGCACAGAAACAGGGTTAAGTCTAAAACATTTAAAACACTTATGCATGACACGGCGGATCGCGCTCTGGGGTGATAATATCCAAAATTGTTGCAATAGTAAATAATGAAGCGTTTGTAAACCGGGATGTGAATATGATAAATTATGATAACTTTCAATAATCAATTCCGTTAGTCTATGTTTTGAGGGTAAAAGTATAAGATGTTTTTGTCATATTTAACTCTGAATGTGTAAGTCGACCGCCCAGCCTAAGAACACCCTCGTCATCTAGAAATGCAGCTAGTTTACGGAGAGGCCTAGAGCAAGACTTCTTTTGTTTTAATTTTAAAATTTCATCGGAAAATTCAGAATTTTGAATGTGTTTAATTAAAATGATTAATGTATTGTGTAGCTCTATTGCTGAAAACTGACCAGTAATTTTGTTGCCTACAGAACGTAAATAATTATAAATCGATTGCAATATGCAATAATTCGATTAACTTTAGCTAAAGATGAAAACTTAGAGAGTAAAGAATTTATTTCGTCATCATTGAACAGAGAAAAAAGAGCTAATCTTTTTTCTTCCATATGAATATCAGAGGTCTCAAGCTGTACTCCGGTGTCTGGCCAAAATTCCTGGTGTAGTTGCAACCATGAAGGCCTCGCCCACCAAGACGAACAGTTTACAAGTTCAGAAGGAAATAAACCTCTCGTGACAAAGTCAGCAGGGTCTTCACTATCCGCAATGTGACGCCAAGAAGATGGGTTGACCATTCCCTGGATTAAACTAACTCTATTGCTGACAAATGTCTTCCAGCGATGTGGAGACGATTTGACCTACGACAACACCACCATGGAGTATGTCCAGGTGTAAAATATTGTGAAATTGAATTTAGTTTGAAGAGTAAAATCAATTAACTCTGCTAAAAGTACAGCACCACTTAATTCAAGTCTAGGTATGGATAAAGTTTTCAAAAGTGATACTTTAGATTTAGCAGTTTATAGTGATGACATTATCTCTTGAGCAATGAGATAAGTTCTTTTTTTAGTGAAAGTGAGTCAGAAAGATTATTACACCCTGTAATAACATCATCTACGTAGTCATCAGAAAGTAACACTTGAGGAGTTAGAGGAAAGTTATTTTTCTCATCATTTGCTAACTGCTTAAGAGTGCGTAGGGCAAGATATGGAGCAGAAGAGACACCGTAAGTATGGTCTTGAGAATATATTCTTGTATAGGCCCAACAAAATTAAACCGCTAGAAAATTATTTGATAATTGTGCTGAGACGGGTCAATTAAAATCTGTCGATACATCTGTTTAATGTTCCATCTGTCTTAGCTGACGCGTCGAATACAACCGCAACTTAGTTGTATTGCTGTCAGGCTTCAAAACCCAGTGATTTGGTATGAAAGAAGAATAAATAAGAGGGGAATTATCTAGAGGTGTTGCTGAAGACATATGACCACAATCTAAATAATCTTTCATGAAAGCCTCATAAGCATTTTTAAATCTTATATCACGACCTAGTCGATATTCTAAATTATGAAAACGACGTAAAGCCATGGTTTTAGAATCAGAGATAGTAGGATGGGATCCTACGTTTTCTTTAAATGGTAACTGAACTATATAACGAACGTACTTTTCTTGGAATGTGTCGTATCAAATAAGATTTCACAATAAACAGTTTGTGTTATTGGGGCGCTCACCCTGTATACAGGCGCATATTTTTATCAAAATATATTATCTGACGTTACAGGAATGATATTCGCGAAAAAAATTTATCGAATTCCTCAATTGCCTATTTTATTATTTTATATCAATAGCCACTTTTTAACTTTAACACCCTGTATCTCAAAAATTAGTCATAGGATTAGATTGGGCCCATATTACTTTTAATCAGGGGACTGAGATCTATAACATACAAAAAATTCAGAAAATTTAACCGAGAACCATTTTATATAAGAAAAAGTGCGGGATCTTTTCTAATTTAAGTCTCAAAGTCGTAAGTTCGAATCGCTGAAAGAAAAAACACAGCTATAGAAACACAAAGTAAATGAAACAAATTCAAATCAAAATGAAGAGTGTATTGCGAGAACAATAATGTACGATACACATAAAAATAAATAGAATTTCCTCTCTAGCTAAAATATAAATACGATACTAAAAATGAAATAATTTGGATGATTGTTTTAAAATAAATTTTGTTAATAAAAATAAATTAAGGACCGAAATTTTTAATTTAAAATATTTAAATTATTCTCCAAACTATAAAAAAATATACAAGAAATTTATGTGAAGTTTATTACAACCTTTTAGTCACTGCAGCCGCACTTATTTCGATGTCCAGTTGCAAATCTGCTAAGCTCCTACACAATTCAACTGATATATCGGTTTCACTAGGAATCTTCACCTTAATATTATCTTCTTTCTACACACTTGTCACAATTTTCAAAAATTAATTTTCTTTTCTTTGCTTCAAATTCTTCTAGTTGCCTTCCTTCTTTTAACTGTACTCCCATTTCACCAACAATAGTCTATTTTCTCTAGTATCTTCTAATCTTTACTTTCTCCAAAAATTTATCAACCAAAACGATTTTCGTAATTTTCTTGTTATTTTTCGTGTCCCCTAGCAATCTCTAATTTCCATTTTTCTACACTGTCCTTATATTTTCCGCAAATAAATAAAATCGCCGATACCAACTTGAATATTTCTTGACATCAACTTGATAAAACGAAATGATTTTCATCACACGGATTGAGCTCCTTTCCAGTTGAATCACTTTCCCCGCACAAATTAAATTAAAAATCTTATATCTACATGAACATAATAAATGCGTAAACAGTTCGAAATGTTATAAATATTTTGATAATTAGTAGAACAATTAACTAAGTGAATTAAAATAACATAACTAATTCTAGTCATCATTAAGTTATGGTATAAATATCTCTAACTGTTTTTAATGGCTGAAATATAAAAATTGCAGGTAATTATTGAAAATATCTGTTTTCTATAAAATACTTTGGTACTTTATCAAACAGAACAAATAAACGAAAACATAAAATGTGCATACAACTCTCTCTCAGAATAAAATAAGATGCGTTTTATTCACAATACGTAACTCAAATGCGTTCCATAGCTTAAGTACAAGTGAGTAATCAAATGATTGTAAGCTAAGTACCCAACGTTCTATTCTAGCACAAGGTTTTGATTTTTCCCGAATATTACTTCAAGTGGCTTGTGATTCGTTACTAGTTCAAATGTTTTCCCATATAGATATAATTTAAAATACTCTACAGAGTATTGGCTATAGCCCAAACTAGTGCAGAGCCTCCTTCTCATTTTGGCAATAGTGTTTTTCATAATCGGTGAGACTTTTATTTCCATAAGCTATATATAACTCGAGGTCCAAACTGGTCGTATTGTATCAAGATGGCGCTTAAGCCTACAGGATTAGCGTCAGCAATTACTTTGTTTTACCGTCAGGGCTATAATATCCAAATATCTTGATATTAACTAGATTTTCTTTAAGTTTTGAAAATTCGATATTAGAATGTTGTTCAAACGGAGTAGTTTTAGAATAGGTTACATCATATTTTCTGTCATTCCTTTCTTGAATCTGAAAATTTATTTAAATTAGCTAAAGATCCGAAAGGTATGTGTTTTAGAATGTTAATACTTGTTTATAGTTGTTTTAATAGTTTTTAAGTTTTTATTTGATGTCAACAGTAAGTTTGATACTGACATCTATGTTAGTGGTTATTAAGTTGTAGTTGAAATAATTTCTGACATATAAGTCATTATGACATTTCTTTTAATTAGGAAATTTTATTTTTATAGTTGGTAAATGTTTTCCTGGAGAAAGACAAGGAGGTTTAAGTTAACAAAAACAAAACCGATAAACAGGGAGCAGAATTCAAAAAACTGTATTTACAATATCCCGTGCGAATGTGATAAATGTTATGTGGGTGAGTCATCCAGACCTTTCAGTGTGAGGTTGGATGAGCACAAGAATTACATTAGAAAGAATGAAATTCAGAAATCAAAGATTTGTGAACATGCTTGGGAAAACGGACAGAATAAACTGGGACTCGGCAAAAATTTTAACAAAAGAAACAGATACCAAAAAAAGAAAAATTAAAGAATCAGCAATAATCTTATTAAATGAAGATAAGTGCGTATCGAATTGTTCTGTAGATATTTGTACAACCTGGCTACCAATGTTAAAAGAAGAACTTAACAAACTCAACATTATCTAAAAAATATCATCAGTTCTATGTTCTGTGTAAGTAGTAAGTATCTATGGAAATAACATAAACAGAATCTTAAAGCTGTGTATTTGACATACACAGCAAAATAAGAGTTCTTCAAAAAATAGCTTTGAAAACGGAAAGAGATTACTTTCCGAAACGTCAGCAAAATATATTATTTTTGTGTTTATTCCGATTTATATTATTTGCAAAACATAACCTCTGACCTTTCCTTTGGCGTAAACGTCACGGGCGCAGAGGCCTTTTTTCCAATAATTCTATTATTTTGTAGATTCGGTGATTTATTTTGAAGAGGATAATAGTACATGTGGTAGAAAACCCAAATAATAGGAAAGAATATTCGTAGAATGCCACAAATAACTTTCAGACAATAATTAGGTTATGTTTGGAATGAAATTAATCAAAATTCATATGGTGTTTTGTTTTGTTTATTTTGGGTACTTTGATATTTAGTGATATAGAATAACAAACAACACATAAAAGAGAGGTTGTAAAATTGGAAAAACAAATTTAAGAAAAAAAGAACAAGTGAAAATTAAGGAGTGAAGAAGAAAAATAATGAACAAGGATTAATAATTTGAAATTGAATTAAGAAGTCAGAAATTGTGGAGATCAGCGAAGAAGAGTAAAAATAGACTGTAAATAAGAAGGAAGAGGTGTTATTGTGCATAGGAATTGTAGAAGAGATAAGGACGAGATAAGGTGAATAATTAATGAAAAGAGAATTGTTGGATTTGGAAAAAGAAGAGTGTAGCTACGAAGAAGGAAGGTTTTTGTGTGTTTAATTTTGGACCTGCTATAAAACTGCTAAATTATCTAAATATCAAGGAAAATAAATTACTTATATCAGATTAAAAATTTTACTTTAATAAAATTTTATTTTAAAACAGGAACTGAATTTGAATTTGCTCCTGAAGGAAAAGATAAGCTAGCCGGCCCATTAAATAAATTTGACATACTTTCGGATCAAAAGGTAAGAGATTTTAATTTGATCTTTTTGGTTTAGCTATTGTTGAGATTGCAGTGATAATTAACGATGTTACAAGACAAACCGTTTAGTTGAGAACTGTCATTTATTAATATTTTTTTATCAAACTACTTGAAAGGTTAAGTTACAATACACAGCATAGATATACAAAACAGATAGATGGATAGTAAACCTAAGAGTCGAGAACTCTAGCACCATCTACATGTTCTAATCACAAATAATAACATCCTCACTTGATTTGAACAGAGTTCTTCATCAAGCATTTAAACCTAATAAACTAGAACATTTGTTAAGCTTAGTGTCTGTAACTGGTTTAGTTAGCATGTCCGCAGGCATTTCGACTGAGGGCAAGTGCATTAATTTAATCTTGCCTTCCGTAATCTTTTCTCTCAGAAAGTGATGCCTGGTGTCTATATGCGAGCACTAAAATTCGCGGTTTCACTTAATTGAATGGCACTTCGATTGTCACAGTGAATTAATATCGGATGTTCAGTTTTCAAGCCGATCTCACTTGCAAGTCCACGTAACCACAAAGCTTCTTGTGTAGCACTAGATAAGGCCATATATTCAGCTTCCGTGGTGGACAAGGCTACCGATGGTTGGCGCTTGCTATTCCAGCTGATGGCTCCTCCTTGCAACGTAAAGCTGTATCCTGTGGTGGAATGCCGTTCATTTAAATCGTTTGCCCAGTCAGCATCGCAGAAACCTTGTATCTCAGGATTCTTGTCCTTGCTGAACTCCAGCTTGTAGTCGATGGTAGCTTTTAAATAGCGCAGTATTCGTTTTACTGCAGTCCAGTGCGTCTTCCCAGGATCTTGATTGAAACGAGAAACCATGCTTATTGCATGTGCTAAGTCTGGTCTTGTACCTTGGCAGGCATACATTATGGATCCAACGGCACTTTGATAAGGGTGTTTCGCCATCTCATCCCTTTCGCTTTGTGTCTTCGGAGACATGTCCTTAGTAAGTCTGAGTCCACGTTCTAAGGGCGTTCGTGCAGGATTACAGTTAGACATCCCAAATCTTTGAAGCACGTCGGCTATGTATTTCGATTAGTTAAGCCAAATCTTACCTTGTTCACGATCCCTGGTAATTTCGATTCCTAAGCAGTTCTTTGCCTCTCCTAAGTCTTTCATTTCATATTCTTTCATTAACTCCTGTTTCAGTTGTGTTTTATGCTTCGTGGAGTTAGTAAACAAAAGAAGATCATCAACGTATACGGCAATTATTATTATAGAGCCCTCGTATATATGATAGTATACACATTGATCATATTTACATCGTACTAATCCCATACGTGTCAATGTTTCATTAAGTTTTTCATTCCAGGCTCTGCTGCCTTGTTTAAGCCCATAAATTGCCTTATTTAATTTGCATACCTTAGTTTCACTTCCAGGCTGTTCGAAGCCTTCTGGTTGTGCTAGATAAATTACTTCTTTCAAGTCACCGTGCAGGAAAGCTGTAACCACATCCAAATGTTCGATGTCCAAGTCCATTTTTGTAGCTAATGCGAACAATAGACGGATGGATGTATACCTCACTACGGGGGCATAAGTTTCTTCGTAGTCCAGACCTCTTCGTTGTGAATAGCCTTTGGCTACGAGCCTTGCCTTGTGACGCGTGCTTCCATCTGCAGCGTTGGTTTTTATTTTGAAAACCCATTTACATTTAATGGCTCTTTTGCCCGCAGGAAGGTCCTGTAAAGTCCACGTTTTATTTTTAATTAATGATTGCAACTCAGATGTCATGGCGTCCATTCATTTAGTACCATCTGGTCTATCCACGGCTTCGTTGTAAGTAACTGGATCATGACTCTGTACGAGTGCTGAGTACGTCACATAATCGTCAAAATTTCGTGGCTTATGTGGCCTGCCGGACCTGCGTATAATAAGTGGATCTACATTTTGTTCTGCTAGTTCGTCGCCTGAATTCTCTGCATCGGTTATTTCATCTTTTAGGAACCATATTCCTCACTTGCTTCGATGTCGATGGAATCGACTAACGGCAGCATCATGATAGGTTCGGATGGCTCTACCTCATTAGAAGTTTGACTGGTTTCTACAAAAGTAATGTCACGACTTTTAATCACCTTTTTCGATGTAGGATCCCAGAGTCGATATCCTTTAGAATCTGCACAATAACCGAGAAGAACACATTCTATGCTCTTTGCATCCCATTTCTTACGGAGTTGACTCGGGGCGTGCACTAGTGCCTTGTGTCCAAATATGCGTAAATGGCTGAGATCAGGCTTTTGGTTGGTCCAAATCTCCTCCGGAGTGCATCCATTGAGTCGCTGGCTTGGTGCACGATTCACCAGGTAGGCAGCAGTGGCGACCGCCTCTGCCCAGAATATTATGTCCAGCTTCGCGTCTAACAGCATACACTTAGCTTTCTCCACTAGCGTACGATTCATTCTCTCGGCAGTTCCGTTCTGTTGTGGGTTGTATGGAATGGTGGTTTGGTGTTGAATTCCTACTGTGCGCATGATATCCTTCATTTTATGATTAACATACTCGGTGCCATTATCGCTCCTCAAGCATTTAATATGTCTGCCTGTTTGTTTTTCTACGAATGTCTTGAATTCAAGGAAGGTATCTGGTACTTGATCCTTGGTTGCCAGAAAATAAACAAATACTTTTCTTGAGTGATCATCCATGAAGGTGATCATATACTTAGCTCCTCCAATTGAGTTATTTTCCATAGGACCACATAAATCGGTGTGGATTAAGTCTAGTATTCCTTTGGCTATTTTATTTTGAGGTTCGTAAGGAGCTTTAGTTTGCTTACCTTTATTGCACGTGATGCAAATCTCCCTTTTTTCGTCTTTAAAATTTACTCCTATGGCAGCGTGATTACGGAGGTCGCACATGAATTTTCTATTCATATGCCCTAGGCGCCTGTGCCATATGTTTTCATCTACTAACGGTGCAGGACGGGGTGTCTGTTCCTCCGCTGAATTCAGCTTGTACGTATTGTTCACTGCAGATCCTGAAGCGATTAATTCATTATTTCGGTCCAATATTTGACATTCAGGTCCCTCAAAAATAACTTTGTTACCCTTCTTGGCAATCTGACTCACGGAGAGCAAATTCGACGAAATCCCAGGAACATATAGG
This sequence comes from Leptura quadrifasciata, assembly GCA_963675555.1. NCBI lineage: Eukaryota > Metazoa > Arthropoda > Insecta > Coleoptera > Cerambycidae > Leptura > Leptura quadrifasciata. The sequence goes on from OY776677.1 coordinate 73,287,264, forward strand.
ACATTTTTTGCCAACACATCCTCTGTCATACCATTATGACCGACCTTTAAAATGATATCTCCTGTTCCCTCGACAGGTAGTCGTTGATCGTTGTCGACGACGATCTCCTTCTTTGATCCTGATGGGTTGAGCTCCCTAAACCAGTGACGATTCTTCGTCATGTGTGCTGATGCACCAGAATCTATCAGCCAGTCCTTCTGGTTTGTCGTATTACTTGACTGGAGAGCGAAGAATGCTCTTAAGTCTGACACTTCGCAGTTATTGGCCTTTGACTGTTTCTCTTTCTCTTTACGTTGTCTACAGTCCACTGCGCGATGACCCTGCTTGTTGCACTCGAAACAACGCAGTGACTTCCATTTTGCCTGCTTGTTTGGAAATTTTGTGTTTGGCGATTTGGAATAGAATGTCTTGTCATCCGTGGGCGATCTCGAACTTTTTTTCCATTTCACATCTTGGAGTAATTTTGTTTTAATGGCATCTCCTGTTATAAGTGTACCCGAATTTTCGAGGCCCATTATCATTGGTTTATATTCGTTTGGAAGTCCTGCCAATAGTAAAGTACCGATCCACTCTTCACTAATTTTGAAACCGATACCATTTAATTTATGTGCGGTTGTAATTACCGTATTCACGTAATCATTACCGGATTCGCAATTCGTAAGTTGCGTGGTAATTAAAGTACGGAGCAGTCCTACGCGTCGAGTAAGTCCACTATCCTCAAATGCAGAATTGAGTTTATCCCACGCATCTTTTGCAGTTTGGGTGTCCTGCACGTGCACATAGTTTATTGGATCCAACGAGAGGATAATTTTTGAATGTGCACGTGTGATTTTTCGCGCATCGTTCGATATAGCTTCATCAGCTGAAATTTCAACTGTATCCCATAAATCTTCATGTTGCAAATACGCTTTCATTGCAAACTTCCATGTGGAATAGTTCTCACGTCCTTTTAACTTTTCTATCGGCGGAAACGTGCTTACGGAATTTATGTTCGCCATGTTGTCGGAAAAGTTCTTAACACGTTCTCGGTTTTTACTTCAGCGTATTTCACACACGATGAACTATAAAAAAATAATTATTTCGGTGTAACTATACTTTCACGGTCGTTAATTCGCGGTAACACTGGGCCCATAACCTGTTGAGATTGCAGTGATAATTAACGATGTTACAAGACAAACCGTTTAGTTGAGAACTGTCATTTATTAACATTTTTTTATCAAACTACTTGAAAGGTTAAGTTACAATACACAGCATAGATATACAAAACAGATAGATGGATAGTAAACCTAAGAGTCGAGAACTCTAGCACCATCTACATGTTCTAATCACAAATAATAACAGAAATAAACAAGTTAAAGTTTGATTAGTACTGCGAATTATTAAGTTCAATAATAGTAGAACAGTACAATATATATCTATATATATATATAAATAATCTCAGATTCAAGAAAGGAATGACAGAAAATATGATGTTTATTGCCACTTAATTCTTGTAAAACTAGCATAGAATGTATATACAAAGGCGATGAATAAAGAACTTTCAGCGAAAGGCATCAAACCGTCGGTGAATCGTGTCAGCGTAATTCGAAATTCGAGCACCAAAAACAGTTGATGAAATTCAAAGCTTTTTAGGTCTTTTAAACTTTGTTTTTCTAAATGGATTGCGAATCTTGGAACACTTACATAACCTATTCTAAAACTACTCCGTTTAAACAACATTCTAATATCGAATTTTCAAAACTTAAAGAAAATCCAGTTAATATCAAGATATTATAGCCCTGACGGTAAAACAAAGTAATTGCTGACGCTAGTCCTGTAGGCTTAGGCGCCATCTTGATACAATACGACCAGTTTGGACCTCGAGTTATATATAGCTTATGGAAATAAAAGTCTCACCGATTATGAAAAACACTATTGCCAAAATGAGAAGGAGGCTCTGCACTAGTTTGGGCTATAGCCAATACTCTGTAGAGTATTTTAAATTATATCTATATGGGAAAACATTTGAATTAGCAACGAATCACAAGCCACTTGAAGTAATATTCGGGAAAAATCAAAACCTTGTGCTAGAATAGAACGTTGGGTACTTAGCTTACAATCATTTGATTTAATCCGCTCATAAAGGTCAGTCAAGAATAGTGGAATAAAGGTTTGGTGGCTCAAACTCGATTGTGACGCAGAAAAAATGGCAAGAACGTACAATGCACCTTGGTGTCAGTCCCAAACTTCCCAGAACCAATGAAGCGAAGAGAGCTTCTTTCAGCTCCGTGGATAGATGTAGTTAACTTCATGGGTCCTTTTCCTAGTGGAGAATATTTATTCGTCATATTAGACTACTTCAGCAGGTACAAAGAAGCGAAAATTATGAGAAATATTACAGTAGCAAATACTATCAGCGTTCTGCAAGAAATATTTTATAGACTAGGGATTCCTGTTTCAATAACAGCCGATAATGGAAAACAGTTCATATCGGAAGAACTTCTGCAAAGAAAGAGGGATTTTTCATTCGATTACATATTGGTCACAACAAAACGGAAAGGTAAAGAGACAGAACAAAGATACTGAAAATATTAAAAATCAACCAAGCAACAAAAGGTAAATGAAAACAAGAGCTAATTGATTATTTAATTATGTACAATAGCACACTTCATTCCACTACAGGCACCTTCTGATCTATTTTTTTCGCAGACTATTTAGGGATTAAATTCCTAGTTTGCTTATTCCAAACCAATTCATCAATGATGACGAGATTAGAGACAAAGACAAAATAGAAAATAGGAAACAGTATACTGGCAGGAAAAGAAGGGCAAGAGAAAATTACATATAATTAGGAGACAAAGTCTATGTCAAAAATATGGATAAATGAAATAAATTAACTATAATCCTACACTTGTCAAAGAATAGTGGTGATATCCAAGTGAAGGACAATAACACAGAACATCAATACAGAAAAAACGCAATATATTTCAAGAAAATAGGCGATGAATGGAAAATTGCAAATGACCGCTATTAGACCAAAATTTGAATAAGAATCATAACGAAGATAATACTGATTAATTAAATACCTTTATGCTATATTTTAGTATATATTATTTATTTTGTAAATCAATAATATATTGTTGTTATGGTAGGTATGTTGTAATTATATTACTTAAATTTAAGATTGTATTGGTTTAGGTGAGACTAAATTATGTACATTTAAATACTCATAAAAACGAGGGGCTGTAGTGTATACATTATATTAAATAGGGAATAATACTTTATTGTCAAAAAATAACTTATAATAAATTATAACATATATTATCAAAATATAACTGATACTTATTCATGAGATGAGTAAAAACGTATTATCTAATGCTTTACTTGTGATAGCAGTTTGTGATTGACATTAGAATAAAGTGGTGGTGAACAGTGGATGTGTGTTTTATTTATAAAGTAGAATTAATACTCTATACTTGATGTCTTTTAATTTTTCGAAACGTTAAGTTATATGAATTTGAATTATTTTAAAAACCATTGCATAAGTGTTAAGGCGCGATTCTTAAGAGTTGTTCGGAGTGTATTAGTCATCCATGCTTCCAATTTTAATTGTAAATGACTTCACGTCAATAAAATGACGCAGCCGAATGTACGGTGTGCTTGGAAAGCGAGAGATAGAGATGTAATAGAATATGACATTGAACAAATTTATTATACCTAGTCTTTAAATTTTTCGGTGCATTTGAGCACATTAGGGCTAATTTTATTTTAGTTCTACAAAAGGGAAAATGTTTATTTTAATAATACCTATGTGGGACGATAAGAATTATTTTTGCAAATCGAAACTAGAAGAAAAAAAAATATTTTTTTATATATACTTTTTTTTCTCTCATCGTCCCACATTGTAACATGTTTTTAATGTCTTTTAGTCAAAGCCGTTTTTTAAAATAATAATTTATTTGAGAGTAAATGCACCGTCTTTCCGGCTTATATCCGGAGCGCTCTTAATAAATAATGTATTTCTGTTAATTATTTAAAACAAATGTCCTAGAAATATAAGTGTTCAATATATTTCAGAGGCCTTATTGTACGAAATGTTACCGAGACCTGTAGCCGAACAACTAAAAAAAGGAAACAAAGTGGAAGCAGAAAGTTTTGATTGTGTCACAATATACTTCAGCGATATTGTTGGTTTTACAGCTATGTCTGCTGAGAGCACACCATTACAGGTGAGTTTTAGACAGATTTGATATAATTTTATTTCCAACTCGAGTATATCAAATTGAACTGAAGTTTTATGATGAATATTGACTTTGTGCAACACGAAATATACTTTTCTGTTATTTGCTTGCCTACGAATATTATTTTATATAGTTTACAGGAGTAATTTCAGATTGAAATCAACTTTTTTATGGCTTGATCGTTGTAAAAGTTTCAAAATTTGAAATAAAACATATTGGAAAGATTTTGTATACAACTAATGTTAGTTGACGTGAAAGTGTGACTATTTTAATTGTTTAAAATGGTTTAATTGCATATTCGATTTTCGAAAACTTCCCTTAGAACCCCACCCTTAATTGTATCAATTTCAATTTTTATTAATAGTCAACCAACAACTTCAATGGAAAACTCTTCTAGAGGCTGTTTTATTCAATATTGTTTTTATTAAAAATTGACGGTGGTACATAAAAAGGAAACAGCGAACGCACTATAAACAATTATTTAGTCATTTCAGCTTTTAGTAACAACAGATTTTTAATTTATAAATATCTTCAATAATTGTGAAAGTAGCAAAAAAAAAGAATTTACCTATTACCTTTCCATAAAATTTAATAAGCAAATTATAGGACCAAACCAATATCCAGTGAAAACCATAGGCATGACTTTGCCCATCCTAGATTTTCTTCGAGACCGATTTTGCAGACACTTTTTGAAAGATGTTTTGTGTGTATTTTTATTATATTTATTCTACATTTTATTTAATAAAAGCCGAGATAAAGACTGAAACATCTTTAACAACACAAGCAACAGTTAAATTACAATTAATAAATTTTAAACATAACACTATGAACACGAATGATATACATTCATACATTTCTTGTTTCTAAATTGAAAGCAGCGCCAGCGTTGAGAATACTCTAATTATACCGTAGTCTAAAAAAACTAAAATAGGATTTAAATTATAGTTGGATCTTAATACAAACTATACATTAAAGGTATTGCTTTATGCGGTTGAAAGCCGAAAGATAAACTAATTTACAAAATGTAGTATTCAAGTGTAGTATTCACATGTAAAAAATCCATTTTTGGATATTTTTTGTCCAAATATTACATTCATTAAATAAAAATTATAAGTATCTAATAGAATTATTAATTGTTGTAAAGTAACAATAGCGATATACTAACGCCTACATGCAATAAAATGCATTAACTTTTTTAGGTAGTGGACTTTTTAAATGATTTATACACGTGTTTTGACTCCATTATAGAAAATTACGACGTTTACAAAGTTGAAACAATAGGAGATGCTTACATGGTTGTAAGTATTTTTCTTATGTATGAAGTCACGAAGTAAGTATAAAAGAATTATTTAGTTAATAGTAAAAATATCCCGCAAATTTTGTAGATTTTGAAGTGCTTAGAAAATACCACGAGAAGTGTTAAATCTCAAAGTCGCATATACCATAATTATCGAAACACTTAATATTTACTTTCTTTGTTTGATTAATATAAATTTAAATATGATTAAATTGCAACATATTTCAGTAGTATGGATTTAATGGTTAACTTAAATACATTTTATTTGATTGTATGCATCTGGAAGAGAGTAAAAATTTGTCTTTGTCCGATGCTTTATTGCCCATTACACATTTATATCTTAATTCCATTATACTTGATTTTATGTGCTTAGCGGCTCAACTAGTACCTATTTTTCCTACTAGCAGACACACATGCGTGTTTTTAGCCAAAGATAATTTTGATTTGAAATTTCAAGCATGATTATATTCAGAGATGATTCTAAACGTACACATTTAATGATAGCAATATCAATAAAGAAGTAAAATAGGTTAGTTTTCCGTCTTCGTATACTATGAAACACTGTAAAAAAATTTACTAGTTCAAGGTATATTGAATATAAAATTAGTACCAGCTTTTAATTTTTCGTATTATTTTTATATTCAATTAATAATATTTACTCAGTTGGAAATAGTATTACAAGGCTGATTGTGATGTGTACGTATAGATCTGGTATGGTGGTTCGTTTTCTGTCTGGGAATTCAACTGTTTATAATTCTTTTATCTAATATTACCTATAAACGTTCTAATTTAAAAATAATATTTGCAAAACATCTGCAAAGTCGTTAGTGATACAGCGCTTTAAAATTTTCGAACGACTTCACGTCTTACATTGCTTTTATTTTATTTCTAGGTAAGTGGTCTTCCGTTACGAAATAATCATCAACATGCTGCAGAAATAGCAACCATGTCCCTGCATTTATTATCAGAAGTGAAGCATTTCTCTATAAGACATAGACCGGCCGAGAAACTGATGTTGAGAATAGGAATTCATTCAGGTTGGAATTTAAGTCACATGAGAACGTTGAGATAATTTATATTAAAATTTATACTAACTAAAAAAACCGTAGATATATTATTATATATATATTATATTATTATGTTATATTTTCCCAATATTTTGTTTTGACTGAAAGCCAACATTGTAAGATTGAAATTAAAGTCACTTTCTAACTTTTCCAGGTCCTGTGTGCGCTGGTGTTGTAGGTTTGAAGATGCCTAGATATTGTCTATTTGGGGACACTGTTAACACGGCCAGTCGAATGGAGTCGACAGGAGTTCGTAAGTATCTATCTAGATATACTGTGGCTTTATATTATTGAATATTAAATAAAGTGACTACATATAAAACAAGAATTAATTTATTCATATTTTTAACGAGTGCAAGGAATGCCTAGAGCTAATAATTACAAATACACAATATTATAAGAAAGTAAACACATTTGACTCTCATCCTGAAGTAGCGGGACCTATCTCCGACAGTAATAAATTTATAATTCCCTACATTTGTGTTTACTTCAAGTGTATATAGAAATACGTAGCTCCCTTCCACATAATGTCTGTTTGTGGATCTACCGGCCAGTAATAAATAATATCCTATATTTAAGTTTTTAGGTATCGCTGGCTATTTAATTTATCATCATATAAATACGTTCCCATTAAATGCCCATTTAAAATACTTCACCCACGACGATACTTAAAACACTTTGATTGTCGATTACTTTAGTACATTTTGGATTATTATCTGACCAATAATGGTAATCATCTATTTACCATGCCATTATTATGAAAACGTCTTTCATCGCTCCATAGAATATTTGACGGGTTCCATTCCAAAACTCGCCTTGTCCACTTTACGTAATATTTCACAATTCGCAAAAAACTTTTTACTAGGACTACGGAAATATTAGGCAACCAAGATATACATTTGTGGATGAATTATAACAATGACAGTAGTAAATTCAGCTCACATTTAAATCCTGTTTACTTTATTTCGAGGAAATTCACCGAAATAAAATGAATAGGGCAAGTTTTGGCATGATTGCTTGGATAAGGCAATTTATGGAATGATAAAATGGGATTGGGTAAGATAATTTATGGAATGATTCATTTAGTTTATTTCATCTTTTATTAAAAAATATTTTGAAAAAAAAGGAAATTCAGTTTGTTACGAGATTCTAAATTCTTGGCGAAATGTCTTCCTCAAGGCCCTCTTCGCAAAATTCATTGGTTTCGGTCTCTTCATCTAATCTTCCAATTCTGTGCTGTTCCTCTAAGAAACCCTTAAAAAACTTAAGTCTTCTCGCTTCACCCATTTTTCCCCAAAATGGGAGACTAGCAACTTGCTAACGTCTTCAACTTTTTTTTCATCCACTGCCACTCCTTTCTGGACTCAACTACATCCATCTGGGTGGCTCGTTTCTCATGTTTAAAGATTTGTTTTGACTCTTCTACCTAGATCACTATTGTAGTTTTCTTCGCCTTTAATTTTTATTGTGTCTCCATTTTTTTCAATTATAATTCTTTTGGCAGTTGAAAATTTAACATGCCAGGACTGAACACCTTTCAAATAGTGCTTTGCCAGGATTTTACTCCACAATCTGTCAATTTAGTCACGGTTCCCCTTTCACTAAAGATATTAATGTATGTGTTAGGGTTAGTAATTTCACTAATCTTCCTTAATTTCTTTTCTATGATACCAAAAACCCGGTCTGATGGTAGAAATGAATGTCCTCTAATGGGAAATACCAGCTCAATTTCCTTAATATGCGGTGGCGCGTTTTTAACTAGGAAATAAATGTGTATTGCGACCATTGTTGAATTTCGATTTTGGCCTCCGCAGCCGTCGGCACATAATCTTATCTTGTTAGATAAAGTAGATAAATCAGTAAAACTCGATAAGCAATGAAAAACTGCTGACGCAATTTCATGCGAGCCTTTGTGGAATTCATGCTCCATCCAGGTGTAGATGAATACATTATCATTTTGGAGTTTGGCTTTTGAGGAACCCCTTACTAGAGTAAAGTTGTAAGTGTACATGGCGACTATAATAAGCGATTTGGTCTTGTACTTTCGGTTTGACCAAGTTCTTTTGACAGTCAAAATATAAAATCATCATACTACCTGGCTTTGTTTCCCTTAATTTAGAAAAAAATGCTTTGCTTTTTAGGACATGAATTCTTTTTTCAATTTGAAGCTGACTGCGTTTGTCGTTATCCTTTTCTTGTTTAATTTTCTGAGTTAAAGAACTGCAACGGGAACATGTATCAGATGCTGGTGAACCAAAACCGATGTTATATTCTAGGCAAAATATGTTTCTAAAAAAAGTCTTTTTAACTTTCAAATTGCTTTCAGGTACTTGGTCATTATACACGGTCAGCAGCTTATTAATAGATAAATCAGAAGCCAAATACTGTCGGCTACTTTTTTCTCTACAATAGTGTACATCAGAACATTGAAATTTTTCAATAAATCTTTTAACAGCCTCTTTCTTTTGAGCATAAAGAGGCTTTTGTTTTGAACCACCCCGATTTTCTTTCGGGGGCAAGCCAGTTTGTAAAAAAGTGCATCCAATTCGTTGAATGCGGTCCTTGGAAACTTGAAGAATATCCTTAAATGCATTTTGACATACATACCTGTGCTTTGAAGTTCTTCGTTTCCCTTATTTTCACGACGATGATAGCTACCGACTTTCTGGATGATCTTGGTTTGTTTGCTCTACATCTTGAAGGGAGACCCAACTGACATATATTTCAGGATAAAGTTGTCTTGTTCAGGCTTCTTTTTCAGAGAATAAAATAAGGCATGGAACTCTTTAATATCCTGCATTGTGAGCATTGAACAGAGATAGGTTTTTCCCGTTGAATGCTTGCATTTTGGAAATACAGATAGTTGCAAAGGCGCATATCTGCAAAACAAGAACAAAGACATAAACTAAAATGTTTAGAAACGTGTATAGGTTACCTTTTCGATTTTGCAATGTTTTTCTTCCATTTAGTAGGATCACTGGGACGGCGTCTTCCTTTTCCTTGTCGAACAGGTAAGCAAAATGATTCATTATCCATATCGTTATTAAATACCTATTTAATATTTTTGTTTAACACAGTGCTAAATCCTAGTTTAATGATCAACAAGTCGAAACGTTCTGAATTCGTTCGTATGATGCAATAATGAATTGTAGTCATGTGATACAAATCTAGTTTCTATTGGTCGCCTGGACAAGGCGAGTTTTGGAATGATAGAAGCGATGGATAAGGCAAGTTATGGAATGATGCTTGAACTTTCTTATGCTTTTAATATAAGATAAGGTGGACTTTGACACGTTTAAGGTGACTTAACGCATAGGTGACAATTTTTTTGATAAAAGAAAATGACACGCAGTGGTCTCTTTAGTGGCGCAAATTTTAGTCCGAATTGTTCCGTTTTTTTTTTCTTTTTTATATTAGCCAGGTTAAACCGATATATTTTTGTTAAATATATATTATTATCTGTGAAAAATGGTTGTTTACGACTTGATTTGTTTTTTTATTATATCTTTTCAATTATACAAGTCTATAATTTTTTTCATAGGAGAAATTAAAATATGGCCATTTCTATTATATGTACTGAAATTTTCATTAATAGAACAAAAAAAATTATTTTATGATATTTTGTGTACATCCAACGGCACAACGGAGCTAATACCTTCAAAAAGTTTTAAAAAATCAGATATGTACTAAATGCGTAGGTTTTTGATATAAGGATTTTTTTACGGGATCGCGCGATACGTTACGAGAACGCAAATTGTGTTGAGCGAATGGCACTTGTTGGTGCGTGGGGTCTTGTGCAATGGTGTAGATTGTCTTGTTACTGTTAATTCGCAAAAATCAAGTTGGTTGGAGGCTTCCAAAAGTTGTTCTTAAAAGTAAAAATGAGGAATTAAGAAATGTAGATGCTTTAAACTCGTACCAAAATGAGGCAGATATACGAATGGTTACTATACACACTTTGGCTGAGTGCAAACAAAATGAGGAGAACATTTTAGTAAAATCGGTAGATACTGATGTTCTCATTTTACTAATTCACTACTACGATGTAAATCCTGAACTAAATAAGTGTTATCTATTAATGCAATTAAGGAACAGTGCCAATAAACATGACTTATCAATATATATTTCAAAAAACTTGGGACAACCAATTAATTAGCTATATATTATATAACTAGCTGTTCTGTTTATAAGATTAGTAAAAAAAACAGCATTTGATGTTTTATTAAAGACCATTGCCACCTTAAAAGAATTATCAAATATTTGGTCGATCTCTCAAAAGGGGAGAATGATAATTAGTAGACAATATATACTTCATTCGTACAGAAGCAAGGACAATGATATACGTACCCTAAATGAGTTGTGCGTACAAATTACTACTAAACCCAATCGAATAGCATCAAAGCTTCCTCCCACTGACGATGCATTTCAATAACACTTAAGGAGGTTTGAATGATTTTATATTATTTAGGTATCTCTAATTATAGTAACAATAAATACGTTTTAGATGTCTGTACCAGTTATAAATCTTCCATTCAAGTCACATTGCGAATGTTGATGTTGGAAGCCCAAACAAACATAGAAAACGAATATTTACAACCAATAATTGTCAGACAAGACCCAATACCTGATTGAGTAAGGGAAGCATTATCAATTTTTTACATTTTTTACAAGGATAAAAATTGCAATAGCAAGAAATGCAATATCATAAAAGAAAGCTTGAAATGCTTTACTGATTGTAAATGTAAAGATTGCTGCAACACTATGCCAACAGAAGTTATTGAATCTGATTCAGAATCCGAAGATTATTAAATAGCTGTTTTTAATATAAGTATATTTTTTTAGTTAAAAATAGTATATATTTTGATGTTTTTTTTTTGTGTGAATGGACCGCATTTGCGGCAAGTGGGACAAGTTCACGAAAAAAAGAGCATAAACTTTCTATAGATAAATTCATGTTTAAACATAATATTTTTAGTCGCAAACTCCTCTATAAATCCTTATTTTACTATAAGGAAATTAACCAGACTGCAACCAAAGTTACAAATCTGGCGCGTTAAGTGTAATAATTGCATATTACCATCAAAACGCTAATGCTTCGATTGCAACAAACACCAGCCGAAAGACTGATCCTACTTAAAGGAGCTCCCTTGCCAGTCGTCACACACCACTTGCAGACTGCAGTTTCGAGCTGTTGGCTCTCGTCAGTGCAAGGTAGGTATGCGACGACCGACATGAGAATCCTTTGACTATAGTACATCCCGGTATTTTTACAATAGCGACATGTATAACAGCCAGCAGGCGCCATCTAGCGATCCAGTGTCTGTTGCAATCGAAAAATAAATAGCCTGACTTGGTTTAGCATAGTTCATAGTTCATAGTTTGTAACTTTGGTTGCAGTCTGGTTAATTTCCTTATAGTAAAATAAGGATTTATAGAGGAGTTTGCGACTAAAAATATTATGTTTAATATTCCGCCCTCTAAAAGCACATTTGAACTATGCTAAGCCAAGTCAGGCTATTTATTTTTCGATTGCAACAGACACTGGATCGCTAGATGGCGCCTGCTGGCTGTTTTACATGTCGCTATTGTAAAAATACCTTGATGTACTATAGTCAAAGGATTCTCATGTCGGTCGTCGCATACCTACCTTGCACTGATGAGAGCCAACAGCTCGAAACTGCAGTCTGCAAGTGGTGTGTGACGACTGGCAAGGGAGCTCCTTTAAGTAGGATCAGTCTTTCGGCTGGTGTTTGTTGCAATCGAGGCATTAGCGTTTTGATGGTAATATGCAATTATTACACTTAACGCGCCAGATTTGTAACTTTGGTTGCAGTCTGGTTAATTTCCTTATAGTAAAATAAGGATTTATAGAAGAGTTTGTGACTAAAAATATTATGTTTAATATTCCGCCCTCTAAAACCACATTTGAAATTCATGTTTGTCGGTATTTATCAGGTACAATATTATTGGAAGCGGCGATTCCTCATGATGCTCGGTGGTGTGCCAGATTACTCGTCTGGCTGTTGTAGTTCATAATTCGATTTGCAATAGCTTTAAATTCAATCTAATTCAAAACTAACTATGCCAGTTAAAATTATTGATTGTTTATTTAATCTTTTCTATAGCAACACATACATTCTTCCCAAACAGAATTTTCTATATTGTTGCATTCACATTGTATTTTCCAAGTGAAATTTTATCGTTTTTTATTTTATTTTTTAAATATTTTTAGGTTTGTGCATAAAATGTTAAATTAAAATTCAATTAATTGGTAAGAAGATTCATGCAAATTTATTTAGTTTAGTATTTTGATTAAGAAAATCATAAATTAGAAATTCTCATATTCATCTCCAGAGGTGAAAATATTGTTACGTGTTTACACTCTCCAGTAAACACTTCCAAACGCAAGTTTAATAATTTCAACAAGAATTTTCACTAATCACTGGTTTATTAACCACGAAATTATAATAATACTTCCTTACAATAACACACTAGTTATAACTTTCATCTACTATAGTCTCACTACTATAATTCACAACTTATTACTGCCCTTTATCTTATCCCATCACTTCTCATCTAATACATAACTGTACTGAACTCTCTTTCGTGCGTTGGATCCGCATCTTATATGTCCGTGGGGCTTGTTCTATTTCACTCTGCTACCAGGGATCGATTAAACCTCTCTCCATTAGAGGGCGGCACATAACAATATTTTCATCTCTAGGTTGAAAAAACATTACTTTCATGTAGAGTAAGCCGAGGGAAAATTACTACTTTCGCATATAAGTGGAGGAAATATTTTTTTTCATTTAAATTTCACTGCATAAAACAGATGGGGTAATAATAATATCTCCAGCGAAATATATTTTAAACTTATAATATATAATTAAAATAGATCAATCTTTGAAATAAAAGAAAGTTCAATGTAGTAGTTTTCGAGGTATTGAGTGATATACAAAAAACTAAAATTTTTCTCTTTACTATGCACATACTTTGATATGCGATGTAAAGCAACGTCAGGCGCAGTTAGTAGTTGGATGGGTGACCGTTCCAACGAAGACCGCGTCCTCGCCTCACACATCTTCCAGCGGCTTGTATATCAGTGTATGCGCGGAAGCTATACAACCTTAGGCGAGGGTTGTATAGGGGATATATCATCCTTCGGAGGGGATGTAAAGCCGTCGGTCCCTTGTCTATTAAATGTTAGGCAAGTAAAAGATCCCTACTCTTCTTAAGGGAAGAGGTTCGGCAAAATTTCTGGTTGGGGGTAGCTCGTCTACAGGCATCGGTGATAGGCCTCAGTAGGGGAAATAGGCCGACGTTAAATAAATGTATTAAAAAAAAAAAGTTTTTTCTTAAAATCCGACATTTTTGCCTTTTTTGTCACTAACAATTTTGCGTACCTAATGATATATTTAACAAAATATATCAATTTAGTTTGTAATACAATCAGATTATACATTGAGCGATGCCATCAACTCAGGTATTTTTGCTTTTTGGATGTTTTGTTTATGATGGAAAGGCAATGTTAAATCCAAGTTTTTGATCTCGGCAGACGACCGGGTCATTGTCAAAAATCAAGAAACACTCGAACTTCTTACCTTTTTTCACTTTTGTCGATTTTGACCCAGAAGGACTGATTTTTCATCATTTTTGAAGTAGATTAAATTTGCAACAATTTGAGATCTAAACGGTTATTGTAAGTCCAATAGTTTCGGATATACGGCTTTTCAAAATTTGGCCAATTTGTTACACGATTTTTAGCAAAATGTCATCATTTTCGGTACCTTTCAACTTTCTGAAGACCTAGTTTCGAAAACTCCCTCCCACCCCCTCAGTGGACTCTCCTGGGGTCTCTTGTATTTTTATTTACAGGCGTGGGTCGTGAAAAAATCAAAGCACTGACAATTATTTAGAATGTCTTTTCATTTTCTTGCGACGATCATTATCATTATTATTATATTAAAAAAGAAATACATGTGTAATGAACACATCGATGAAAGATATCTGAAAATCTGACATCAATTTTGAGGATGTGTTTATTTTAACCAAATTTTGCTATTTAATCAGAAATGCGATCTTTAATTTTGAAGGCCCACTCATAACCTCGTTTTTCTGCTGCTCTCAACATTTTTATACCAATATCAACTTTTTCCACAATAATGACGTTATTTCTTTTTGCTGCAAACTCCTCTATAGGGAACGTAACCAGACGGTAACCAACAGCTACTCTCCGGGCTATGTGCCCCGCCGAGCGCTGAATTACAAGTTACAAGCCTGACACGTTAAGTGTAATAATTGCATATTACCATCAAAACGCCAATGCTTCGATTGCAACAAACACCAGCCGAAAGACTGATTCTACTTAAAGGAGCTCTTTCGGCTTTCAGGGATAGGGAGAGAAGTTTTACTCAGCTGTATTTCGATATGAAATTTTGCGCTCTTATTTCTGAATTGCGACGGAATATGATTTTTTTCAACATATCAGATTAATAATTGTCCATTCATATTTTTCATATATGTTTTTTAATATAAAACATGATTTCTGTTAGAGAATGGATGTTAGGGAGTAACAAAATTAGTCTAAAAAAATACGCACAATTGAATTGCAAGTACTGGGATATGCAACCATTAAAACGTCCGTTTTTATTTTTTTGTCGTAGAAAAACTTTAGAAATAGATTTATCAGAATTATCGGAACGGACATTACAACGACAGGAATTTCCACCTGTTCCCAATTTTCAGTTTTTAACCCTTTACAACTTGATGCAATATTAAAAATTTCCGTTTTCATCTTTCCTCAAACTATGCATATTTATCAACAGCAAGAAATATTAAACGGACATTAGGTAATGTCGTGTTTTTTGTTAGTAGAGGCACCTATTAAATTAATAACATTGCGATCAATTACTATGCCATTTATTCTACTTAATAACAAATACACCTATTAATCACAATACTATAAGCGCGCGTGGATTCTATGTATAAGTTAAGAATCGTCGTCGAACGGAAGGCTTTTTAAAAAAAGAATTGAAGTTTGATTCTTAACAAAATTTTGATCTTTGTGATCTTGAATTTTTTAGACATACCGTTTGTCCAATTTTAAACATTTTATTAGGATCTTGCGTATGGCGATTGTGGTATTCTATATATTTCGTTTTATTTTGTAAATTGTGATCTTTTACTTGTTGATGTATAAATTTCATATCTTCTATATGATCTTTAATAAGATAATTCATTGTAATATCATGGTTTAAGGTTATAGGACGATTTCCATAAATAATTTCTTGTGGAGTTTTCCCTGTGTTAACATGAATTGTTGAGTGGTAGGCAATTAAGCTTAATAAAATTAGTTGTTCAACTGGTGTCGTTCTATATTTTTTATTTAATTTAAAAATACGAATATGTTCTAAAAGAGTCGAATGGAATTTTTCAATTTGTCCTTTTGCCTTTGGATGATTGGGTGTTACAAAATGTAATTCAATATTATATACTTTAGCCATTTCTTTAAATGTGTTATTTTGAAATTCACCACCATTATCTGATGTAATCCTTTTAGGTATATTATAAAGAGCAAAGAATTTTAATACTTCTTGTGTAATTTGTGTAGCTTCTTTACTAAGCAATTTAGTCACATAGGCAAATTTTGAAAATGCGTCTATAATTGTAAGGAAGAGAGTACCTTCAATGCTCAAAATATCTATGTATAAGTGTTCAAAAGGAGTTGATGATGTTGGTGTTATATTAAGTGGCATTACCGGAGGGTGTCGAGGGTATTTTCCTCTTTGACAGACTTCACATTTATTTATATAGTCTTGTATAGCTTTAAGCATGTTTTTAAAATATTTATCTTTTAATTACAGGTATGTTTCTTGAGATCCTCTATAATTTGTTTTTCCTTCGTGGTAATTTTTTATAGCTTCTTTAATTTGGTCCATGTCATGTAAGTCTTTTACTCTTGATGTATGCCATATAATTCGTGGTGCATTATTACTAAATAATGAAGTATAGAGAATGGATAATTCTCTATAAATTTCTTGTCTTTTTGAGAACAGATGAAATGTTTCGTTACCAATAGTATAATTTTTTAGGATATCTTTTAGATCTCTAGACTGATAATTAACAGGTAAATAAACTTTGGTGATATGTTTATTATCAATTTTATTCGATTTTGATGATTTTGGGTTTTCTTGAATCTTTATTATAATTTGTCGTTTTTCTTTATTGATCGGATCCTCCGAAATTTCAATAGATCTTTGGGGTTCGTTAGACTGATTAGAGTGTAGTGTTCCATTTTCTCTGTCTTGGTCTTGCTCTTCTTCTGGAATTATAAGGTCTAAATCTATATTCCGAGGTGAATCATGTAATTCTACGTTTTCATTATTATCAATACCAGGTGGGGTGTTAAGTTGCCTTTCATTATTATCGATGATATCATTTAAATCGTTTAATAATTGTGATATTTCATCATCATGGTTTACTATTAATGATGCAGTTTCTAATTGGTGAATATCGACTTTTATACGATTTTTATACGAGAAAGAGCATCTGCATTAGTGTTTAATTTCTCTTTTTTATATACTACATCGTAGTCAAATTCTTCTAAGCGCATTCTCCATCTCATTAATTTTGAATTTGGTTCTTTTAATTGGTGAAGCCATTGGAGTGGTCTGTGGTCGGTATATATGGTAAATTTACGTCCGTAGAGGTAAGGACGGAAGTATTTACAACTCCAGACCAAACTTAAAAGTTCACGCTCTATGACACCGTAGTTTTTCTCAGCATTATTGAGTGTTCGAGATGCATATGCAATGGGTAGATCAGATCCTGGAGATCCTTGTGAGAGTACAGCACCTAATGATTCGTTACTAGCATCCGTAGTAAAAATAAAAGGTTTTGAAAAGTCTGGATATTGAAGTATCGGTGTATTAGTTAACAGTTGTTTACAAGTATTGAACGATTTCATAAAGCTTTCATCATGTTTTATTACACTACCCTTTTTTAAACATAATGTTAATGGTCTTGTTAATTTTGCATAGTTGCGTATGAATTTTCTATAATAGCCAGTAAGCCCGAGAAATGATTTAATTTCTTTGACAGTTTTAGGTACAGGAAATTTTAAAATTGCTTTTACTTTATCAGGATTTGGCATTATGCCATCTCGCGTTATGATATGACCTAAGTATTTTGTTTCTTGTTTAAGAAATTCGCTTTTATCAAGTTGTATTTTAAAATTTGTTTCGCGTAGTCTATCAAATACTTTTCGTAAACTTAGAATATGTTCATCTAAGCTTGTGGAGAATATAATAATATCATCTAAGTAAACAGTACAAATATCACTAAGTCCACTTAAAACGTTATTCATTGCGCGTTGGAATGTAGCCGGTGCATTTTTAAGCCCAAACGGCATACGTATATATTCGTAATGACCTTTGTCAGTATTGAAAGCTGTTTTTTCTATATCTTCATCTGCCATTTCAATCTGGTGAAATCCAGATGCTAAATCTAGCGTTGTAAAATAGTTACATTTTCCGAGTTTATCAAAAATATCGGTAATATCAGGAATTGGAAATTTATCATCTATCGTTTTTGAATTTAATTTACGGTAATCAATTACAATTCTCCATTTACGTTGTCCGCTAGCATCTATCTTTTTTGGTACTATCCATAGTGGGGAGGACCATGGAGATTTAGAACTTCTGATTATACCTTGTCGTTGCATATCATTTATTTGACGTGAAATTTCTTCTTTATGTATTTGCGGATATCTATATGATTTAGTATAAACAGGAATATTATCAGTTGTTTTAATATAATGTTTAATAGTATTAGTAAAGGATAAAGGAATTCCTTCACAATACATTATGTCTCTATATTCAAAGCAAAGTTTTCTTATAGCATCATATTCTTCTTGATTTAAATGTTGAAGCCTTAAATTTTTTAAATTGGCTTTTTGTAAGTTATCAAAATTTTTAAATAAATCATTAGATAATTCTTGTTCAAATTCTAAATTATTAATTTCAATTTGTTGTGGATAATATTCGATCTTATCTAAGTCTATTTCAATTTCAAATTCCGTTGGGTTAATTGCTAAAAATTTAAAATGACTATTATCGACTGTACTAATTCCTGAAGGAATTTCTACATTGCCATTTAATATTTGAGAAGGTAAAACTAGTTCAGTGTTATTCTGATAATTTGTTTTTAATTTTATTATCTGTTCAGTAAAAGGAGGTATCATCACATTTCCATGAATTTCAGATAACATTGTTTCTTGTAAAGGTTTCCCGTCAACAAACATTTGTATTTCCGCTCCAGGAATGATGAATTTGCCCGTTTTAAAATCTAATCTAGCAGTTAATTTAGTGATTAGGTCAATGCCAATGAGACCATGAAAGTGTTTATTAAAATCATATACATAATGCCTATGCAGTATTTCTGGCTGTTTGAATATCCTTGACAAATTAATAGTTACTGTATTGTTATGAATAGTTTTATTGTGAGACGTTTTTATCAAGAATGGCTCATTTTTAATAAAGTCTGAATAATATGTGTTAGCTAATTGTTTACTTATTAATGTTTTTTCAGCTCCTGTATCTATTAAAAATCTCGCTTTCATTTCAGGGATTAAAATATATGGTAATTTATTAGACTCTTGCATATTTAAATTTATTGTTTTGATATTCCCGAGGCTAACTTCTGAAAATTTTCTTCGTCGTTCTGTTCGTCTGTGCAATTTTCTTCTTCTTGATAATATTGATTCTGTAATTCCAAGAATTCTTCGTATGAGAGAGTGTCTTCGTCATAAGGACTGAATGATGCTTCTTCCGGTTGTTCATCTTCTGGAAGGACTTCGTGTGTATTTAACTCTTGAGAAAACCATTCTCTAGCTTGATTTTGTTGTGGAAATTGTCTTTGTTGATTTGAGCGTAATTGTGTCAAACATGACGATGCCGTATCCATGGGTTCGCAATTTCTTATTGCTAATTTATTAGTTGGTTTGAATACATTTTGGGGAGGACCGAAAACTTGTTTATTTCTGGGAAAATTATGTTTTATTGGTGTTGACTGAATATTAATAGGCTGTGATGGGAATTTTGGTTGAGTATAGAATTGACGTTGTTGTCCTGGAATTTGGAATTGTTTATGTGGTACAGGGTGTGATATTTTCGTTTGTATTTGTGGTATTTGACGTTGAAATTGAGAAATTGGTCTAATAGGAGTGTTCGCAATTTTAATTTGTATATTATTTCGTGTAGGGATCAAATTATTACTAGGAGTGTTTAATTGTTGTCTATGATAACTTATATTTTCTTCTTCTGTAACCATATGTATGGCTTCCTCGATTGTATTTGGTGATTTACAACGTAATAGGTGACTCATGTTGCCATTAAGTCCGGTTAAAAAGGCACGTAATGTCATTATTATTATTATTAGCCGTTACTCGAGTCCGAGTATAAAAATGTTACAGTCGATAGATTGTGTACAATAAAAAACAAGTAAAAGGTGTAGTCTATTGTAATTCCCATTCATCTACGGTGCACACGACTATGGCTATAGAGGCCAATTCGGGAGAGCACATGTCGACCGCAGTCAGGACAAACATAGACCTGGTTAGGTCTTGGATTCGGCCTTCTTGCAGCACCATTTCCTTGATAGCTGGCCATAACCCCTCGCCATTCGGTTCTGTCCGCTGCAAGTTGCTCCCATTGCTCGTCTGCAATACCGCAGGATTTTAGATTTTCATGGAGAGCGTCTTTGAACCTCTTTCGTTGACCGCCACGCCTTCTTCTACCGCTTAGCAATTCACCATAAAGTGTACATTTAGGAGGGCGGTTATCATGCATACGATGAACGTGACCTGCCCATCTTAGGCGTGCTCTTGAAATAAGCACCTCAATTGGAAGGCTGTTTGCTCTCCTGAGTACTTCCACGTTTGATATGTGATGGAACCAACGGATTTTCATCATACTTCTGAGGTGTCTTTGCTGAAAACGTTCTAATTCTTTCACATGACGACGGTAAGTGACCCAGCTTTCACATCCGTATAGCAGTGTTGGAATAACAACTGCTCTGTAGACAGCCATTTTCGTTGACAAAGCAAGATCGTGGTTGTCAAATACTCTCTCTCTAAGTCCCCAGAGTGCTCTAGATGCAGCGTTAATTCTATTGCGAATCTCGCTGTCCATGTTTGCTTTGTCATTAACAACGTTGCCTAAGTAATTGAACTGATCCACCACTTCAAGAGAATTTCCGTTAAGTGTAATGTCTATTTGGTTCACTTGATGAGGAGTTGACATAATCTTAGTCTTTCCAATGTTGATTTTAAGTCCCAAGGAATCATAGCTCTGGGCATACACATCTAAAAGTTCTTGAAGCTCTTCCGGCGTAGAGGCTAAAAGTGCACTGTCATCCGCATACTGGAGATCACAAATGAATCGTGTGCGTGTCTTTGTGGAAGCTCTAAAGCGCCCTATGTTAAAGAGACCGCCATCAAAACGGTATCTGAGACCTATTCCTCTGAGTGTCAGTTTGTCGTCAACAATAATTGTTAGAGCAGTGGTAAACAAATTAAAAAGTAGGGGTGCCAGGGCACATCCCTGCCTAACTCCAGTGAGGGTTTGGAAAGGTTCGGTTGCCTCATTATTATACATAACCTGGGCGTTGTTGTTTGTATGTAGACTGCGACATACTTCCAGAAATTTTCTAGGGATACCTAAGCGGAACATAATTTTCCAGAGCACTTCCCTGCCCACCGAGTCAAACGCCTTGGTTAAATCAATGAAGGCCATGTGAATTTCTCCTTGATGTTCGAGTGATTTTTCTTGAAGCTGTTTAAGTGTGAAGATTAAATCCGATGTGCCTCGGTTTGGTCTAAAGCCACTCTGTGTTTCAGGAAGTAACTTTTCCATAACAGGTGTTAGCCTATTTGCCATCGCTTTAGTGAGTATCTTCCCTCCAACAGCCAGGAGAGCTATACCCCTGTAATTTCCACAGTCCGCAGCGCTCCCTATGTTTTTGAAGAGGTTGATTAAAAGTGTATCACGAAACTCCTGCGGAGCTTGACCACTTTCCCACACGACATCAAACAGTTTTTTGAGGTAGGGTATGAGCTCTGACGACACAGCTTTAAAGATCTCAGCTGGGAGTGAGTCGGCGCCGGGAGATTTGTTATTTTTTAGCTGCCCAATGGCGGTTAAGATCTCTTCCGTTGTTAGTGGTTTGTCTAAGTCTTCGAAGGTGTCATATTGAGGGATAAGATTTATAATATCGTGATCGGCTTGACTTTGCTGGTTAAGAATGTTAGAGTAGTGTTCTTTCCATCGGGCTCTTATTTCCTGGTCTTCTTTGAGGAGATTTCCATTTAAATCTTTAATAGGGCACATATTTTTCCGACTGGGGCCGTACACTGCTTTTACTCCTTGAAAGAAATTCCTGTAGTCGTGTGAATCGGCGTACCTTTGAATTTCTCTGGCCTTGCTTGCCCACCACTCGTTCTTTATTCTTCTGATTTCGCGTTGCGTTTCATACTTAGATTGGGTAAAAGCTTCTGCTTTTGATGAGTCGTTGGGGTGGTTGATAGCGTTTTGGAAGGCAATATGTTTGCGGTCAAGAAGTTCTTGTATAAAAGCTTCATTATCATTGAACCAGTCCGCCTGTTTTTTACTTGCTGCAGTGCCAAGAATTTCCTCACTCGCAGTTTTTAAACTGTCTTTAATTTGTATCCAGGTAGCAGCGACATCTACAGAATTGGTTTCTTCTAGTGCACTCAAATTCTCTTGAACTTTTTGCTTTAGCTGTTCGACGGTTTGTTGGTCACGCAATTTACTAATACAGAGACGGAGCCTACGTTTTACTTGAGTTCTTCGGTGTTTGGGTCTCATAACAATTTTCATTTTAGAGACAACAGGACGATGATCGGTCCAACATTCGCTATCAATGCGCGCCTTTGTAATTTGGACGTCCTTGAGATGCTTCCTACGTACGATAACATAGTCCAGTAGATGCCAGTGACCTGATCTGGGGTGACGCCAGGTGCCTTTAAATTTATCCTTTTGTCGGAAAATGGTGTTTGTTATAACTAGATCATGTTCGGCGCATTTAGTTAGGAGTAGTTGACCGTTAGCGTTCATGTTGCCCAAACCGTTCTTGCCTATGATGCCTGGCCAGGTGTCTGCATCTCTCCCTACTCTAGCGTTAAAATCGCCAAGAATAACGAGTCGTTCCGTTTTAGGTATTCTACAGAGGGTTTCTTCCAGCTGTTGATAGAAGCTTTCCTTGGTTTCGTGACTTGCATCCAGAGTGGGAGCGTAGGCGCTTATTAGATTTACCGCGTTGCCATCTGATAGCTCATAGCGTAGCAGCATTAGACGCTCGGATAGGCCTTGTGGTACTTGTGTTAAGTTGGATACAAGTTGATTCCGAACGGCAAATCCTACCCCATGTTGTCTTCTTGAATTGGTGGCAAGACCTTTCCAATAGAAGGTGTAGTACTTTTCTGTGAGAGAGCCTTCCTCCAAAAATCGAGTTTCGCTGAGAGCTGCAACGTCAACATTGAGTCGGTGAAGTTCTCTATCTATTAGAGCAGTTCTTCTTTCAGGCCGATCGGTGCGAGTGCTGTCGTTCAAAGTACGAACATTCCAAGCGCCGTAGATGAAAGAATTAGTTTTCTTGGATTTAACTTGTCGGTGTTTTTTCGATATTCGATGAGGTGTCCCTGTGGGCACCCTCCCCCGGAGATCCGATCGGGAGGGTATTTTACCTCCGGATGATTTTGTCCCACTTGAACGCTCCATCATTTTTTTAAAGCCTTAATCGACTGAAAACGAAGCTGCATTTGAAGTTTTAGCTGGAGCAGGTATGCAACTGACCAGCTCGGTTGCGGAAGGCGAGTGGTGTGGTCCCATGGCACAGAAGGAGACTGCGACGATGGGGTAACCAAACGATTCCAAAAGCAACCTTTGTGTGCGGTGGTTTATTTTTACCGCACTCTTTGTGAGAAGGTGGATGTGCTCACGGCAAAAGGTAAGGGTTATTCCGCCTTTACTCGGTCGTTAGAGCCTCGTTAGTGAAAACAGGGTGCACCAAGTTCAAATTGAACTCATCGCGAAGGTGAGGTTAACAATTGAGTAGGAGAGGCTATAACTTGCGCTTCACTACCCCATTACCCCAATGTCATAGCATTATACATATTTACTTTTGTCGTTTTTATTTCAGCGGTTAAATCTGAACAAGCAATTTTGTCTAAAAGTAAAGTTCTTAGATTGATACATTTATCTGCAAATTGTAAACATGATTCGTTAGATTTTTGTCTTAATATTGTTAAGTCGGATATTAAGGACTCTTCATTGCGTTGATCTCCAAAAATACTTAATAAAATCTCTTTTAATTCGGGAAGTGTTTTATAACTTCGCGAGGCTAATAATGTTGCAGCTTTTCCTACAATTTTTGTTCTAATATGTAAGAAAATAAATGATATTCTCGCAACTTTATTATTAGGTGCCATGAGTAATAATACATTTTCACAAGCATTTAAAAAGTTTGATAATTGAGATGTATCTCCGTCAAAACGCGGTATCAAGTCTAAATAATCTCTAACGCAAATTTGTGGTCCATTATTATTTACAGCCATATTGTCTGAATTTTCGTTAGTAGGCAACGGATTAGGTTGAGGAAGTGGATTTTCAGAAAGCGAAAGTGAAGTATTAAGCAATTCTGATAGTATGTTATCAACAAAATTATCGCTCATTAGATTTTATTTTACTTACATAAAATAAATAATAATAATGAATAAATAAATAATAATAAATAATGAAATTTCTCCCATCTCACGAGTTACTAGAGTTTTATAAAATAACGCTGTTTCAATAATCTGAAAGTAATAATAGATAAAATTACTGAATTGGAAATATTCAAATTAATTTTGTATGTTTGTCAACAAGTCTACGGTAATGATTATTATTTATAAAAAGATATCAAGTATAAAATTTCAAGTAAAATTTATAAATGTTAAAAATTTTAAGGTTCTCGATGGTTTCTTTTAGAGATGTTTTCTTGTTTCGGTCAACACTTTCTATGAGCGACTTGGGGTTGCACTCAGTCTTTGAAAGTGAAGTACCTTGTCTTGTTTGCTTGTAGGGCTTCTAACTAGTGAGTCTTTTCGACTACTCAAAAGTTAGGTGCAAAGCCTCAGCTGGTGTTCTCAGGGAAAGATTCAGCGAATATAGCAATCTGAACAGCTCTGTGTTCACCGTAATCTACTATATTTTCTCTTAGGCCCTTGGTTTATCCTCTTCTTTTCTTGATTTTCTTACCGATGTTGATCTTGAGGACAATTTTTTTTTTAAATCTAAATAAAATTAAATGTTAGTGAATGAATGAAAAATAATAAAAAATGAAATGATGTGAACAATTGATTGAAAATGAAATTTGCTTCGTTGAATTTGTGGCTTCTGCTTCTTGTTTCTTAATTCTACGTGGTAGATATGCCAGCGGTTCTTCTACCCTAAAATAATCGTTGGTGGGTACCGTATTGACGATACGAAAGTCTCGATGACTCCAACCTGATGTCAGCACGATGCTGCCTTATTCTAAACGTTGTAGGACGGTTTTTCAACCGGCGGACCTCGATGGACTCCTACGTGTTGTAAGCGCGATGCCCTCGTGGAATTCTTTCACCATAAATCAAAGGCTAACTAACCTTGTACTTGGAGATGTCTTCTCAACTACCCTACTCAATCCAGGCAGTTTGGAATTGATGGTTCCTTCTTCTCAAGCGTTGAAACGCACGTTATTGCTAATTTTTGGCAATAATTGAAGAAATCTGCACGACTGCGCCAGTTAAGAATCGTCGTCGAACGGAAGGCTTTTTAAAAAAAGAATTGAAGTTTGATTCTTAACAAAATTTATTATTTGCACTCAAAATTGTTTTTACACTTTGGTAACAAGAAGTTAACTAGTCAAAGTCCAGGATGAAAAAACTCTATGTGTGCTCTCGGCACCTATATTTATAGACAATAACAGATAATAATTTCTGCTGATGTCTGTATTTAGTTGTATCATAACTTATACACTGTCCGTGCGTACCTATAGCCGGCTTGATAACAAAAAAGAAATCCTTGCAAAAACTATTAAGTACCGAAAACATTCTCCTTCATTAAACTATTTACAATATTATTATATTACATACCTCCCCGACAATTTTGAAAATCTGTCAGGAGCTTTACGATTTCTAGCACTTTTACGTGGCGTTGGCGGTTTATTTTCAAAGTTCTCCAAGAATTCGCCAAGATTTATGTCACAATTTTTGTTTACATCATCCGTACTATTGTCTGAGTCTACGAATATATTACTGTTTACATCACTACCTGAATATTCTAAAATTTGATTTACATGTCGCTTCCAAGTTTTTTCTAGATCTGGTATAAAAGTAAGGTAAGTTCTAGATCCCAACCTTTTGGAGATAATAGCATTTATCGAACTTGGTTTTTTTCCTCTATAATCTTTGACTAAAACTCTGTCATTTACATTAAAAAAATTTATTCTTTGCCCAGAAAAATATTTTTGCTGATCTTTTTGTTTTTTCTTAACATGATCTCGAACTACCGAAATATCAATTTTATTTGTTTTTTCATTCAAATTTGGAGGTTTTAAGAGATCAAGTCTATTTCGAAGCCTCCTGCCTATTAGCATCTGAGCAGGTGACATACCAGTGGTACAGTGAGGTGTATTTCTATAGTCCAGCAAAAATCTATGCAAAATTAAATTTAAATCATTAACCTTTTTAGTGTGAAGAGCTTTAAGTAATGCTAACTTAATGGATTTCACCGCATTTGCGGTTGCTCAATTCGTAGGAGGATGATATGGAGCACTGGTTTTAAAATGTATGCCGTTTAATTTCAAAAAGTTTTTGAACTCCTCTGAAACAAAATTTTAGCGTTATCAGACACTATTGTTTTAGGAAAACCAAATCTAGCAAATAAACTTCTCAAACAATGTACAGTATTTTCAGTATTCGGTGTATTGACAAAAAATGCTTCAGGCCATTTGGAATATGAGTCAATAACAACAAAAATATGTTTTTTAAATATAGGACCGAGATAATCAATATGCAATCTTTCATAAGGTTTATCTGGAAAATTCCAGCTTACTAACTTGGATTTAGGTGGATTTTGTCTGAAATTTAAGCATCCTGTACAATTTTTCGTTATACTTTCGATGTCTACATTCATCTTAGGCCACCACACATACGAACGTGCCAAGCTTTTCATTTTGACCGTCCCCATGTGAGACACATGTAATTGTTCTAAAACTTTACTTTTTAAACTTGTAGGTATGACCACTCTGTATCCAAACATCAAGATTTCATCAATTACTGAAAATGAATGACGATTGGCATAAAAACTTTTTAAAATAGGATCAAGTTTTTTTCGGCCATCCTTTTTTTACGTAAAAAATTGCCCTTTTTATTAACTAGTCATTTAATGATTCCTTTTTAACCATTTCAAAATCTAACAAAATGTCCGTGTTATTTTTCACATAATTTAAATAACTAGGAGTCTCGTCCTTCTCTGTTTTATTTTATTTTTTTATGGGCAAACGTGATAGACAATCGGCCTGATTGTCTATGGGCTTTACATAGCAAATATTATATTTGAAATTCGACAAAAGTAAAGCCCAACGTTGTAACCTATTCCACAATGTTCCGAAAAAATTGCAGATAAAGGTCTATGATCTGTATACAGGGTGAATTCCCTATGATATAAATACTGAAAAAATCTGGTAACATCAAAAATTATGCTATATGCTTCTTTTTCAATTTGGGGCCAATTTATTTCGCTTTTTGTTAGAGTCTTGGAAGCATAGGCAATATTACGTTTTATACCATCTATTGTGTGTGATATAAATGCCCCCACTGCATACGCTGAGGCATCCACGGTTAACTGCACAGGTAACTTAAGGTTATAGTGGACAAGTATGGATGAAGATGATAATTTATTTTTTATTTCCTAAAAAAATGACTCACATTTTTCATCCCATATCCACTGCGCATTTGCTTTTAATAAATTATACAAAGGTTTCAAAATTTTCGAACTATTTTCTATAAATTTATGGTAATAATTTACAAGGCCCAGAAAACTTTTTAATTGAGCGATAGTGGTAGGTGCGGGAGCATTTACAATGGCATCCGTCTTTTCTTTACAAGTATAAAGTCCTTCCTTGTCTATTTTATAACCTAAATATCTGATACTTCGTTTAAAAAATTTACATTTTGTCTTTTCTACCGTAAATCCATTATCCTGTAGTCTTTTTAAAACCACTTTAACCCTCTCAATATGCTCCCTTCTATTTTTACCCGTAATAACAATATCATCTAAAAAACAAACTATTCCTTCTAAACCTTGCAATATTTTTTCTATAATTTTCTGGAATTTTGATGGCCCACAATGTATTCCGTATGGTAAACGATTATACATAAAAAGACCTTTGTGTGTACTGATTACCGTTAATTTTCGAGATTCCGGATCAAGCTCGACTTGTTGGTAAGCTTGAGAAAGATCAAGCTTAGTAAATTCTTTACCACCCTGTAATTTTACAAATAATTCCTCTATACGAGGTAAGGGAAATTTATCAATTTTTAATTCGGGATTAAGGGTCACCTTAAATTCTCCGCATAATCTAAGATTACCATTACTTTTTAATATTGGTACTATAGGAGTACCCCAATCACTGTATTCCACTGGACTTAAAATATCTAACGAAAG
Organism: Leptura quadrifasciata; assembly: GCA_963675555.1. NCBI lineage: Eukaryota > Metazoa > Arthropoda > Insecta > Coleoptera > Cerambycidae > Leptura > Leptura quadrifasciata. The sequence continues at coordinate 73,315,612 of OY776677.1, forward strand.
TAGACGATCTATTTCTTCCTCAACTTTTTGTTTCATTGCAAAAGGTAGGGGTCTAGGTTTAAGATACTTGGGAGTGGCATTTTCTTTTAATTCAAGCTTTATATATCCCTTATTAAATAATCCTAACGTGTTGTTAAATACGCTACTAAATTCTGTGTACAATTGTTTTACATCTTCATTAAAATCTAATGTTTTTAAAGTTAAATTAAATTTTGCAAAAAAGTCTCTGCCCAACAAAGCTGGTCCCCCGTCTTCAATAACAAATAGGTCTAAGTCGTTTTTAATATTTTTATACTCAACATTTACATTTATTGTCCCAACGGGATAAATTTTGTTTCCTACATAAGTCACAAAATATCTGTGTTTTTTCTAAAGTTTTATTTGGAAAATATTTATTTTTAAAATCTAGAGAACAAACAGACAAACTAGCCCCGTATCTAGTTCAAACTCTAATTCTTTTGTTTCAATTTTAACTTTCACAAAAATCGGTTTACTCACTTTAACTGATCCTCTTCTATTTTTGTCTCTCTTGCATACATTGATTAAATGACCTTTCACTCCACAACCTCGACATTCAAAATTTTCGTATATGCACTTCCCAGAATGCAACTTTCCACATACCCTGGACTGATTTACCACTTGGAATTGCGTAGTACCTCTTCCAGAGTCGCACACAAGTTGTCCACCCTGTTTCAAAAAATTCGTACTCGTAGAAACTGTTGGTTGATTTGAAAAGCGTCTTCTTTCCCGATTTTGCTTAAGATGTTATACTTCTGGATACTTCTTTTAACTATTATATCACTGGTCGCATAATGATTTACACTAGTTTCCTTATTTTTCGCAATTTCTATAGCTTTATCAAAGGAAAGAATTGACACATTTTCTTCACATAATCTATCCAATATGGGACCTTCCGGAAAACCGATTACGAAACAGTCTCTCATATACATATTTATTTCTGCTCCAAATTGGCATTTAGAAGCCAAAGCTCTGACTCGTGCTGCCCACATTGTAATATTTTCCTCCTCCGATTTTCTTGCAAAAAAAAAATTTTCGACCATCCAAATCCATACATTTTTACTTTAAAATGTTTGTCAAAATTTTCCACCAATTTTTTGAAGGTTTCACTTTCAGAATCATTAGGGACGCACATATTTTTAAGTAATTCATAAGCAGTTTGATTTAAACTATATAAAATATGTGCTCTTTGTGCCGCATCCTCTTTAATATTATTTGCAATAAAAAACTGCATCATTTGAGATTTATATATCGCCCAATTACATATATTAGGGTCAAACTCTCGCAATTGTCCTCCTCCAGAAGTAGCCATTTTAATTAAACTTTAATACACTTGAAATTAAATCATTTTAACTTCACTTTTTAGATTAACAATTATAGTTTTTAATTCTCGTCGCCAATTGTCGTGTTCTTTGTTAGTAGAGGCACCTATTAAATTAATAACACTGCGATCAATTACTATGCCATTTATTCTACTTAATAACAAATACACCTATTAATCACAATACTACAGAGCTTTCAATAATGATCACAGGACGCGTGATTTTTTAGTTCATCTTTTAGGCTTGTCATGTTTTAACCAGGTCAGAACCTTCCATACTAGGGATATTTTAATTCGTATGTATCTAAGGGTGCGTTTTCAATTATCTTTGCTCACGGTATTTTTCGACGAAGTTACACAAATCTCGACGGAACGCACGATATAATTGGCTCTGAAACTGAACACGCCCAGCGGAACCAATAAGGCAACGGTTTGTCTACGCGAAATATTTAGCGCCATACAGTCTTCTTGTAGGCATATCCTAACATTTAATTATTTATTTTAATCTGTAATGTCATATCATAGACGTAGTAGTAGTGTTTTGGTGGATATTGCATAATTATCAGTTCTTTCTCACGAGTTTTGAATTGTTTTAATTATTATTTGAGTACTCTTCAGAACTACATAATTTACATCAGTTATCTTCTAGGGTGACTAATGATAAAGAGAAAAAGAATGTTAGGTTAAGTAGTGTTTTTTAAATTTTATTCTAGTCCTGTCTTGCAATTGTTTTTACGCCAGAGCAAGATGCATTTTGATGGCTCATTTTCGAAGTGGAACTCGCAAGGAAGATGGATCATGGAAGTATTCATTGCAATCATGCATCGAACAATTTATGGAAAAATTTCCTGACGCAAATATTCCATATGACACATTTTCAAATAGTAAATATGTACTCGTTGATCGTTTTGCAAAGAAACACTGCTTTTGCAAGGGAAAATCCACTGGTAGGTCAACTGTTTTAACTGAAGTGGTTATGAATGACGTTCGAGAAAGAATGAATCAAAGCCCGACAAAATCCATACCAAAGTTGTCCGCTCAAACAGGTAGGTACTTTTAAAATAATTTTTTTAATTACTGAATACGTTACATATTTAAATTTAGTTACTTGAAAATATAAGATATGAATTTCTTTAGTGAAAACTGTTATCAACAACTAATAACGATACCTACTAAAACTGGGAATCGATTCTCTTCAGATGTCTTAATATACCTAAACGACAAATCAATGAAATTTTTTTTTTAGGTCTTTCGGTTGGAACAACCTACAAAGCACTCAAAAAACTCCATTTGCATCCATACAAGGTAACCGTTGTTCAAGAACTATTACCCCCTGATTTTGAAAGTTGAGTAAGATATTGTTGTTGGTTTAACGGAAATTTAAATTACAACAACGTATTGGATTTAACCTATTTTACTGATGAAGTGTGGTTCTTAACAGGTTATATCAATAGTCAGAACTACAGGACATGGGCTACAGAAAACCCTCACACTTACGTAGAAACAAGTTTACACCCCTTAAAAGTTGGTGTATGGGGGCAATATCTAGAAGGCGAATTATAGGCCCTATATTTTTTCGTGAAACAATTAATGCCCAAAGGTATCGAACTTTTATTTTAGAGCCATTTCTGGCGCAGTTGCATGACGATGAACTGCAAGATGGTTATTTCCAGCAAGACGACGCTACTGCCCATACAGCAAGAGCTTCACTTGATTTTTTTACGGGAGTTTTACGATGACCGATTAGTCACCCAGGACTATGGCCTGCATGGTCTCCAGATCTAACGCCCTGTGAATGTTTTTAAAAATAGATTACTGTTCTGTATTCTAAATGGAAAAATAATAATGTTTATAACTTTTATACTAACTATTTATTTCCACAAATTTCAACAGAATACATCTCAATATATGTGTATATCACAACAACTGGTTCGCGTGCTGCCTGCACGCGAATCTCCAGTATACAAAAAACATACAACTTTTTATGATCAGACAAACTATACAGGAAGGATCATTATAATGGTAACATATATAACACCTTCCCCCTTATATTTGGACCCAAATTTTAAAAATTGCAAAATTACGTTACTTGAAATCTACTAGGGGCCGTTAATTTACTTCTTCTACGGAGTACTCGATCTGTTGTGTGATTATCTGTAGAAGTTGAGGGTTGGGTAATATCTACGTTATCAATGTTTACAAATTGCTCATTTGGCGGATTGTTCTGAACAAGTATTGAAGGTTCAATTTGTATCAGCTCTGAGTTATTGTTATCTAAATTATCATTTACGTTTTGTCGTGGAATTATGGATGCTGAACTTTTCCTTTCTATGTTTTTACAATTATTTGGCTTTAATTGATTTTTATGCCTTTTCCATTTTATTCCACCACCTACATCAACAACATAGGTTCTTTGGCCAATAACACTATCAATTTTGCCTTCAGGCCACCTTGGGTTAGTCGTTCTATAATCGCGTACCCAGACGTTATCATTTTTCACAAATATTGTGTTATGTCTACGCCTATAATAATTTTGTTGATAGTTTTGTTTCGATTTTACTATGGTCTCAGTTGAAGGTAACAGCAGATCCAACTTCGAACGCAAAACCCTACCCATCAACAGCTTTGCAGGTGCCTCACCAGTGGTAGTATGAGGTGTATTACGATATTGTAATAAAAAACGGTTTATTATCAGATTTACATTATTTACACCCTCATTCCTACATTTTAAAATAGCCTTCTTCATAATTTTAACCGCATTTTCTGCCTGCCTATTCGTAGCAGGATGATAAGGCGCGTCCATTAAATGTTTAATGCCATTTTTTGAGACAAATTTTTGAAATTGTTCTGATATGAAAGTCCGACCATTGTCGGTACATATCTCTTTTGGTAAACCAAATCGCGAAAATAAATCTCTAAGGATATTGATGGTCGTAGTTGCAGTTATATTGTCTACTTCAAAACATTCTATCCATTTAGACGTAGCGTCCTCGACTACAAAAAAATTTTTTCCCAAACAAGGCCCAAAAAAATCGGCATGAATTCTAGTCCAAACCTCTTTTGGCCAGTTCCATACCAGAAGTGAGGCTTTGGGCGGATTATTTCCAAATTTTGCACACGTTTGACATTTGTTAGCAATATTTTCAATTTGTTCATCAATAGATGACCACCAAACATATGAGCGCGCCAATGACTTCATTTTAATAATTCCCATATGTGACGAATGAAGTTCATTTAAAATGTAATTTTGATATTTATTTGGGATGATTACACGATACCCCCACATTAAACAACCTTGTTCTATTGTAATTTGATTTTTTCTTTTAAAAAATGGAACATATGACGGTGCCTTATTTGGCCATCCATTTCGCACGTAAAACATTATTTTACTTAGAATTGGATCAGACGTAGTTTCACATTTAATTTCTTTAAAATTACATACAAAATCACTTTTTTCTACATAGTGCAAATATGAAATGTTAGCACTACCTTTGTTGTAATTCAAATAAGATATTTTGTTAGTATTAAAATTGTTTTCAATTGGTGATCTCGACAAAAAATCTGCATTGTTTTTATGTGAACTCACATAGTGGATTTCATAATCAAAAGCGGAAAGAATATGCGCCCATCGTTGTAATCTGTTTGCGGCAAAAACAGGTATCCCTTTTTTAGGTCCAAAAATGGTCAAAAGCGGTTTGTGATTTGAGTAGAGTAAAAATTTTCTTCCATATAGATACTGGAAAAATTTTTGCACTCCAAAAATAATTGCACCCGCCTCTTTTTCAATTTGGCTGTATTTAGATTAGGCATCACTTAATAATCTGGATGCGTATGCTATGGGTCTCTCTGAATTATCATTATAAATATGACTAATTATAGCTCCAAGGCCATATTGAGACGCATCCACCGTTAACTTTATTTTTAACTCCGGATTGTAATGAGCTAACACTGACGAAGACATTAATTTCAATTTTACCTGTTCAAAACTTTCTTCACATTTCTCAGACCAATTCCACGGTATATTTTGTTTTAGTAAATTATATAATGGCTGCAAAATCACTGATGCATTTGGAATGAATTTACAGTAAAAGTTAACCATGCCTAAAAAGGATTTTAACTCGGTAATTGTTCTAGGAGGCTTTACATTTTTTATTGCTAAAATTCGTTCTTCTGTCGTATGCAATCTCTGTTTATCAATTTTATGGCCTAAATACTGAACCGAATTTTGAAAAAAGCACATTTTTCTTTTTTTACCTTTCGCCCTACTGTTTTCAAAATCTCAAAAACTTTTTGGAGGCGCTCCAAATGTTCTTTATCATTTGCCCCGGTTATTAAAATATCGTCAGGATATATAACAACCCCGGGAATTACAATTAATTGCTCTATAATTTTTTGAAAAATTGACGGTGCACTGGTAATACCATATGGAAGCCGTGTGTATGCAAAAAGTCCCTTGTGGGTGGAAATTGTAACTAATTTTTGACTTTCTTCTGTCAGTAGAACCTGTTCATTCAGCTTCAAATAGATCTATTTTTGAAAATTCCCCCCCCCTCCCCCTTGCAATTGGGAAAATAAATATTCGATTCGCGGTAAAGGATACTGCTGTACCTCCAAGTGAGGATTAATTGTGATATTAAAATCACCACATATTCTAATACTACCGTTTGGTTTTAATGCAGGAACAATGGGCGTGGCCCATTCCGAATATTCGACAGGAACTAACACTTTATTCTCAATTAAACGTTCAATTTCTTGTTCTATTTTCGGTTTTAATGCAAAAGGAACTTTTCGGTCTTTAAAAAATTTTGGCGTTGCACCTTCTTTTATTTTTAATGTTACCTTAAATTTGTTAAAAGTTCCAAGACTATTATCGAAAAGTTCCCTATAATTCTCAAGCAATTGTTTGATATTGGCAGAAGATTCTATGTTTACAATTTTTTCTATATAATTAATTTTACTAATACCTAATTTTAACATATTTAGTCCATTTATACCTATAAGTGGGGGACCACCATTTTTTATTACGTAAATCGTTAATAGATGATGACAATTTTCATACAATATATTTAGCATTAGATAATCTCGAGGTTCAAATGTTATTCCCACATAGTCTTTAAGAGACAGATCATTATTAAGAAGTTTGAACTGTGTGAAATATCTCAAATATATTTTTTCAGAAATAGCGGCATGTGCAAAACCTGAATCGGCTTCAAATGCAATAGGTACATTTTCTACTAATAATTTAATATATGTGGGTTTTACATTACCTTGATTATCTATTTTCATACTTCGTAAATTGAACATCGTAAATTCGTCACTTTTATTTTTGCTTTGCAAGTCATTTTCCATTAAAAAATTGTGAGACCCTGAATTACACATGGGCGCTAAATGACCCTTTTTACCGCACTTAAAACAGGTGCAATTACGATAGGAACACTCATTTGCACTATGATTACGACGTCCACAAACAAAGCACTTACTTTGATTTTGTTGTGATTTATTCCTTACTGCATAACTAACCTCATTCTGATTTGAAATTTACCTCTGCCGTTTCGGTCTTCACTTCTACATAACCAGGTTTCTCATTAGGATACTGCTCGCTAAGCGCCGATTCCTTGTTTCTGGCAATTTTTACCATTTTCGCTAAAGAGGTGGCTTCTGATGTTGGGTGCTCTTCAAAAAGGCGATCTTTAATTTGAGAATTACCAACCCCAATTGTAAAAATGTCACGTAAGAGTACTGTTAATTCTTCTGACCATTCCGAAATGCTTTCGTTTTCACCTTTTACAGCATGGTAGAATTTTTGTCGTTCACCAAATAATGATGCTACGGGCGAGAAATAATCAGTTAATACTGTTATTAACTGCTCAAATGTTTTTGTTTCTGGTAAACTTGGTACACAAAGGCTTCTAACTATTACATAACATTCTTCATTTAACAAGTTTAAAAGCACTGCTCTCTTTCTTTCCATAGTAGTAATATTATAAGCAATAAAGCTTTGATCAAGTCTTTCTTTGAAAATAGTAAAGTCGCCCTTATTTGGATCAAACTTTTCTATTATTGCTAAAGGACAATATATCTGCTGCTCCGCCATTTTACTTAGCGGTAAGATACTTCACTATCGTGACTACGTTTTACTTTATGTACACAAAATAAAAATAATTATTTTCTTTTTTATTTACTCTTTACGCACATGGGTTTTTAAACACTCCTCGTCGCCATTTGTTCTGCATTCTAAATGGAAAAATAATAATTTTTATAACTTTTACACTAGCTATTTATTTCCACAAATTTCAACAGAATACATCTCAATATATGTGTATATCACAACAACTGGCTCGCGTGCTGCCTGCACGCGAATCTCCAGTATACAAAAAACATACAACTTTTTATGATCAGACAAACTATACAGGAAGGATCATTATAATGGTAACATACATAATAATTACATACCATTGACGAATTTTAAAAGACAATAGAAAGAGAAATCCGCAATATTACTGTTGATCAATTACAGAACGTATTCGAAAATATGAAACAGAGAGTTCATGTGTGTTTAGAAACTCAAGGCAGTCATTTTGAGCATTTGTTATAATTTCTTGGCATTTCGTATTAAAATGTATTCATTCATCTTATAATTTAAATCTCATGTAACAAAAGTTTTTATTATATAATTTCTTTTATTTACTGTGAATTGTTCGATCCGAATATTTATATTCATGTTTGTGGAAATAAAGATTATTTTGAATTAGGTGTAATAATTTATTTCTTGTGAACATTTTTTTATTCAGATAAAAGGCATCCCATTTAAATTTGCTTTTAATATTAAAACTTGTTCTTAAATTTGATGAATAAATGAATTATCATAAATTTTTTACCTTTAACTAGAACGCCAATGGATTTAGGGTATTTCTGTTTAGTGCAATACCATCGTGTATAGCTGGTTGTCTATATTTTTGCGATTACATGTCCTGTGATCATTACTGAAAGCTCTATATAAGCGCGCGTGGATTCTATGTATACACTGTCCGTGCGTACCTATAGCCGACTTGATAACAAAAAAGAAATCCTTGCAAAAACTATTAAGTTCCGAAAACATTCTCCTTCATTAAACTATTTTCAATATATTACAGGTAATTACTCAGATAATCCATTATTTTTTACATGTTGAAGGATACATTTCAATCGTTTCGCGACGCTAAAATTTTCCGTTGACCGGAACTTTTTTATCCTTGTTCAAAGAAATGAACATCTTGGTTACGGGCTGCCGTACTATTATGTTACTAGAAATGTTTGTTAAAATAGCAATGTATTTTGAGAACTGTCGTAAATTTTATATATCAAATATTTATTATTTCAGCACTGAAAATTCATTGTAGCAAGACTTGCAAAGAACTTCTGAGTAGAATAGGCGGTTATCATTTACTTGAAAGAGGTATGATTGCTATGAAGGGGAAAGGAGATCAAATAACTTACTGGCTGGTTGGTGAGGATCCGCAACACCGTAAACTTCGGAAGGACGAAAGGGAAAAGCGAAGGGCGGAAGCCGACGGAAGAAATGTAAAAACTGCCCAACTGGATAGCAATGGTCATTACATCATTACTAGGAGTTCTTTGAAAAATAAAAATAGCATTATTCGTAGCCCTATACCGCGGTGTTCATCATTTGAGAGTCCTAAACGTCTTAGGTAAGTGGTATTAGATAGGTCAAACATTTAAATACCAATAACCTAGTTGTTCAATAATATTAGTTTAACTATAAACTAATAATACATTTAAATGAATGATAAAGGTATAGAGGCGGATTTAGGCTATTTGGGTACACGTGTAGGTCTCTTATCTGTGTGCAGTAGTCGAGGTACTGAATTTAAGACTGAATACGGCAAAAAGTACACACAATCAGAATTTCAGTATTTAATCAGAAAATTGATTGTGGTATCGAACAATACAGAAGTTCGTAAGTTCCAAACAAAGTGGTATAGTTTTTTAAAATATATATATAAATATATCCGTACATAAACTATTACGGCAAAATAACTGGATAACAAAATTGTAGACAGTGAAATTTTTCGCAAAAAATACTTTTACGAACTTTCTCGTTTAATATGCAGTTTTTCTCTCACTATTGCGATGGCCAATTTTGCAAAATTTACTTAACTAATCAAAACTATCGAAAACCCTTTGGGTTATGATTTCCTTATCCTTTATACATTCAATTATATACAAAGAAAACATCAAAATCAATTGAAGGCAATAAACGAGTCAATATTTAAATGCCACTAAGCTGGAAAATTTAGTAGAGTATCGCTATATATATATATATATATATATATATATATATATATATATATATATATATATATATATATATATAAGCTTTTACCCAATCTAAGTATGAAACGCAACGCGAAATCAGAAGAATAAAGAACGAGTGGTGGGCAAGCAAGGCCAGAGAAATTCAAAGGTACGCCGATTCACACGACTACAGGAATTTCTTTCAAGGAGTAAAAGCAATGTACGGCCCCAGTCGGAAAAATATGTGCCCTATTAAAGATTTAAATGGAAATCTCCTCAAAGAAGACCAGGAAATAAGAGCCCGATGGAAAGAACACTACTCTAACATTCTAAACCAGCAAAGTCAAGCCGATCACGATATTATAAATCTTATCCCTCAATATGACACCTTCGAAGACTTAGATAAACCACTAACAACGGAAGAGATCTTAACCGCCATTAGGCAGCTAAAAAATAACATCTCCCGGCGCCGACTCACTCCCAGCTGAGATCTTTAAAGCTGTGTCGTCAGAGCTCATACCCTACCCCAAAAAACTGTTTGATGTCGTGTGGGAAAGTAGTCAAGCTCTGCAGGAGTTTCGTGATACACTTTTAATCAACCTCTTCAAAAACAAAGGGAGCGCTGCGGACTGTGGAAATTACAGGGGTATAGCTCTCCTGGCTGTTGGAGGGAAGATACTCACTGAAGCGATGGCAAATAGGCTAACACCTGTTATGGGAAAGTTACTTCCTGAAACACAGAGTGGCTTTACACCAAACCGAGGTACATCGGATCTAATCTTCACACTTAAACAGCTTCAAGAAAAAGCACTCGAACATCAAGGAGAAATTCACATGGCCTTCATTGATTTAACCAAGGCGTTTGACTCGGTGGACAGGGAAGTGCTCTGGAAAATTATGTTCCGCTTAGGTATCCCTAGAAAATTTGTGGAAGTATGTCGCAGTCTACATACAAACAACAACGCCCAGGTTATGTATAATAATGAGGCAACCGAACATTTCCAAACCCTCACTAGAGTTAGGCAGGGATGTGTCCTGGCACCCCTACTTTTTAATTTGTTTACCACTGCTCTAACAATTATTGTTGACAACAAACTGACAGTCAGAGGAATAGGTCTCAGATACCGTTCTGATGGCGGTCTCTTTAACATAGGGCGCTTTAGAGCTTTCACGAAGACACGCACACGATTCATTTGTGATTTCCAGTATGCGGATGACTGTGCACTTTTAGCCTCTACGCCGGAAGAGCTTCAAGAACTTTTAGATGTGTATGCCCAGAGCTATGATTCCTTGAGACTTAAAATCAACATTGGAAAGACTAAGATTATGTCAACTCCTCATCAAGTGAACCAAATAGACATTACACTTAACGGAAATTCTCTTGAAGTGGTGGATCAGTTCAATTACTTAGGCAACGTTGTTAATGACAAAGCAAACATGGACAGCGAGATTCGCAATAGAATTAACGCTGCATCTAGGGCACTCTGGGGACTTAGAGAGAGAGAGAGTATTTGACAACCAGGACCTTGCTGTGTCAACGAAAATGGCTGTCTACAGAGCAGTTGTCATTCCAACACTTCTATATGGATGTGAAAGCTGGGTCACTTACCATCGTCATGTGAAAGAATTAGAACGTTTTCAGCAAAGACACCTCAGAAGTATGATGAAAATCCGTTGGTTCCATCACATATCAAACGTGGAAGTACTCAGGAGAGCAAACAGCCTTCCAATTGAGGTGCTTATTTCAAGAGCACGCCTAAGATGGGCAGGTCACGTTCATCGTATGCATGATAACCGCCTTCCTAAATGTACACTTTATGGTGAATTGCTAAGCGGTAGAAGAAGGCGTGGCGGTCAACGAAAGAGGTTCAAAGACGCCCTCCATGAAAATCTAAAATCCTGGGGTATTGCAGACGAGCAATGGAAACAACTTGCAGCGGACAGAACCGAATGGCGAGGGGTTGTGGCCAGCTATCAAGGAAATGTTGCTGCAAGAAGGCCGAATCCAAGACCTAACCAGGTCTACGTTTGTCCTGACTGCGGTCGATATGTGCTCTGCCGAATTGGCCTCTATAGCCATAGTTATGTACACCGTAGATGAATGTAAATTACAATAGACTACACCTTTTACTTGTTTTTTATTACACACAATCTATCGACTGTAACATTTTTTTATACTCGGACTCGAGTAAAGGCTAATAATAATAATAATAATAATAATAATAATGATAGTAATAATAATATGAAATCATTTGGTTGTACACACAATTATGCAAAATTGATTAAAAAATATATAAGCATTCGAAATCTGAAATTCTCTTTTTAGAAATATTTTAGTTTTGGTTATTACGCACCCCTGATGCCATACTATATAGACATCGCAAAAGAGCTGTCTTTAGATTGCCTTCATCATATCAATCATCATAACACAATATTTTTAGAACCGTATTCAGAACCAGAAATGTGTAATATTATAAGAAATAAATTAAAGAATAAACACTCATCAGGACATGACGATGTACCTGCGTTTCTTATTAAAAGGATAATGATGGAAATAATAAAACCCTTAGTTTACATTGTAAATTTATCATTTTCTGTTGGAGAATTTCCAGAAATTTTAAAAATTGGGAAAGTTATTCCTGTTCATAAAAAAAACAACACACAGGACTTAAAAAACTACAGACCAGTTACCATACCTTCAGGATTTTCAAAAATAAATGAATATTGCTATTTAAACCGATTAATGCCATTTTTGAATAAAAACAATATATTTTCACATAACCAGCATGGATTCTTAAATAATAAATCCACTCTTAGTGCAATACAGGCATTTTATGAAAAGATAATATCATATATTGAAGCAGGTGAATGCCCTGTTGGTATCTTTTGTGATTTAAGCAGGGCATTTGACTGCGTCGACCATAAAAAATTTATCTCGAAAGTATGGGGTAAGGGGTCTACCTTTAGACTGGGTTGAAAGCTATTTGTCAAGTCGTAAACAGTATGTATCAGTTACTAACACTGCGTGCAATACAATCAATTCTGTTAATTCAGCTTCTGTTGAAATTAATATGGGCGTACCGGAAGGATCGGTATTAGGTCCCATATTATTTTTATTATATATCAATGATCTTGATAGTTTGAATACATTAGCAGACTTTACTTTTTATGCCGATGACACCTCGATTGTGTTGTCTGATAAAAGTGTTGATACTTTGGAGACCCAATGTGATATTTTATTAAAGACTCTCAGTAACTGGTTCTGTGAAAATTCTCTTTACTTTAATGTTGAGAAAACGCAGGCATTAATATTTCACAATAGGCAAAAGAAATGTGATTATCCAAATATACAACTTGATAATACATCAATATCAACAAGAATGTCCAATGTAAAATTCTTGGGTATAAATATAGACAGTAGCTTAAACTGGAAAGTTCATTGTGAATCACTGATAGCTAAATTACATTCGGTAGTTTACCAGTTCAAAAATATAAAGAATGTACTAAATATGACTCAGCTTAGGAATTTATATTATGCTGAGGTTGATTCTCGGTTAAGATATGGTGTTTGTTTTTGGGGGCTTCCACCCTATCAAATAATGTATTCTTAGCTCAAAAGCGTGTAATAAGATGTATGGTAGGCTTAACGACAAGAGACACTTGTAAAAATGCATTTAAGGAATATAATATACTAACACTTCCGTCACTTCTCATTTTTGAACTGTATTTATATGTCTTCAAAAATAAGAGTAAATTTGTCTGTAATAAGGATTTACATAAAATAAATACCAGGCAAAAATATGACCTCCATGTACCCTTAAATAAATTCAATGTATCTGTAAAATCACCCAGTTGCCTAGGACCAAGAGTTTTTAATCACCTTCCTATAGATATAAAAAATTGTAACGAATTACCACTATTTAGAAAACAACTTAAATTATTTTTAGCAAGTAAAACCTTCTATAACTTAGACGAATATTTTAATATGTAAAATGTGTGTTTTGTACCTTATTTCTTTTAGATGTTAAGTATGACTATTCCTATACAATATTCATATCATATTGTCACAAAAGGAAAATAAAGTTTATTTTTTTTTTTTTTTTTTTTTTTTTTTTTTTTTTTTTTTTTATAAAAAACCAGTCACCCTACTCTGTGGCTCCGACCCTCACAGAGGGGAGCTGGTAATACCAATAGCCACTCCCCACGCCCGTGGGGTGAGTGACTACCGGGTCCGCGAATCGTGTGCCCTGAGTAGACGTAATGAACCGAGGATGACAGCCTTCTGCATTCTGCCGGCTAAGATCTCTGCCGAATCTCGGCATGCCGGTATGATCTTTAGTTCTGAAAGCAGCGTCTGTCTCATTCCACCGAGGGCTCCTATAATCAGTACCACTATTTTAACAGAATGGCCTGGATAAAGCCTGCGGAGTTCGAAGAGCAAATCTCGATATTTTGTCCGTTTTTCCTCCTCTTTCAAGACAATGTTGCTCTCAGCGGGAGCTGAGAATTCCACGACATACATTGTCTTGAGTTGGTGGTCGAGGAGTACTATGTCAGGCTTGTTGGCTTGTATTTGCCTGACGGTGGGAAACGAGTAGTTCCAATAAATTAGGCACTTCTCATTCCCCACAACGGACTCAATATCCCCCGGAACGTAAGGCAGCACTGGTGTTTCGTCTATCCCATACGAGTGCCTTAGATGATAGTAAAGCACTCGTAATGCTGCGTTGTGTCTATGAATATAGGCCGAGACTGCGTAAGTCGGGCAAGCCGACAGTAAGTGCATTACAGTCTCCGGCGCCCTGCGGCAGGCCCTGCAGCTGACATCAGGGACCTCCATACCCATGACACGACGTCGATAGACGAGAGTGTTAAATACACCATCCTGGCAAGCCATTATGAATCCCTCGGTCTCAGACTTCAGCCCAGCTGACCTTAAGAAGGCGAAGGTCAGCCTTTCGGATAAGCCGAGGTCTTCTATATTTTTATAGAAGATCCCGTGCAATGGCTTATCCTTATGGAGCTGCAGAAGGATGTTGTGTTCTGCAGCTCTAATGTGGGCTTTTAGTCGAACGGGTTCCAACTCGGTGACAGAGTCGGGGTTTACCCGCTCGACGTCGAAGATGAGACCAAGTTCATCGGCTGCTCTGCGTGCTGCCTTAAAGAGAAAAGCTCCTACCTCTGCATTTTCATGGTCTCGGACCATGCAGAGGAGGGGATCCGAACTCCTGATGACCTTACATGCTCCCTCCAGAACCATCCTGCTATGGAGACTCTCCAAGCTCAAGAGTCCACGGCCTCCCCGATGTCGTGGGAGATATAACCGTGGAACGGACGATTTAGGATGCAAGCTCCTATTGAGATGCATCTTCTTGCGGGTTACTACATCGAGTTGACGCAGCTCTTCTCTAGTCCACTTCACTACTCCGAAAGAGTAGAGAAGGATCGGAACGGCAAGCATATTTGTAGCAGACACCTTGTTCTTCCCCGACAGTTCTGAAGACCAGATCTGTCGGAGTAGGTGCTGATACTTGCCGCGGAGAGCGTTTTTCACTACACTCACTTCTTGGGTGGAGCGTTGCTCGACACCCAAGTAAGTGTACGACTCTCCGGCATCTAGATGGTGTAAGATGCTTCCGTCCACGAGCTGCGCGTCCTCTCCATAGTCACCGCATCGTCCTCTCTTGAGATGGATCAGTGCGCATTTGTCCAACCCGAACTGCATACCGACAGCCTGCGTATACTCCTGTACCACCCTAAGGGACTGTTGGAGATCCCTCTCTCCAGAGGCATAAAGTTTAAGGTCATCCATATAAAATAGATGGGTGACCTTATGCCTCCTGTCGCCGGGGGTACCGCAGTTGTAGCCACGGGTTTTCCGGAGCGAGACGGATAATGGCAGTAGTGAGATGCAAAACAGAAGGGGGCTGAGGGAATCTCCCTGAAATACTCCTCTTCTGAATGTTACCGACTCTGTTTGGACTCTATCGTTACCCGATGTTATGGTAAAGCGAGTCCTCCAGAGCGGCATCAGTTCTTCAATACATCTCACTACGGGACCGGGTACCACAAGACATCGGAGCAAGTGAACAATGAGCTCATGCGATGTCATGTCGAATGCCTTGCGGTAGTCGATCCAGGCCATAGAGAGGTTCCGCTTATACTGCATGGAGTCCTGCGTGACACATCTGTCAATCAACAGGTTCTCCTTGCAGCCAGCGACACCTCTCTTCGACCCTCGTTGCTCATATATCCGTTCGTAAACCGGTTCAACTGCGTGGAGCACCCGCATGTACAAAATGCGTGTAAACACCTTGTAACATGCGTTTAGACAGGTTATCGGTCTGTAATTCTTTGGGTTGGACAAATCTCCGTTCTTGGGGATCAGCACTGTCCGCCCCTCAACAACCCAAGAAGGGATTTGCTGCTCCCCATTTAACCAGGAATTAAATATTCTGGCCAAATGGTGGTGGGTGCTCGATAACTTTTTCCACCAAAAGTTATTTATCCCATCGGGACCTGGAGCAGCAAAGTTCTTAGAGCCATCAAGAGCCCTACGAACCTCTTCTGGGGTTATTGGTTCGCACACTTCCTGTGGTTGCTGAAGCCTTTGACAAAAGGCTTCAAAGTGTGCAAGGGCAGGAGAATCTCGGTTGAGTGGAGGCCTCTCCTCGTACAGCGTTTTCCAGAAGTTCTCCACCTGATCTGCAGTCGGCGGATTGTCTACAACACGCGGAGGTGGTTGGAAAAGACGCGAGGGCTTCTCGCGGAACAGTTTATTTTCCGCAAGCCCCCTCGCCCGCCTCACTAATGACTTTTTGCAAGTCACTAGCATCCGTATCCTGTCGAGACAGTGCTGTTTGGTGGTTCGCAGCACTGCCTCATTGAGTGTGTGATGGACGCGTCTTAAGTTGGCGGCTAATCGACGCACTTTAGGCGTGAACGGCCTGTTGGCCGCCATATAGTCCATCACACATTGGATACGGGATGCGTGTTGCCTCGCCGACTGGATCTTGGCTTCCATCTTTTGTATGCGCCGCTGCGCTCTCTCCTGTGGGGAAGAGGTATTTCGCCTCTCCACCTGAGACGAGCGTTGAGCAGCGGCATACACGGCACAATTTATGTGCCAGATGTCAGCCTCTTCTGGTAGCGCTGTACGAAGTTCAGCGTCCACTCTGGCCAGGTCTTGTGGCCCGGGGGTTTTCAGACGGTGTAACCCCCTTCTGGTACTGAGGCCCTCTGGTATTGGCGGAACGAGGAGAGCCACGTCCTCAACCGGTGAATGTGGCGGCTCTTCGGCCACCTCATTCACCGGCCCAGGAGCAGCCCTCACGTAGCCCCTACTACGAAGGTGGGATACATAGTCACGCAGATTTTGTGGCGTGAAGGCGCTATGCTCTGGTAGCCTCTCACACCACAGAGCATGCATCCGCGCCATGTACCCCCTCCGCGCGGGCTCACTGCTTTCATAACAATGCAGAAGCTCATCCCTCAGTTCATCTGTCCACTCAAAGCGTCCTTGTTCATTGCGAACGTCGTCAACGGGCGGTCTATCCGGTTGGGCCCCACCACCTTGCCCTTGACCCCTATCCGAACGGGGTCGATCGTGGGGGCCCAGTCTTCGGCCTGCCGGAACCAAAGGTTAGAGCCTGTGGGTGGTTAGCCCTGCAGGCCCACGACCGACACCAGAGGGGAAGATGCTTTCCCCTCCCGGGTGCACTAGGGCTGCCGGTTCGGTTTTGCACCCCTAGCTGGAGTAAGTGGTGGCGCTACTCACCAAAGGTTTAATAGATGGAAGTTAGCCCCTCCTGCTTTATTATTATTTTTTTTTTTTTTTTTTTTTTTTTTTTTTTTTTTTTTTTTTTACAAAAAACCAGTCACCTTACTCTGTGGCTCCGACCCTCACAGAGGGGAGCTGGTAATACCAGTAGCCACTCCCCACGCCCGTGGGGTGAGTGACTACCGGGTCCGTGAATCATGTGCCCTGAGTAGACGTAATGAACCGAGGATGACAGCCTTCTGCATTCTGCCGGCTAAGATCTCTGCCGAATCTCGGCATGCCGGTATGATCTTTAATTCTGAAAGCAGCGTCTGCCTCATTCCACCGAGGGCTCCTATAATCAGTACCACTATTTTAACAGAATGGCCTGGATAAAGCCTGCGGAGTTCGAAGAGCAAATCTCGATATTTTGTCCGTTTTTCCTCCTCTTTCAAGACAATGTTGCTCTCAGCGGGAGCTGAGAATTCCACGACATACATTGTCTTGAGTTGGTGGTCGAGGAGTACTATGTCAGGCTTGTTGGCTTGTATTTGCCTGACGGTGGGAAACGAGTAGTTCCAATAAATTAGGCACTTCTCATTCCCCACAACGGACTCAATATCCCCCGGAACGTAAGGCAGCACTGGTGTTTCGTCTATCCCATACGAGTGCCTTAGATGATAGTAAAGCACTCGTAATGCTGCGTTGTGTCTATGAATATAGGCCGAGACTGCGTATGTCGGGCAAGCCGACAGTAAGTGCATTACAGTCTCCGGCGCCCTGCGGCAGGCCCTGCAGCTGATATCAGGGACCTCCATACCCATGACACGACGTCGATAGACGAGAGTGTTAAATACACCATCCTGGCAAGCCATTATGAATCCCTCGGTCTCAGACTTCAGCCCAGCTGACCTTAAGAAGGCGAAGGTCAGCCTTTCGGATAAGCCGAGGTCTTCTATATTTTTATAGAAGACCCCGTGCAATGGCTTATCCTTATGGAGCTGCAGAAGGATGTTGTGTTCTGCAGCTCTAATGTGGGCTTTTAGTCGAACGGGTTCCAACTCGGTGACAGAGTCGGGGTTTACCCGCTCGACGTCGAAGATGAGACCAAGTTCATCGGCTGCTCTCCGTGCTGCCTTAAAGAGAAAAGCTCCTACCTCTGCATTTTCATGGTCTCGGACCATGCAGAGGAGGGGATCCGAACTCCTGATGACCTTACATGCTCCATCCAGAACCATCCTGCTATGGAGACTCTCCAAGCTCAAAAGTCCACGGCCTCCCCGATGTCGTGGGAGATATAACCGTGGAACGGACGATTTAGGATGCAAGCTCCTATTGAGATGCATCTTCTTGCGGGTTACTACATCGAGTTGACGCAGCTCTTCTCTAGTCCACTTCACTACTCCGAAAGAGTAGAGAAGGATCGGAACGGCAAGCATATTTGTAGCAGACACCTTGTTCTTCCCCGACAGTTCTGAAGACCAGATCTGTCGGAGTAGGTGCTGATACTTGCCGCGGAGAGCGTTTTTCACTACATTCACTTCTTGGGTGGAGCGTTGCTCGACACCCAAGTAAGTGTACGACTCTCCGGCATCTAGATGGTGTAAGATGCTTCCGTCCACGAGCTGCGCGTCCTCTCCATAGTCACCGCATCGTCCTCTCTTGAGATGGATCAGTGCGCATTTGTCCAACCCGAACTGCATACCGACAGCCTGCGTGTACTCCTGTACCACCCTAAGGGACTGTTGGAGATCCCTCTCTCCAGAGGCATAAAGTTTAAGGTCATCCATATAAAATAGATGGGTGACCTTATGCCTCCTGTCGCCGGGGGTACCGCAGTTGTAGCCACGGTTTTTCCGGAGCGAGACGGATAATGGCAGTAGTGAGATGCAAAACAGAAGGGGGCTGAGGGAATCTCCCTGAAATACTCCTCTTCTGAATGTCACCGACTCTGTTTGGACTCTATCGTTACCCGATGTTATGGTAAAGCGAGTCCTCCAGAGCGGCATCAGTTCTTCAATACATCTCACTACGGGACCGGGTACCACAAGACATCGGAGCAAGTGAACAATGAGCTCATGTGATGTCATGTCAAATGCCTTGCGGTAGTCGATCCAGGCCATAGAGAGGTTCCGCTTATACTGCATGGAGTCCTGCGTGATACATCTATCGATCAGCAGGTTCTCCTTGCAGCCAGCGACACCTCTCTTCGACCCTCGTTGCTCATATATCCGTTCGTAAACCGGTTCGACTGCGCGGAGCACCCGCATGTACAAAATGCGTGTAAACACCTTGTAACATGCGTTTAGACAGGTTATCGGTCTGTAGTTCTTTGGGTTGGACAAATCTCCGTTCTTGGGGATCAGCACTGTCCGCCCCTCAACAACCCAAGAAGGGATTTGCTGCTCCCCATTTAGCCAGGAATTAAAAATTCTGGCCAAATGGTGGTGGGTGCTCGATAACTTTTTCCACCAAAAGTTATTTATCCCATCGGGACCTGGAGCAGCAAAGTTCTTAGAGCCCTCAAGAGCCCTACGAACCTCTTCTGGGGTTATTGGTTCGCACACTTCCTGTGGTTGCTGAAGCCTTTGACAAAAGGCTTCAAAGTGTGCAAGGGCAGGAGAATCTCGGTTGAGTGGAAGCCTCTCCTCGTATAGCGTTTTCCAGAAGTTCTCCACCTGATCTGCAGTCGGCGGATTGTCTACAACACGCGGAGGCGGTTGGAAAAGGCGCGAGGGCTTCTCGCGGAACAGTTTATTTTCCGCAAGCCCTCTCGCCCGCCTCACTAGTGATTTTTTACAAGTCACTAGCATCCGTATCCTGTCGAGACAGTGCTGTTTGATGGTTTGCAGCACTGCCTCATTGAGTGTGTGATGGACGCGTCTTAGGTTGGCGGCTAATCGACGCACTTTAGGCGTGAACGGCCTGTTGGCCGCCATATAGTCCATCACACATTGGATACGGGATGCGTGTTGCCTCGCCGACCGGATCTTGGCTTCCATCTTTTGTATGCGCCGCTGCGCTCTCTCCTGTGGGGAAGAGGTATTTCGCCTCTCCACCTGAGAAGAGCGTTGAGCAGCGGCATACACGGCACAATTTATGTGCCAGATGTCAGCCTCTTCTGGTAGCGCTGTACGAAGTTCAGCGTCCACTCTGGCCAGGTCTTGTGGCCCGGGGGTTTTCAGATGGTGTAACCCCCTTCTGGTACTGAGGCCCTCTGGTATTGGCGGAACGAGGAGTGCTACGTCCTCAACCGGTGATTGTGGCGGCTCTTCGGCCACCTCATTCACCGGTCCAGGAGCAGTCCTCACGTAGCCCCTACTACGAAGGTGGGATACATAGTCACGCAGATTTTGTGGCGTGAAGGCGCTATGCTCTGGTAGCCTCTCACACCACAGAGCATGCATCCGCGCCATGTATCCCCTCCGCGCTGGCTCACTGCTTTCATAGCAATGCAGAAGTTCATCCCTCAGCTCATCTGTCCACTCAAAGCGTCCTTGGACATTGCCAATTTCGTCAACGGGCGGCCCGTCCGGTTGGGCCCCACCACCTTGCCCTTGACCCCTATCCGAACGGGGTCGATCGTGGGGGCCCTGTCTTCGGCCTATTGGAACCAAAGATTATTATTATTATTATTATTATTATTATTATTATTATTATTATTATTATTATTATTATTATTATTATTATAGACTTAAGCCGTGCACTTTCTCGGCCGAAACCGGAAAAAATTTACCGACCCCTCGCGCGCGCCGTTGGGGTTCGGCTCTGTGGGGACCCGGGCCTGTCCCGGGCCCATTGCTGTTGGGGATCGGCTCGATTAACGGGGATGAAATTCATCACGTCCCATTAATCCGGTGGATGTTTCGGTTTTCTATCCTTCGTCGTTCAAAAACTTTCTGGTAATATGGCATGTCTGGAGAATCACCGTCCTCTGGATAATCTTCACGAGGCCTCTAGGTAGATTAAGTTGCTCCAAATAATTCAAGAACTTCTTCGTCACCACGCCTGTAGCCGAAATTATGATCGGGATAATTCGAATCTCCACACGTGTTTAAGTTCTATGGCCAAATTCTGATATTTGTTTCTCTTTTCCATCTCCGTTTTCTGTAGGTTGTTGGTTAGGGGGCATCCAATATCAATTATAGTGGCCTTCTTGTCTTTCTTTTTGATCACCAGGATGTCAGGGCGGTTGTGATCCAAGGTTCTATCAGACTGTATTGGTCTATCCCAGTACAACAATGTTTCGTCGTCTTCTAAAACAGCTTGAGGTGTGTATTTATAGAAGGGCGGTGGATTAGTAATGAGTCCTAAGTTAAGTGCCAATTCTCTATGGTTGATTTTCGCCACCTCGTTGTGCCTTCCCAAATACATTCCCGTAGCCAAAGCGGGGCAGCCTCCAGTGACATGTTCGATAGTTTCACCCGCTGCCTTACACTTTCTACACACATCGTTCACGCCGGGGACTTTAAGAATGTACTTTTCATAATTTCTAGTACGGATAATGCTATCCTGAATGGCTATTATGAATCCCTCAGTTTCTGGGTGTAACATTCCTTCCTTAAGCCATAGGAGCGAGGTCTCCTTGTCGATCTCTGGATTGTTTAAGGCATTGGGATACTTTCCGTGGAGTACCTTGTCCTGCCATGCTGTTTGAATATCCTCGATCGTTCGGGTCATTATCTCGTGTTGTCGATCTTTGAGGTTTAACGGTGTATATCTGTTGTCACTTTCCACTATTTTCCGAATGAGGACCCTGTCTGAATTGTAGAAATAGAGGCGCATGTTCTTCTCTTGCGTTCGGCACATCTTCTGAACGCTGCTTAACCCCCTGCCTCCTTGTGTTCTTGGCATGTATAGTCTTTCAACTGCGCTCTTTGGGTGATGCATTCGAAACTATTATTATTATTATTATTATTATTATTTTTTTTTTAAGTAAAATCAGTCGTCCTTCTCCCTGCCTCCGATACCAGAGAGGGTACGCTGGGAGCGCCAGTAACCACTCTCTACACCGTAGAGTCAGTGATCACTGGTTCCGTGACTCGTGTGCCCTGAGCAGACGCAATGAACCAAGAATGACAGCCTTCTGCATTCTCCCGGCTAGGACTTCTGCCGATTGTCGGCATGCCGGTATGATGTTCAATTCTGAAAGCAGCGTGTGTCTCGTTCCACCGAGAGCTCCTATAATCAGTACCACCTGCTTGACAGTATGGTCTGGATACAGTCTGCGGAGTTCGAAGAGTAGGTCTCGATATTTTGTCCGCTTTTCTTCCTCCTTCAAGACAATGTTGTTCTCCGCGGGAGCCGAGAACTCTATGACGAACATTGTCTTGAGTTGGTGGTCTATGAGGACTATGTCAGGCTTGTTTGCCTGTATTTGCCTGACCGTGGGAAACGAGTAGTTCCAATAAATTAGACACCTCTCATTCCCCACAACGGACTCAATATCCCCTGGAGCATAAGGCAGCACTGGTGTCTCGTCTATCTCATACGAGTGCCTCAGATGGTAGTAAAGCACTCGTAGTGCTCCGTCGTGCCTTTGGATATAGGCGGAGACTGCATATGTCGGGCAGGTCGACAACAAGTGCATAAGCGTCTCCGGCGCTCTGCGGCAGGCCCTGCAGCTGACGTCAGCGACCTCCACACCCATGACACGACTTCGATAGACGAGGGTGTTGAATACACCGTCCTGGCAAGCCAATATAAATCCCTCGGTCTCAGACTTCAGCCCGGCTGACCTTAAGAAGGCGAAGGTCAGCCTTTCGGATAAGCCAAGTTCTTCTATATTTCTATAGAAGACACCATGCAGTGGCTTATCCGAATGGAGCTGCAGAAAGATGGTTTGTTCCGCAGCTTTTATTTGGGCTTTCCGCCGAGCGGGTTCCAACTCGGTGACAGAGTCGGGATTATCCCGCTCAACGTCGAAGATGAGACCGAGTTCATCGGCTGCTCTGCGTGCTGCCTTAAACAGAAAAGCTCCTACCCCTGCATTTTCATGGTCTCGGACCATGCAGAGGAGGGGATCCGAACTCCTGACGACCTTACAGGCTCCATCCAGCACCATCCTGCTGTGTAGACTCTCCAAGCTCAAGAGTCCACGGCCTCCCCGATGGCGTGGGAGATATAACCGTGGAACGGACGATTTAGGATGCAGGCACCTATTGAGGTGCATCTTTCTCCGGGTTCCTACATCGAGTTGACGCAGCTCCTCTCGAGTCCACTTCACTACTCCAAAGGAGTAGAGAAGGATCGGAACGGCAAGCATATTAGTAGCAGACACCTTGTTCTTCCCCGACAGTTCTGAAGACCAGATCTGTCGGAGTCGGTGCTGATACTTGCCGCGGAGAGCGTTTTTCACTACACCCACTTCTTGGGTAGAGCGTTGCTCGACACCCAAGTAAGTGTACGACTCTCCGGCATCAAGGTGGTGTAGGATGCTTCCGTCTACGAGCTGCACGTCCTCGCCGTAGTCCCCACATCGTCCTCTCTTGAGATGGACCAGTGCACATTTGTCCAATCCGAACTGCATACCGACAGCCTGCGTGTACTCCTGTACCACCCTAAGGGATTGTTGGAGATCCCTTTCTCCGGAGGCATAAAGTTTAAGGCCATCCATATAAAACAAATGGGTGACCTTATGCCTCCTGTCGCCGGGGGTACCACAGTTGTAACCGCGGGTTTCCCGGAGCGAGACGGATAATGGCAGTAGCGTGATGCAAAACAAAAGGGGGCTGAGGGAATCTCCCTGAAATACTCCCCTTTTGAACGTTACCGGCTCTGTTTGGACTCTATCATTACCAGATGTTATGGTAAAGCGAGTCCTCCAGAGCGGCATCAGATCTTCAATGCATCTCACTACGGGACCGGCGACCGCAAGACATCGGAGCAAGTGTACAATAAGCTCATGAGATGTCATGTCAAATGCCTTGCGGTAATCGATCCAGGCCATGGAGAGATTCCGCTTATACTGCACGGAGTCCTGCGTGACACATCTGTCAATCAACAAGTTCTCCTTGCAGCCAGCGACATCTCTCTTCGATCCTCGTTGCTCATATATCCGTTCGTAAACTGGGTTAACTGCTTGGGGTACCCGCATGTACAAGATGCGTGTGAACACCTTGTAACATGCGTTTAAACAGGTTATCGGCCTATAGTTCTTTGGGTTGGACAAATCTCCGTTCTTGGGGATCAGCACTGTCCGCCCCTCAACAACCCAAGAAGGAATTTGCTGCTCCCCATTTAGCCAAGAATTAAAAATTCTGGCCAAATGGTGGTGGGTACTGGTTAACTTTTTCAACCAAAAGTTATTAATCCCATCGGGACCTGGAGCAGCAAAATTCTTAGAGCCTTCAAGAGCTCTTCGAACCTCTTCTGGGGTTATTGGTTGGCACACCTCCTGTTGTAGATGAAGCCTTTGGCAAAAGGCTTCAAAGTGTGCCAGGGCCGGAGAGTCTCTGTTGAGCGGAGGCGGTTCGAATAGGCGCGAAGGCTTTTGGCGAAAAAGGTTATTTTCCGCCAGCCCCCTCCCGCCTCACTAGTGACTTTTTGCAAGCCACTAGCATCCGTATCCTATCGAGGCAGTGCTGTTTGGTGGTTTGTAGCACTGCCCCGTTGAGTGTGTGATGGGCGCGCCTTAAATTGGCGGCTATACGTCGAACTTTAGGCGTGAAAGGCCTATTGGCCGCCATGTAGTCCATCACACATTGGACACGGGATGCGTGTTGTCTCGCCGACCGGATTTTTGCCTCCATCTTTTGTATGCGCCGCTGCGCTCTCTCCTGTGGGGAAGAGGTATTTCGCCTCTCCACCTGAGACGAGCGTTGAGCAGCGGCATACACGGCACAGTTTATGTGCCAGATGTCAGCATCTTCCGGTAGCGCTGTACGAAGTTCAGCGTCCACTCTGGCCAGGCCTTGTGGCCCGGGGGTTTTCAGATGGTGTAACCCCCTTCTGGTACTGAGGCCCTCTGGTATTGGCGGAACGAGGAGAGCTACGTCCTCAACCGGTGAATGTGGCGGCTCTTCCGCCGCCTCATTTACCGGTCCAGGAGCAGCCCTCACGTAGCCCCTACTACGAAGGTGGGATACATAGTCACGCAGATTTTGTGGCGTGAAGGCGCTATGCTCTGGAAGCCTCTCACACCACAGAGCATGCATCCGCGCCATGTACCCCCTTCGCGCGGGCTCACTGCTTTTATAACACTGCAGAAGCTCATCCCTCAGTTCACCCGTCCACTCAAAGCGTCCATGAACATTGCGTAAGTCGTCAACGGGCGGTCTTTCAACTGCGCTCTTTGGGTGATGCATTCGAAACTATTTTTTTTTTTTTTTTAAGTAAAACCAGTCGTCCTTCTCCCTGCCTCCGATACCAGAGAGGGTACGCTGGGAGCGCCAGTAACCACTCTCTATTATTATTATTATTATTATTATATTATTATTCACACATGAAAGTCTTTTATATATGCCGAATTGTTGAATGCTCTACAATCTAGTTTTGCTATAATTTTGCTTATTGGAGGAATATTTTAAACATTTCGATAGCCGAGTGGGTTAAGGCGCGAGGTGGCAATCGCGATTAATCACACGGACATCGCACCACCGAGTTCGAATACCGGCTCCGAAACTGGCACTGTCGGAGGAAGTGGTTGTATGTCCGCGTTTTTTCAATATGTAACCCCCTTCCACACAAGCCCTGGCTTCTGGAATTGGGGGTTGTCTAATTTCTGTGGTGTCTATTTATTATTTATTTATTTATTTTTGGAATTTTCTGCAGGGATATCCTCATCTCATCCATCATCCAATTAAGATTCATATAAAATATATAGAAATCCCTATCAAAGCCGCATTTTCTGCGCGAGGAAGAAATTAATTGGTAATACGCGGCCGTGTCGAGACTGTAGACACATTCGACATTTTATCGTATTCACCATCTGACCAGATCAAAGAATATTAAGATCTGATTTCAGCATCTCACATCCAGAAGGGAAGAAAGTATCTCTATATAATGGACAAAATCGCATTAAATCTATATTTAGACGCAAAGTATTAATTTCGTCCTTTAGTGTCACAAATTTTGTTATTATTTATTGATGCTAATTTTTAATAGTTAAGCAATTAATTTTCATAATATAGGTCATATTCAATTTAAAATTGCTAAAAATTGCATATATGATGTAAAAAACTGTTCAACTAATATTTTTTATTCTCTGATGTGATAAGAACTACATTCTCAATTTATTTCGAGTCGATTTCTTACTTTTCAACTTACACTCTAGTCGATATGAACTACAGAAATCAATGAAATTGCATTATTTCCCAGGTGCGTCTTTTTTTAATCGTTGGGGAGGAGCATAAATAGTGTTATAGTGTTCGCCAGTCGTCCCAGAGATGGGGCTAACAATAATATGGAAAGATCTGGAATGAGAGCCGTGGAGTATAAAAAGCGGAACAAGGCACTTGGACTAGTTCGATATTGAACAGTAAAGTGAACAGTTCGGAGATCGAATAAGTGATAAGTACAGTGTTAAGTAGTGAATTATAGTGGTTGAAAGGGATAATTAGCATTGCAATTATGCGAACTAATTATTATAAATTAATTACTTTAAAATAAATCAGTGGTGCGTGTTGCTTGTGTTACAATTATTGAATTCACGCTTGGGGTGTAAACACGTAACAATAGTCTAAATCCAGATTTTTAAGATTCCAACCCTGTCGTGTTAATCGCCAAATGGTAATAACAAAACTTGTATAAAATTTAGTTATCTATAACTTTGGTTATTACCACGTTAACATGTCTTTATGAAGAGATCCTCTATCTATGGTTAAGGTCACAACTTTAACTGCTGAAAATTTGGTAATAAATCAGGGGAGGGGCATAGACTTTTAGTTAATGGCTAAATTTTTTGAATCTAGACAGACCTGGATATGCGACCTGATATTTAAAATCTATTTAAAGCATTCTATGCAATACTTTCATATAAGTGAGACAGACTCCAGAAAATAAAAATTTGCTTGTGTGTTTTGCAAATTGTTAAAAAAACCAAGGTATGAAGCACCCTGTGTATACCCCATATATAAATTTAGTTTTTCCAAATTATTGCTGACTGTTTTTGCCGGCTTTTAGTTTTTATGCGGTTTCAATTTTAGTCGTATACAATATACTTTCATCGAAGACAATCACTGTTTCACGTACTCTTTATGAAGTGCCGTTTCAACGTCTCTACGATGCCCTACGAGGACGTTAAACATGTAAAACCTGGGGGAGAGCAATCACGGGCGATATAACGCTATACAGAGTGCACAGAAATTCAGCTGGCATAAATTTCTAAAGGTGATTACTTTCTTATTTCGAGACTCTATATTATTATTTGCAATTGCATTCATATTCTGGTTACGGGGTGTTTAAAAAAGGTTTAAATGACGCATTTGTGGTACTAAAAGAATATTACTTTTTTTATAAAATACTAGATTTGATTTTTAACTATAAAGTATATTATATTACCAATTATTCGGTTATGATTTCATTCACAAATTTAATTCATAAAAGTTCACTTTCTGAATATTTTACTATGGAAATTTACGTTTGCAAAATAACAAGTTTATATTCAAGAACTATATATTTTCTGCGTTTATGCAATGACAAGAAACTTTCACTTCCATTATTTTTCATTTGATGTACTTATTAAGACTACTGTGTGCCTAATTTTGGACATGTAAAATGTTATAGTAATCTTTACCTTTTAAGTGATTATCTGAGATTTCTCACCAGCGATCTATTTGATTTTCTATGATTGTTTAATATCGATCCACCCACTTAATTACCTTGCGCTCACAAACTGTACAGGCCATCGGTCAGTACTGGGTTAATTAGCCCGTAAACTTGTTCGTATTAAGAAGGGTTTACTTTTCGTCGAATACTGAACCGGGACATCTCGTCTGTTTGATTTACATCTACCCATTCTGTTTTACGTTGTTGGACAGTCATACAAAATTTGGTAGACTGCTTGTTTTAATTATGATCAAAGGATTTTTCCTCAACATTCTATGATCTTTTACATGAATATTAATGCTCATTTCTCAACTTAATTTTTATAATGTACAAACATGACATGATTCTTGTCCTTTGTTTTGCATTCGATTCATTATTTGGCTATTGCTAACAACTTTTAATATAAATCATTATTGTCTAGCGATTGCTAGCAACTTTCTTTAATTAAAAACTATTATTACCTGGCGATTTCTAACAACTCTAATTATCAATTATCATTATCAGGCCATTGCCACAACTCTAATTACTATTAAAATAACACAGCATGCTTTTGTATCTCAGTTCTTGTTATTACATCAAAACACTCAGTATATCTATAGTAAGGTCATTACTATAGCGACGCAGATTTTTCTATTATAATATTTAGACAATTGTCTCAAATATTTGGATTACTTTTGATTTCATGTTCGACTATTGTTGCATCAATTTATATAAAATAAAATGGATTTTTTTTTACTATTTTTTCCCATCAATTATTGTCTTATTCTTTCACCTTTTCCTTTTCCGTCATATAAGTAATAAACTAAATAAATGGTTTTGTTTCAAAGCAAAATAGAAAACACACTTCAATTATAAATGGACAGTGCAATCTTGAGTAATAAAATACTACATAAATAATTTATATAATTAACTAGTTCTCTCAATTAATAGACAGTGTGTTCAAGTTTACCAGGTATTTCAATTAACAGAGTGATTAATTTTCTAAGGTATATAGTATCAGACAGAAGCACGTAATATTAAACTTTATATAAAAGAACCTAGGGTAAATTAAAAAAGGGTTACTACACACACACAACGAAATTTGGGTCCTACACTAACAAAACTAGACGATCACGCAAATGGCCAATCTTATTTGTTTATTCTTCAGATAAATAAATAGTAATTAAAATTACTGGTGACATCATTACCAGTATTTTATGCGTAATAAAACCACATACCCTATAAGAGTTTCGCTGGTGCCGTGACCAGGATTTTATTTGTAATTAATTGGGATGGGATTAAATCATTTTAGGTAGTAGAATAGGAGAGATATGGACACATATTTTTATTTATATTACTAACATCTTTAGTTTTCCATAAATTTGGGGTTTTCAAATCGGAATATATTCAGTTAATATTTCACTTGTCTACTCCATATCTTCCACAGAAATATCCCTCAACTCACAATATCAAAACAAATACGAACAAATGAATCTTTACGGTTCTGTAATCTTAAGCTCCTTTTCACACTGGGCGATTTAGCAGCGTGATTTAGTAGTGCGGCTGAGTGAAAGGATATGCGGCTAAATCGCGCGGTTCTAATCTGAAGACACGTTTCGTCGTATTCCTCTTGAAACCTAATATTTTTATTAGGATGTGCGCTCTGAATGGTATTTTAGTTACCAATTACTAGAAACGCAATAAAGTGTTTATAGCAGATACCCATTATTAAAACAGAGGAGTGCCGCATAATGGGTACCTTCACCGGTATCTGCTATAAACACTTTATTGCGTTTCTAGTAATTGGTAACTAAAATACCATTCAGAGCGCACATCCTAATAAAAATATTAGGTTTCAAGAGGAATACGACGAAACGTGCCTTTGTGCATTTTAACATCTATCGTTCCTCTAGTTGACTTTATTTGTCACATTTGCCTTAGTCGAGGCTTCTTAAAGTGTTTGTGGCAAATGCCGTTGGAGGGACCTATTTGTACTATTTGTAGGTCGCCGATATGGTGTTACTTGCAATATATAACATCAGGAGACCGCAGCATGGTCAGTGTCTGGGTCTGCTCTGTACTGATGAGAGCCAAAAGCTCGAAACCGGTCTGCAGATGACTCTGGACATTGCCGATGCTGCGGAACTCCTCTGTTTTAATAATGGGTACCTTCACCAGTATCTGCTATAAACACTTTATTGCGTTTCTAGTAATTGGTAACTAAAATACCATTCAGAGCGCACATCCTAATAAAAATATTAGGTTTCAAGAGGAATACGACGAAACGTGCCTTTGTGGTGCATTTTAACATCTATCGTTCCTCTAGTTGACTTTATTTGTCATATATATATATATATATATATATATATATATATATATATATATATATATATATTGTTCTGTTCTACTTTTATTGAACTTCATAATTTGCAGTACTAATCAAACTTTAACTTGTTTATTTCCAATAGATAAAAAAACTTTAAAACCAAAAGATCAAATTAAAACCTCTTACCTTTTGATTCGAAAGTATGTCAAAATATTTAATGGGCCGGCTAGCTTATCTTTCCCTTCAGGAGCAGGTTCAAATTCAGTTCCTATTTAAAATTAAATTTTTATTAAAGTAAAATTTTTAATCTGATATAAATAATTTATTTTCTTTGATATTTAGATATTTTAGTTTTATAACAGGTTCGAAAGTCTAATACACTATTTAAATTTTAATATACAACCTTGTCCAAAAATTAAATACACAAAAACCTTCCTTCTTCGTAGCTACACGCTTCTCTTTCCAAATCCAGCAATTCTCCTTTCATTAATTCTTCACCTTATCTCGTCCTTATCTCCTCTGCAACTCCAATCCACAATAACACCTCTACCTTCTTATTTACAGTCTATTTTTCTCTTCTTCGCTGATCTCCACAATTTCTGACTTTCAATTCAATTTCAAAATTATTAATCCTTGTTTATTATTTTTCTTCTTCACTCCCTAATTTTCACTTGTTCTTTTTTTTCTTAAATTTGTTTTTCCAATTTTACAACCTCTCTTTTATCTGTTGTTTGTTGTTCTATATAATTAAATATCAAAGTATCCAAAATAAACAAAACAAAACACCATATGAATTTTGATTAATTTCATTCCAAACATAACCTAACTTAAACCTCCTTGTCTTTCTCCAGGAAAACATTTACCAACTATAAAATAAAATTTCCTACTTAAAAGAAAAGTCATAATGACTTAAATGTCAGAAATTATTTCAACAATAACTTAATAACTACTAACATAGATGCCAGTATCAAACTTACTGTTGACATCAAATAAAAACTTTAAAACTATTAAAACAACTCTAAACAAATATTAACATTCTAAAACACATACCTTTCGGATCTTTAGCTAATTTAAATAAATTTTGAAAACCATCTAAAGGAAATAAACAAATTCAAACCCTGATTCGGCAAATAACACAAATATGCAATCTTCGTAATCGTCCAATATGCAAATACATCGCATTCCCTCCCCAAATTACAAGCTTTTACTTATGTAAAACTGTTTAATTTTATTCAATTATGCCGTATTTGCAAAATACTGTATTTATCATCAGTTGTGTTGTGTTTTCTTTATGTGTTTTAATTTGTCAAATATTTCTTTAATCTGTCGTTGTCAAAATACGTCGCATTGTCAGCTAAAATTTTTCTAGGAGTGCCTACAGTTTTAAAATATTTAGAAAGTATTCTACAAACCGTATTTGTATTACGTCTTTTTGTGGGATATACCTTTGTGAGTTTTTGTAATGCGTTTTTTAATAATAATTTGACTTAACTGGAATACAATTAATAACTTTAATTATAATAATGTTAAATTTTATATCATTAAACTCTGGAAATCCGTTCGAATATGAACCCATGTCAACTCCCGCACATGAGTATCATAATGAGAATAAACATTTTGTTTGGACCTTGGATATTTTAAAATTAAAATTGACCATATGTGGTAACTTCACCATTCATATACCTTTGGAGAACTGACGCGTCTCCGCACGTATTACATTTTCAATTATCATTTATAATCATATTTATTTTCATATATGTTCCGGTAACTCTTGACCGTTTTATATAATTCATTATTTATTTATTCCGCACTTAAAACTACATTTCCCTTGGTCCAAACAAAATATCTCTGCACAATATAACATCAAACGCTGAGGGCAGGCATAATGACCAACTCGTCTCCATTGCCATTGCTCTCAAATATCAAATTACAACGATCTTTATTTACATTACCCTTTACTACGTCATTACATATTATTTCAAATTTATATCCACGCTTATTTATCACTAGTATATTTTTCATTATATCCCACAAATCCAAATTATCTTTATTAGATCCGTGTTTGTATATAGTGTAAATTCCGTATAAAATTCCCTATTCATGTCCCTTTCCGTATTTCTCTTATTGCTCCTGTTCCAATTATTTCCAGTGCAAAATTTCTTCCTCGTCTTGAAGTTTTTGTGTTTTCTTTTTCCAAATATTTTGAGTTTACTTTCATCTACTATCAACTTGTGTACATAACTTTCAGCTATTCTCGGTTTGTAATTTATTAACAACATATAATTTTGTAACAATTTTCTTACTAGATTTTCACATTTAGTAGTACAATTTATCTCCAACCTTTTAGGCATTCTATAATTATTCATTTCACATGTAGGCTTATATTTTTCATCATTTAAATCATTTAAATTATTAGTATTACAATTACCTATATAACCCACTATGTTTAACTCATTTTTATTAAATATTTTCACCGCAGTAACTTTTAAAACTTGGGACTTTTCCCCAAAATCTATTTTTGCCTTAAGTCGTGATAAAATATCTTCACCAATTATGACATCAAAACTCAAATTGTCAACAATTACAAACTCGCCTCTAAAACGTATCTCTTTTACTTCAAAATCTAAATTTATGATTTTATTGCATCCTGTGAATTTCTTACCATTTGCATGTACTAATTTAATTTTTGAAATCTTAGTACAATTTTTTTGATATAACTCTTTTTTACTATCTATTATCTTTCCATTTATTAAACTGATTTCTGATCCCGTATCAATCAATGCTTTTAAATTTATTTCATTAACTTTAATGTTGATGATTGGTAAATTACTAATTCTATTATTATCTAAATTTGATTCATTCTCAATACCTATAAATTCTCGCATATGTCCGTATGTCGTTATTCCAATTAAAACTTCCCTGTCTAAAAAGTTTCCCTTGGAAAATGTGAATTTACCTCTGCTATCGTCTTAATTTTATTCATGTCATTCTGTTGATCAGATCTGACATTTGTATTATTTACCTGTGCATATCTTACTGAATCGCGTTTATTATCATACCTATTCTGTTCTTTATTATAATTATCATTACCGTTGTACCTCCTATTTTCAATCTCTACCTTTATTTTGATTATTAAAATTTCTACTGTCATAATTTTTTTGATAATTATTATTGTACCCATTTTGTTGTCTATTTGCATAATAATATTGTCTGTTGAAATTTTGGTCATTACCATCGGTTTGGTTGTATGTTTTTCTATTAAATGATTTATAATTTTTATTCCATCCCATATGTAGATCATCGATCACTCTCAAGCACTCATTCAAGCCATCTAATGTCGTAATGCGTTGTGTAATAATTACTTGGTGGATGTAATCAGAAAAATGTCTTGCTAGATATTTAATCATTTCATTTTCCGTCAAGTTTGGCTCTAAGAATTTAATATTATACATTTTACGCATGACATAATTTTCCCTAGACATACCACTATTTTCTGAATATTTTCCATTAAATAAATTGAAACGAATTTTTTCCTCACAATGTTCAGACCAATAATTTTTTAATAATAACTTTTCAAATTATTCTAAAGTTTCAAATTCAGATTCTACAATTTGATACCAAATTTCGGCTTCACCTTTTAATGAATTTTGAATTTCATGTTTTAAATTGAAATTTAAATTTATAGTTTTTAGATATTGCCTTAAACGTTCTAAAAATACTTTTGGGTGGATTCTGGAATCACCATAGAATTGATTTACCAGTGTATGATGTGGTGTAGCATATGTGTTAAATATAGGTGTGTATGTGTCCTTCAATATCTTTGTATTCTGTTCGATCTTACCATCCTGTTCTTTTAATTGTGTTTTGATTATATCTTCTTGTTTTTTTCATGCGTATATCTATTTCATTCATACCATCTACTATAACATGTTCTACTTCTACTCTTACTTCTTTTTTAAATTCACTTATCTCTTCATAAACCTTTTCTACCTTTTCTTCTACTTTCTTAATTTTCTGGTCCACTTTATTGTGTAACTCTACCATACTCGTTTCCAATTTCCTATTGTTCTCATCCATTTTTTTGTTCATATCTTGTTTGCTTTCTTCAAATTTATTGTCCATTTTGCTGTTGATTTCATCAAATTTATTATTCATGTCTTGTTTGCTTTCTTCAAATTTATTATTCATTTCTTGTGTGTTGTTTTCGTCCATTTTTTTATTATTTTCATCAAAATTTATTATTCATGTCTTGTTTGTTTTCGTCCATTTTTTTGTTACTTTCATAAAATTTATTATTCATGTCTTGTTTGTTTTCGTCAAATCTGTTCGCTATCATGTTCATTAATTGTATAAATTTATCATCATTTTGTGTTTGTTGGGATGTATCACCTTGTCGATAAGTTTCTGGTGTTTGATTTTTATTCTCCATTTTTGTTTGTTTTCCTGATCTTAATTTCATACAAATACCACACAATTAAGAATTAATACTTTATATACCCTTGATAAATGCAATTGTTATTGAATTTTAAAACTATGTACCACAATCAACAGTTCACAAACTTTCACCAAGACTGCACACTTTATCAAATCAACAATTTTACAATCGCCACGCGTTGGGCGCCAAATGTGCTGTTCTACTTTTATTGAACTTAATAATTTGCAGTACTAATCAAACTTTAACTTGTTTATTTCCAATAGATAAAAAAAAACTTTAAAACCAAAAGATCAAATTAAAATCTCTTACCTTTTGATCCGAAAGTATGTCAAAATATTTAATGGGCCGACTAGCTTATCTTTCCCTTCAGGAGCAGGTTCAAATTCAGTTCCTATTTAAAATGAAATTTTTATTAAAGTAAAATTTGTAATCTGATATAAATAATTTATTTTCTTTGATATTTAGATAATTTAGCTTTACAACAGGTTCGAAAGTCTAATACACTATTTAAATTTTAATATACAACCTTGTCCAAAAATTAAATACACAAAAACCTTCCTTCCCTTCTTCGTAGCTACACTCTTCTCTTTCCAAACCCAACAATTCTCCTTTCATTAATTCTTCACCTTATCTCGTCCTTATCTCCTCTGCAACTCCAATCCACAATAACACCTCTACCTTCTTATTTACAGTCTATTTTTCTCTTCTTCGCTGATCTCCACAATTTCTGACTTTCAATTCAATTTCAAAATTATTAATCCTTGTTTATTATTTTTCTTCTTCACTCCCTAATTAATTTTCACTTGTTCTTTTTTTTTCTTAAATTTGTTTTTCCAATTTTACAACCTATCGTTTATATATATATATATATATATATATATATATAAAAAACAAATTTATACCAGTATCCTGGATTGATTATGGTTGAGGTGACTGGTTCTGGGACAGCAATCCAGGCCCACAATTGTCTCTTGTTGCAAGAATGAATTCTATAGTTTCCTTGGCAATTTACGTCTCTCCATGAAATGGGGTGAAAGTTGTAGGAAAATTAACCAACTATGTGGTTTAATGAAAAGATAACGAAATGTTATCTCTGAAAGATAAACTGTGTAAAAACTATGCAGGAATGTAGAAGAAGTATCTCAGAATTTTAGTATCTAAGAATATAAGCATCGAAGCATGTAAATGTCTAAGCATGAATGCATGTACAAAATTTAAGCAAGTTAAAAGTACATATATAAGCAAGTTAGCTGCACTAAAATAAGCAAGTTAGCTGCACGAAAATAAGCAAGTTAGCTGCACGAAAGCTGATTTCATAAAAACTATAAATTGCCAAGAAAATGAAAAGGAAAGAGAAAAATATTTTTAAAACCATGTGGTAGATATAGTATTTTAACTACTTATTAAATTAAAAAGAATTGACTTTCAATTCAAATTTATTTTAAAAATAATTGAAATTATATCAAAGGCAAAATTTGAAGATTAATTAAAAATTTTTAATGAGTATAATGAAATTACCTGTATATTAAACACTTTGTAACTGGGATATAAAAATTGTAATATCAAATACTGAAGTCCACAGTTAAAAATTATATACGTTTGAATCAGTACAAAGGCTGCAAGCAAATGACTTCCTGGTGAGTTTTACTGATAAGGTATACTTTTTGTCCTGTTTACTGGAAAACAACGCTACCAAAAAAATATGAGAAATCTAATTCCCTAATTAAATTGAAAGCTATAAAAATATAGAAATAGTACAGGTATGGCCATCTGTCAATGGCCGAGTTAAGCGCAACAACTTGCAGGTCGCAACTTTACAATTTCCTTCACTCACAACGAAAATAGTGGGCATATGATCGATAAAAGGAATCTATAATAAAAGTTTTTGTTCCATACCAATGCCTTTGCCACAGTTTTTAATTTCTATTTTATACATAACCACAAATATGAACAGATGTAAATAAATAGTAAAACGTATTGATAACTCAGTAAATAAATTTATTTTACATCTTATATATAGAATGAGAAAAGGTAAGGAAAATAACCATATGTACCCCATAGTAAACAAAAATTGAAAAATAATTCATGTAACTAAATTTTGTAGACAAATTGTTATTGTTTCCTTGGATGCTGTGTAGAACGAAATACATAATAGTGTAGAATATGACCGAGTTCCTAAGATATAAAATTAAGTACATAAAACAGTGTGAAATGGTTTAGCAGTTATACAAATAAAATTCTGTTAGTTGAAAACAGTTTCACTTATAAAAACTGAATCCAAAAATGTTATACAGGTCGTGCTAAAAATCCACAAAACACTAGCTTTTAAATAAAACTGTTAAATGGACATAGGCCATGTAACATATTCTATGAGATAATATGGCACTATAGTAGAGTTGCTGAAACTCGAAGTTGTGACGAGTTCGTCACTTTGTTATTGAAATTTGCTCTTTTTATTTGCTAATACCTAATGTTATTTATTATTTCAAAAGAGTAATTTGTGATTTTAATATAAGAGCTCTCAGCTCTTATATATATCTTAATACTTCTTGTGTATCCGTATCAATTAATTAAGGTCTTAATTTTACATTTACACTACTTTACCTACGATAAATTTGGAAATACATTTCATTTAACAGCGAATTTAGTGTTGAATTTTAAAATTTGAAAAAATAAAATTTTGTGAATGTACTAAAAATGTATATTCCAGTAAAATATGTTTTCTTGTCGTTGTAGGTTCGCTAGTGGTGACAACTTGGAAACAAGAAATGGCGATAAACTATTGGATGCAATATCAGACAATAGCCCTTGTAAAAAATCTATCAACTCTCTGAGAGAGAATTCAACAGACTGCTGCAGTGAGACTTGGAAAACGTCAAGCACTTCCTGTCCTTGTATAGAGAACTTGGCAAATTCTGCAGTCACTTTAGCTCAATCCCAGCTGTCGATGTTTACCAAAGATGAAAGAAATATTAGATCTACCAAACCTTCGTATAATAGTGTACCTACTCTATGTTATCGTCTATCTTTACCACCTGATCCTACAATACATACTATTTCTGCACCTGCAAGTCCCCGAAAACAAGATTTACTGTTATCTAAGTTTCCAGAATGCGAAGAAGTTGTCCCCTGGGCTGATTGCACACCTTTACTAAAGATAACGAAACTACAAGATTCTGAAACAAGTGTGTAAACAATAACTGTTTCATATTTGTAACAAATTACTGTGTATGTTCTCTTCTAAGATTTGTGGTTGTTGAAAGAACATTATTATTAATATTTAAAGAAAGCAACATATGAAAATTATTACATACATATGTTATGTTATTACATACATATCGTATTTATTGATTTTATTTTGTTTTGCACGTTTGGTAATAGACTGATATCATTTTGATGTGTTTCTTTAATGATCGACATCACGTAACGAATGAATTACACATTTGTAATTTGATATTTGATGAATGTGGTGGGATTTGTATTATATTTTTTAGGCCCACTCGCATATATTGAGCTTTCTTCAAAATCAACAGATACCATTATTGTGGCAATTGTAACGTTGCATTTTAAACACTATTCAATCGAACTTTGGCTGTTCCACGTTTATACGAGAGGGTCTTATGCGTAGTTTGTTATCCAGAATTAATTTTAGATGGTGCTGCTTATAAAATGTAACTAAACGGTCAGTAGCCATGCTAAACAATTTATTACCTGAACGTGACATTTTCTTTACCATCCCTTCGTGATCCACGTATGTGTGCATGTAGATACACATATGAGTGGTACCCAGATATGTTGCTTTAACTGCGACGCACACCTGACTGATACTAAACCAAAGGACATAATACATGGTCGAATAGGCTGCATATCCGGAAGTTAGCCTATCTTCTGGTTACAGGAGATTATGAACTATCGCTATCGCGGCTCAAAACGTACGTATCCAACAATCTCAAAAAAATCCTGGTATGGCCAACTATCCCCTTAAATACCTCTCCCTAAATTATATCTTCCTATTTTAGATATGTATCTCATGCTTCTTCAAGAACTGGTAGTTGAAGGAAAATTATTTCTGCGCCTAAACCTGAAAAACCTAAAAAAGATCCTGCCAGCTAGACTCCTTGACAAAAATACTTAAATCCTTAATTTTCTCTCTTATCTGATGATTGTTGCAGATAGGAAAGTTTTGACTCATGCTTTGGCATGATTTTCAATATGAATTGTGGTCAAACCATTCCAAAATCGTTGATTTGAGCATAAATTCATTCAGAAAAGCAGAAAATAAAAATGAGAATTTGGAAAATCTATTCACAAATTACCGATAAAGAGCAGATCTAAGCCCATTTCCGTATACGAGAATATTGTATTTCTCCCAAAATGAACACAATTTTATCTATATCAAATTACAATGGTCCTCCACAGTACTTTTCTCGGAGGCAACCGGCCAACCACGGTGCTAAGCGATGATTTCCAGCTATGGCCCTTTGGTCAGTTTAACCATGATACAATATATCACGGTCGTGCATTTCGATACATAATATATATCGCGCTACTGGTCGCGAGGACATTTACGTCAGAGGCAGCGGGGGTTCTTTTGATTACGGTCGTCTTATCTGGGTTATAGAAATTCGTAAACCTGTTAGATACTAACTGCATCTACAACTTTCAGTTTATTTTCGCCTGCCCCGTCTATACATTTTTATTTCTAAATTAGTCTTTCTGTTGCTATAATACCCATACATCAGGAGGAGAGGAGGAATCAGGCGAGGGAGTGGGTGGTTGAAAGAGTTCATCCTTTCTATTTTAATTGTTTCTGTTCAAAGTATGAGGAGCGAGGGGAGTCCTAAAAGTGTCCGCAAATTGGACTATTAACCACCGATTAACAACACATTAGGAGGATTGCCAAGTTTGTCAATCTTTCTTAAGTCTTGTTTCTTTTCTTCCTCCCCCCAACGTACCGTTCGGTGCGCTTACACCCTTTTGCACCCCCCCCCCCGATCAGTATTCTAAAATAGGGCAAGATTTCTCTTAGGCCAGAAAAAGACACACTTCATTGCATTAGTAAGAGAAAGAAAAAAGAAATGAAGAGGGCACATCAGTTATTACAAAGAGAAATAAAATAGGCCCCAAGAAGGTCAACACTTCTTCCTTGCGAATGAACACAAGTCAGTTAATCAGTAATTATAAATTTATTTAAATTAACGATACATACCGGGCACACATACACAACAAGCCTCGTGGTAGTTGATGGGCTAGACGGGGTGGGGGCCACATGAATTAAATTAAAAAAACTAAACTTCTTTCGTCATAGTCTTCACACGCCAATCTCGATCCGGGTTTACAAAATTCCAACCAAGAAGTGCGTGAAGTACTTGGGGGGGGGTCAGACTGGGCCAATGACTGACGTTTAACACGCATATAAATGAGACAGTATGGACGGTCTACTCCCTGTTTAGGAGTTTGCATCCGCTCATGGTCAGGGGTAGGAGATTTAACCAACAAAATAAAAAAATTTGTACACAATGGTGGTCAGATCATCCATCACATACGCTGCGTCGATGTAGTGCAGCACGTCGGATAAAAAACTAAAGATGCTTGAGCCCAAATTATGTGCCTCATATCTAATTCTGGAAGGTACATTGCCCTCAGAGACCTATACGGGCTTTGTCACGACATAACACCAATACCGGACTACATCCAGGACATCTCTCAAAAATTCTATTCTTTCAAGCTGGGCGACAGTCCGCTAACAAGAAATATATAACAAATTGGACAGCATAATATAATGCACCATTTCGGATAAAACACACCCTACCATATCAGACGTTATCGATTTTCCGGCAACCTCTGTAGCCAAACTTCACCAACTATAATTTCCGCTCACCATATCCACCTTTACTGATATTTGATACCGTTTGAGTCTTAAAATCCATCCTGTCCCCCTCTTCTTTTCTGTTTGTTTCCTTTTATCCCGTTTGTTTCTTGTTTTCCTTTAGTACATTGTTGTCTCTAAATTCATTTCCATTCAAAATTTTCAACAAAAAACCAAAATTCTCGAAAAAACAAAAATTTTACTCGGTTTAAACCAGCCTATGCGCAGCTCGGCGTTTTCGCACCTCGGGGAAGGCTCGTCATTTAGGTTGAGGTGTCAGCATCAATTAAATGGTGCAAAGTGAGTTTTAAGAAACG
Organism: Leptura quadrifasciata; assembly: GCA_963675555.1. Classification (NCBI taxonomy): domain Eukaryota; kingdom Metazoa; phylum Arthropoda; class Insecta; order Coleoptera; family Cerambycidae; genus Leptura; species Leptura quadrifasciata. The sequence goes on from OY776677.1 coordinate 73,356,698, forward strand.
TGTAGTTCTTAAGTTTTATAAAATCTATTTTTTAGATATATGTAATTTTAACACCTTTAATAAAGTGAAGTGAAATATATTTTGAATATCTTTAACGAAATCAGTTAGAAAACAAAGAAAAATGCACAAACATAAATGAAGAGGGAATAGTATTGAAATACAGATAAGAGGAATATTTGTTACAATTTATTGTATACAAGAAATTTTATTAATAAAATATCAAACACATCCAGTTTGAAAGCATAGGAGCGAATTCAATTCCTTGTGCATAGAAGAGATCGCCCGTACAGTTTCCTTCAGGCAGGTGTTAGATGTCCAGTCTAACTTCCAAGTACGTCCGCAACATTTAGTGGGGATTTGATCACTTTTGATTGCCTCTGGTCGAAATCGATGTAACAACTTTGTTATCGATGAAATGGTACATGATGGCAATTGTTTCCGACCATAACCATGCATGAACTAAGGCGGGTCGAATTTTTTCAACATAAATAATGTTCCACATTATACATAATAATGTTCCATACCCAACGTGACGCTAAAAACTTCTTACAATTAAACGATTTTAAAACATATTACAGACTTAATATACGTCTCCACGCGACAGGTGAGTCATATCCGTCTGCACATTACCTTAAAAGATACAAATAAAAACCGCTGCCCAAGGAATCACTACTTCCACATCCAGATTTTGTAACCAAGTCTTATACACACTAAGTCCCAATGTAATATTTTATTCCCTTTAATACTAGAGTGGGGGCGATAGAGGGGGTGGCAAATGTAAAAAAATAGAAGCCTTTAGTTCTCGTATAAACACTAAATCCCAATTTAATTTTTTACTCCCTTTATTAATGAAGTGGGTGTAGCAATGGGAGTGGTAGAGGGGGTAGCTAACGCCACAAAATTTTTTTCAGACGTTTCGTTCTTGTATACACACTAAATCATATTTTAATTTTTTTTTACTCCTTTTTCTTAATAGTATGGGGGTGGTATTGGGGGTGACAGTGGGGGTGGGGAGTGGCTGTTGCCAAAAAAAATTTTGAGACCTTGACTCTTCGTACGTGCCCTAAATTGCAATTTTATGGACTCTTACCTGCTTGCCTTGCCTATTTACCCTTATTTACTCCATTTACCCCGAACCCGTCAACGGAATTAGATCAAAATACAATCTAGTTCCAGATCTCGTTACAATACATAAGTGTACCAAATTTCAAATCAAGTCAAGTCTGGTCGATAGCCGAGTAGGTTAAAGCGCGAGGTGGCAATCGCGATTAATTACACGGACATTGCACCACCGGGTTCGAATCCTGGCTCCGGCACTGTCGGAGGAAATGGTCGTAGGTCCGCGATTTTTCAATGTGTAACCCCCTTCCGCACAAGCCTCTGGCTTCTGGAATTGGGGGTTGTCTAATTTCTGTGGTGTTTATTATTATTTATTATATTATTAACGGTTCCAAAGTAAACGTGCGCACAAAAAAGTTACTGAAAGACCGACAGACAGACAGATCGACTGACAGGAATTTTTTTTGCTCAAATTTAAAATCTCGACGTTTCATGATATTTTAAGCCTATTTCAACAAAAAAAAATGCGTTACTATACTTCCACTGAACGTGGAAGCATTAAAGTCTGAAATTTTCTATCTATATGTTTATCTCTGTCGGTTTCTACTTTACATGCGAAGATGGGAATTTCGCACGAATATTCGCCAAAAAATGAAATCTAGTCAAGATTCCCCTCCCCTAAATTTAAGATTCTGCGAATTCCCTAGAACTTGAGCTTATGTTTACTGGTAACATTCTCATTTAATCTAATCAATCACAATAATATTCGCAATTCGCAGTTCACGGCTATATGAACTAGGCTTTAGGACGCTTGCGAATGTTGAATTACAATTGAATTCTGTAAGACTGTAAGTACTTAATTCCTTTTGCAATCACACAGTAAATAAATGACTAGCAAGCTGGATCGCTCAGCCGATCTTCCGTAAAGGCAAGAAATAAAAAAATATATTTTTTTAAACTTGCTTTTCTTAAACCCGTACTAAAGAGTGAAAATGATTGCAAGAAAAGCAAGGTGTGCGCACTTTGTATGATTGTACTCGTGATGCGTACGCCTTGCTTTTTTGCAATTCTTCTTTACTTTTTAGTGCGATTTAAAGAAAAGTAAGTTTAAAAAATATATATTTTCTACTTTTTAGTCATACTTTAATTATTTATAACGTATAGAACCAATTTCTATAAATCAATTAATTGGAGCTGGGTTCCGAGGTATAAACCTAACGGGATTCCATTATGCCTAATATCATACTATTTTTTACGGAAAAAAACGGACGTAGAAGTCTCTAATTAGCCGAGAAACCTTTTGTGTTGTAAGTTTTGCCGGAGGTGCCGGTTGGACAGTATATAATAATAATAATAAACGTCTTTATCTAATCAATTTTCACCCTCGTGCCCCCTACGTGTGGATATTTCCAAAAGTGACGATGGAATACTGTATTGTCATCCAACCTTAGTAATTGTCCAAATTTCATCAGTCGATTATGTCAGGAAGTGTGTTAAATAAAGGATGCAAGATTAGAACACACACATGAAAACTACATTGTGAGTTAAAGAAAAGCAAGTAAAAGGGTTAGCACTTGTCGCGCTGGTAGTCGAATGTTTATGATATTATTATATTTCAGTACATTATTATTATTATTTTCTAGTTTTTATTGCTTTGTTTACTTATTTTCCATATAAGGGAAGCCCATTCCCCCGAAATATGATTATTTTGCACTAGATGGAATTATTTTACTTTCTAAATGCACTATTACATTTATATTAATGGATCAAAAATAGCCTACATGTCATATTAATCTTGTTAAGTACAGTCAGTTTAGCATTGTAACGAAGCATTTTTTGTTACGGAAATCTGCATAAGATTTATATTTAATTGTATTCTATATAATTATGTATCTTGTTTTCTGTACCGCCCTAAGCGACTTACTGTATAGTATCCGAAACTATTCACTATTTAAATACCTGAATATTTATTTAAAAGCAACAAATATTTGTAAACGGAATTATTGTTTATTATTTGAAGTCATTAATTCAATAATTAGTTATCTGTGGCTGATTAAATTCGTTTCTTCTATGTAGTTGGTTAGAATAATTATTTGAAACTGATTCTAAGTAATAAGATATTTAAAATATTTTGTTTATACTAACTGATGCGCGTAATAATAATTTACCAGTATTTTTAATAAGTGAATACAGCCGTTCTCGCTGTATTGTATTCAATACAATGGGCCATGCGCGTTTCTAAAGCATGTGGAGATCCTCGCAATACCATGAGTGGGAACGTGGCTATAAAATTTACCGTAGTGGCCTGTAAAATCAGAATTCGTTCCAATTCTCGAAGCCACCAGTTGACTACTATCTGCCCAGGGTCCACCGTAAAGAGTAAGAAAACTAGTGCATAATATATCACGGTCGTGCATTTCGATACATAATATATATCGCGCTACTGGTCGCGAGGACATTTACGTCAGAGGCAGCGGGGGTTCTTTTGATTACGGTCGTCTTATCTGGGTTATAGAAATTCGTAGACCTGTTAGATACTAACTGCATCTGCAACTTTCAGTTTATTTTCGCCTGCCCCGTCTATACATTTTTATTTCTAAATTAGTCTTTCTGTTGCTATAATACCCATACATCAGGAGGAGAGGAGGAATCAGGCGAGGGAGTGGGTGGTTGAAAGAGTTCATCCTTTCTATTTTAATTGTTTCTGTTCAAAGTATGAGGAGCGAGGGGAGTCCTAAAAGTGTCCGCAAATTGGACTATTAACCACCGATTAACAACACATTAGGAGGATTGCCAAGTTTGTCAATCTTTCTTAAGTCTTGTTTCTTTTCTTCCTCCCCCCAACGTACCGTTCGGTGCGCTTACACCCTTTTGCACCCCCCACCCCCCCCGATCAGTATTCTAAAATAGGGCAAGATTTCTCTTAGGCCAGAAAAAGACACACTTCATTGCATTAGTAAGAGAAAGAAAAAAGAAATGAAGAGGGCACATCAGTTATTACAAAGAGAAATAAAATAGGCCCCAAGAAGGTCAACACTTCTTCCTTGCGAATGAACACAAGTCAGTTAATCAGTAATTATAAATTTATTTAAATTAACGATACATACCGGGCACACATACACAACAAGCCTCGTGGTAGTTGATGGGCTAGACGGGGTGGGGGCCACATGAATTAAATTTAAAAAAACTAAACTTCTTTCGTCATAGTCTTCACACGCCAATCTCGATCCGGGTTTACAAAATTCCAACCAAGAAGTGCGTGAAGTACTTGGGGGGGGGTCAGACTGGGCCAATGACTGACGTTTAACACGCATATAAATGAGACAGTATGGACGGTCTACTCCCTGTTTAGGAGTTTGCATCCGCTCATGGTCAGGGGTAGGAGATTTAACCAACAAAATAAAAAAATTTGTACACAATGGTGGTCAGATCATCCATCACATACGCTGCGTCGATGTAGTGCAGCACGTCGGATAAAAAACTAAAGATGCTTGAGCCCAAATTATGTGCCTCATATCTAATTCTGGAAGGTACATTGCCCTCAGAGACCTATACGGGCTTTGTCACGACATAACACCAATACCGGACTACATCCAGGACATCTCTCAAAAATTCTATTCTTTCAAGCTGGGCGACAGTCCGCTAACAAGAAATATATAACAAATTGGACAGCATAATATAATGCACCATTTCGGATAAAACACACCCTACCATATCAGACGTTATCGATTTTCCGGCAACCTCTGTAGCCAAACTTCACCAACTATAATTTCCGCTCACCATATCCACCTTTACTGATATTTGATACCGTTTGAGTCTTAAAATCCATCCTGTCCCCCTCTTCTTTTCTGTTTGTTTCCTTTTATCCCGTTTGTTTCTTGTTTTCCTTTAGTACATTGTTGTCTCTAAATTCATTTCCATTCAAAATTTTCAACAAAAAACCAAAATTCTCGAAAAAACAAAAATTTTACTCGGTTTAAACCAGCCTATGCGCAGCTCGGCGTTTTCGCACCTCGGGGAAGGCTCGTCATTTAGGTTGAGGTGTCAGCATCAATTAAATGGTGCAAAGTGAGTTTTAAGAAACGTGTAGTTCTTAAGTTTTATAAAATCTATTTTTTAGATATATGTAATTTTAACACCTTTAATAAAGTGAAGTGAAATATATTTTGAATATCTTTAACGAAATCAGTTAGAAAACAAAGAAAAATGCACAAACATAAATGAAGAGGGAATAGTATTGAAATACAGATAAGAGGAATATTTGTTACAATTTATTGTATACAAGAAATTTTATTAATAAAATATCAAACACATCCAGTTTGAAAGCATAGGAGCGAATTCAATTCCTTGTGCATAGAAGAGATCGCCCGTACAGTTTCCTTCAGGCAGGTGTTAGATGTCCAGTCTAACTTCCAAGTACGTCCGCAACATTTAGTGGGGATTTGATCACTTTTGATTGCCTCTGGTCGAAATCGATGTAACAACTTTGTTATCGATGAAATGGTACATGATGGCAATTGTTTCCGACCATAACCATGCATGAACTAAGGCGGGTCGAATTTTTTCAACATAAATAATGTTCCACATTATACATAATAATGTTCCATACCCAACGTGACGCTAAAAACTTCTTACAATTAAACGATTTTAAAACATATTACAGACTTAATATACGTCTCCACGCGACAGGTGAGTCATATCCGTCTGCACATTACCTTAAAAGATACAAATAAAAACCGCTGCCCAAGGAATCACTACTTCCACATCCAGATTTTGTAACCAAGTCTTATACACACTAAGTCCCAATGTAATATTTTATTCCCTTTAATACTAGAGTGGGGGCGATAGAGGGGGTGGCAAATGTAAAAAAATAGAAGCCTTTAGTTCTCGTATAAACACTAAATCCCAATTTAATTTTTTACTCCCTTTATTAATGAAGTGGGTGTAGCAATGGGAGTGGTAGAGGGGGTAGCTAACGCCACAAAATTTTTTTCAGACGTTTCGTTCTTGTATACACACTAAATCATATTTTAATTTTTTTTTACTCCTTTTTCTTAATAGTATGGGGGTGGTATTGGGGGTGACAGTGGGGGTGGGGAGTGGCTGATGCCAAAAAAAATTTTGAGACCTTGACTCTTCGTACGTGCCCTAAATTGCAATTTTATGGACTCTTACCTGCTTGCCTTGCCTATTTACCCTTATTTACTCCATTTACCCCGAACCCGTCAACGGAATTAGATCAAAATACAATCTAGTTCCAGATCTCGTTACAATACATAAGTGTACCAAATTTCAAATCAAGTCAAGTCTGGTCGATAGCCGAGTAGGTTAAAGCGCGAGGTGGCAATCGCGATTAATTACACGGACATTGCACCACCGGGTTCGAATCCTGGCTCCGGCACTGTCGGAGGAAATGGTCGTAGGTCCGCGATTTTTCAATGTGTAACCCCCTTCCGCACAAGCCTCTGGCTTCTGGAATTGGGGGTTGTCTAATTTCTGTGGTGTTTATTATTATTTATTATATTATTAACGGTTCCAAAGTAAACGTGCGCACAAAAAAGTTACTGAAAGACCGACAGACAGACAGATCGACTGACAGGAATTTTTTTTGCTCAAATTTAAAATCTCGACGTTTCATGATATTTTAAGCCTATTTCAACAAAAAAAAATGCGTTACTATACTTCCACTGAACGTGGAAGCATTAAAGTCTGAAATTTTCTATCTATATGTTTATCTCTGTCGGTTTCTACTTTACATGCGAAGATGGGAATTTCGCACGAATATTCGCCAAAAAATGAAATCTAGTCAAGATTCCCCTCCCCTAAATTTAAGATTCTGTGAATTCCCTAGAACTTGAGCTTATGTTTACTGGTAACATTCTCATTTAATCTAATCAATCACAATAATATTCGCAATTCGCAGTTCACGGCTATATGAACTAGGCTTTAGGACGCTTGCGAATGTTGAATTACAATTGAATTCTGTAAGACTGTAAGTACTTAATTCCTTTTGCAATCACACAGTAAATAAATGACTAGCAAGCTGGATCGCTCAGCCGATCTTCCGTAAAGGCAAGAAATAAAAAAATATATTTTTTTAAACTTGCTTTTCTTAAACCCGTACTAAAGAGTGAAAATGATTGCAAGAAAAGCAAGGTGTGCGCACTTTGTATGATTGTACTCGTGATGCGTACGCCTTGCTTTTTTGCAATTCTTCTTTACTTTTTAGTGCGATTTAAAGAAAAGTAAGTTTAAAAAATATATATTTTCTACTTTTTAGTCATACTTTAATTATTTATAACGTATAGAACCAATTTCTATAAATCAATTAATTGGAGCTGGGTTCCGAGGTATAAACCTAACGGGATTCCATTATGCCTAATATCATACTATTTTTTACGGAAAAAAACGGACGTAGAAGTCTCTAATTAGCCGAGAAACCTTTTGTGTTGTAAGTTTTGCCGGAGGTGCCGGTTGGACAGTATATAATAATAATAATAAACGTCTTTATCTAATCAATTTTCACCCTCGTGCCCCCTACGTGTGGATATTTCCAAAAGTGACGATGGAATACTGTATTGTCATCCAACCTTAGTAATTGTCCAAATTTCATCAGTCGATTATGTCAGGAAGTGTGTTAAATAAAGGATGCAAGATTAGAACACACACATGAAAACTACATTGTGAGTTAAAGAAAAGCAAGTAAAAGGGTTAGCACTTGTCGCGCTGGTAGTCGAATGTTTATGATATTATTATATTTCAGTACATTATTATTATTATTTTCTAGTTTTTATTGCTTTGTTTACTTATTTTCCATATAAGGGAAGCCCATTCCCCCGAAATATGATTATTTTGCACTAGATGGAATTATTTTACTTTCTAAATGCACTATTACATTTATATTAATGGATCAAAAATAGCCTACATGTCATATTAATCTTGTTAAGTACAGTCAGTTTAGCATTGTAACGAAGCATTTTTTGTTACGGAAATCTGCATAAGATTTATATTTAATTGTATTCTATATAATTATGTATCTTGTTTTCTGTACCGCCCTAAGCGACTTACTGTATAGTATCCGAAACTATTCACTATTTAAATACCTGAATATTTATTTAAAAGCAACAAATATTTGTAAACGGAATTATTGTTTATTATTTGAAGTCATTAATTCAATAACTAGTTATCTGTGGCTGATTAAATTCGTTTCTTCTATGTAGTTGGTTAGAATAATTATTTGAAACTGATTCTAAGTAATAAGATATTTAAAATATTTTGTTTATACTAACTGATGCGCGTAATAATAATTTACCAGTATTTTTAATAAGTGAATACAGCCGTTCTCGCTGTATTGTATTCAATACATTGGGCCATGCGCGTTTCTAAAGCATGTGGAGATCCTCGCAATACCATGAGTGGGAACGTGGCTATAAAATTTACCGTAGTGGCCTGTAAAATCAGAATTCGTTCCAATTCTCGAAGCCACCAGTTGACTACTATCTGCCCAGGGTCCACCGTAAAGAGTAAGAAAACTTTAATATTATAATTAGCTAGTGCATTTATTATTTCGTATTTACTGATTGATAATTTTATACTTAGTTACCGAAATTTTACTACCTTTATTTTGACTGAAATTTTTACACTGTCTGAATATTCTCGGTATTTATTTCATTATTTCATATTTACTGATTGATAATTTTATACTGTCTGAGCATTCTGGATATTTATTTTATTATTTCATATTTACTGATTGAAATGTTTATACTTAGCTTATTAAATTTCACTGTTTATTTTCTGATTAAAAATTTTATACTGTGGATCTAAAAGTTTGTTATATATAATTCGCTTTCAATTCATATTTAACTATTTGAATATTTTACTTTAATATTTTTCACAATGTGACTACCTCTTGCCCTTACTTGTATTATTCAGGACCAGTGTCCCTCCAAGTTCCTACTTTCCCCCTGCATATCAGGACTTGTGTCCCTACAGCGTTCTCTCACATTTTCTTTATGGTCACATTATTGTTTGTTCGGGCTGAACCTTAGTAAAAAGACAAATTTAATTAATCTTTTATTTGAACAGTATATTGGATTCAAACAAAAATTTTTGCTTATTTTGCCGATACTTAATTCCCCGTACGATTAACATCATTAAGCACTAGCTAAATTTCCGGTCTGTTTTATAACCTGTTTTAATAATTCTGTTTGCTTCACATTTTCTGGTATCCGTACACTGTCTGTTTAACAATCATTTTATCATACACTCGCTAATTTCACCGTTTATACGCTTTTGCCGCTAATTTTACCGCTTATACGCTTTTGCCGCTGATATTACTATATTGCTTGCTACTCTCCCTCCACTGCCTATGCATATGTATATAAATTTGTGTTAATTTTGATTTTCCGTTTTATTTAGGACTGTTAACCATAGGATTACTGTAATATACTTATACATTATTGAATTTCTGCGTTTTACTGTTGTGTTTGTGAAAGTTTAATTTCCCTTATGACCCACTGGAATCGACAGATTCTTAACTGAGCTGCTTAGTCTCGCTTGTCGACTTTTGGGTAGTGTTGTTCAATCACCGCATACTTAAACTGGCGCCCGAGTAATAAATAAAAGCTCGAGTGTCAAAGTGACAACCTTATTTCTCGCACTGAACCAGAAAAAGAGCGTCACAGCATAATAAAATGACCTTTAGATTAAAATGATGTATTATTTAAAAGTGATGTCAAAATGACATCAGTCTATTACCAGGGTGATATTTAAAATAGAACAGACAATATATATATATATATATATATATATATATATTGGTGTTAAATTAGTATCTTAATGTGAATTGTCAGGTCAGATCAGTTTGTTTTTATTTTATGTTCTATCTCTATCTATATTCGCAATTCGCATTATGGTTGATTTACGAACCTACGGCGAACTGGCCAAGTCCGATCAAAATATAATATCGCTCAACCATAGGCGACTCACTGTACCTCGTAATGTATGTAAAATAGCATGCTAAATCGATGAACGTAAAGAGCTGTGAAATAACTTCCGTCCCGGTCATTATCCATTTGACATACGTCTTGTAAAGCATGCGGCCAACTTGTCGTGATTGTCATCTTCATCTGTAGCCATCCTTGTGGGATTTGTGAATTTAGGCGATCATCAGAAGTTTTCCCTTATTTTGGATATTGAGTTACTTTGTTGAACTAGTCTTGAGGGAAAATTGTCACTACTTAGTAGGATTTAGGCGACAAAACGATACGCATGCTTTCTCATTGTTCCTCGTTCACCTACTGATATGTGATTTTTGCTATTTTAGGCCGCTTACGCTTCCACTTCCCGCTCCCGGCACGCTGTTTATACCTACGATTCTGGATACGCTGCTGTACGTTGTTTCTGAATATCATTTTTGGTTTATTTCCTTATATCCGTCTGGGCACAATTCGAAGATCGCATTAGCCGCCATTTAGGACCACTCCACGGCCGTCAGTCATCTGATGCCAGACCACGTTACCGAGGGCCTACGGAATCTTCGAAAACCCTGTTCTATCTTTGAAGGCTCGATGCTGAAAATTTCAGTTGGTAAATACTGTATGTGAAACTTCATTTTTACCCATCTGATTTCATATTTTATTCACTGCATTCTACATTGAAAACAACATACCCTCTTGGAAAATTAATTGCTACTTATATATTTTTTAACATACTTAATTCAATTTAATCATCATTTCTGTACGCCAGCGGTAGTTACCAAACGTTAATCTATAATTTATATTTTAGTATTTTTATCTCATGGTATAACATAACCTACAAATTAGTACTGTGTGTCACGAGCATTGTTAAATTGAAATTTATAATCTGTCGCATGGTCAGTTGTCGCAGCAATAAAGTATTTGTATTGAGAGTCAGGTACTTTTATTTTATTGTCACGCCAGGAAAAGAGACAGCAGCTACTAATTCATCCCGTAAGTATAGAGTACAGATACGCCCAGAGATTACTGAGCTAGATTACTTTTCTTTTGTCGTGAGCACTACACCACAATTCCGGGCTAACCGTGCCACGACTATGCTACAACACTGTGCCCTGATTATAGTTAAGATCTACCCTTCCAGTATCACTCGCGTTAAGAGGGAAACCCTTGTAGTATAAAAAATATGAGTAGCAATTAATTTCCCAAGAAGGTCTGTCGGGTGTGTTGTTGTATGTAGAATGCAGCGAATAAAGTATGAAATCAGGTGGGTATAAATGAAGTTTTACATACAGTATTTACCAACTGGAATCCTCAGCTTCGAGCCCCCAAAGATAGGACAGGGTTTTCGAAGATTCCGTAGGCCCTCGGTAATGTGATCTGGCCTCAGGTGACTGACGGCCGTGGAGTGGTCCTAAGCGGCGGCGAATGCACTTTTCGAATCGTATCCAGAAGGATATAATAAAATAAACCAAAAGTGATATTCAAAAACAACGTACACCAGCGTACCCAAAGTCCTAGGTGTTAACAGCGTGCCGGGAGCGGGAAGCGTAAGCGGCCTAAAATAGCAAGAATCACATGTCAACAAGTGAACGAGGAACAATGAGAAAGCATGCTTACTGTTTTGTCGCCTAAATCTCACTAAGTAGTAACAATTTTCCTTCAAGACTAGTTTAACAAAATAACTTAATATCCAAAATAAGGGAAAACTTTTGATGATCGCCCAAATTCACAAATCCCGCGAGAATGCCACTACAGATGAAGATGATAATCACGACAAATTGGCCGCGTGCTTTACAAGACGAATGTCGAACGGATAATTGCCGAGAAGTTATTTCAGAGTCCTCTACACTCAACGATTTAGCATGCTATTTTACATACATTATGATGTACAGTGGGTTGCCTATGGTTCAGCGGTCTTGACCAGTTCGCCGTAGGCCCGTAACATTAGCCATTCGCGCAACACCAATATTTCAAAATAAGAATCCTATAGGTTCGGTAAGTAATAATCCGCTTTTAAACTTATTTCATGTTAAGGATGTAAAATTTAGTTCAGAGTTCACTTTTGAAGCATCAACGAGAGTGGTAAATAGTTATTTACAATTAAATTTTTTAGAAAGTGTTTTAGATCGATTTTTTAAAAATATCTCGAGATCTAAAGTCTTACGAGGCAAACAGAAACAAATGACAAATGTTCATTATGAGTTTTACAATAAAATATACCTGGCGACCATGAAACCAGGTGCACCCCATTTTTTCTTTATTTTTAAATATAAAAATTTTAAATTTGGGCAAGTACAGGATATTCGACATAGAAATACATGTCACCCTGTATATTTTTTAATATTAAGTCATAAAGATTTGAATTACCTTACAATGGTTTAAAATTGAATCAGAAATGACCCTGAATAATGGAATTGTATTATTGTTTAGAATAACGTAGTGGCCACGATAATCGTACTAAAGTTTACATTTTAGAGCATTTTAGTAAATACCTTAGACCATTCAATGCGCCGCTTACGCTCTAATGGACTGCTCATTCGTATACCTTCCAATATGCTGAAAATATTATAACATTAGACGAAGCATACAATATTGGTTGTTCCTTTTTCTTCTGGAAATACCGAATTTGTGACGTTTGTGTCCAATTTAAAATATACAACGCACCACACAATGGACACTCATACATAATTGTGTTAAAATACGTCATAGAAAATAAATAGAAATTAATTTACTATTATATGAAACACACCAACATGTTGAAAATATCATATCACGACTTCTCCGACGATTCGTGACAGACCGTAAATTCAGGTTACAATAACATTGATCCAAGAGCCATAAAATTTCGCTTCTTTTAGAGACATTTTAAAACATATCATTTGGATATTTATAAATTTTATATTTTTTTTCTTCATTTTCGTTATAATATCATTAAATAATAACCCTTCTTGATAATAAATAACGTACCAAATCTCATCGCTGTTATACAAAAGGTTCCTAAAATATTAAACAAGAACTTACTCTAGACCATCATTTTCAAAGGACCCGAGCTCCCTTAGGAAGCATTTCCTGAAACGTGTCTGTAGAAATATTTTTCATATTTTTACAAATACTATCTGCATTTAAAGTTAGGGATAGGACACCCTGCATGTCTTATTTGAAGTGGCTTCACACGGAATGTGCAATCTCTAATATTTTTTTTGTTCTCCGCTTCCTCAACTTCTAGTAACATTTTAATGGTTTGATTTACGAAAATGAAAATGTTAACATTTGTAAATAACCAGGTCAATATTCAAGTGAAGAAGTTAATTTGTAAAATTTTAAAACGCAAAAGTTATTAAATTTATTTTCTCAAACTGGTCCGTTTTAAATCCTATAAAAATATTTGAATGTAAAACTATTTAATATTGCATGTTCGAATTAAATTTGTTTCGAACTAATTCCTTTGACATGCAAAAAAATGGTCAAAACTTGAAATAGTAGTAGTACTAGTAGTAGAAGATTGTACTCTGAAAAGGTGCCCTCCCGATGTAAACGACAGCGACCGGAGAATGTGCCACGTAACAAACAAAGATCAATGATGGGGAGGGCTACTAAAGGTGCTCTAGAGTAGCCCTCCCTGTCATTGGTCACGTGGTACATGTCTCGGTCTCCGGTTGCTATCGCTTGCATCGGGAGAGCACCTTTAGGGCTTTATCACCGTGGTTCATTGAAATTTGCCCATTTTCTTAAAAAATAATAGTAATCTGTTTATAAATATCTAATTTTGCAATATTTCATTTTTTAAAAAACAATAATAATACTAATCGGAGTGAATTCTAGTTTGTATATATTTACTGCACAACATATAACGATCATTTTTTCCATTTTTCCGATAGGGCTTATAAATTTTGAGATACTTTTTAAAAACCGATGAAAAATACATTTTAAACAATTTAATTGTTTCAATAAACAATACGCCCACCTCGTCGAAACTCTAAAACCGAACTGTGAACTCAACTTGACCTTCTGCATACGTTAAAATAAAAAAAAACTGCTCTGCCCAGATAATTAAAATTTCGTATTTTTTTAAACCTAATTTGACTCTAGTAATATGATATCATTAAACTTATCTTACACAGTATTGTGTGCATTTATTGTCTGTGTCACATCACACTGTCATGAATGCATTTTTAAAAGTACAATTAAATGTCGTAAATAAAAATCAATTCAAATACTTGTTTTACTCAGAATCTAAATTTGTGTAATTTTTCTTAATGATACCTACCACTTTAAAACACAGCGTCGAACAATTACTAAAAATCAGACTATTTATAAGGTTTATTTAATCTTTCGTGCATGTTCTGCCAGTATTAATTTTATCCTAAAAATAGAGCAATAATAATCATTTTTACGTTTTTTCATCGCCTTACGTTAAATCTTTTTTCTCAAGTATGTACTGTACCATCTTGTTAGACCGAATAGAACTTAGAAGAATTTGAACTTTTTTACCGGGTAAAATATTTACGTCAGTAATCAACTCAAACGAAAAAACTTAAAATAAATGTCACAAAAATTTCTACCGGACTCTATTAAATGCATCGTTTATTTTGGTACCTATATTTTTTAAAATTGTACCTACCATACATTCTTATGAAGGAAACAGTACTTATTTCTTTTATATATATATATATATATATATATATATATATATATATATATATATTTTAACAATATTTGAACACTGTACTTTGAAATTACAAATAAGTGTTAATACCAGTGATTATATTTAGACAGCTAGTCACCTTCTAATAACGATACAAATTTTATGAAAGGATGGTTGTCCATTATGCTCTTTTCCGGCTCTGAAAATCTTCGGAAAACTAAATAGATACTGAAAATAGTTTTTCTTGTTCTAGAACATTCGTTTAGCAAACAGAAATGAGCCTATATTTGGTGATTCCTCGTCTTTTATTATCAACGCAACATTTTCAATTTTATGATAATCTTTACCATAGAGATTAAACGGTTTACCTTAAGGAAGTTCAATCCTCAATTATACGAGGTGGCCCCGCCCTTAGAGATCACACTGTAGTTTATGTTTCTCTGTTCTTTCTCAGCGTAATGTTCATAAAAAGACTCATTTACCCCCTTATCATGCCTATCCGGACAAATTTTTCAGAAAATGGCGTCGCTTAGTGCAGACGTAAGCGAGTCATCTGCTCAAAAATGTTGTAAAAAGTGCAAGAAAATTGCCCATAGTGGTCCAAAATGTTGCATTTGTGGTACAGTGTCGCATAATAGCTGTGTATCGTCATTAAAAAACGTGAAGTTTGTGGATGTTAATACTATTATGTGTTGTGAACCTGAACGTAAAATAGCTGACCTTGATACGTCCTTTAGCAGTGCAAGTGATGATCTCCATGAAACAAGTGAGTTATTCCTGTTGAAAGATATTATTAGTCAAAAAGACTTAATCATTAAAAATCAAGTAGATCTGATATGCTCTTTGAAAGTTCAAATTGAACTATTAAACGAATTATATAATATAAAAGAGTTTGCGTCAAAAACAAGTAACAAATGTACAACGGCTCCATCTGTAGACCATGTAGCAAACATTACAAAAACAACAAGCAACATACATATTACAGCCGCCCCCTCTGTGGGTCATGCAGCAAACACCCTATCGTGCAATAATACCAAGGAAACTACAAAATCTAAACAGATTGTGGCCAAGACAGGGACCGTGCTGAAATCAATAGTAAGCAATAAACAAATCAATAAAACGGTTCACCAGCATAACAATAGAGGGGACAAAGTGAGCTCAAGCATCCAAAATAAAACCATTGGCCCGAAATCCGTTAACACAGAGAAATTATTGCCTACTGTGCATCCTACACCAGCGATAAGCAATGCTGCTGTGTCAAATGCGGTTTCCCTAGCGGCCACTCAAGCCAAATGCGATGAACTAATTCATCTTAATGACGAACCATTTACAGAAGTAATAAGTAAAAGGAGAAAGAACAGACGTCAAAATAAACACATTATTGGTAACAACGATAAGTTAACGACGAAAATAATTCCAAGAAAATCTTTTCTTCATGTCTATAAGCTTCATCCAGACTTCAAAAGCGAGGAGCTTTTGAATATTCTGAAGCCAGTGTTTGCGGAAGCTCTATGTGAGGAAATGAAATCCATGTACCCGCAATATTATTCGTCATTTAAAGTTACCATTGACGAATGCAATTTAGAGGCTGCATAGAACCCCAACGTATGGCCAACGGGAGCGATGGTTAACCAGTTTTTTCACCGGAGAACACCAAGGAATCAAGTGAAATAATTAATTCATTAAAATATTACCGTAATGATGGGGCGGTAAGCATTTTTCATGTAAATGTTCAATGTTTGTCCGCCAAATTAGATTTGTTATCTTTATATCTAGATAAACATAATCATGACATTATATGTCTGTCAGAGCATTGGCTTAACAAAAATAATATAGCCACCGTAAATTTACCAGGTTACAAATTGGCTACATTTTTCTGTAGACAACAAACGATTCATGGGGTGTTGCAATATTTACAAACAATAAAATTAATCTTAAATCTGTTAACCTTGATCATTTCTCCGAGGAAATACACGGAGAATTTTGTGCTATTGAACTCACTAAAAGTAGAACTATCATCATTACCTTCTATAGATCGACTAATGGCAACATAGACATTTTCTTTGATTTATTGGAGAAATTGCTAATACATTGCTCAAACAAATTCAGGAGTATTATTTTGATCGGTGATTATAATATAAATTTTCGTCAAACTTCGTCAATTTTAAGTGAACTTGTATGCTTGATTACGTCTTTTGGCCTAGAAATAACAATATCTGAATATACGAGAGTTACACCTCAGTCCGCTACTTGTCTAGATAACATCTTAACCAATATAGGGGAAACTGGGTATGAAATAGCTGTAGTTGAAGCTCTAATTGCCGACCATCGAGCTCAAATAATGTTTCTCAATGATGACATTAAAACAGAAAAGGGCATGACGCAATTAAGAAATTCACTAACTGAAATTGATTGGTCTTTCTTTGAATGTCCATCAATGAATACTACTTTTTTGCCGATTTTCTAACTCAAACTTATGCGGTCCTTATAAACAAACACTTTCCGGTGAGAGCTTGCAATGCCAACAACAGTAAATCTCCGGTTGAGTGGTTTAACGATGATTTAAGAGGGATGAGGGACAACCTGTCCGGTCTTAAATCTGTCTATGACTCATCAAAAGACCCACAGTTTCTTACTTCCTATAACAAGCTAAAAAAAGAATACAAACTCAAAATTGCTTCAGCAAAGAAAAATAAATATGATGAATTTATTGCGCAATCGAATAACAAGGTTCGTGACAGCTGGCGTTTGGTTAACTTTGAAAGAAATAAATCGAAATCCAATATAGCAGATCATGGCATTGAAGTTACCGAATTTAATGATTTTTTTACTACTATTGCTGAACAAATAATTAATACCCTACCCAAAAACATATTTCAAAATAGTGCAGCTAACTACTTAAACGGTGCGACCAGTCCGAGATCTACCTTCTTTATGGAACCGATCACAGAATACGAGGTCATTGAAGCTGTAGGAAAGCTTAAAAACTCATGCTGTACGGACGTATACGATATGAATAGCAAATTTATAAAAGATACTTTGGATATCATCATTCGTCCTCTAACAGTTTTATTCAACGCCTGTATATGCGAAGGAAATTACCCTGATGCCCTTAAAATTACGAAAGTGATACCGGTCTTCAAAAAGGGTGATAATTCGGTAATAGAAAATTACCGCCCCATATCCATCGTCCCCATTATCTCCAAAATTTTTGAAATAATTCTCAAATCGCGGCTGATGCTTTTTTTGGAAAATAATAATATCTTAAATTGTTGTCAGTTTGGATTCAGAAGCAAGTGTAATACAACTCAAGCTGTATTCAAAGTAGTAAGTGACATAGTTAGTGGTCTTGAGGATGGCAAGTGTGTATCAATCACATTATGTGATCTTTCGAGAGCTTTTGACTGTGTCTCTCACGACATATTGTTAAATAAGCTTTGCTATTATGGAATTAGGGGTTTATCTCAAACATTATTTAAATCATATTTGACAAATAAGAAGCAAACGGTATGTATACGCAATAAATTTTCCGAGTATAAGTCGGTTATACATGGAGTACCTCAAGGTTCGGTACTGGGGCCTATATTGTTTATTATATATGTCAATGACTTATTCCATAATATGTCTCCCAACACCTGTATTGCGTTTGCCGATGATACAACGTTAATAAATTCAAGTTCAGACATAAACGATCTGATGGTGATATGTGCAGACACAGTTTCTCAAGCAAATCAATGGTTTACAACTAACAATCTGAAACTTAATAAAGAAAAAACACAAAATCTAATATTCTCCACCAATCAAAATATCGCCAAAGGGAATAGCGCGAAACTCCTCGGCGTCACTATCGACGACAGACTTAATTGGTCCTCTCACGTCGAACAGTTAAGTCATAAATTATCATGCTCGTTATTTAT
Organism: Leptura quadrifasciata; assembly: GCA_963675555.1. Classification (NCBI taxonomy): domain Eukaryota; kingdom Metazoa; phylum Arthropoda; class Insecta; order Coleoptera; family Cerambycidae; genus Leptura; species Leptura quadrifasciata. Next base: position 73,375,297 of record OY776677.1, read on the forward strand.
CTTACGGAATCTAACGAAATCGTTATCAATGGGAACTCTGAGGATGAGTTATTTTGCGTTATTCCATTCTCATATAAGCTATGGCACACTGATATGGGGTAACTCTTATTACGCAGACAAAATTTTTAGGCTACAAAAACGAGCTGTCAGAACAATTGCTGGTGTTGGCTATAGAGATCACTGCAAGCCTATTTTTAAAAATCTTAATATAATGCCTTTGCCGTCATTATACATATATGTCATGTTATTAGAAATCTATAAAAATAAAAGTCAGTTTATGACAAATGCTGAAGTTCATAATTATCACACTAGAAATGGAAATGATCTCCGAACACCACGCTTTCGACTTGCTAAGGCAGCAAAAAATTCTTTAGATATTAAATTGTTCAATTATCTACCAAATAATGTTAAACTCTTGGATAATTCTGTGAAATTTAAATCCACAATAAAAAAGCATTTGCTTACACACTGCTTTTATTCAGTTGAGGAGTACATGCACACCCCCTTTCAGATCCAATCTTCTATATAGGAAAATAACCAAATTCATATAGATTCAAGAATGCAAGTATGTGTACTGATGTAAATGCGCATATGCCTGTGTGTAAATGTGTGTGTATATGTGTGTGTATGTGTATGTGTATATATGTGTGTGTATGTGTGTATATATGTGTATATATGTGTGTGTATGTGTGTATATATGTATATATATATATATATATATATATATATATATAGATAGGGTTCTGTATGTATGTGTGTGTAATGGTGTACACATGTGTGTATATATTTGTATATGACCTATTGTCTTCTGAGAACGGCTTACCGCCATCATCATCTCATAGTCTAATATTGTAAAACCTAATTGTTAATTTGTATGTATTGTTCTACTTTATATTTAATTTTTATTTTTTAGTTTTACTATAATGTAATTTAACAAACGCATTGTAATACTGGCTTAAGGACCTCGGTCGATGGCCTTTTGATTATAGATGTATTTATACTTGTATTTATATACTTATATAATCAATAAAATCTATCTATCTATCTATCTATCTATGTAATGTTTTATTAAAGAGGCTGTACATAGGTTCGGTTTTCTGCAAAATGTGGAAATGTTATTTAGATCTGCGAATAAGTTTTATTTTGTCATTAGATTAAACTATGTTGCTTAACCCCATTTTTGTGAGTTTTGACTTCTCTCTCTCTGGTTTAAGGTGAGCACGGGAAGCACTACAAGTTTGAAGGTCAGTTCTTCTAAAATTAGTGACTCAAGGGCCAAGCGAATTAAAATATATTAGTGCTGGGTGTGGATCTTATGTTTTGTTATACCGCGGAAAATCTTGCCTTGTTCTAAAACGCTTTTCATGAAACTTGTAACTGTAGGGTGGTCTGAGGTTTGCAATAGAGTGTTTAATCAAGACAGATCTGTTGATCAATGATATTATAATTTGCCCCTTTTTTGAGTACTTCGTTTAATAAGTCGATTATTTTTTGGGTCTCTATTAGCCACCTCTGTGTTTTTGCAATACGTTCGCCATTTGTTATATGTTTTACTATATTGTTTTAGAGTACTGTCGGCTAAAGATGAAATTAATACTTCAATGGCGGTTTCTTGAACTCTCTTTTTTTGATACCCTAGCCGGATAATAGGTACCTCGGCACCCAAGTTCCTCCACATGCGGTGTGTTCCCTGAAAGGAGATTACAATAAGTGTTTTTGTGAAGTGTAATTAGGTCTGATATTCTGAATTTCTCACTCGTGTGAAACCAAGGTTGTGATTTCTAGATGGGAAATACTACTATTCAGTTTGCCTTTTCGAATTTGATTTTCTTTTTAACGCATGATAGGGAGAGAATGTTGGAAAGACGTATAAAATATATTTGATCAGTTAAGGGTAAATACGTCAATTTCGCACTGAGGTTCGGGATATCAGTGTTACGTGTTTACAATCTCCAGTAAACACCCCGTACGTAGGTCCTATAAATTGCAACAAAAATTCTCACTAACCACTGATTTATTAATCAATAAATTATAATAAATAATCCTTATAATATCACACCAATTACAAATTTAATCTACTATAAATTCACTACTTTAATTAACAACTTGTTACTATTGTATATTTTATCTGATAACTTAGTCATCTAATAAATAACTGAACTCAATGCATTGGTACCACTCCCCATATATCCGTGGCGACGTATTCCAATTCTCTATTTCACTCCAGAATCGGGACAACCTGTCGATCTTTCGATCTGTCATTCCAGAATTCTGTCTCTCTCTCTCTCTTTGTTGTAAATCCTTTACGAACTATAGCTTCGAAATTTCTGTGTGGTAATGGCGGTTCAGTCAGTTGGCCCAGAGATGGCGCCGCTTTACCGGTGACCAACTAAATAGGTCTCCTTTCACTCTGCCACCAGGGATTGATTAAACCTCTCTCCATTAGAGGGCGGCACATAAAACACCAGGAAACAAATAATTCACATTTTCAGAAGCGAACAAATCAATTTGAGACCGGCCAAATGACTTTACAGTTTTCTGAAAAGCTTTACTATGCTAAGTGAATATTCGTTTTTTGTGTTTATGTGGCGAGACGCTGCGTCTACTATGATCTATGCGTGATGCAAAAATAATGTTTCGCCTCTCACACTTACCCCCTACCCCTCCCATATTTCTTGCGTTATGTTATTGAGCTCTGCAAATTTTATGACCCCCCCCCCCCCATCCCGTTGATGTTTGAAATGGTGGTAATGTTATTTATTCTTAATAATATATAACAATTTTTCATTATTTTCTAAAAAAAGATTTTTAACCCGTTAAATACACATACTAATTTTAGATAAAATATATATAAGTGACTTTCTATGGAGTCCCAGAAACCCCTTATTTTATTTTCACACTCTGCCCCCCCCAACCCGAGTTGCTAGCAGCATGGACGTCTGTATATGTTGTTTATGACTATGGTTTCTCTTTCAAGTTAATTTTACTGTCCGAAATATTTTTTAACCGCCAAGAGAAATCATTTTTAAGCATTCTGAGACTTTCATTGTCACATCGTAATCTTTTTGGGCTCTTTTAAAACATATTTTTTCTTTCATTATCTCTTCTATTTTTTAATTCTTTTTATTTATTAGGTGCAATCGACTATACTGAATTGCTGGACACTCGACACCAAATTGTTACTGACTGATTGTGTTATTGTCGATATTTAATCAACATCCATTACCCACCGACATTGCCAGTGTCGGTGCTGGGGTTCGAAGCCAGAGCACAGCAGTGTCACTCCAAAGCGAATTACCACAAACGCGCTTTAGCCGACTGAGCTACCATGCTGGTAAAACAACAGATGTTACTCATGTTTCCATTTCATTTTTCTGTTTCCATGCCAATTTTTTAATATGGTTTCTTTCAGTAAAACGTTTTCCTAGTTCTTTGAAGCATATTTCACTTGATAACGATGTGAGTGGATTTTTTTATTGTAATACCTATAATGCAAGCAAATCATTAACATATTGTGTGAATACGATTGGTCCCCATACGGTTCCTTATGGAACACCATATTGAATAAGTAATTCTTTTTAAAAATAAAATAGACAACTGTCTATGTTACAAAAATTTTACTTATAGTTTGATCAAAGTTATTCACGAACTTCTCCAATTTTCGCATTTTTGTGCAAACCTGTTTTTAAAATTTTCAATTCTTTTATGGTGTCTAAGCATTTTTAATTCGCTGAAACACACATACAAAGCCACTTATTCTTCACATGCACACACCTCGAGCGTAAGAAACATAGGTAATGATTCACACGAAGTGATAAGGTTCGGATAGGCATGATAAGGAGGTGAACGAATCTTTTTATGAACATTACATCGAGAAAGAGCAAAGAGACATAAACTATAATGGGATCTCGAGGACGCGAGGCCATCGAAGTATAATATACGTTAAATAGAAAGTGTTGCCTCATTGTACTCACAAAAAAAATGAAAGAAGAATTACCAAATACTTTTTAGTCAAAACTATAAAAATGACCAACTTAAAGGAAGTATAAATGATAATAAAATCGATAAATTATTGTTGGATTCTTGTAGATCGAACGTTAGAATAAAAAAAATAATTCATGAATGCGTGAGAACTATTTGGTTTTTAGGACCGATAAAGAGGGCCTCATGGACACCCATCCGTTTCACTGTTGAAGCCAAATAAATCATGAAATAATTCAGGAATGATTATTAATTGAAACAAATTATTTTGTGGGTTATGTGGAATTTATTTCATGGAAAGGCTCGTGTTTATTCATGTACTTAATTAAATACGTTTATTTACATTGCTATTTATTATTTTTATTTAATAGATTTCAGTGAACTTAATAAATGTGTAAAATTTTAAATTGTGTTTTCTTTACATGCTTTATAATTATTATAATCTTTGTTTTAAGAAGTTTAAAATATTAATTCAATTTTTTCGACCATAAATCAATTGTATATTTAATCTACATTCCCAATTATTTTTATGACTAAGAATTTAACATGGTACACTAACTGATTTAGGGGAACTAAAGGATTTTAGCTCTCCCAGATCGAAAACTAAATAAGCTTACACTAAATAGAAGAGAATGAGATATTAAACAAAATCCCAGGCGAAATGTTTTTGGCCAAGTTCCCCAATATTACAGAGCCCAGAAGTGCGCATATCTCCGAAATTACTGGTCACAAATTTTGAACATCGAAAAATTATATTTTTATTTTAAATTTATTTTTTTATTAAAGTAAACGTTTATTTGACCGAAATGACTTGAACTGTTGTGGGACGACACTATACCCCGAATTATGAACTACTCTGAACATGTGCTGATCTAAATATTGTAACGTTATTAATGGACTTTTCAATACCATCGTGTAGAAATTTTAGATATAACGTTCGTAGGATTAGTTCAATAAAGTAGGCCGAAGCGGTACTTACACTCTCCGGGTATATTAGGTTGCATATAGGAAGCACGAATAATATGGGAATGGGAATATTAATCGCAGCGCCGGCCCAGCGGTGTCACTTGCGCGGAATTCGATTTATAATTAAGAACGGTTTTTCAATGAGGATTTTAATCGAAGGTGGATTCGATGAGGTTTTGGAGAAAAAACGAGAGATTGATTTCTGTCGCCATAGCGAATCTGTTTAATACAATTAATGCATTCACGCAATTATTAAATTAGTGATAATAAGGCTATTTACAACTAAAGGTACGTTTTACATTGTTGAAGTAGAATTCCTGTTTATACTGTATTTGATGGTAGTTGAATACTTACCGGGGTAGACGAAATTAAGCAAAATTCCGTTTCAGATCCGACGGCCCTATCTAATTGCGGAAAATAAAGGAGGAAATAATAACCTTTACGGTATTAGAATTTGCTGAGTGGACTAGAGTAGAAGTCATCCTGTCTCACCTTGCCGAAGGAAAACACGAACAACCCTCTTATTGGAGAAAAGCGTGAGTAATAACGAGGGCAGAAGTAGTAATTTTTGGGGACGTCCTAAGTCTCGCCAAGGGCTGCCAGGTTTCAGTTTAATCGAGGATATTATCAAAAGGTCAGAGCTAACCAATTTTGTTTACCCACTATAACATTTATTGGACAATTTGAGGGAAGATTGTTGTTGGTTATTATAATTCTCAATTATAACCTAGCTAGAGTGACCTAGAGTCACTATGAATTGTTAAGTAATAGTTAACTTTACTGTTTTATCATTTAATATCCCAAGGTGTAAGTTATTTGAAATAAGTAGATTTCTTATCGTGTAACCGTGCGTAGTACTACTATCGGAGGTGAAATTGCCGATATACATGCGGAATCTTATATAAGTACCTGAATTATACTTTTTTTGAGCTTGCCTTACTGTAGTCTAAAACTTAAATATATTTTAGAAAAAAAAAAAAATGCTTCATGGCTTTTTATTTTGTTAATTCACAAATTTCATTTTTGTTTTGCCCTGCTGATTTGGCAAATACTATAAATTTTCTTAGTTTAGTAAAACTAAGTGGCGCCCCCATTAAGAACAAACCCTAACTAGAAAAATCAACTCCTTACCCCGGCCTAAGGCCACCAGACGAAGAGCTGCCGGTGCACGTAGCACATAATAGGGTTACACAAGCGACACCCGTAACGTGGGGCCAGAATTGATTTTTTCCCAAATCAAAAAAAAAAAATAATAATTTGACAACAATCGATCCAAATAAGTAAAATACTTTAGTATATTAATTGTGAAAAATAGTAACATATTTTATTTACTCACTAGCCACCTGGTTTATACAAGGTATAAGTAGAATTTTTAGTGTTCGCGAGAAGTAACAACTTTCGTTGCATATTTTCTATAAGTAATGTCCTCAGATATATAAATAATCATAACTAGTAGCACGTTTTTTATTATTAGATAGAAAAGTAAGCATATTATAAAGTTAAATTTTATATGGGCTCAAATAGACTATTCGCGGCAAGTAAACAAAAACTGTGCTACGCGTTATAACTAGGTGTAAAAGACACTAGTATTTTTGGAGAAAATTTTTTTTCAGTAGTAAATCAAATTGAATAACAATAGTAAAAATAAAACACATAATGTTTAGCCAATAAAAATTGTTATTTCGGGAAAATGAAACGGCGAGTCGAATTGGTTAGCTAAAATAATCCTTTTTTTTGCCTTTTTTGTAGTTACCAAAATAATAAGGTTTTTATTTATTTTTTGTCTTCAATTTAAAACATGCGAGAATGCAGCCGTAACTGAAACTGGCATTCGTGTGTTTCTTTGGCATAGTGAGCCTATTTATATTGTCTGTTATACGGGGGGTGTTGAAAAGTTGTTAAAATACGTCCCACTAATTTTACAGAAACTTTTTGAAAGCTTTTGATAGAGGGTGTACAGGTACGGCCTATAGGTATATCTTTCAGTAAATGTTCTACAGGGTGATTCTACTAAGTATCGGGGAATTTAATATTAATTTTTATATGAGGTGAACCGAATTTCCATATAAAATTGGAAGATATTGTCCGCGGTATAGATACATATTTTGCATACAGGGTGGTCAAGGTTAAAATATTTTTCACTATGATTTAATTTCTTTTCCGATGTATTGAACGATTTGAAGAGAGAATGTATACATTTTTGGCAACACAAAGAAGGGGTTCAAATTACTTATGCTACAATAACTGCGTAAGTGAACAATAAATAGTTTGTGATTCTGTATAAATATATTCGTCCTGCGTTTTTTTATTTTTTGCTTATTTTACGTTGTATAGTGTTTGTAATATATTTATTCTATATCTAGTTGAATATATAATTTTAAGATGTCGGAGGAAATGAAACCTAACCATTTACTAATAAATGAAATTAACTATGAATTGCGAATACGGGACATAGTAACAAATCGGGATATCCACGATAAACGTAAAATCCTATGCAAGGCATTACAAAAAGAAAAGCACCGAAATATTAAGATAGTAGATCCAAATTTTTTATATATCACGGAGAGGCAAGAAATTGCTAATAGTCTAGAGAGTATTAAGCAGTTAGTGCAGGAATTTGAGGGCCCAACAACTGATTCTTTATATCTGCGGTTACAATCGAGGCTTATTCATGTTACCAATAGAATTCGACGTATGGTGATTACGGAAGAGGATGGCGCCGCGGCGGAATTATTTAAAAATGAATCTTATGCTAGCTGCTTGGCTTTAGAAGCGGAGCTTGACGAACGCGTAGTTAATCAAAACCCAATTGCGGCAATGCCGAATATTACAGAGCCCGCGCCGTATGTTGTTACTGTATCTGGGGGGTCCAAAAGCGTAGATATTTCTAAATGGGATATAAAATTTGATGGGACCTCGGATGCCTTTGAAGTCAAAATATTTTTGGAAAGGGTAAATGAAGTGGCTGAGGCTCGGCAAGTCAGTAAATTACAGGTTTTTGAATCAGCCGTGGACTTATTCACAGGGGACGCTCTTTTGTGGCTTCGTCATGTCAAAAAATCTGAAACAGTGAAAGACTGGGATACTCTTGTGAACAGATTAGAACGTGACTTTTTAAGTAAAGATTATGATGATGATTTGTGGGATTTTATAATGGCGCGTAAGCAAAAAAGTAAAACGAATCGGTGGTAATTTTTGTAGCCGTAATGGAATCACTATTTGATCGACTTAGTAGTAAACCAGCGGATGTTACAAAGATAAAATGGATTCGCAAAAATTTTAAAAATGAGCATGTGGGCAGGTTAGCATTAAATGAATATCAATCGGTTCCATCATTGCAGGATGGAACTAGAAATTTGCAGTCAGATATTCATAGTTCTAACTTAGAAAATGGCCGAAATGCGACACAGTCACATTCTCAAATGTTTTATGAACGAGCCAATGGGCATTCTGGTTCGAGAAACTTTAAGAAACATGTTGACGTGTCCCAAGGTCGACCAAGGCATACGCAAAATTCTAGGACTAGTAGCGATTTTGGTAACCTGAACAGAGCCGAAGACTTGAGTAAAGAAATCGGTGGAGTAAATATAGTTAAGTCCAGCGGCAAACCAGATCAATTGCCTGACAGAGCCTGTGCTAGTACCAGCCGTTCATCTCAACACCATATTCGTGGTGCTGAGGTGGCGCCTATGCCTGACAATAATCCTAGACTTAATAAGGGTGTACTTTGCTGGAACTGCCAAAAACCAAACCACAGATATCAGTTTTGTAAACAGAAATGGAAAAAGCTTTGTTTTAAATGCGGCAATCCAGGAGTAGTACGAGCTGGGTGCAAGAAGTGTGCGGGAAACTAGAGCAGGAGGCGGAAAGCTGCGGCCGGTTCCCACCTCCTTTTACCCAGGCCAAGTCTTTTAGGCGAAAGAAAATGCAACATAATACGCTAGAATAACAAAGAATATTAGGAGAAGTCAGGGAATATTTTTCGAGAAACAAAAACGGCTCTCTCCCACAATCAGCTCCAGTTTTTGTGGACAAAGTCGGCGACAATAGACCGTACATAGTTTTAGATGTATTTGGGGAAAATATTACTGCGCTTTTAGACTCAGGAGCCAATAATCTTTCTTGGTGGTACCTTCTCTTAAACACGGTTTTATACTGGGTAGCGATTTCGGTAGAGAGTTTCAGATAAAAATAAATTTCCAAACCAATACTTGGGATGTGGGCGATGACGTGAGCCTACCGGTAATTAATCAGAGCGAGAATAGTAATAATACGGAGATGAAGGAGTCGAGTTTCGATAATTTGTCCAAAGATCAAATTGCCGAAGCAAAAAAAGTTATTTTGAAATTTAAAGAACTCGCTCCTGACGGGAAATTGGGAAGGACCAACAAAATCACGTATCATATAGACACGGGAGATGCGCGTCCAGTGAAACAAAGACAGTATCTCATGTCACCGTACATGCTGGGGCACTTGAACAAGGAGCTTGATAAAATGATCGAGATGGATGTTGTTGAACCATCCATGAGCGAATGGCCGTCACCGGTATTGTTGGTAAAAAAGCAGAATGATGAGTTTCGGTTTTGTTTTGATGGCCGGAAATTAAATTCCGTTACTAAAAAGGATTCGTATCCTTTGCCATTTGTCGACCGAATTTTAAATATGTTGCGCGACGCGAAGTATATTTCATCTGTAGATCTTCGTAGTGCGTTTTGGCAAATTCCTCTTGACGAAGAGTCGAAAGAAAAAACGGCATTTTCTGTTCCTGGTAGAGGACTTTACCATTTTAATGTTATGGCTTTCGGCTTATCAAACGCTGCTCAATGTCAACAGAGATTGATGGACGCTGTTTTTGGCCCGGAGCTGGAGCCAAACATTTTCGTCTATCTAGATGATGTAATTATAGTTTCGTCCATTTTTGAACGGCACATTGAATTGTTACACGAAGTTGCTCATAGGTTAGCGCAGGCAAATCTTACGATTAACATTGGTAAATGTGAATTTTTTAAACCACAACTTAAGTATCTGGGGTTTGTAGTTGACAGGTTGGGACTGAGAACCGATCCCCAAAAGGACGCGGAAATGGTTGACTTTCCACAACCAAAGACTACGACGGAAATAAAAAGATTTGTAGGGATGTGCAGCTGGTATCGCAGATTTATACAACATTTCTCAACCCTTATGCCTCCAATAAATAACCTGCTTAAAGGCAGACAGAAGGGTCAGAAAATTAAATGGTCTGAGGACGCCGAAAAGGCATTCCGAGAGGTAAAGCTTGCCTTAGTGTCCGCGCCGATATTATCTAGTCCCGATTTTACTGCGCAATTCATTATTCAATGCGATGCGTCCGATACGGGTTTGGGTTGTGTACTCACCCAAGGCCAAGGGGAAGAAGAAAAGGTCATTGCCTTTGCTTCTAGAAGCCTCTCAAGAAGCGAAAGAAACTACAGCGTCACAGAGAGGGAATGTTTGTCCTGCGTGTTCGGCTGCGAGAAATTTCGTCCATTTATTGAAGGGACACATTTCACAGTCGTAACAGATCATGCGGCCTTAAAATGGTTGAATCGGATGCGTGATTCTTCCGGTAGACTCGCTAGGTGGAGTGTAAAACTCAACCAATTCGACTTTGACATAGTCCATCGTAAAGGCAAATTTAATGTCGTCCCGGATGCTCTTTTGCGAAGTCCGGTTGATCCTCCTCAAGAAGATTGCAAAACTGGTAATATGGCAGTAGTTAATGAACCTGATAGTTGTATTAATTTAGATATCGATTTGGGAATGTTAGATCCGTTTTATAAAAAAATGCGTGCTAAAATTTTAGAAAACCCGGATACTTATCCTCAGTGGTCTGTTAAAAATAACTATGTGTATAAGCTAATCCCTGCAAGGGTTCCGTTAACAACGAATATTTCTGAATGGAAGTTACTAGTTCCGAAGAAACAGCGTTCAAAAATAATAAAATCGTGTCACGATCTCCCGACAGCTGCTCATTTGGGCTACTTTAAAACTTACTCACGAGTATGTCTTTCGTATTATTGGCCAAAGATGCGGCGCGATGTTTATCGGTACGTGAAAGCATGCAAGGTGTGTGCTTCTCAAAAAGCGCCAAACTACCCGAAATTTGGTTTCATGGGAGCCGAAAAAAAGGTTCGTTTCCCATGGCAAGTTATCGCGGTAGATCTTATGGGACCGTTACCCAGGAGTACCAGTGGGTATCAGTACTTACTAGTGATAATGGATTGGTTTTCCAAGTACCCGGTGTTGTTTCCATTAAGAGAGGCTACGGCCTCGAGTATGGTACGTTTTCATGAAAGCGAGATATTCTTAGTTTATGGGGTCCCGCAAACTATCATATGTGATAACGGAAGGCAGTTCGTGAGTAGAAGTCTGAAAAAGTTAGTTAAGAAATACAAGTCACGCATAGGTTATACTGCTTATTATCATCCCCAGGCAAACTATGTTGAAAGGAGCAATCGCACGATCGGTGCCGCTATTCGGAGTTACATCGAGGATAATCACAAACTTTGGGATCGAGAAATAGGAAAAATTGGTTACGCTCTGCGCACTGCAGTGCATGACTCAACTGGATATAGTCCAGCTTTTGTCAATTTTGGAAGAGTAGTTCCGTGCAGTGGTGACTATTACGGAAATATTAGTATTGAGGGCTTAAATGAGATGGACCATGGCGAATGGGTCCGCAGTTTGGGTCATCTCTCGGAAATATATGAGAAAGTGAGAGAGAAATTACATTCGGCGCACGAGCGAAACGCTCGTTATTATAATTTAAGGCGTCGTGATGTTGAGTTTTTCGTTGGCGATAAAGTGTGGAGACGGAATAGGGTTCTTTCCAATGCGGCGCAGAATTTTTCTCAAAAACTGGCGCCACGCTACGTTCTTAACACTGTTGTTAAGAAAAAGTCAAAATTGGTATATGTTCTAAGAAATGAGAATGGCAGTAATGCGGGAGAATGGCATGTCTGAAACCGTATCATGAATACTTCCCGGAAACAGATGATTCAGGTGATGCGGATGGTGATGCATCTTCTGATATAACGGACAGTGATTTGTAGAGCCCTACATCGTGGTGGCCTTGAGTTGGGTACTCCTTGGCCAAGCATTCATGTTGCGATACTGATTTTTGTTGCGGAAGGAGGTTAAGCGGAAGATATGTTCTTCGAGGCAGATCAGAATTCTCGCTTCCACCAGATTTATTGTGGTCTCTATGGCGCGATGTAAATTGCGTTACTTAACGGTATCGAGTTAGTTTTGGTTAGATAGGTTAGGTTAAGACGGATCCGTCTAAAATAGTTGTAGTGTGTAGTTGTATAAGTATCGAAAGTATTCATCTGGAGGTAGCTAGTTAGTAATCGTCCGGTAGATACTATAGGTGTAGTCTAGTCTTAGTTAGATAAGTTAAGGTAGGTTAAGCTAAGTACTCACTAGTCTAGTAAGTTGGGCATTTTTAGACATTAAGTTAGAGGCTATAGTAAAGGTAACGTCCTAGACGAAAAATGGGAATGGGAATAGCAGCGCCGGCCCAGCGGCGTCACTTGCGCGGAATTCGATTTATAATTAAGAACGGTTTTTCAATGAGAATTTTTATCAAAGGTGGAATCGATGAGGTTTTGGAGAAAAAACGAGAGATTGATTCCTGTCGCCATAGCGAATCTGTTTAATACAATTAATGCATTCACGCAATTATTAAATTAGTGATAATAAGGCTATTTACAACTAAAGGTACGTTTTACATTGTTGAAGTAGAATTCCTGTTTATACTGTATTTGATGGTAGTTGAATACTTACCGGGGTAGACGAAATTAAGCAAAATTCCGTTTCGTATCCGACGGCCTTATCTAATTGCGGAAAATAAAGGAGGAAATAATAACCTTTACGGTATTAGAATTGTGGAGTGAGTGGACTAGAGTAGAAGTCATCCTGTCTCACCTTACCGGAGAAAAGCGCGAGTAATAACGAGGGCAGAAGTAGTAATTTTTGGGGACGTCCTAAGTCTCACCAAGGGCTGCCAGGTTTCAGTTTAGTCGAGGATATTATCAAAAGGTCAGAGCTAACCAATTTTGTTTATCCACTATAACATTTATTGGACAATTTGAGGGAAGATTGTTGTTGGTTATTATAATTCTCAATTATAACCTAGCTAGAGTGACCTAGAGTCACTATGAATTGTTAAGTAATAGTTAACTTTACTGTTTTATCATTTAATATCCCAAGGTGTAAGTTATTTGAAATAACTAGATTTCTTATCGTGTAACCGTGCGTAGTACTACTATCGGAGGTGAAATTGCCGATATACATGCGGAATCTTATATAAGTACCTGAATTATACTTTTTTTGAGCTTGCCTTACTGTAGTCTAAAACTTAAATATATTTTAGAAAAAAAAAAAACGCTTCACGGCTTTTTATTTTGTTAATTCACAAATTTCATTTTTGTTTTGCCCTGCTGATTTGGCAAATACTATAAATTTTCTTAGTTTAGTAAAACTAAGTGGCGCCCCCATTAAGAACAAACCCTAACTAGAAAAATCAACTCCTTACCCCGGCCTAAGGCCACCAGACAAAGAGCTGCCGGTGCACGTAGCACATAATAGGGTTACAATATAATCGATAAAAATGTCTGTCCGGCAGGTTAGTGTGGCACTGTTAAAGAACCTACCTACATGCAGCAATATTGTCCCGTGGGAAGCCGCGAAAATCTTCTTCGACGGGATTTTGCGGACCTGCAATGAAATCCGACTGCATCGAAAATTAATATTGTATAGTCCAAGTAAGGACTTCCCGAGACATAAAAAACGCAACAAAACCTTTACGATCTCATTAAAATACCATTACTCTTTGTGCTACGTCGACCGCAAATCATCTCGCTTACCTCTATAGGTTTTTAATGTGCGTCGAGTCGTTTGATGCAGGCATACCGCCGTGGCCCGTGGCGATAATAATTATGTCGTAAAGTTTTTGATGCATTTTTTATGTCTCGGAAAGTCCTAGACCTATAGTCTCGGAAAATTATACTTCCAAAATTAATTTTTTATCCGATGCGATGTTGTGTAGCACTGTAACCCACGCAAGATATTGTCTATAAGATGAATCGGTAGTCCCTCAACAAATACCCAGAAGAGAGCTTTCTCACCCTCAATTTTTAAAGTTAGTCAATTTTCAAAGTTGGCGGAAAACTAACACGTGTTACGATGTATTTGGCAGTATTTTCCCATATGTGATTCCTGAGTAATTCGGAGTACATGTACTATGTACATGGGGTCCGCCTTGCTTGAAAGTATGAATGAAAATTCTAATCAGTTGCGATTCAAGGATTTTTAAGCTCTATAACCGAGTACCGGAAATCACCTTGTGAGTTTAATACCTATAAAACGAGGCAAGCAAAGAAGCCCCAAATTTGCAAATATCAAACTTTTAAGTTAAATCTTTTTTGTGTCAGTAGATTGCTCTAACGTAAGCTATTGGATGGTAGCTGGAAACTACATTGCACTACATGTAGGATGAACCAATATCTCTGTTAACCTTCTACAATTTCATATACCTATATTTATACAATTATCAATTTCCAAAGACCCAATATCGAGCAGAAAAAAGATCCTCAATTCGTGGTCCCCAAATTGAAGATTGAAGATTTAATAATACGGGAAACCGATTTTTTGTCAATAAGTCGGCGGGAGTTGATTCCACAAAAAAATATACTTCCCAAAAATGAAGAACTTGACAAAACACATAATTTTGGTTCTCGGCCTCATCGACGTCGGAGCATTATTTAGCGAGATATCGCGAATTAACGTTGCAAAAAAGAAAATTTTTCAATGAATTTTTTCTCAGCTCGACATGCACGTAGGACTCTTATTATATTTTTCTTAAAAGGGTAAGATCACCCATTTTAAGAGGCTGGAGGCTGGGTGTGGTGGGACAATTAGTAGGAGAGGGAGGGAGGTAGGGCAAATTTCTTTTAAACCCCGATAACTTGTGACTGGAGAGGTGGATCGCAAAAATCAAAGTGACGTTTCTTCAGTTTTTCACGTAGAACTCAATAAAATTAACAGTAATCGTTTTTTGCGAAAAACATGCGGCTGACGCGCGATAAATGTTGACCATTTTTTCAAAAATGTTTTTGTCATGAAGGGGAGGGGTGGGGGGAATAATTTTTATGCCAATCGATGGCTTTATATTTTACCTTCAATTTCCGTCCACCTAGATCGTAATCCGATAATTATTAAGGGAGAGTGCAAAGTTTTTGCTGTATAGCGGGAGAGAGGACTTTTTAATTTTGCCATGTCCGTATCTTACCCGCCCGCGCGCGTTACAATTAAAAAAAACAAATGAAAACGAGCTATTGAGTCAGTCGAAGGAGTGTCGAGCAGCCGGGGGCGGAGTTTACTCTCTTCACTTCTCTCTCTCCTATCTGGTTCACACACGCTTCTTACTCCGATTGTCATAATTCCCCTGTCATTAATCGAGAGTCGCTTGAGGACCAGATAGAATCGCTTTTTCCTAATATTCTAACAAATAGCAATCTGGCGCGCTCTTTTTGCAGAATTACTGGTATATGGTTAAGCATCCATTTACAGTTTTGGAATGTAAACGGAAAAAAGTTTGTCAAAGTGCTGGTCTTTCCATTTCCGTGTTTGTTGATAGTTACAGTGCGGTACTTGAAACTAAAATGTGAGAATGCCATTTGTTATGAATCATCATCTCTACTGTGGTAGAGGGGGTAATTTTAGAGGCCCTTGGTTCTCATGCACACACTAAATCCCAATTTAATTTTTTATTTCCTTTAATATAGGGTGGGGGTGGCAATGGGGGTGGTAGAGAAGGTGGCTAATGCCGAAAATTTTTTAGAGTCTTGGTTCTCGTATACACTAAATCCCAATTTAATTTTTTATTCCCTTCAATAATAGGGTGGGGTTGGCAATGGGGGTGGTAAAGGGGGTAGCCACCGCCAAAGAAATTTTTTGGGTCGTTTCGTTCCTGTATACGCAATAAATCATATTTTAAATGTTTTTACTCCCTTTCATAATAGTATGGGGGTGGTATTGGGGGTGAGGAGGTGACGTAATAAGCTAGGCTTATTAACTTCTAAATAAAACACAATGCACTTAACGATTAACTGTTTATTACTTAAACTTTCTACACATTACACATTACTCGGATTACCAGGAGACATACATCATTAAACTCTAACTCTACCTGCCGTCTACCGGTTGAGGCTCACTACTCCTATATGTCTGTAACAGAGGGAGCTGTTGTATACAATCATATTAAGGATGGTTCACACTTATTACACCCTTTTTTCTTTTAAAAATGAATTTTAAATTTTACCTATTTGTGTTTGGGCAACGTTTAAACTCTATAATCTCTACCAAAACCCTGTGGAGCCCTAATGGCACGACCACTCCTAGTTCTTAATGGTTCTGTGGGTGTTACATTTGATATTTGCAAATCCGTTGTCTCCGAACCAGATGTGTCAGGAATAATTTGACTGGTGGTTATAGCTACAGGATTTTCAATTTCCACCGACGACACTGGTTCATCCACATTACAATAATCCGCGTTACTATTGGGCAATGTTTCCACCATTAATGAGTCATCCGCGTTAACAATGTTTTCATTTCGATGAATCTGCGGCGGAGCCACAATTTGAATTTCTCTTAAACTATCCGGGGAATTGTTTAGATAGCTTTTAATGTTTTCTTCAAACAACAATTCACTAGCATTAAGATCTACATTTCGAGTCTTGGCAATAAAATGTCGATTGCGTCTGAAATGATTGTTAAAACTATTCTTGATTATGTATGACCGATCGTTAAAAGCTGCAACTATAGTACCATAATGCCATTCCTTCCCGTTTCACCCACATTAAATACCGGTAATGACTTAGCGTTCCGATCATAGTAATATTTTTGCTTTTCCTTTTTTTGTTTTAATTTGTTTTGAATGTTCTGATCAAAAGCAAATCTGATACTGGTCACTTGGTTTTTACAAGTCTTCCAAAGAACAATTCTGATGGAATAATATGCATGCCTGCTAATGGTACTGTGTTGTATTCCAATAAGCGATACTGACACTGAAATTACTTTGTGGATATCTTGGACTAGAAAATTTGAATTGAATGTTAAATTCAGCTGAAAAACGTTGGAATTTAGCCGATACAAACGGACTATTGTCACATTTAATGATTGTTGGATATCCAAGTTTATCAAATAATCGACAAAATACATGATAATGTGTTTTGATGTCTTGTTTTGAACATTGACGGCCATAAGGTAATTTCAGTATGCGTCAATAAAAGTAATATAATCACGAGCCGCGTATTCGAAGAGGTCCATTGCCACTATATGAAACGAATAATTCGGAATTTCTTCCTGAGTCAATGGTTCTTTTTGAATGTTTCGCTTGAAATTTTCACAAATTTTGCACGAAATAACCAATTCCCTAATTTGCGTATTCATTCCGGGCCAATAATACAACATTCTTACACGTGAAAGTGTTTTTTCGATTCCGAGATGGGGTAAATATAACCAAATTGATATTTTACGTTGCATATCTGATGGAATGACCAATCTGTGATCCAAAAATAGCAATCCGTTCTCAACATGCAATTCTGATTTTAATTTATAAAAATGTCGACTTAGGTCATCAAGCTCATGGAATCCGGTCCAACCATTTTCGGCGTAATTGCAAACACGTAAATATTCTTTATCATTATACAGTATTCTCCGATAAAAATTGTAATTCTCTTCTGAGAAGCAAACCGATTTTCTTACCGAATGAATGACTCCTGAGAGTCCTTCGATTTCTGAAATTTCTGGTAATTGCGCTCTGGGCAAGCAATCAGTCACCAGTACTTCCTTGCCAGGTTTGTAAATAAAGTCATATGCGGATATTTCAAAAGAAACATGAACATACGTTGGAGGTGCATCGTTACGGCATCAATATCACGCATGACCAATGTTTTCAAAGGCTTGTGATCACTTTCGACAGTGAACTCCCGTCCGTATAAAAAGAAATGAAACCGTTGACACGAGAAAACGATAGCTAAAAGTTCTTTTTCGATCTGTGCCCATTTCTGTTCACTTTTGCTGAGGGTTCGTAACGCGAACGCCACAGGATATCCATTTTGAATTATTACACAACCTAACCCCATCCTTGGATGCATCGGTTTTAATGATTACAGGCAATTTTGGATCATAGGTAGCCAACACCGGTTCAGAAGTTACGATGTTAAGCAAATTTTTGAATTCCGTTTCAAGTTTTTCTGTCCATTCGAATTCTACATCATTCCGTGTTAAATTTCGCAATTCCGCCGATTGTTTTGACAAATTTGGAATAAATCTTGCCAAGTACTTGAGGAGACCCAAGAATCTTAAAACATCCGATTTATTTTCCGGTTTTTTTATTTTTAAAACTGCATCCCGATATATCAAATCCGCCTTAATTTTTCCATTCAATAAAATATTTCCCATAAATTTTACTTCGCGTTGACGATATTGTATCTTATCTGGGTTAAATTTAATGTTATTAATCCGAGCTCTGTCCATTACTAAATTCATGATTCGATCATTTTCATCTTCGTTTTCGGCGCAAATAACCATATCATCAAAGTGAACAATGACTCCATTTATGTCTCCAAAAATTCTAATTATTTCCTGTTGAAACATTTTTGGCGCGCAATTAAGGCCAAATGGCACGCGATTGAATCTAAATCTGCCAAAAGGAATCAAATCCGAACTTACTCTATCTAGTTCAAATGTACTTTTAGAGGGCGGAATATTAAAACATAATATTTTTAGTCGCAAAATCCTCTATAAAATCCTTATTTTACTATAAGGAACGTCACCAGACTGCAACCAACAGCTACTCTCCGGGCTATGTGCCCCGCCGAGCGCTGAATTACAAGTTACAAGCCTGGCGCGTTAAGTGTAATAATTGCATATTACCATCAAAGCGCTAATGCTTCGATTGCAACAAATACTAGCCGAATGACTGATCCTACTCGTTTCGCGTCGAGCCTGAATCGATCAGTGCGTCGACCGCATGTTCATTAATTTGAACTTTTATACGAGGCAAAGGGAACGCTTCGCTCATATAATTTATTGACTCTCTTGTCTTGTGCAGAGGAGCGTCGTAGTGGTCATGAGTATCGGAAAAAATTACTGGACATTGCTGCCGCCTTGGTTCGGCCGTTGTGCCGGGGATCTTGCAGATGGACCCTGGCCTGGGTCTCTGGCCCCTCGAAAGTTTCCCTGTCTCCTGCTGAGATGCGGGTTATTCGGGCATTGGCTATGGAAGTGCCACTGCACTGTGTCTGTACAGTATCGGCACGGGGTTGCCGGTCGGTCGGGTACTCGGAATTTCCCCGATCCGCCATTAAAATTGTTTTACCTGCGGTCAGGATTCACTGAACCGCTCGTAGAATTAGGCATAAAAAAAGGACGACCAGGCGCTCTGCCTGGACCGTCCTGTCGAGATACGTCCTCTCGGAAATGCACCCTCGGTGCTGTCGGAGTTGGGCTTTCATTGCTCCTTATACTTGAATTTTGTGGACTTAAACGTCCCGGCTCTTGATAGTAAGACGCGCGGGACAGACGTTGATCTATAAGCTGGATTAGCGACGTCTGTTCGTCAGCTGAATCACGCTCGACGTTAGTAGCCGCTGCTATTAACATCTCTGTGGTTGAAATTAGGCTGCTTCTCAAGCGTGACCTAATGTCTGGACGCAGTTGGTCCATGATGACCCGAGCTCTAATGGCTTCGGATTTAAAGGGATCAATACGATCGAAAAGACAGGTTTTCCTTGTGATAAACACTGCCGTGTCGTCTAAAGACGTTTGCTTGACGGCATACAGTTGAGCAATAGCTCGTGACTGTATGCCGGGAGAATTAAATCTCGTAAGGAATCTTTCCTTGAATAAGGCATACGAAGTAGTCAACATCCTAAATTGTTCGGACCATCGTTGAGCTTCGCCCTTGAGTTGGCCGGTTACGTTATGGAGGCGATCATAGTCGTGGCTTATGCGAGCTCTGTCGAAATATTCCTCCATAATTTTCAGAAATGCTTCTGGATCTTCATGATCAAGCCCATGGAACGTCACGTTCGGACATCTTTGTCTCTCATGGGGCGTACAGGTCGACACGTTCTGTATCGCCTGCACGAAGCCCTCTGCCATTTTCAGAAACATACTTTCCATCGAATTAGCAGTTTGTGGCTGTGAAGCAGATAAATTTACATTATTTCCCTCTGGAAACAGTCGCTGTGGTTCTATCCCTCTAGAACCGTCGTCGACGAGCGGTGCGGTGACTCGCTCGTAAAATTCTCTTGGGGTCGACCCCTCGGAGTCTTCCGCCATGAATGAGAAAGGATTTGTTGGGTTTGGGGACGGCATGGTCCCTGCTCGGGCGCCATGTGAACGATCCATGCTTTTGATGGAAGTCTGAAGGACGTATTTTCTGCTCGAAAAACTTAGAAAAATTAAAAAAAAATAGGAAAAAGAAAAAATTAATTTTCTTTTTCCTCAACCTTTTCTAAATTCCAAAATAAAAATATTACGTTCACAAAATTTTAGGGTTCAAAGTGACTGTTTCAGACGGAGATTAATGGATAAATCATACTTACTGTCGTTTATGCTTAACTGCGGCTCTGATGGTATCAATTGGAAGACGTCGTAACACTATAAATCTAACACTGTCTGTTTTACACTCTCTTAAAATTAAATCTGAAAGGGAAATTTTGTTAGAAAACACAAGTAAAAGACAATATAAAGTTCAAAAAATGTATATTAAATCTTTAAAAAATTTATGTTTTTACAACAACTTCTTCAGAGAAAATGTTAACAAACAATGGTCTGACCCGTGTACAACACATGGTGAGGAACGGGACGATTCATACGGTACCAACTACCATCCAATATGCAGTTTGAAAAACTAACGATGCACAAAAAGATTCAAGGAAAGTTTCATGTAACTGAAATTTTGGTGGGCTTATGCTTGCCTGTCTTATAAACGTATTTTATTAATTCACATAAATTTTGGTCGCTCCTCGGAGCTTAAAATTGCTTGAAGCGTATCTACTTCGTTTGTATTATGCAATAACAAATTTTACGTTCAGGCAAGGCAGATCCCATGCACGTGTGAGTACATGGTAATAATACTTTTTTGACTCCGAATCACTGAGGAACCGGTTTAGGGCAAACCCCGTCAAAACGCATCATTTCCCCGTCAAAATCGACTGCTAGGAAATGATGGGGGTCCCATGTCGCTAAGGGCTATTTTCGCTATAACTTCCGATATACTTTGAATAGTCGTTGGACTAACTTGTCCTCATATTCAACACCTCGTAAGAGTTGCAGTGCTTGACAACGTGGATTCGTAAAAGGGTTTTTAATCTTGGAAATTTGGAAGTTCAAGTCCAATTTTATTATACTTTCTAAAATTGGGTGGTCGGGGCGACATTACGTCCCTGTGCAGCGACATTTACTACACTTACCAAATTAACGCTCCTCGAAGAGTTAGCGAAAATTTGGCATAAAAAACGCTCCGAAGAGCAAAAAAATATTTCCAAGAATTAAAAACCTCTTCCACGGCGTTTTTACGTGAAGCACGCTTTTCTTACGAAGTATTTCCTAAGTCGGATTTTGTTACAACGTCGAAAAGTATATCGGGGTTATAGCGTTCTTTAACAGTCGCCCCGACCACAAAATTTAGAAAGTATAACGAAAACCGAAATTTTGAAAATAAAATCCCTTTTACGAATCCACGTTGTGCAGCACTGCAATTTATGCATTGTGTTAAATATGAGGACAAGTTATCCAGTTTCTAGTCTAGTATTTCGAGAGTTTTAGCGAAAATAGCCCTTAGCGTCGAGGGTGTCCTTGCATTTTCTAGCAGTCGATTTTGACGGGAAAATGATGGATTTTAATCGTATTTTCTTGTGTTTTCAAAATTCCTTTTCAGGTTTAAATTTAAGAAAGTTTTAGTATTTACTGCATTAGATTTATAGTGTTACGACGTCCAATTGGTACCATCAATCAAGCAGTTCAGCAATAACGAACAGTAAGTACAGATTTTGTATTATTCTCCGTCTGAAACAGCCGTTTTGAACCCTTATTTGTGAACGTTTAATATCCATTTTGAAAAGTATAATAAAAGCATAAAGATGGATCGTACAATCACATGTAAAACGTTGGACAGGGTCAAATGCTACACCCTATATAGCCCTGGAGTATGTTGCTTCACTTAGAATAATTGTCTATTTAGCACTTTTTATTAAATTTATTGTCTTTGGCAGGATCCACAACTTCACCTGTATGTGCTTTTCGAAGTAAAACACTCAGTTTACACGAATAAGAATAAGTTTATTTACAACACTGAACAAAGTTTAAGAAACGATTTAAATTAAAATATGTATTCTACACCGGTTTAAAAGTTTACTTTCGACACTGAAGTTCTGTTATATTTAAAATAAAAATGTATTAACGTGATGGTTTTTGTTTTATAAGGTTTGAAAAATTAACTCTTTTTGCGAGGTTTAGGCCTTGGAAGTAGCACGGGCTCTGAATCTGATTATCGTGAGTTACACCGAAGAAACTGGTTATTTATATTCTTCGTCGGGGGCCCGATGAGCAGAGAGCTAGAAAGGTCTGGAAAAGGCTGTATGCATCCCCGCACATTCCGTGCGTGCGCAATATTGCAAAACAGCAATATCGCATAAGAAATGTAAAAATGTGAAATTTGGCAATGAAAATTCTATCACCGTATAGGACTGAAAAAGGGTAATTTTTTGATATATGAATGAAGTCTGAATCAATTCGGGTTTAGGAGTTATTAATGAAAATTGGAATGACTCCGTAAAGTGGCCCCGAAGGTCTGTGTGTTGGAAAGTTGAAATGAAATGAAAGTGTGCCGATATGCGCTCGGTGAATGGGATGACGTGTATTCAATTTGATTTGATGCATATCGTATCATTTAGGAAATGAGTTTTGATATTGATGGGGACGAGAATAATGGTACTTTATTTGAGTAATTTGAAAGAGGACTGATTGTATGTGGTAATTTGAATGCGAAAATAAATGAATTCGAAAGAAGAATATTTTATCCGAAGTTTGAACGAAGTTAAATATTATACAGGGGGGTATGAAAAGTCACATTGAAATTTGTTAGCCAGTTACCGGAACAAATAAAATGGAATTAATTTTGTCGTCGACAAGAACACGTGAAATGGAAAGAAAGTTGGATTAATGGCTAGTTGGCTTTTTCTGGAAGTGAACGAAGGACATTTTGAAGTGCGAATGAAAACTCAAATGGAACTTTAAAATTAAGAGAAAAATGTCTTATAAAATTTGATAGAATTAAAATAAAAAGTTGCGGTTCGTGGTATGTGAAGTCAATGTGATATAGATCGTATTTGTGAGGAGCTGTATTTTTGATGGTTGTTGTTTGTAACTTTTTTGCTGTAAAATGACTGATATGAATATTTGAGCTGTGTTTTTGATCAATTTAGACTATTTATGAATTATTGAGACTATTTGAATTTTTTTGATTTTTTCCTAGAGAATTGTGGTTTTTGTTAATTTAAATGTCTTATTGACTTTTTATCAGGTTTTGACAAGTTTAGAGGAAATAATTGATTTTTTGACAAATTTTGTAACTTTTGTTATTTTTTCTGGCTCCCGTTTGGGTAATATACTATAACAGGATTCAATTTGATTTGAAACATATCATATGATTTAGGAAATGAGTTTTGATATTGATGGGGACGAGAGTAATGGTACTTTATTTGAATAATTTAAAAAGGGGACTGATTGTATGTGGATAATTTGAATGCGAAAATGAATGAATTCGAAAGAAGAATATTTTACAAGAAGTTTGTTTGACCGAAGTTAAACATTCAAATTACGGATATGAAAAGTGGCATTGAAATTTGTTAGCCAGTTAGCGGAACCAATGAAATGGAGAACACGCGAAATAGAAAGAAAGTTCGATTAATGGCTAGCTGACGTTTTGAGAAAGAGAACGAAGGGCGTTTTGAAGTGCGAATGAAAACTCGAATGGAATTTTGAAATCAAGAGAAAAATGTCTTATAAAATTTGATAGAATTAAAACAGAAAATTGCGGTTCGGGGTATGTGAAGTCAATGTGATATAGATCGGGTTTGTGAGAGGGCCGTATTTTTTATGGCTCTTGTTTGTAACATTTTTGCTGTAAAATTACTGATATGAATGTTTGAGCTGTGTTTTTGATAAATTTCGATTATTTATGAATTATCGAGAATACGGGAATTTTTCTAGATTTCTTCCTGGAGAATTGTGGCCTTTTTCTTAATTTGAATGTCGTAATGACTTTTTTATCAGATTTGACCAGTTTAGAGAAAATAATTGATTTTTTGACAAATTTTGTAACTTTTGCCATTTCTTCTGGCTCTTGTTTGGGAAATATACTATAACAGTACTCGGTATTTATGTAACTAAGACAGTTAGTTAATTGTTGATAATCCATACTCCATTTTGTCTTGTGTCTCCCAAAATCAAAACGTTGTGTTTTTAATATTTCTTTAGAGATATCAGTTTGATTTCCTTTACCTTAGCAAGTGTACTACATATCATTACGGTCAAGATTAATATTTTTAATGTTTCTTAGATGAAATTCTTCTTTTTGTTTTGCGTCAGGAAGTGTAATTTTTGAAAATTGCAAAATTTGAAAATAAGATTTTTTTTTCAATTTGAAAATTAATTTTTGGAAGAGGTGCGCCTATTGAATTCCAGGACACTCGTCTATATAACTTTAAAAATAACGGTGGCGTATCGATAAAACCTAAAGAAATCAACTGTGCATCCACGTAATTCCAAAATACATACTGCAAATCGATGCATCCTAACGAATCCTGAACATAAAAAACTCAAGGATGCCTATTACGTACCCTATCCATACAACTCAGAATAGATAGATCTTTATTAGTCGTTTTACAATACATTTCATGCACATTATGGCATGTCAAACAAAATCAGAAATTTAAATAATTGCATGAATCAGAGATTTTTGTCAAATATAAATATTGCTATGTGCTGCCCTCTAACGAAGAGAGATTTAGTTAGTCTCTGGTCAAAGTGAAGGAAGACCTGTTATTTAGTTAACGGCTGGTAGGGTGACGCCAGCTCTGGGCCAACTGACAAATCACCATTTAGCGCCTAGAAAACTGTAGAAATTGCCACAATATTCGAGACGGTTCTAGAAGTAGATTCGAGTACATTCTATTTGCATATATTGTATATATAAGAGGTGAAGTTGAGCAGGCAGGGCAGAATTAGATACGAGATGACAAGTGATCAGATGAAATAAAGAACAGTAACAAGTTGTGAATTTATGCTAGATTAAAGTTATTATTAGTTGTGCTATTTTTAAGGATTCATTATTGTAATTTAAGTGATTAATAAATCAGTAGTTTGTGAAGATTGTTGTTGCAATTTATCTAACCTACAGGGTGTTTACTGGAGGGTGTAAACACGTTACAATATATAAAACCATTTATAGACACAAACCAATAATAAATATATAAACCAGCATACAAATTAATAACAACAATAAATAGATGAATAGATAAACCAATATTTAACATGGAAAAGCAAACCTTCTGAGTCGAGTGTTCAAATCATGGCTAAGGTAAATGGTATGGTTGTTTAGTGGCATTTTAATTTGCTACCGAATTGGTAGCAGTAGACCAGAAGAGATTGTGTAAGAAATATCACAGCTAATCGCTGTACCACTCCTGAATTCGAGGCTCAGCTGCGACAAATGACAATGTCGTAGGGAATGGCCGTTGTGTAATTGTCTGTGTGTATATATCCTGGTTGAGTGGTGGAATAGCTAATCCTAAACTCTGCTAGGACAGTGATATAAATGAAACGATTTTAAAAACATTAGCGCACATACACTACTCAAATTTTTTTGGAAAATAGAAAATATTTGAAAAAAAACGTTCTTCAAAATTTTCAAGATTTTAAGAAATGATTTTCGAACGCTGGTAAAACTAAAAGTTTACACTACATGAACTGGAAATTTTAATTTTGAACGTATAATTTTTCGTTAAAAAATTGCAATAATAAAAAGAATGCAAACTGTCGGCATCTAGCAGCGGCCGTTCGCATTGCCACAGAGGAGAACAGAAGTATAAAATTCGGAATAAACTGCCGAAATGTTCACGTATTCAAAGACGAATGAAGCCATTTTGTCATAGAAACTCGGTTCTTAGTAGAGAATAGAGTTGATATTAAATCCAAACAGGTCACTTCGTTTATTTTACTGTTTTCTTGTAGAAAGTGGTGATTTTTTAAATTTTTTCTTCCTCTCAAAAAGGTCTATTTTAATCACCATGGCTAATATTTTTGGAAAGATGATACCCACTTTACTATATCAATGAATAGACCTAAAATCTAAATAGATAGGCATCTTTCAAGCCTGGCTGTAGAGAATCGGGTCTAGCCCGTGTTGCACGCATTTCTGTGTAATTAAAACCGAATTTCACATAAATAATTCTATATATACAGGGGGGACCATTAATAATAGGCCACAGTTCAGGGGTAGATTATTTGGGCCAAAATATGAGAATATAACCAAATATGCTTTAGTAAAATGTTGCTGTGGAAAAAGATACTGGGTGTCAAAGTTCAAATTATTTTTTCGTTTTTTTTGCAATAACTCAACAGTCTCTTGACTGATCTTCGCCAAATTTGCTAGAGGAACTTTTCTATTCTTAGAAACAATAAGTTATGTATTACATCACGTTAGATCATAGAAGGCGCCGCGTGACCTCTATCTGATGAATTTTTTTCATATTTTTTTTGACGAAACGTTGTGGTACTTCTGAAAAGGAAATCTGATGAGGGCTTTATTTCCATGGATAAAGGGTACACTTGGTAGAATTTGATAAATCCAACCGTTTTCAGGGAAAGCGCAAATTTTTGTTAATGTTATAACGCAGTGCAATTTGTCTCATTAACCATCCATCATTTACTATAGCAATAACTACAGCATTAAAATAAAAAATAAATTAAAAGTGATATCTGTTTTATTTCGGCTACTCATTACATATTCAAATAGAGACAGATTTACATTAGAAAAAAAAGTTGTCCTATTTTTTTCTGCTCACGACAGTACCTACTTGAAAAAAAATCGATTACTTTAATTCGGCCGCAATAGTACCCGGCAAAAGTTCAACCAAACAACAACTATTTTGCACAACAAGTTTCAATCATGCGTTTTTTTTTGACGAGGAGGGGAAACCCTCATGGGCTCCCAACCTGAGCTGGGTCAGTGTCAGACTCTTACTGACTAAAACCCCTCCCCACAGGGTCGTCTGTAACACTTCGAGGGCACTGCAGCCTCTTGGGCTTATTGTGCACTCCCTGTTCCGATTTACACTGCCCATTTTAATACTCCTGTGCCACTGATGAGGTGATACAGGTCTGAGAATGGGCGAGTTTTAACGCTTTGCGGGTCTGTTTGTGTTTGCCCGTAAATATATCTTCTGCGGGTCAGTGCCTCACATTCATATATAATATGGTCTACTGTCTCTGGTACCTTGCCACAGAATCTGCAGTCAAGGTAGCTATCGAACTTGCCAATTCTGTGCAGGTGCTTCTTAACAGGAAAATGTCCCGTCAAGAGGCCTGTTATAATTCTCAACTGTAACCTGTTCTTTGGGAGCAGTTCTGCAGTTTGTTTTGGGCATGGTCCTTCAATGAGTGTTTTCCCATGTCGATTACCTGGTATGTTCCTCCAGTAATGATTGTGTTTATTCCTGACCCAGTCTTTAATTGCATACGTTTAGTGGGTGCGATACAACGTCTTCGTTTTTCAGGCAGGGCAAAATGAAACTCGTAACACTGCTGAAGGGTAATGAGGAACTGCAGACAGCTGTTAGGGTTTTCCGATACGTGAACGCAAACCCCGATGAAATTGACAAAGCGGGCCAGTTGGTTGTGGCTAGGCACCTGGAATGCTGACAAATATTTATAACATGTAGAAACTTTGATATGGCATATGATTTCGATAACTTTTCCGCAAGAATCAAAAAGGGCTCCACTTTGAATGGTCGTAGCATCGTAACGGTTCACTTTAGAGGCAAACGGTAAAACTTTTTGTAGCAAATTTACTCTAGATTATTTCTTATAATAGGTATTTTGTTGATAAAGTTGATGGTTTGGGAGATATTTGTAAAAACCGAAAAATGGTACCTTCTTAGGACCAGAAGGGCCAACGCCGACTTCGCTCGAGAGGGAAAACTTGTGAGAGTAATACCTGGGTCCAAATAAAGCGATTAAAGCAATTTCCAGCTTTCCACTAATTATTTCCTTATTGAGGCTTTTTTGTCGACCTGTCGCCTGGCCTATATACATTTAGTATCTTTTTTATTTTTCTTATTCACATAGATATTGGACCGTTGTAACTTTTGTTTATTTTGCCAGTCTAAAGTATAGTTCAAGTAATAAGTTCCCGATACATAAAAAACACAACAAAAACTTTAAGATATAATTATTATCACCGCGGGCCATGGCGGCATGCTGCATCAAACGACCCGATAGAGATTAAAAACCTATAATTGTAAGCGAGTCAATTGCGGTCCTGCACAAAGAGTAATTTATTTATTTCTACAACTACAACGGGATAACATCCCAGTTACAGGATAAAAAACAACAATATGAAATTAAGAATAATACAATTTTTAAAAAAAAGTACAGTGACAATGTGTAAATGTAATACAGACATAGGTATATAATAGTGACATGCGAGAAAAAGACAAACATTGCTGATGAACAAGTAAGGTAAATAACAAAACAAGCACTAAACAAAATTAACAGAACTTATAATACAACAACATTTTTTATATGTGCATTGCTAGAATTATATATATGTTATATTATATTTTAACCATGTACATATCTTATTATTGTTAAGCCTCTAATCAGTAAAGTCTCACAGGTAATACGACACCGTCAGTGATAAAATTATAAATTGTATCATATTCTCTTTTATTATCATTTTAATATGATATTTTAACTCTCCAAAGTCACGTACGAGTCTTGGATTACTGTGAGAACTGCAGATGGAATCAAAATTCAGTTTTATCAACACTAATGTCAAATCAGCATCCCAAGATATTATAAATAGGGCTGAATAGCATACGCTCTTCAGTCTGCATATTATTGTATAACTCAGTGTTTCTCTCATACGAGCTTCACAAATATTTTAGTTAACTTCTATTGTTTTAAACCTCATAAGCTATACGCTTCCAATTTCAACAAGTAATTCTAAGTGATTATTGTATAAATATAACCAATATAACAATTGTGATTTTAATCAATAAAATAGTTTTTAAAAACACAAACAGTGATTATCAGATCTAACAATTGGCGCAGTCGGTAGGATCCGCAAAACATTATCAGAACACGAGTATTCCAACTGGTAATGGTGGATTTCATCCTTCAATGGAAAAAGAACCGTAATTCCTACAACAAATCGAAGAATAATCATTCACTCAAGAAAAACAAGCAACTAGTTATAAGAAACAAGCAACTTCTACGCACGAATCAACTGGTACCATACTATGGAAAAAATCCTGTAAGTACATTTTAACATTGAATCATTTTTAAGTGCTTCGAATTTATTTTATTTATTTTTCGTACTTTTTGTCGCGTTAAGACAAAGTCCGACTATCTAATATAAACCTAAAAACCCAAACGAAATAAACTTTTAAAATGGCAAACGAACAAGTACAACAAGTACGACAAGTACAAGAAGTACAAGAAGTACAATAAATAGAACCGTACAGACTTTCTGAAATTTTTTCTATCATTCCCGAATTTGAGGGCGACCAAATCTTTCTGAATACTTTTTTGAATGCCTGTGACCATGCCCACCACATGGCCATTAACGATCAACAGATCTTATTAACTTTACACATAAAAAATAAGCTCCGTGGGCGAGCAGCCCAGCTAATTAACTCTAGAAACCCAGCCACTTGGGCTGAAATCAAACAACTGCTGTCAGTTCATTTCGGAGATTCACGGGACCTGACGTCTCTAATCCAAGACCTACAACGAATCAAACAACTTCCCAATGAATCACCTTTAACATTCTTCTCCCGCTTGCAAACTCACAATGCCAAGATGCACGCATCAATTCAAAAGACTAATTTGACGCCTGAACAAAAAGACGCTCAGTCTCAACTTATCGAGACAATGACTCTAAACACCCTCCTTACTGGTCTAGAACCAAACATAGGCAAAATAACAAGAGCAGGAAACCCCCCGAGTATGCTTGAAGTATCTCAACGCATCAGGCGAGAGCTTCAACTCTCCTATTTCGAAAACCAAAAATTCAATAAACCAAATAACTCTCGTGATATTCAAGCCCCTATCAAAAAACCGAATGTTCAATCCTTTACGAAAACATGTTCTTACTGCAAGAGAACAGGGCACGTCATTAACGAATGCCGAGCTCGTCAACAACCTTCTCAATCACATAATTACCCAAATTTCACCCCACAAAATAATATTCCGAATTTTCAAAGGCAATATGCCGCTCCACAACAACAGCAGCAGATGCCATTTCCCCAACAAATATTCTCAAATCAGAACCAGAGGCCCAATCAACCTTTCAACAGACCCAGCCAATTTCAACCCCGACCATCTGTAATTCAACCAAACCCGAATTTCAGTCGAAATAATAACCAACCACGAACGCATCACATAAATTACCCAATACAAAACCATTCCAATGATGATTACCAAGGAGACGCAAATACTGAACTCCAAGAATTCCCATATGAGCACCAAGAGTATTTTTCAGAAGAACAATACCAATATCCTAATTCTCAGGATTTTCAATTAGGTTCCCAAGCTTTTCAAGACCCCCCAGATTACCAGACCCAGTACCCCGAACTTTTCCCCCAGGAAAACCCCGTTATGTCCCCAGAGACGACCCCGGACAATTACAATGCGATTTCAGACCTAACATCTCAAGTCCAATCAATGAACTTAGACGATTTCAATCCGCACCTAAACTTCCCAGAACAGGGGTTCATGTAAACACATTGTCCAAATCGCTATTAACCGTAAAATCAAAAAACCTGTACTACATCAAAGATATCACTAACACATTTAACCTGTTGATCGACACCGGCGCAGGAATTTCAATTTTCAAAGAAAAAACTGCTGAAAAAATTTTGAACACATTTCCTGAAAATGCCGTTATTCAAGGAATAACTAGTGAAAAAATTTTAATAACCGAATCAAAACTTATTCCATTTAATATAAGCGACCCTCACAAAGTTTACATTTATTTACAACCTCGACATAGAATTTGACGGACTCCTCGGAGCGGACTTTTTAGAACATTATGATTGTATAATAAACATAAAGAAAAGGGAACTCACTACAAACTTTAAAACAGTTCCCCTGTATAAGGCAGGTGAAGAATCTAACGAACCCACAGTTGTCAGTAATAATGCAAATTATAATCTAAATTTTAAAAAGAAAAACATAATATCTATTCAACCTCGCACAGAACAAGTTTTCAAACTAAATTGCAATTTAATAAGTACTGATGCTATACTGCTAGCACAGGAAAAGGAAAAATTAGACTACCTAATGCACTAGTCAAAATTAATGAGAAAGGCGAATTTTTAACTTCCGTAATTAACGCTAACGCAATACCAAAAATTATCGACTTTTCTGACTTAAAACTAGAACCGATAACACAGTTCGAACTAGCTTGTAACATGAACTTTTCTAATAACTCAGATCAACTTCAAAATGACGTTACGGATAGACTTTACGAAATTCAAAATCAGTTACGATTAGACCATCTTAACGACGAGGAAAGAGAATCAATTACCAATTTATGTCTTAAATTTTCTGATATCTTCTACCTAGAAGGCGATTCGCTAATTTTTACAAACGAAATAAAACACGCGATAGACACTAATAACGCCAAGCCCGTCTTTACTAAATCGTACAGATACCCTCAAGTCCATAAGGAAGAAGTAAAACACCAAATTACCGAAATGCTTAATCAAGGTATAATCCAACCATCTATCTCATCCTGGTCCTCTCCAGTGTGGGTTGTGCCGAAGAAGCTCGACGCTTCGGGCAAGCAAAAATGGAGAGTCGTCATCGACTATCGGAAACTGAATGAGTTAACCGTTGACGACAAGTACCCTCTGCCTAACATCTCAGACCTCCTCGACCAGCTAGGAAAGTGTGAATACTTCACCACTTTAGATCTCGCGTCTGGTTTTCACCAGATCGAAATTGATAAAAAAGACATCCAAAAGACAGCATTTTCTGTAGAAAATGGCCATTACGAATTCGTTCGTATGCCATTTGGTCTAAAAAACGCACCCTCCACCTTCCAGCGCGTTATGGACAACTTTCTTTTAGGCATTCAAAACGAGCGCTGTCTCGTTTATATGGATGACATAATTATATATTCACCCACCATTCATGAGCATGTTTCCAGACTCACAGAAGTCTTTAAAAGATTAAGGAAAGCTAATCTCAAAATCCAGCCGGATAAATGCGAATTCCTCAGGGAGGAAGTAGCTTATCTAGGCCACCTCATCACCCAAGATGGAATCAAACCAAACCCTTCAAAAATTGAACGTATCCAAAACTTTCCGGAACCAAAAACCTAAAAAGACATCAAATCCTTCTTAGGACTCGCCGGATACTACAGGCGTTTCATCCCTAACTTTGCCAAAATCTCTAAACCCCTTACTAAATTATTGCAAAAAGACATTCCGTTTAATTTCGATTCAACTTGTAAAACCTCTTTTGACAAACTCAAACACCATTGACTTCTACCCCCATTTTAATATACCCAAACCTTTCTCCTAACAACAGATGCTAGCGCGTACGCTATTGGCGCTGTACTTTCCCAAGGACCCGTAGGCAAAGACCTCCCTATTGCTTATGTATCGCGAACACTTTGTAGTGCAGAAACGAAGTACTCCACTATTGAAAGAGAGCTTCTAGCGATCGTGTGGGCGGTAAAACACTACAGACCATACCTTTTCGGAAGAAAATTTATACTCATCACTGACCATTGACCATTAACGTGGCTATTCTCGATTAAAGATCCCGGTAGCAGACTCGCACGTTGGCGCCTCAAGCTAGAGGAATATGATTATGAGATCATATATAAGCCAGGAAAAATTAACAAGAACGCAGACGCTTTATCCCGTATTAAAGTAAATCATGTACAAAAATGTATAGCGTTCCATAACAATATCCAAAATTTAGATGACTCATCCGACACAAACGACAACCCTGAGAAGAAACTTCACCAGAACAAATAACCCAAGAATACGACACATTCGAAAAATTGTATCAGACAACCTCTCTCATTGACTACACAAAAATTACATTTTCAAACAACCAATTACTTGACAAAGACCACAAAAACATAATAACGTTCTTTCAACAAGACACTCTACAAGATATCCACTATAGAATTATAGAGGACATTTTTGAAGAAAACCCTGACTTTACCAACAATAAAATTAACATTCTTTCCAGTAAAACCATAAAGAAACGATCATACTATATCGTACCTTTACCTTTCGATCCCGGCTCAGCTATATTACAACTCTTCGTTACAATATATAAAAACAAAAACGATATTGACCCATCTAAGACATATTACGTCGAAAATAACCTAAATTTACCCATTCTTGAAATTTTATCATTTATTTTCAGTGACAAAGACATAAAACTAGTTATATGTCAAGACATTGTCAGAACCCCTGACGAAGACCAAATTCCCATAATACTCAACCAATTTCATGCTGGTAAAAACAATCTTCACCGTGGCATAAATGAAACTATTCGTAGAATAAAAAATAAGAACAACTGGAACGGACTAACGAAGGACGTTGAAAAATTTATAAAATCTTGCGAAATTTGTCAAAAGACAAAAACTTTACGAAAAAATCTTGATAACCCTTTGGTTATCACTGAAACACCTAAAACCCCTTTTGAACGTGTCAATATCGACATCATCCAAGTTCCCACCAAATATTACGCCCTAACCATTAGAGACGAATTAACCAAGTTCACCCAAGCTTACGCTATACCCGACAAAACTGCTAAATCTATCGTAAACACTATCTTGCTCTACTTTCAACATTTTGGTACACCCCTTCGTATACATTGCGATTGTGGAAATGAATTTGACAACATGCTTCTCAAAGACCTTTGTACCCTTTACAACGTTAAACTGACTTTCTCTAGCGTACATCACCCGCAATCTAACGGCTCGATTGAGAGATTTTATGCAACGCTTATGGAAATGATTAGAGCCAATAAATCAGAAAACCCCAACGAACACCCATTAACCGTTTTACCATACGCTATCATTTGTTACAACAACTCTACTAACAAAACGCACGGTTTGACCCCGTACGAACTAGTATTCGGGTACACCTCAAGCCGTCCACCCGAAACACTCTATAATCAGAAAGAATTAATATCAAAATACGTACGAGATCTAAACAACAGAACCTCGCACTATTATAAAATAGCCGGCACAAGAACAGAACTGCAAAAAGAAAAGGCCAAGGCACGATTCGATAGACACGTAACAGATAATTTTGAATTTAATATAGGCGATAAAGTTTATGTCAAAGAGAGTCAAATAAAGAATAAGCTCGGAAACAAATTCAATGGACCATTCATAATTAAGGAAATTCTAAGAAATTCCGCTATACTTTATAACCCCGAGACTGAACAAAGTACAAAAACCAACTTTGATAGAATGAAACCATACTTTGAAAATTAATTTATTTTTCAGGTTTCATCTACTGCTTAAAGCAGTATCACCTCAATACACGATCGAAACTATTAACAACACCCTAGGAATATACTATCACGAAGAAGACCGCATCGAAATATCAAACGACAAATGGACGCTTTTAGTTTACAAAGACATAGAACCAATCAAATTGACCCTTGACCACAACAACAACATTCTAAACGACATGATAACGACATTTGAAACTCACAACCCCCGTATGACATTATTTCGATCAGAAATCCAAATACACATTAACCATTTAACCCAAATCTCACAATCTTTAGAGTTAAAGGTTGAAAAAATATTCGCGGACACAAAACGCCATAAACGCGGCATTTTAAATAGAATAGGGACAGTATGGAAAGCTATCATAGGTAATTTAGATGCCTCTGGTGGTGAATACTACACAAATTGTATTAACAAACTAATGAGCGACGAACACCAATTAGAAAATGTACTAAAAAACCAAATTTCGGTAACAACTTCAGTAATAAGAAGTTTTAATTCAACCGTCCAGAAATTAAAAATAGACGAGGAAACCTTTAATAAGGACATAAAGGAAATCAAAAATTCAATCTATGATATATCAAACGATTTAGCGTACATTGAATCGAAATTACGAGTACTCGAGTTATGTGAATCCTTGATGGAAAGTTACATGTTTTTAGAAAATAATTTAGATAACATTCTAAATTCAATTACATTTGCAAGATTAAAAATCTTACATAGTTCAATAATCACTCCGAAAGATCTGGTCACTTCTCTTCAAGAAATATCTCAGTCTTTACATAAGAACAACTTGCCAATAACTCCACAAATTTCAAAAATAGCTCAATATTTTGACATAATAAAACTCCAAACTTTTCAAGCTGGAACTAGAGTAATATTTGTTTTAAAAATTCCGTTAACAGAACCAGAAAGATATACCCTCTACCACCTTTATCCCATTCCTATATTAGATAATGGAACAGGACTTCATCATATCCTGTCAACTACGCATAAATATATAGCCAAAGACGATGATTTTTTGTTGTTTGTACCTCTCCCAGATGTCGACAACTGCAAAACGCTAAACCCAAGTACAAGACTTTGTTCGAATGTGCTTCCATATCCCATAGACAGTGATGCGATATGTGAAGCACAAATCCTAAGACAATTAAGTGTAGTGCCCCGGACTTGTCAGTCAAACCTGCTGTTTGCTAAAGATTATAACATACAAAAACTCAAAAACAATAAGTGGCTAATATCAATCTCAGACAATTTACCGGTTACAGTGAAGTGCAACAATAGAGACGTTACGACGAAAATAATAAATATGAACTCTATCTTAACCCTACAACCAGAATGCAGCGCTTTCATAGGCAGCACCAGAGTACATGCATCCTCATATCAACAGGACAACGTCAGTTACAGCAACCACGCAGTGCGGATACCATACGATTGTTGTAACCATTTACCGGAGAAATACAAACTTCCAACGTTAAAACCACTAAAATTGAGTAAACTTAATACGGACGATTTAAATATTGCTAAACATAAGTTAGATCAATACTCTGACGATTTAGATAAGCTAATCAATGAACCATTTGTAACCAAAAATATTTCCAGGTTCACTTATTTAACCCTAGCTTTAGTTATTACGCTTATTATTTTGTATATAACCTGCAAATGTAAGAGAAGAAGAAGGGACGTAAAAATTGGCATCACCTCATCAAACGATCAATCGCTGCAACCTCCACCACCAAAATCTAGGCTACTACGTGGATACGGACATCTACTACCCAAAAGAAGACCCAGTGTAAATATCAGAGAACCTACCGAAGATATCGAATTAAATTTTAGTTTCAGTAAAGATTACGCTTAAAAGTTGATCCATAGCATCAACTTTTTTATAAAGAAGGGAGCTGTTATATTATATTTTAACCATGTACATATCTTATTATTGTTAAGTCTCTAATCAGTAAAGTCTCACAGGTAATACGACACCGTCAGTGATAAAATTATAAATTATATCATATTCTCTTTTATTATCATTTTAATTTGATATTTTAACTCTCCAAAGTCACGTACGAGTCTTGAATTACTGTGAGAACTGCAGATGGAATCAAAATTCAGTTTTATCAACACTAATGTCAAATCAGCATCCCAAGATATTATAAATAAGACTGAATAGCATACGCTCTTCAGTCTGCATATTATTGTATAACTCAGTGTTTCTCTCATACGAGCTTCACAAATATTTTAGTTAACTTCTATTGTTTTAAACCTCATAAGCTATACGCTTCCAATTTCAACAAGTAATTCTAAGTGATTATTGTATAAATATAACCAATATAACAATTGTGATTTTAATCAATAAAATAGTTTTTAAAAACACAAACAGTGATTATCAGATCTAACATATATATATCAATGCTGTCTTGCACGATGGAGTAATTGCGGCACATCGTATACAGAGGAGAGTAATGCAATATATTAGTATTAGCCGTCTTTACATAAAAAGTTTCATATCGTCGCCTAGTATATGTTGGTACATGGAAATTGATTTTACTCAGTACTTCGGTCACATCATGAACAGAGTTTATTATTTTAAACAGAAAGATAACAGAGTGCATATTTATTTATTTATTTATTTATTTATTTATTTATTTATTTATTTATTTATTTATTTATTTATTTATTTATTTATTTATTTATTTATTTATTTATTTATTTATTTATTTATTTATTTATTTATTTATTTATTTATTTATTTATTTATTTATTTATTTATTTATTTATTTAGAATACAACTACCCAAACAGATAAGAAATCCAATTACAGGGTAGGAAGGAACAAAACATTGTTACAGAATTTTGTACGATAAATACATATGAAAAACTAAAGTATAATTACATAAAATATTTGTGTACATAAACTAGTAAATATTTTTAGTTTGAATGCAATACAGATTGCTTAATTTTTTTAACAGTAGTACAAAATATATCAACATCGTCCTGTATATATGCATAGTTTGAACACATCATATGCAAAGGTGAAGATTTAAGTAAATTTGTACGAGGCGTATTTAGATAAAAAGAATTATTTGAGCGTGTATGAACTGATGGTACATGTAATTGACATAACTACATAACTCAGGGCAATCAATCACATTATTCAAAATTTTATATAAAAACACAATCGAAGAATACTTACGGCGGGATTCCAAATCATGTATTTGATATCTCTTTAATAGATCACATTGAGGTGTACCTCTTGCTGGGTAAATTCCGTCATTTCTATACCAAAGATATTTACTGAGGATCCTTTGCGTTTTTTCAACGCTAAGTTTATGCACGGCGTATTCTGGACTCCAGATTATGGAGGCATACTCTAATTTTGATCTGACAAATGCATTAAACAGCAATATCAAGGTGTTATTATCCACAAAGTCTTTGCTATTCTGATTATGAAACCTAAGTTTCTGTAAGAACTGGCCACGATAGCATTTATGTGATTATTAATGGTTAACTTACTGTCGAAGATGACCCCAAGATCTTTAAATTGACTACATCTAGATAGCTGAATATCATTTAAAGAATAAGTAAACTCAGTTGGATTAAGCTTTCTTGTGAAAGTCATGTATTTACATTTATTAATATTTAGATGCAGTTTATTTTTGTCACACCACATACTAATTTGTTGCAAATCTTTTTGCAAGTTAAAGCAGTCATTTAAATTGTTGATGGCCGAATACAGCTTGCAATCGTCAGCGTACAGCAGAGTGCTATTTAGAAGCTCACAGTTAATGTCATTTATAAATATTATGAATAACAAGGGTCTAAGAACGGACCCTTAAGGAACGCCAGACGTTGCTGTTATTTCATCAGACTTAAATCCATGGTATTGGACAGTAAGTTTCCTGTCAGATAGATATGAGTAAAAAAAGTTAGTAAATGTTTCGGTAAGGCCGAAGTTGAACAATTTTTGTAACAAGATACCATGATCGAGTGTGTCAAAGGCTTTAGAGAAATCTGTATATATGACGTCAACTTGACCTCCTCCATCTAACGTCTCCGCAATAAATTGAATTATGCAAGCCAGATTTGTAACAGTCGATCTACCAGCGAGAAACCCGTGCTGATTAAAGCAAATTTGGGATTTAACATGGGAAAATAAAATATTATAAAGGACACTTTCAAATAATTTGCTGAAGTTACATAAGATGGTAATTGGTCTATAGTTTTCAACTGCAGCCTTGTCATCCTTTTTATAAACGGGACAAATTTTAGCTTGTTTCCATAGGTTAGGAAACGTAGCGGTTTGAAGAGACAAATTGAAAATAACTGACAAAGGAAAAGCAAATAGCACGGCACAATCTTTCAAAAGAAACGCGGGTATTCCATCCGGACCAGTAGTTAATTTCGGTTTGATCAATTTAAGCGCATTTAATACGTCTACTTCATTAATTATTGGAATAGCGAGATGTGGTACATTACTATTTGAGTCAGTGGCTTCCATACCAAAGTTAGTGGACGTTGTAAAAGAAGATTGAAAAAAAGATGCAAATCCGTTCAAAATTTGTTGAGGGTTCTTCAAAGGTACATTATCTTGCGTCACTACACTTGGAATACTAGTAACATCTCTCATATTATTAATATGTGACCAAAATTTGTTCGGGTTTGACTTAATCTGCATTTCAATATTTTTAAGGTAGTCTTTGTGCGCAACGCCTATTTCCTGTTTGATTTTTCTCCTTAAAGATTTAAAATCTCTGTGAGCATTTTCGTCTCCGGTATCTCTATATGTACGCCAAAGACGTGATTTATGTTTAATGTCTCTAATTATTCTACGATTAAACCATGGGGGATACGATTTATTTATGGGTGTGGTTCTGGGAACATTTCTTGAAAAGACACGGTCTAGTTCGTTGTACATATAGAGAGTTACATCGTTAGCGTTACTAAATGACGAAATGCAGGTCCAGTCTATGTGATATAAGTCATCATACAGTTCAGTAAAATTAGCTTTCTTAAAATTATAACGTGATACGGGGCTGGTATGAAATTTCAAGTTTACAGAGTTCGTTTTAATCAAAAATTCTAAAGGAGGGTGGTGGTCATCCACAGGCAACAAGTAATTTTCGGATTTAATAGTATGAACTGTAGACCTACTAAAAACTAAGTCCAGAATACGTTGATTAGAGTTCAGAACACCATTGTATTGTTTAAGCCCCATAAATTCACTAAAATTTACTATCGGCGTTATGCGTCTATTTATATAATATGGGTCATCCATATGATTTACAAAGTCAGGTATGTTATTACAACGAACCAGTAAGGATTTATAGTTGTGTGTGTCAAGTAACAGATCGTGTGGAAAGCCAATAGGAGGATCCTATAAAGAGAATAATCTTTATAGGACAGATACTTTAAAAATCTCCGTTGCACTCTTTCTAATGCCTCGATATATTTTACGTAATTTGGGCACCAAATGACTATTATATTCTAGTCGGGATCTGACATAATATATGAGTTGCATAACAGTTTAATTGTTGACGGTTTATGAAACTCGCGGGAATTACGCACGATAAATCCTAAACTTCTATTGGCAGCTGAAATTACTTCATCTATGTGATGGATAAAATTTAATTTTGAATAAAAAAATACCCCCTAAATATTTGATATATTCTGGTCTATCAAGTAAAATACAGTCGATACTGTATGGAAACATTAACATATCTTTTTTACATGAGTATGTGATAACTTTACATTTGTTTACATTAAGTGGTAACTTATTTTCCCTACACCACAAACAAGCCTATGGAGGTTTGCCTGAAGGATGATGCAATCCTAAGTGCAGTTTATCTTATCATAAATTTTCATATCATCTGCGTATAATAGATGAGGAACATTCAAAGAGTTAATAGCGTTATTAATGAAGATATAGAGAAATAACGGCCCGAGGATGGATCCTTGATAGGACTTCAAATTTAGTTGAAGCAAAGCCCCTGTAGCATACGTATTGCAATCGATCAGAGAAATAGGATTTGAAAAGTCTCAGTGCATTCTGTGACACACCGCATTTATCTAACTCAAGGACCAATATACTATGAGTGAGCATATCGAAGGCCTTGGAGAATTTTTTATAAACTACGTCAACTTGACCTTGATCATCCAAAACCTCCGATATATATTGTGTGATACACATTAAGTTTGTAGTTGTCGATCGACCCTTCATAAAACCATGCTGGTGTATACTAATACTGTTTTTCACGTGACTGTATAATATATCATGGATGTAAAATTCAAGTACTTTAATAAAATTACAGATAATTGTTATGGGGCGATAATTCTCTATATCATTTAAATTGCCTTTTTTAAAAACAGGACATATACGTGACACTTTCCAAATTTCGGGTATTGTATTTGAATGCACAGCAAGGTTAAAAATTATTATTAGAGGTTCTACTACTAGAGGAGTGCAATCAGGAATAAGAAAGCTGGAAAATATTCCGGACCCGTGGTCATATTTGGCTTTAATCTTCTTATGCATTTTAAAATATCATCTTCAGTTGGAGCGTTAATATTTAGAGTAGTGTTTGCATTTATATTTGATAATGTCTCATCAAGGATATCTATGTCATCAGCAACTGAAGTATATGCGTTTTTAAAAAAAATGTGCAAAGCCCGTCTATGACTAAGTAGCCATTATCTAACTCTTCATCATTCAATGTCATATTAGCTGGGACCGATTTATTTTTTCGTATATTACAGATGTAGGATAGTTTCTGTTTTTGTGAAATGTCACTAATAATTTCCCTGTTAAACCACGGAGGATATTTGCATTTTCTATTATTTGGTGATGTCGAAGGTACACATTGATCTAATACACTATATAAAATTTCAAGAAAATAACTACAAGCCTTATTGACGTCATTATATTCATTCAGAGCCGACCAATCAATATAGGTAAAATTTCATCGTAAAGTAATACCAAATTAGCTTTCTTGAAGTTATAGCTCTTGACATCGTTACATGCAAGAACATTATGAGTATTATGATATTGTCACGGATATGTCCAGTGGTGGATGTTGGACATCCTCATGAACTAAGTACAGCGATGGTGTAGAAACGGAGCAAGTTATTGTGCTAAAAACTAGCTCAAGCATACGATCTCTGTTAATATAAATATTATTGTATTGTGTAAATGAAAAAATTTTTACTAATTCATGTAGGTACGTAATCGAGGCGCTATCAATATTCAAAGAAAATTCCGGTACGTTGAAATCCCCTAGTAGAATTATTTCAGAACCATATAAGTATTCTAATGAAATAATGCCTTCAAAAAACAAATTCAATTGTTCGCAAGTAACTTTAGGAGGAATATATATTAATATAACATACCAACAGTTTATGCCTTTCCCAACTTTTGCACCTAATATGTCTATCATAGGCAACTGATTAAAATGTTCATTGTTTTCGACAGAAATTCTGGTAACCATCAGCGAACTTTTACAAGCAAGGAGCACACCGCCCCCTCTGGATTCGCCCATGTTAGTAAATTTATGATCTGAGTGAGTAATGGTATCTTAATGAAGTCGTAAAGTTTTTGTTGCGTTTTTATATCGCGGGAAGTCCTATCGGGAAGGACTATACCTACTTTAATAAAATTTCGAAGTAAAATTGAATTTACGTTTGAGGCTGAAAGACACGCAGTACGCATAATAAAACTTTGCCGAATAGGTACTTTAGTAACAATGTATATTTGCCATAAAATCATACTAAAAGGTAATTTATACGAGTAACAATGACACACTTCTCTGGAGTCTGAAGATCACCCTTAGGTACTTTCGTTCGTCTTGAACAAACTGAACACAATCACTAAATAGCCAATTGAGTTGAGATATTTTTCAAATTCTTGATTTCTATTGGTTGCTTACTAATCACAATCACTTTGTTCAAGACGAACGAAAACAGCTCTTAATGATGAACATGGTCATGAAGAAATAAGAAGTTGTTTACCATATCATCTTACATATTTTCTTATACTAGTATACTACCAAATTTGAAATAAAAATTCCAACATAACAAAAGTTTTCAAGTTTTCATGATATAAGAAACGGTACATATACATGAATACAATACCTACCTACACCTACGTTCATAGATCTATTTATAATATTTTATCTGATATTTGAGTTCCATTTTAGTTAAATTTCTGAA
Source organism: Leptura quadrifasciata (assembly GCA_963675555.1). NCBI lineage: Eukaryota > Metazoa > Arthropoda > Insecta > Coleoptera > Cerambycidae > Leptura > Leptura quadrifasciata. The sequence continues at coordinate 73,418,314 of OY776677.1, forward strand.
CAAATATTTTTTGTAAGTACGATGATTATGATTACCGATTAAAAAATTTTGATCGGTTACTGTAACTTATTTGATTAAATCAAACATGTATAATAATTATTATTAGTTCAATTACTAGTGCAATAAATAGTTATTAAATGACGATTTATTCTTTTTATAACAATTTATATATTATGTTTATTGCCATTCCGTTGCATGGTTACATGCACATTTCCTTTCATACCGATATTTATTTATTCCTTATTCGAGCACACATATTTACCGCGTCCCACAATCACAAAGTTTACGATGGATTCTAAAAGTAAGTAAGTACTACGGTATTATTATTTGGAAGCTGTTTTATATTATATAAGTTTGGATAATTCAACACAACATATTTGATTCATTTTCTAATAGACTCCTACATATTTTTACTGAGTTTACATCTACTGTAAAGAGATGGCGCGCAATATTCAATTTTCAGTGAAAATTGTTTACTGGATGTTAAACAAGATGTAGACACGATCTCTCATTAACATCTTTAAGAAAACATATTCAACAGGCTAGCTGAACTGAATAACAAGCGGACAGTCAGTTTCATATCTGTGTGTGCTGTGTGATATCAAGTTTGTTGAGAAGTAAAACGATTTGTTTTCCGATAGAAAAGTCTACAACAACGTTAAATAACCCACTGTACGTACCATTAGTCCTGTATTACATGTTTTTAAAATATTAGGACAGTAAGTGAAGACATGTTTAACTTATTAAATTAAGTTATTTAAATAATGATGTTTACTTATAAATGATATGATAAAAATAAAGTGAGTGCGTGAAGAATTTATTTAACAATAAAAATATAAATACAAATTATACCTAGTGATTGTCGGCTTCCTTGGATTTTATAAGAGTTGGCACTTTGTTGCAAGTTTTGAAAGTGAAATTATATCTTTTAATCGTGTAGTTATCGTAGAAAGTGTGAAATTATTAAATGTATATTTCTGTAGTATCGTACAAATAATAAGTTAATATAGTGTGGTAAATAAAACATTAATGTTTTTTATCGCTTGTGCAAATAACAGAGTTTAAAAATAGCTTCTACATTCGTAAGTGTTAAGATCACGTGAAGATAGATATCATATTTACTGGATTCTCAAAGTACACCAAAATCCCAAAAACAAACCCATTGGCATTTTTGAACACATGGTAAGTTTTTCGTTTGTAATGTTATGTTTATTTTTGTCGCCAAGGTCATTTAGTAAACTCCGGTTTTTTTATCATTATATTGACCTCTCCAATTCTTATGTGATTTTTAGAGCCACACGTGTATTGATAAATTTACATAAAATGCTATACATTGAATTTATGCAAGTAAAGGGAAATACTTTTCGAGTATACATAGCTGATAGCCTGACGTCCAAGGTGAAAACACTTTTGTGGAAGTATTGTTCTCTATGTACTTAAAAGTATCCATATCTTTAAATAGTATTTACGAAGTTTCATCAAAACTATTTAAGTATTTAATTTATACTGGCAAGGTGGTAAGCAGGTACCTAGGCGTACGTAGAGCTTCCAGTTATCGAGGGATAAACCTCTTCGTAGGTTGGTATTTCATAATTTCCAATATCGGTTTGATCTGGGGGCTCAATCCAGAGTATGATCACTAACATAGTTTTGGTTAGTATGCAATAATTTAGTACGCAATACTTTGGTGTTAATGGTAGCAAACTTGAAACTTGTAAAGTAAGTAGGTCCTACCTAAGTTATGTCGGGTGGTTCTGATTTTAGTTAAGTAGGAACAAAAGAGGGAAAAAAATATGTCTGCATTTCTTTGCTTTTATTTTAAAAATTAAAAAACATTGCGTCAATGCCAACACGTTATTCCCTAAATTTTAAAATTATGTTTACGAATTAAGGCATAATAATACCTATGATATAAACGTAGGATAAACACTCCTTGTTATACCATTTTTAATTTTAAAATTACCCTCGAAATTACCCCCATTCTATGTAAATAATTAAAATGCGAATACTATGAGACTATGTACCTATTAAATGTAAGGATTTTGATAACTCCGTAAGATTATCATTTTACGTAAGATACCTAATTTGTTTTTAACTGATGTAAGACTATAAAACTAAAAGAAATGTGTGAGGCTGCCCTCCCATGGTGTAGGGGCTGGCGCTCTCCAGTCCACCGTGTTTCGGGACTCCAGGGAGCCTATGAACCTCACAGTAAAAATCTGTATACTGCCTGCGTAGGTATATCCTACCTATTTACAATTTTTAAGTTATTCCCCAGTATTTTCATTATTTTCTAGCATTTCCACATAAAAAGCAGCGTTTGCTTTACATTGTTCTTTTTTGCCGGGTATTCTCACCTATTTCTAAGGAATACGAATATTCCTGTGTAGATATTTCTTACGATTATTGAATATTCTTAACTTCCTGATTATCGGTTAAACCACTGTTAAATTATTTTTGTAAGTTAAACACATCCATATTTGACTGTCTAAAATGGTAAAACTCCTCTTAAAATACTAAAAATGAAGATAAGGTATAGTTCAAGTAGAAAAATCCTGAGACATAAGAAACCCAACAAAAACTTTACGACCTCATTAAAAGACCGGTACTCTTTTTTAGTGATGTTCGCAAATTGACTCGCTTACCCAATGACTTCAGAATAGGATAGACAAAGCGTGTCCTATACATTAACACAGGAGTTGTTGTGTTTCTCTACCATCTCATACATTCTATTATTAAAAAAGGATGGAGGTAGTTTTGTTTATGTATTGGAACTCGTTGCCAGTGGCGTATATGTTAAAGAAGGTGATTATTTCGTATAATTAATATATTAATTTCTCTTCTAGTTTGACTTCAAAGTAATATGAATAATATTGCTTTTTTATTAAATGATTTATTTAAATATTAAATTTACACTTATAAATTGGTATAGATATATGTCACATAAACAAACTGATTAATACAGTTTTCCTTTTACTGCATTACTAACAGAAAAAATAAAAACACGTTATAATTATTCCCATCATGTACTACTTTTTTTAAATGATAATTTAATCAACTTGTACATTTTCCTTAGATGAACTTGGTAAGTCAGATACTGCAAATTCTTTAAGAACAACTCGGCCACTGGGACTTGTGAAATCATCTGATGAGAAGTGATCTGAGCACACAACACTATCTTCAGGGATATTTTCATTTCCCAAATGTTTCAAAATGCGACAGACCCATTTTTTCGGTGTTTAATATTCCTTGGAATTCTACAAATAATATAATATTGCACTATTAAATAATATCTTTTCATTTTGCCCTTCAACTTTATTTTCATTTAACTATATTATTCAATTTTAAAACATAAAAACATTTTCTATACTTCCAATATTATTATTGCACTGAATATTTACAATTTTGCTAATTTGTCGTTCTAACCCGAGGTTACGCTTATGAGATAATTTCACCTACCTGTGAAAATATCGATTAACTCCAATTTTAAAGAGAAATCTACATACAACACAATATTTTCCCTTTGTTTATTCACAATAACAAATTCTGTCTTCAAAAACACTACAAAACCACTGTAATTACAACGTTTAACTTCGGTTTACCACAAATACTTTAATGGCGGCCAACGCTGCAACTGGATTGTAAACAAAACGTGTTGAGAGGGACTGCGTGCGCATATACCCACGTGCCTTTAGCCAATAGAATACTGAATACCAGTATTTATTTTTAAAGCAATGTAAACAAAGAAATGATACACAACAAACCAAGAGGTGCTTTGTCTATCCTATTCTGAAGTCATTGCGCTTACCTTTATAGGTTTTTAATGTGTGTCGGGTCTCGGGTCGTTATTTGATGTCAGGCCTGGCGCCATGGCCCGCGGCGATAATAATTATGTCGTAAAGTTTTTGTTGTTTTTTCTGTCTCAGTTCATTCCTACGTGAACTATACTTACTTACTTACGCTATTACTAGCCAGTCTATAACTTATTGATTTCAAATATTGGGAAGCCTATTAGTCTAAGATCCCCACTTAGGTCGACTTTCAACCATCGAGTTTTCTGATGAACTTTGAATTTTGATAATATAACATATTAATAAACAAAACTTGATTTGGTCGACATTCAAATTACCTGCACAGCTATTTTTAATAAAAAATTAAAGTTGTTATTTTTTGTTCATGAATGTAGTTATTGAGTTTTTGGATAAATTTATAACCAATCAAAAGTAAAATATGTATACTTTAAACGAGGATAATTGAAACTGGTCAGTGTTAAATCACAGGACCGTGTGCACTGAACTTGATATTTTGTCCTATATATTTAGCAATGGAATCGAGATTCGAATGGTAGTTGAAACTGTACAGGCGAGTCCGAGACTGGCAATGTAATCAGCCTGAATAAACCATCTACGACTGCACTGGTTTAAAGATAATAAAACGGACAGGCCTACTAGCATAAAAAAACTCGAAAATCGTTTCAACGGCGGACTTAGAGATGTGCTGTATGTGCCAGTGCACTGCGTAAATACCTGTTATAATATCAAGCGTAGGAGTTCAGTTAGTTATTGTTCATATTTATAAATATTTACTACTATATAAAAGGTAAAATATTTTAATTATTTACTAATTTATCATGGCTTTCTGGAGACCATTTGAAACAGAGGATAATATAATAACGCCCGAAAATCTTATCATTTTCTTATGACAAGCATTTCTATTTACATCCGCCTATGTACAATAAAGAGATGCCGACTGTTTTTGTCGGCTTTTAGTTTTTATACGGTTTCAATTAAGTTCGTTTATACTTTACACAATATGTTCCCTGCATAAAACCGGGTAGACAGGTATAAACAGGTAACTTAGTATGATAACTGAATTAGTATTTTGTAGTTATCGAGATTTCTATATTGTCATATAAGTATGCAAATGTAGATAATTTTAATGCGGACACGGTGGTATTTGGTCGACATAGCAAAAACTTGCAAAAGTTCGGGTCTTCAAGACTTAAAGTTCGGAAATTATAGAAGAGAGTAGGGTGTGACAGAGAAACACCTGTGTATAAGTATATACTTGTAAGAAGGATGCCGAATAGCAGTTGCTTGCATGGGGCCTACTCAGTTAAAGTAAGTGCGCAAAGCTGGGACCCACATTGTGTTTAGGTCTTCCAGCTTTCTACGCATTTACAGGTTGCGATTATACTGCAGCTTTCTACAAAGGTAAAGTCAGGCCTTTCAAAATTTGTTCTAAAAACGAGACCTACCAAAGGACTTTTGCGCAATTAACAGATGATGCTAATATTTTCATAATAAGAAAATGAAGGTAGTGTAAGAGTTTACAACGCTAATGTACGGCATAAAGCAATGTACGAAACTAAAACCTTGGCGATCCAAGACATTCTACTGGTTACAAACAGGGGTGATAATGAGGAGGATCCCGCAGAATGCGATTACAACATAGTAACATCTGATGAATCGGACGCTGAATAATTATTTTTTAAACTTTTTGAATTTGATATCAGACAATAAATTATTTTTTTAAAGAAATATTATAATTGTTTTTTATAATTAATTTTTTTATTCATTAACATTAAGTTATAAAGATATAATACAGAACGTTTTAAATGGAATCTGATATTTATCACATATTTTCATTTTTTTTTATATAAAAAGCCAGTCACCCTACTCTGTGGCTCCGACCCTCACAGAGGGGAGCTGGTAATAAATACCAATAGCCACTCCCCACGCCCGTGGGGTGAGTGACTACCGGGTCCGCGAATCGTGTGCCCTGAGTAGACGCAATGAACCGAGTATGACAACCTTCTGTTCTGCCGGCTAAGATCTCTGCCGAATCTCGGCATGCCGGTATGATCTTTAGTTCCGAAAGCAGCGTCTGTCTCATTCCACCGTGGGCTCCTATAATCAGTACCACTATTTTAACAGAATGACCTGGATAAAGCCTGCGGAGTTCGAAAAGCAAATCTCGATATTTTATCCGTTTTTCCTCCTCTTTCAAGACAATGTTGCTCTCAACGGGAGCTGAGAATTCCACGACATACATTGTCTTGAGTTGGTGGTCGAGGAGTACTATGTCAGGCTTGCTGGCTTGTATTTGCCAGACGGTGGGAAACGAGTAGTTCCAATAAAATAGAGACTTCTCATTCCCCACAACGGACTCAATATCCCCCGGAGCGTAAGGCAGCACTGGTGTTTCGTCTATCCCATACGAGTGCCTTAGATGATAATAAAGCACTCGTAATGCTGCGTCGTGTCTGTGAATATAGGCCGGGACTGCGTATGTCGGGCAAACCGACAGTAAGTGCATTACAGTCTCCGGCGTCCTGCGGCAGGCCCTGCAGATGACATCAGGGACCTCCATACCTATGACACGACGTCGATAGATGAGGGTGTTAAATACACCATCTTGGCAAGCCATTATAAATTCCTCGGTCTCCAACTTCAGCCCGGCTGACCTTAAAAAGCCGAAGGTCAGCCTTACGGATAAGCCGAGGTCTTCTATATTTTTATAGAAGACTCCGTGCAATGGCTTATCCTTATGGAGCTGCAGAAGGATGTTGTGTTCTGCAGCTCTAATGTGGGCTTTTAGTCGAACGGGTTCCAACTCGGTGACAGAGTCGGGGTTTACCCGCTCGACGTCGAAGATGAGACCAAGTTTATCAGCTACTCTCCGTGCTGTCTTAAAGAGAAAAGCTCCTACCTCTGCATTTTCATGGTCTCGGACTACGCAGAGGAGGGAATTCAAACTCCTGATGACCTTACATGCTCCATCCAGAACCATCCTGCTATGGAGACTCTCCAAGGCCAAGAGTCCACGGCCTCCACGATGTCGTGGGAGATATAACCGTGGAACGGACGATTTAGGATGCAAGCTCCTATTGAGATGCTCTTCTTGCGGGTTACTACATCGAGTTGACGCAGCTCTTCTCTGGTCGATTTCACTACTCCGAAAGAGTAGAGTAGGATCGGAACGGTAAGCATATTTGTAGCAGCCACCTTGTTCTTTCCCGACAGTTCTGAAGACCAGATCTGTCGGAATAGGTGCTGATACTATCCGCGGAGAGCGTTTTTCACTACATTCACTTCTTGTGTGGAGCGTTGCTCGACACCCAAGTAAGTGTACGACTCTCCAGCATCTAGATGGTGTAAGATGCTTCCGTCCACGAGCTGCGCGTCCTCTCCATAGTCACCGCATCGTCCTCTCTTGAGATGGATCAGTGCGCATTTGTCCAATCCGAACTGCATACCGACAGTCTGCGTGTTCTCCTGTACCACCCGAAGGGACTGTTGGAGATCCCTCTCTCCAGAGGCATAAGGTTTAGGGTCATCCATAAAAAAGAGATGGGTGACCTTATGCCTCCTGTCGCCGGGGGTATCGCAGTTGTAGCCACGGGCTTTCCGGAGCGAGACGGATAATGACAGTAGTGAGATGCAAAACAGAAGGGGGCTGAGGGAATCTCTCTGAAATACTCCCCTTCTGAATGTTACCGACTCTGTTTGGGCTCTATCGTTACCCGATGTTATGGTAAAGCGCGTCCTCCAAAGCGGCATCAGTTCTTCAATACATCTCACTACGGGACCGGGTACTACAAGACGTCGGAGCAAGTGAACAATGAGCTCATGCGATGTCATGTCAAATGCCTTGGGGTAGTCGATCCAGGCCATAGAGAGGTTCCGCTTATACTGCATGGAGTCCTGCGTGACACATCTGTCGATCAGCAGGTTCTCCTTGCAGCCAGCGACACCTCTCTTCCACCTTCGTTGCTCATATATCCGTTCATAAATCGGTTCAACTGCGTGGAGCACCCGCATGTACAAAATGCGTGTAAACACCTCGTAACATGCGTTTAAACAGGTTATCGGTCTGTAGTTCTTTGGGTTGGACAAATCTCCGTTCTTGGGGATAAGCACTGTTAGCCCCTCAACAACCCAAGAAGGATTTTGCTGCTCCACATTCAACCAAGAATTAAATATTCTGGCCAAATGGTGGTGGGTTCTCGATAACTTTTTTCACCAAAAGTTATTTATCCCATCGGGATCTGGAGCAACAAAGTTCTTAGAGCCCTCAAGAGCCCTACGAATCTCTTCTGGGGTTATTGGTTGGCACACTCCTTGTGGTTGTTGAAACCTTTGACAAAAGGCTGCAAAGTGTGCCAAGGCCGGAGAATCTCGGTTGAGTGGAAGCCTCTTCTCGTACAGCGCTTTCCAGAAGTTCCCCACCTGATCTGCAGTCGGCGGATTGTCTACAACACGCGGAGGCGGTTGGAAAATGCGCGACGGCTTTTTGCGTCCATCACACACTCAATGAGGCAGTGCTGCGAACCACCAAACAGCACTGTCTCGGCAGGATACGGATGCTAGTGACTTGCAAAAAGTCACTAGTGAAACGGGCGAGAGGGCTTGCGGAAAATAAACTGTATTTTCCGAAAATAAACTGTACAGGGTACCGGTATTTTAATGAGGTCGTAAAGTTTTTGTTGCATTTTTTATGTGTGGGGAACTTATTACTTTAATTGTACTTAAAATAACGTTTCGAATACAGTTTTACATTTTTGTTCTAGAACCTATTAGGTACTTTATTCACATCAATAGATGGAGAAAATCCAAATTCCAAATTTCAATGAATATGGAGGTTTTGAAGCCAAAAAATACCACATGTATCCGAATCAGCATTCCGTCTGTGTTTGTCAGACTGTGTATCTGTCAGTCAGTCTGTCTACGATATATTTTTCGCGAAAGCGGCTCAATGTGCAAATCTAAAATTTTGGATATGGAACGTCCAAGGAAGAACACTATTGAATATTGGTGATATTCGTGCAGCAGAGACGGCTCTAGGCAAGATTAAAAAATATTTTTTTGTCGAAAGTAAAAATATTTCAGATAAAGATTGTTTAGGATAGGACTAAAATTATTCTTTTGCAAATTTCTCGTCAGAGGTCAGGAATGGCTCCAGGGAGGACCCAAAAACAGTGTGTCATAGAATTGAAAAATATTTAGAATGGAAAATTGTTGCGAAAATAGTTTTAATTTCTCGCCAAATTAGCAGAGCCGGGTCCAGGGAGGGCCCAAAAACAAGTTCTTATTTAATCAAAGAATATTTAAGGCAGAAAATTGCGAGGGGTAAACCGCTGGGAATTTTGGTGTACAAACCTCAGGAATTGCGGGAATTTTAGAGGAATTTCGGAAATTGCCAAGGAAGTGCGAAGAATTTCCGGAATTGCCGAGGAATTGCTAAGAATTGTGTGTGTATCACAAGGAATTAAGGGATTGCGACGTGTTATGGAAAGGTTTGCGCCTGCGCGTGTAATAACAAAATGCATAGTTTCGTATTACCCACCATTGCAGTCTGTGACACGAGGTACGAGACATGCAAAATGCAAAACGAACAATGCAAAAAAAATTCCTCGGTAATTTGTAAATATTACTCTAAATATCAATCCAAAGAAAATGTTCCTTTTTTTTAAATATATTTCAGTTTGTAGTTATTATACTGTTTTTTATTATTTTGTTAAAACAGAACTTTTTTGTTTTTTATTTTAATATACATGTATTTATACGAATATTTTTATATGCATCTATATAATTAAATATAACACTTTTATTTTTAAAAACTTTTATTAAACTTGCAATGTTAGTTCGTTAGTTAGTTTGTTTAGGGCAAATCTTGCAATAAAAATTTCGATTAGTTCTAATTACGCTAGAGCTTTGAAATTTTGTACATGTGTATAAGTAACCGATATCTGGGGGTTTTCGGGTTCGCCGATTACGAATTTATAGTCAAGAATTTAGTTCAGGACGACGACTTCAAGAAGGCGGATGACTTTACTGTTTAAGATCTGATTCAATTCAAAATCGATATCTGGGGGCTTTCTAGGTCGCAGATTTTGAACTTTTAGTCAAAATTCAGAAGTTCAAAATGGCGGCGCCAATATTGCTGACGACTTTTGTCATTTAGATCCCAATCGATCAAAATCGATATCTGGGGGTTTTCGGGGTCGCGGATTACGAATTTCTATTAAAAAATTTAGTTCAAGAAGGCGGGCGACTTTACCGGTTATGATCCGATTCGTCTCAAAATCGATATCTGGAAATTACAGCATTTCAAAAAACTAAAACGTAAAAAATATAATTATATAAAAAAATATTTTTAAAAAAGGCTTTTATTTAAATGCTCTAAAAAGTAGAAAATAAACTTTGTAGTAAATCAAACCCATTATTTTGTTACATTATATAATATTTTTTGTTATATAAAAGCTTGTCGCGAGCAATCTCCTTTACACAGGAAAATAAGGATGGACTCAAGGACTTTTTCCAGGACCGACAGGAGGTTAATAGGACGGTAACTATTACCTGGATTTTGGGCTTGTTGGGCTTTGGGATTGGAATGGTTTTAGCCATTTTCCAACGGGTGGGATAATGGGAGAGCTGGAGGGATGCATTATAGTCGGATCACGAATAGTATGGCTTTGGGTGGAAGATGGCGTAGGGCGTAAGGGGGATGTTGTCAAGTACTAGCATTTTCTTTAGATTCAATTTCTTGATGTGGGAGATGGCCTGGGAGGGGGAGATGGGGATTAGTTTGTCGGTGGGGTCGAGTCTGACCTGGCTTAGCCAGCTCTCATACTCCTCCGACTTGGCCTGGTATTTTGGGTGGATATGATTAGGAGTGAATTGGAAATGATATAGAGTTGTGAGTTGTGTTCCTGATCAGTAGCAGCCCAGCCATTGGGGGTTTGAAGGGCAGGAATTGGCTGCCCGTTTTTTATAAATCTTCGGGTAGATAGTAATGATCGTCGGACTGGGAGAGCATGTCGTCTGTCAACTGGTCTTGTCTAAAAATCTTTATTTTTTTATATCTAGGATCCCTAGTGTTTTGAAATTGTTTCTGAGTTTATTTTTTTGTTTCTATCAGGGCTGTTATTTTTGGTGGTAGTTTGTTCATGTGTACGTAGGATGGGATCTCTCTCTCACTGAGAATAGTCATTCAGATATGGATTCGGAAAGGTATAAAGCGGCTTGGTTGACTTTTTCAGGAGTGGAGCATGAGCAGTCAGGATTAAATTTTAGGACCTGGGAAAAAGTAGAGAATAACCTCGAACAATCATAGTCAGTCTCTTTTCGTCGAACGTGTACTTTCAAGTACTCTGGCATAATTTGAAAATCAATTAATACTGGCTGGTGGTCGCTATTTAGTGCCGAGACTACTTCGGTTTTTGACGGGCAGTGTATATGACTTGTTAAGAGACTGTCTATGATGGACGATGCTGGCTGAGGACGGGTAAGTTGAAGGAGCGAAAGGATATTTAGGTGAGGGTTTTTCACTAGGTACATATACAACGGCTCTCCGGAATGATCCAAGGCCCCGCTGTACATGTTCCAGTGGGGATGCTTTGAGTTTAGGTCGCCAAGCAGGATAATTTTGGAATTGAAATTTTGTATTACGTCTAAGTCTCGTATATCTAGTAATGTCTTCGGTCTGCAATAGGTGGACAGTATTAATATTTCGTGATTTTGTATGTTCACTGTTATAGCTGTTGCTTCCAAGGTCGAAAGCCCCGGAACTATCGTTTCCCTGTGCTTTAGTCCCCGCCGGGCGATGAGCGGAGTGTCGCATGATGAGCGCGGTGTCGCATCCTCGTCCGATCTACGTACAATTTATACGGGTAATTGCAGGAATTTATAAGGAATTGGCAGGAATTTACAGTGAATTGCACACATTTCCAAGGAATTTTTAACCTGAAAGGAATTGTGGTGTACAAAATTTTTTAGCGGTTTACCCCTCGGAAAATTGTTTAAAGTGAAAAATTGCAATAAAAATGACTATTTGCAAATTTCTTGCCAATGTCCTAGGGGAGGCTCAGGGATGGTCCAAAGGAACCTTTCGTCGAATCAAAAATTTCTAAATAAAAATTGTTTACCCTTTTCAAATTTTAGTCAGAGTGTCAGAGGCAGCTCAAAGAACAGGTTCTCGTCGACTGAATAATTTTTATAATAAAAATTGTTTAGAGGTTTAGAGTAGGTAAACTGAATCGCAAAGTTGTTTTTTCAAATTTCTCACGAGAGCACCAGGGGCGGTTTCAAGGAGGCTCAAAAAATTTTAAAAAATATTTCGAAGAAAAATTGAAATTGCAATTGATATTGTCTCCAAATGGCCAATGGAAATTTCTCATCAGATTAACCTTTGCTTAAAAAAATTCCATTTAGGTTAATTTGCGTTCTACTTACCAACAAGTTTAGAAAGTTAAAAATATATTCAGAATATGGAATGATGAGAAGATACAAGGAGCATCTACCCGAGACTTTTTTTTTATAACAATTTGTTCCTATACAAATAAGGTATTTATCCATTACTGTAACAAATAGGTATCTATTAATAAAGCAAATTAACATTACCTAACTTTATCTTTAATCTTTATAATTTAATCGCAAGAAGTTTATGTAGTTTTGGAAATTAAGTTTGTAATAGATGCGGTATATCCATTGACACGTAAAGCCATTTACCGCAAATATACAGTGTACTCCAGTCCGATATCTACCGCAGAAATCTATGAAATTGCACTAATCCCTGGACGCGTTTTTCTTTTTCGTTGGGGAGGGTCATGGATAGCCTAAATCCAAATTTTCAGGATTCAAACCCTGTTGTGTTAGCCGCCATCTTGAATGGAAGGGTTAGTTTAGTTTTATTCCCTCGCATTTATTTCAACATTAGAGGAAAATGGTAATCAAATTTGTAGAAAATTTGATTCTCTGTAATTCTGCCTTTTATCGTTTTTTCCGAAGGATCGATATTTTTGGACTAGGCCTAGATTACTTAAAGGGAAAGGTGTTAATAAATTGTTTATCCAACCATTAGTTGTTTTTTGACAACTGTATGGTTGTTTACTAGCTGATCAGAATGGGATCAGCAGCATATGTAGAGAGTTTATTATTAGCTTTTAAATGAATATGTTGTTATCTTCTAAAAATTCCAAAAAAGAATTTTTTCAATAATTGTTACAGTAGAAATAAAAAATGTCAAAATATAAAGCCAACGCAAAGTGACCATAATTCCTATTAGATGAACTTAATTCATTGCCACCCATCAAGGTGCACAATGTGCGTTTCCAAAGTGATTGAAAATAATGCCGTAAAACTTGCGACATACTACGTCTTCAATCGTCTTTTCTATATCTATATTATTTTCAATCGGTTTGGAAACGCACATTGTGCGTCTTGATAGGTGCCAATGAATTAAAAGCCCTTTTAGATGAGGCCATTAGGTAAGCCAGTCGATTAAGACAATCCAATAATGGCACTGTGTAAATAGACATTCCGAGACAATGGAATGGCATCAAGTCATTACTTAAGCCATTCCTTCTAATAGAACGGTTTCTATCTTTCGGCGTCAATCAGCTTCCTTCACCACTCCCGCGTTGGACTGGCTCACCTATCGGACTAATGTGAATGTGCATTCCACCAGCGTCTACGGGCAAAGTATCATCACTTTCTATTTTTGGCTCCTAAATCTTGCGCAGACGGTTCATCCGCGATTTACGTAGTGATATCACAGTAGAGAATAGACCAGTACTCACTTGGTCGGAACAGTGGGATAAGATTTTTAGTGCGCAAGCTTGTTCCTGGGCATAAATTATCTGATGCGCAGTGGACAACAGTGATGTTATTGGGTTGATGTTTATTATTTACTCCAGTAATATACATGCAAATGCGCGTGGGATGGAAATAGTGGATGCGCAGTGGAATAAAAAAAATTAAATCGAGTACAACAAACATCAATGGGACCGCCGCGTCGAGGAATGAAACTACTGATCTATTCTCTACTGTGGTGATATAGTAAGAATTATGCAAGTTTTTCATCAGCAATCCGTGGTGTAATGAATAGCATGCCTTTACATGCGAGGTCGAGGGTTCGAATCGGCTTGTTACAATCTTTTTTAACAACAAAAATTACACTTTTTTTACTACATTTTGTTAACAACTAAAATATGTAACATTTTTTTATACCCGGACTCGAGTAAAGGCTAATAATAATAATAATAAAAAATATGTAATACGAATATTCCTTTAGGTTAGTTCGTTAAGTTAAATATGTTAATATTATTAATTTCAAACAACGCGATGATGAACCGTCTGCGCAAGACTTAGGAGCCAAAAATAGAAAGTGATACTCTGTCCGTTAGACTCTAGTGTGCATTCCTAGTCCTAGAGTAAATAATCCCAGACCAGTGACCAGTAAATTGCGTCTAGCGTTGTAGATGTAAATATTGTATTATTTAACGTGTTTCTGTCTACCTAGAACACTGGGATTTGTGTAAACGCATTCAGAATGGACTGGCATCTGTCTTGATTTAGTGGACTGGCATACCTAATGGCTTCGTATGAAAGGGCTTTTAGTTTTTTTTATATGAATTAGTGGTATTTTTGGTCTATCGTAGTATTTAATTTACTACATTTTTATTTTCATAAAAAATGTCATTTTTGAAAACTTTGCCTAAGTTTAGCGATGATATAACCAAGAATATAACCTTTTCTACTTCACATAACACATGGGGCAATATTTACAACGGGGAAATCAGTCGATTACTTTTTATCGCAATTGTACATCTCGACTGGTGTAATGAAAATATTGCTACATTAATCCTATATAACAACACGTATTATTATATACAATGTATTTTTTCTTCAAACAACAAAAAACAGGATCTTAATGACAAGTTTTATGAATTTAAACTATAGTATTTCTGACACTCCATCTGGGTGGCACTAAAAGCCATATTTTTTCAAACTAAAAGTAATATTTTTTAAAATCAATTAGTATATTGTTTTGTAAGGAGTAAAAGTGATCCTTTTTGTGTCGAACATGTACTTGACGGACGAGCGAAACGAATTTGGTAAGAACAACCGAGACACAAAAAGTCATTTTACTCCTCATAAAGCATGCTATTTTTTCTTTAAACGTCAAATATTTATTAATTAAATAAATACTGTTATTTTTTTCTTTTCAACTGGTTTTTGGTGCCGTTCAGGATAATGAGAGCGGATGTAAAAGACTTTTTTTCTTTTGCTCAGATGGAGTGTCAGAGAAATGAAAGTTTAAGTTCACAAAATTTGTCACTAGTCATGTTCTTTTAACATTTGAAGAAAATTACTATTTTTTCTTTAAATACTTTTAGTGCCGCTCACATAAAGTGTCAGAGAAATGATAGTTAGGTTCGCGAAATTTGTCAAAAGTAATGTTTTTTTGACGTTCGAAGAAAAACTTTTTTTTAAATCTCCAAAACATTTAACTCTTGTTCGGAACGCAGACCTCAATCCAAATGGTAGTCATAACGATAATACTTGGGAATTAACCTATCATGATTTATTTCCGGCTAATGGAAATGGCTAAAAACAAAATGCTTGACAAAATATTTCTGGTTGTTCGTGTTTTGTTTTGAATATTTGAGGTGCAAGTGCTTAAAATGTTTGGTTGGTGATTGATTTTGATTTTTAGGATAGGTATATAACAAGCGCAGTGCAGTGCTAACAAACGCTTAAAGGTAGGAAATCATCCATAAATAAATACCTACTAATTATATTAATTAGCGACGAGATAGCGAGTTAATTAATTGTTTACGAAGGTCTGTAAACAACGTCGAACTTATTCATGCTGTTATTTAAGGGTATGTATGTGGCCTGTTCTATTAGTGCAAACCAGAAAATATTTTGTGTCGTTTTATTTCAGCACGATATTTTAAATGTAAATAGTCATATAACATTCGTTAGGCAAAAACTGAGAAACATTACTTAAGGGTGGCTTTATTAACCTTTAGCACTGTTTTGGCAAATGAATAAATATCCATATTTTTTATTTAAAAGCAAAATTTCAGATTTAGCGTTCGGATTTGCATGTTACCTCAATTTAATAAAGATATTCATATTCACAAACACATCGGTATCAGACCGATGTGCAATCAACAAAGAAACAATTTCGGGGTGAACGTTTCAAGAAAATACAATGTTCTCGTTCTACATCATCTAGCGGCTTATATATCAGTGTATGCGCAGAAGCTATTCAATCTTATGCGAGGATTGCATAGTGGATATACCATCCTCCGGAGATGTTGTAAAACTGTCGGCCCCTTGTCTGCTAAATGTTATGCATGGAAAAGGTCCCTACTCTGCGAAAGAGAAGATGTATGGCAAAATTCCTGGTTGCGGGTACCTCGTCTACAACAATTGGTGATAGTAGCGGAAATAGGCCGACGTTAAATAAATGTATAAAAAAAGAAACAATTTGCTTTGTGTTAGCAGAAAAGGAACCCTGCACTAGAATAATTTGAATTGATCATTTAAAAACATACGGTGCGAAATTATGTTAAATATTTTGGGATTGGTTTTACCTTTAACTTTTTTAACAGTAAGTATCTAATTGTTTTTAATACCACGGCTTTATGTTCGGTTTTATTTATATAAAATAAGTGATTTGATCAATTTTAAAGACCTTTAGAGGCAACGTTAAAACTGACTAGTACAGCATCTTTAAACTGCTACTCCTACGAGTGTGAAGTAAAAAAAGTTAATAATGACCACAGCGCTCTCGCGAAAACCTAGAAAAAAAATACATCAGCCAGTGCCTATTTAAAAAATAAGTGTTTCGGTGTTTTTCGAAAAAATAATTTAGTAATATTATGAATATTGTGGGGAACTAAATCACCATGTTATTATTATTTGTACTTGAAAGTCGTCACTGTACACCGGTGCTATTTTAATCGGTGCTATTTTAATATTCAACTTACACTAAGACGAATAAAGCTGTTATAATTCTTTTATAATTAAAATCCACTGGAACATTAATGAGAGCATCTGGTGGCTAACTTAAAACGGAGCTTGAAAAGTTTCCTATAGTCAATTATGTTGTTTTTTGTAATCTTGATATTAACAAAGTTTTAATGAAAACCTTTCAAATAAATTCTACGTTATGAGTATCTCTCTAAGTAATTATTCACAAGTTTCTTAAACTAGGTAGTTAGGAATAATTTCTTGTCGCTTATAAAATAATCTCTACTAAAAAATATAATTTTCTATTCTCATATTTGTTACAAAATAAATAATAAAGTAAATCCCGAGGTAAATACGGATTATTGTTTTTAATTTCGTGTAACATTGGCAATAACCATTAAACCTGATTGAAATGGAATCTAAAATAAAAACGATCTAATTGCCGATGTGACACTAATATATAATATTTTCCCGTTAATTCTGTAAGTTTACTTTATCATTTCTTAAATAAATTCTCCTATATTAGTTATATCACCAGTTTACATTAAAAAAACTGTTTGGTAAACCTGTGATGATATTTGTGATTTTTACATTTATACTAAATTCTGACTAAAATACTATTAAATTAAATGTATCTTTACTTTAACAATAATCTTGCATTCTTTTGCATTGAATAAAGTAATAATCAATACGTGCAATAATTTTACAAAACAGATTTTTGAGTGTAGTCATAACACGCTTGATACTTAGTGGGATATTTCAAGTTAAGCGTTGTCCTCTTCTTTAGTCAATAATTATTGATGAACAAAATTATTCACAAAAATATTCATGGCATTAAACATTCAAGCATATTTCATCGCTTACTGTTAGGTATCTTAAATATATCTACAATTGTGTGAAATTTTATGTCCACAAATACAAATATCGAAGTATCTGGAAATAACTAGAAATGTATAAAAATAATAAAAAATATCAACAAATGGCAATTGCCGCCAGTAAATTCTTTTTATTTCACAACTATTTTTAAATGTCACTTTATTGTTTGTTATGCCCTCACACATTTCAGTTTGAGTTTCTTTGTCCCATAAATAAATATTACAAGTGTAGATATTCTTGTTATAGGCAACTTTAGGTTTATTTTTAGAATACTGAATTCGGTTACTTGTTGCCTTTAGAATTCAGAATTGGTACAGGCGGCATATGCGGTGTTATTAATCTCCTACTGTTGATCTATTTTAAACATGCGTATTTTTAAATATTTCAAAATAAGCAATTGAAGTTTTGTAACATTTGTGCATAATCTTGTCTGGTTTTATAATTAAGTTTTACCTCAGATAAAACAGCTTGTCATTGTGAATAACTTAGATAATATCTAAATATTATACTAAATATAGGAAATACACCGACTTTCGCAATAATTCAAAATCCCAGAGCCGCCAGACCTACGTCATTCTAGCAAAGCTAAAATTTTCACAATAAATGTATAATATGTAGGTATAGTCCAGGTCAGCGCTTCCCGGCACTCAAAAAACCTCATTAAAATATACCGGTACTCTGTACTAACGCGCTTACCTTTTATAGGTTTTTAATGTTCGTCGGCTTGTTTGATGACAGGCATGCCGTGTGGCTCGCGACGATAATAATTATGTCGTAAAGTATTTGCTGCGTTTCTTGAGTGTCGGAAAGCGCTAACCTGGACTATAAAAACGTGTTGCGTACTTGCTAGCTTGATAACGGGGCCCTTTTACAGATAATAGGTACTGAACGTAAATAAAAAATCTTTCTCTTACGTTCATGTAGCAAAAAGTTATATAATTTCATCAACAGCCGTCCGTGGTGTAGTGGTTGAGTTGCCAGATTCTCACGCGTGAGATTGAGGGTTCGAATCAAGTCTTTACATTTTTTTTCTGCATTTGGTACAAGATATATTTCGGCTCGATTAGCAACTAAAATACCTAATACGAACATTTGTTTATAGAGTAATATCCCAGAGGCTCCAGAGGTACGTCATTTCAGCAAAGCTAAGATTTTCACAATAAATATGTAATATGTAGGTAAAAACGCATGTGTACTTGCTTTTACGTTAAAGTAGCATAGCTGGTTTTTATATATGTCTTACACAATATTATTGATAACCAATATTTATTATTGCCAGACGCTTTCCGTGGGCCCTAACTTCCGCCAGACGCTGTCTAATAAATCCCTTTAATGCTCTCACACACACTCACCCTCACGCTCACAGCGGACCTTTCGTCGTGTCTGGGGGGATGTTAGACACTTATGGCCACCCAAATAATATATATAAAATTCACGCTTACTATTATAACGTAGGTACACCAAATTTTTCTCCAGCTTTATAGCGCCTGGCGGAAGTTAGGGCCCACGGAAAGCATCTGGCAATAATAAATGTTAGTTCTTAATAATATTGTGTAAAACATATATAAAACCAGCTGTGCTAATTTAATATAAAAGCAAGTACGTATGCGTTTTTACCTACATACTACACATTTATTGTGTTTAAATCTTAGCTTTGCTGAAATGACGTAGCTCTGGGGGATCTGGGATCTTACTCTATAAAGAAATGTTCGTTTTAGGTATTTTAGCTGCTAATCGAGCCGAAATACTTCTCGCACAAAATGTAGAAAAAAATGTAAAAACTTGGTTCGAACCCTCAATCTCACGCGTGAGAATCGGGCAACTCGACCACTACACCACGGAGGCTGTTGATGAAATTACATACTTTTTGCTATATGAACGTAAGAGTAAGATTTTTATTTACTTACAGTACCTATTATCTGTAAAAGGGCCCCGCTTTCAAGCTAGCAAGTACGCAATACCTTTTTACCTACGCATTTATTGTGAAAATATTAGCTTTGCTAAAGTTATGTAGATCTGGCGGCTCTGGGATATCTTACTCAATAAATTCTAGGCGACAGGAGGTAATTGATATAACCGTAGCTATTACATTTCCTAGTAGCAATGTGTCAGATTCGGTCAGATTGGCATGTGTCTGATGAGGTAAGTTGATCACAGGCACATTAATACAATGTTACAATAGGAGATATTACACTTGTACAAGAAACTTGTCGCAATCCTCGAAAAACTGATTGGGGAGTCTTTAAGGCAGACCTGGAATACAGTTTTAAAAGGATGAAAAGTACGGTAAACAATACTACGGACTTGGAAATGGCAGCAAGGCAGATGGAGGATGCTATCATTTCAGCGTGCAATACAAACTGCCCCATAGTAAGCAAGAGCTCCATGAGGAATGTGCTCTAGTGGAATGAGGACCCTGCTCGAATAAGAAGGCAAATTAGAAAAAATTCAGTGAAGCAAAACAGACAGAATCGTTGGACGGATGTAGACGGGCCCTCACTGAATACAACAAATCCCTAATAAATATGACAAAACACTATTTTAATTGTAAGTAAACATTTTTAACTTTCTTTTAGAGCTACTGTTAGGGTAGAACGTAATAAATAAAATTCACCCACGAAAACCACGATATTGTGATTTTCTGCAGAACATTTTTTTCTCAAACCGAGTTGGAAAGATCATTAATTCAAATATTTAACTTGAGCCAGAGAGACAGGGACAGGGGTGTCGATAGAGTTTTTTTTTTTTTGGGGTTAATAATTCCCAACTCTCATTACAGGAATTTTCCCAACTCCTCTTTTATATTGGTATATGGTAATATTGAGATATAGAAACTTAGGAGCATTAAGAAAAATATATTTTTTTGAAGCCATTTATCTATTGAATATTATTTCGCAAATCGCAGCTTTTATATTTAAGGTTACTAAATATATAGGACTTGGGAAATAATTCTATATCACTACTGTTTGCATATCTCTATTAATTTTTTTTAAATGCATATTTTTCGAGATATGAGCAATTTTTGGTGGAAAAAATTCGAGAAAAAATTACAATTATTTCACTTACAAATGCTAGTATCTCGGAAAATATGCATTAAAAAAATATATCACAGCCGAATATTGTTTAAAATTAAGTGTTGTAACTACATATTATGAATTTTTCAGATTTTTAAGAAAATATTTTTCAGTGATTTTTCTTATCAAAGTTCTTACTATTTTATAGGGTTTTCCGAGAACACTTTGCAGGTATGTCTTTTATGGAAAAACTGATAATAAAAAAAGTTTCGTATTTTAAAAATATACTTACATGAATTTTCTCGGACTTTTTTTATATAATATTATGGTTTCCCCTCTCCCTTTTTTGGAAAATTTCACTGTATCTCGGAAACTACGCATTTTTTCAAAAATTTAACAAGAGTAAAAGTTCGTTGAGTTTTTAGCAAAAAGCACGAAAATTCTTTTATTTCGCTCGGCTTTTGCAAGTTAACAGATTGACAACAAGGTTATTGCTTATAACAATTTCTGAACAAGAGTGGCAAAATCGAAGTTAGGGACATTTTCTAAATATTAATAAATAATAATACAGAAAGTTTCATGAAAATCCAACAACTTATCCAAAGTTCCAAGTGAAATGCTAATTCGAGCTTATCTTCTAATGTTATAAATTGAAAATAATCTAAAAAATTTCGTTTTTTTAAAATAGCCTCATTTTTTTCATACTGTTACATTAATCGCACAGTTCTTAGTGAAAAAGTGATAAGGTAGGTACTATGCGCCTAAAATTGATATTTTGTGAGAAAGTTTTAAAAAACTAAACTAAAATTTTACATGCATGTTTTTACTTCCGTTTTATAGTCAATTAAAATTATGCATACGTCGGCCATTCTGAATTATTTTTAAAAAATCGGTGTTTTAGTCATAACTTTTATTATTGTCTATTTTTAAAACTAAGTCAGACTGGATTGTCAATCAAAAATTTATCTAATAAATTACAGAATATCAAGTGTAACACATAAACTGGGACACACTTTATATCTGTTTACTGCTTGGTGCGTATTGTCGGCAAAATATAATATTGCACTTTTATTCTTAGATTTTTATATATATCCTCGTATCTATCTCTTCAGTTTACTAGGTAGTACCCCAGCCTATATAAAAAAAACAGTGGATTTAATTTATTACAGGTATCTGAAGGTTGTAAGTCATAGTATATGTGTATAGTCAGATTTGCCTTATTTTTTTATACACAATTTTTGGTAATTATAATATAGAATTTTCCAATTACGTTTTAGAGAAAAGTTGTATTAGTAAAAGTTATAGGTATTAAAAAGACCTTTAATTTCATTTTTTATGCGTTAAAATCGATAAATAAATTATCGAGATAATGACGAAAAACCCATATAATATATTATTTATATTTTTATATTTTATATATATATAATGGATGCACAATAAGAGAAGTGTGGAAAAATTATTGTGTTATATAATATCTTTTTTGTTCACTGTGAGAGATTATAAGATATTCTCCTGACGTACCCATTTTCTTCCCAATTTTTTTGCATATATAATCTAGATGATTATGAAACCCTAGCTGTGGGTCCAGAATAACACCTAAATATTTAATTTCTTTGACTTGCTGTATATTTTCATCATTTATTACAATATCTAACTATAAACTCCTAAATTGCATACAATTCTTTTTAGTTGCCAATACCATACTTTTTGTTTTACCCACATTTAATTTAAGTTTATTCACAGATAGTCAATTATATAATATTCTAAATTCATTATTTAATATATACATGAGTTGGTTATAATCTTTCCCTGCAACAGATATTAATGTGTCATCCGCAAACAAATTAACATAACACAATTTCAGAAAAGCACATATGTCATTTATATAAATAATAATGGCCCCAAGACACTTCCTTGGGGGACACCTATCATACTTTCAACCCTATCTGACACATTTTTATTTACCTTTGTTCTGTGATATCTATCTTCTAGGTAATCACTCAACCACTTTAATCCAACTCCATTCACTCCATACACTTTTAATTTTTTCACTAATTTTT
Organism: Leptura quadrifasciata; assembly: GCA_963675555.1. Classification (NCBI taxonomy): domain Eukaryota; kingdom Metazoa; phylum Arthropoda; class Insecta; order Coleoptera; family Cerambycidae; genus Leptura; species Leptura quadrifasciata. Next base: position 73,441,033 of record OY776677.1, read on the forward strand.
CCCTATCAATAGTCTCAAAAGCACGTTTCAGGTCGATGAATACACTTATTACTAAATTACCTGCGTTTATTTCTTTCTTCCAATTTGAACATACATACTGTAGGCTGGTCTCACCGAATGTTTATCTCGAAAACCCGATTGTCCATGGTATAGTAACTTATTAGCCTCAAAGTATTCCCGAAGTTGTTCTGCAATCACTATTTCTAAAATTTTGTCAATGGTAGGCAATAAATTTATTGGCCTATAATCACTCGGTTCTTTTGGATTCTGAACTTTTGGAATCGGCACAATTACACTAGTTTTTAAGTCACCTGGTACACGGCCCGTCTTAATAGATGTGTTTATTAAGTTTAATAAAGGATACCCTATCACATCAAATAATTCTTTAACAATTTTTATACCCAGTTCACTATCACTTGTTGCTTTATTTTTTTAAGTTCACTACTATTTTCCTAAGTTTGTTTATTCCAATTTCTCTAAAAGTATCTAGGTGAGCTATAACGTTTGAAGTTTGAAACTATCTTTATTAGGAATATCCTCTATACTTTCTGCAATTGCGCATAAACTATCTGCATAGAACTTATTAAACAAATTTTCAACACTACCCTCATCATTTTCAAATTTAATATGTTCTATCTTCTGTGCTGTCTTATTACTCTTCTGTACCAATGTTTTTAATGTTTGCCACATCCTTTTACTTTGACCTTTACATGCATCAATACTTTTTTCATAGTAAACTTTTTTCGCTTTTCTTATATCGGACACCAGTTTGTTCCTCTTCCTATTATATTTTTCCCAGTCTGTATTTTCTTTGGTGCACTCAAATCTTCTACAGGCGATATCTCTTTCCTTTTGTGCTTTTCTAATATCTTTACTTAACCAACTGCTACGATTCCTTTTTCTCACTTGCCTATTTTCAGGGGCTATACTGTTTAATGCCTCCATAATATTACCTACCAAATTCTCATAAATCACATCTACATTTGTACTTGCGTAATCCCATGTTTTACTTATAAGGTTCTGTTTTATTCTCTCAATATTTAGTTGGCACAAGTCTCTGATGCAGATATATTCCCCAGATTAAAAAAAAAATAATAAAGTTCTTCGTTGTCTAGAAGAAGCCGAGATATTGTAAAATTTTCATGCACGCTCCAATTTGAAGTTTCGATCTCAAAAAATCGCTGCCTGAAAACTTAGTTCGGGATGCTCTCCCCACCTCCTCACCACGGTGCTCTTGTAAGAGTACCTACACTTTCAAGGGCTAAGATATTCATTGCATAAATTGTATATTTATCAATTGAATCATAAAATATAGATCTTCATTGAAAATCTGTAAAAATGTCAACTCTTAATGTTTATAAATAATACAGATATGATTTATTTTAAAAAAGTTGCTATCTTGACTGCTATTGGTCGTAGAGGGTTAATTTTTTTAAAAATACGTGTTTTTCAAACGACTCTTCAATGCGCCTAATTACAACCGTTTATCATAAAAAAGAACAAAGTTATTATATTTATTTATAAGCAAAAAAACACCCACCTTTTAAACGAACTTTTTAGCAAAAATTTTTTGAACAAACAATTTATTTTTTCAACTTACCTTGTAGTTCAACTTTTCAAGAATCCATTCCACCTTCTTAAACATCTCTAGATCCATTATCTTCCTTATGACGATTGTTTAAGCAAACGCTCTGGGATAAAATGCGAATGCAATTATTCATAAATTACCAAACCGATCTGGCTGAAATTTCGCACACTTATAAAGACCCATAATGGCTTCGTCACCAAGACATTATGTATCACTAACTGCCACTATTGCAAAAGTTACTAATATTTATAAAATAGTTCAAAAAAGAGGGTTTTCGCCATTATCTCGATCATTTATTTATCGATTTTAATGCGTAGAAAATAAAATTAAAGGTCTTTTTAATATCTACAACTTTTACTTATACAACTTTTCTCTAAAACGTAATTGGAAAATTCTACGGCCCGAAAACTGAATTTTCCGACATTAGTCGTTGTTTATAAAAAAATAGGGCAAATCTGGCTGTACGTCTATACGTATTTATCATTTATTAACCCCCCGTCCTCCTATGACCTACAACCATCAGATACTTGTATTATTTTTTTGCGTGAAATCGATCAATATTCTATACACAGACTGGATTATAGGTGCTATAAAAGTTTTAGCTTATCAAGCAAGTTAACAACCCTCCTTTCTTTGTAAAAAATTAAAATGCTTATTTACAACTTATTTTTAATTAAACTGCCCCCATGTAAGTGGTAGATCTATTATCCACATTATCGATTAAAAAATATGAATACTTACCAAGTACACTTTTGAGAAAAACTCTTAAAAGACACACTTTCGATTCACGTTTATTCAATAAGAAATTGGGGTTTTGTTTGCATTTATACTATTATTAGATGTATTATTGTTCTTCTACAACTACACACAGAAATAAAACTATCGTGTATTATTGTCGACCTAGCTAGAGCCCCCCGAGATGAAATGGAGATCATAAAAATGGTCATTTTTTAAGCACATATTTGCTGAAAGCATATCTGTGGCCTACATCTGGAATTTAAAATGTTCTTATATGTATCAACACATCAGACAAATACTAAACAAAAAAATTCTCACTGTGCACTTATAAAGCCATACAATTTAATGAGACACTACTGTAAAATTTATGGGCATTACAGAGAAACCTGCAAATATTCACAGGCTATAAACCACCTGATTCCGTAATTAGGGACAATAAATTATGACTAATTGTAAATTCCAACCCCTGATGTCGGGTTTAACAAGCTATAAAGTAAGCAGTCGAAAGTCGAAATATTTTTTAAATGTTGGGCCCATAAGGTTGACATCCAAAGCACTTAACACATGTGTGCTTAATACGTTTTAAAATTTTATCACAGCACTTTCTTTAACGCTTTCATTTACAAAATTGGATGTAAGTACTCTTTCTTCTGTAGTTTTTAAGGAAGCGGAGATTATTTTTGCAATTCGCCTAAAAATTTTTATATCTTTAAAATTTCGTATTTTTTCAAGGGATATGGCCCAAATTTCCCTCCCAACCTGAAGCTTCAGTCTCTCAACGCGATCACGATTGGGGGGGTAGCGTCCGTAACACAGCCCCCCCTCATCCCCATAGCGACACGCCTGCCTTAGGAAGGCCTTGAATAAAATTTTGAAAAGTATTCCGCTAGAATAAAAAACTGCTCCTTTATATCGTATTAAAAAACATTTCTATCTGCTACCTTCATTCAGGATTTATTTATTTATTTAGCGTTTAATATTTACTTTAAAATTTAATTATCTGTGAATATTCTGGCGATCTACAAATATTTAGTTACTTAATGCTCCAAGACTTGACTTTATTATAAATTTATTTCTGGAAAGAAAACAGAGTTCGACACAACTGCAGCATTGGAGTGGAGTTATTTTTCGCTTAAGTGACATATTTAACTCGAAACCTTGTTCCAGTGTACGAAAATATTTATAAAAGCAGATCAAGAGTTTAATTAAATAAATAGAATAACTGATGTGCTCAATTTGATTTAATCGAATTTCAAATCCTCCAGCGCAACTGAAATTAGCATTCCTTATTTTTTTATCCAATAAGACCAAAGCAACTTATTTTTCTGTATCGCGTTGCTCCATATACAATTTTCTCTGCAAATCTATACTTACTCCACTAATATACTTTTGTAATGTAGTTATATTTGTATTTTTTTTAGCTTGAGCTAATAAATAATAGTAATTATTATTAAAACCTAGATTAGTGTTCTACTCGTCTTGGTACCAAACAACTTAATTTTCATAAACAACCGAATGAGTGCAAATATAGAATTTTCAGATTTTTCGGAATTCTTGAACCTGTCGAGGGCCAGGAGATTGACTGAAAATTCTATATTTCGGGAAATTAAATTTTGCAGAAATACTTGCTGATAAAACTCATTAATACACCTCTACTCTGTTTTAGTTTTTGATTTTCAGTGTTTGCAAATTTGAAAAATTAAAATAAAATAGTAAATCATTGTTTTGTTTATCTTTGTATCAATTATTTTTTCTTAACTTTCATATATAAAAAGTGATAGTGGATATACGAAGATTTCGATGACGTCTGGAGTCTTAACGAAACAAGGTGGCATTACTTTTGTTATGGCACATTATTCATCTCGCTATTTATTTAAGAAATATGTTTATCTGTTATTGTTTATATCGACGCGCCACTTTACAATAACATATACTGATATTATATGTGACATAACATATTAAAAAAATATTAAAAATCATTATCTTTCATCAAAGTCACCCGAATATAATGATAACAGATATGACACTAATAATATATTTAGCACTTAAGCCATACACGAATTTAGTAAACAATTAAACGACGGAAAAAATAATTATTTCACTATCTTTTAACGATCATATTTTTTATTTCCTTAGTTTTTTTGGAGTATCGATCGTATCATTTTTTATAATAAAATTATTCATTGATTATGATTATATTAGTGTCGGCTTTTTTGTTAAAATTTAAACCAAGTTATTTTAACCTCACCGCAATAAAATTGTGAGAGGTTACTAAAATCGTCCAAAATCGAAAATTGAGATAACATCAAATCTTTACTCTTTAAGGTCCCAAGAACCCAAAAAAATGGTTTTTGAAAAATGTCTGTGTATGTATGTATGTATGTGTGTTCGTACGATAACGCCGGAACTACTGAACGGATTTGAAAGCTTTGCATGAGGGTTTCTTTAGTGCTCCAGAAGATCTGAAAAGCTTTTGGTTGAGATCGGATTACGTTTAGTGCCGTTTTGGCACAACAAGTTGTTATAGTTACTTACGATTTGCAATCGAACCATTGAAAAGCACTTAAAATTCCGATTTCAACGATATATTACACTTGCACCCTTTCGATTTGGTTTCCGTGAAAAAAACTTAGAACAATGCAAATATAATAAGATCGCTTTTCGCACGGCATGGTCGATGCGTGGAGCCGTTGCGTCGTGAAACTCGTCACGTCACGTGCATTCCTCGGCTTCAAAGATCCACCGGGTTGAGAAGTCCCAGGCGCTTCCAGTAGCTGCCGATTTTTTGTATTTAAAAAAAATCTATTTTCGTTTTATGACGGCATTTAAAAAATGGTAACTAGAAACTGTCTCTTTGATATACACGGTGAAAATGCAATATAACATTCTCGCCAAATATGAAAATGTGCATCATGAGTTTGCCGAACCCTACTCCCCTGTTATATAATTTGAGGGGATATTATTATGCTCTTTACTTCAAATGATGTACAGGTGATAATTCAAACGGATCCGAAGATTTTCCATGAACTTGCCAAAAAAATAGCGGGATCATTCTTGTAATCCAAGCTTTCGCTAAATTGATTGATTATGAAGCTGAATCACGAGAAGAGCAAGATCTCGAGCAAGACTCACGCCAAGAAATATATGAGACAGCTAACCGTTCGTCCCCTATGTCCGAAGAATATTATTACGATTCGGATGCAGATCCGCCATATGGTTTTTGTGAAGTGCGTAGATGTCGTGTCCAATTTGTAAAGAAAGTGTCTTGTTTTATAAAACTTGTTTGAGTAACTTCAATTTTACTTTTTATGACCTTGCTAATAAGGAATGCTTCTGATCCTCAGAGATAACCACCTGCATCTATAAAGTTCTGGAACATTATAATGGTAAGGGAACAAAGATTGCCTCCCTGTATTCAGATGGATGTTATGGTTAGAACAAAACACGATCATGCCAACAATGATGTATGCTATACGAAAATTTTCAAATTTACAAGAAATCTCGCTGGAATTTTTTGAAGCCAATCATGGACAAAGTGAGGACGATTCTGTGCTTAATGCTATCAATTATGCAGTATCTAAAGCTTGGGACATCTTTATACCTTCACAATTATATCCTATATTTCGCCTAGCGCGTCGAGGTCATTCGTACAATCCATTTAAAATTCACTGATTTTCTGGACTTCAAGTCGTTGTCCAAGGAACTTCTAGTTTTAAAAATAAGAAAAAGCATGTCTGGATACCCAATTAACTGGCCAAATATGGTTGAGGTGATGATAAGGAGCAAGAATCATAAACAGAAAGGATTGCCTACATAGGCAAATCCGTTAGCTTCAAGGTCGGCCGATGTGACGTCACCATTGGTGCTCCTGAGATATGCTCCTCATTTGAAATGCATTGTAATAAATGACTCTTTTCTATATTTTTCCTCTTAACTCTTTTCACATGCATCGGATGAAAAAAATGCTTAGGAGCTTATTGAAAGCAGACTTATTGAAAATGACGCTAATACGAACACTGTACAACCAAAGGAACTGGAGATTAGGTGGTATGAAGTTGAGGATTATTCTATAGTTCTAGGAATATATAATTTATATAATCAAAATCACTTAAATCGTGTACATTTTACTATATTTCGGTAGGTAGGTAGTTAGGTAAGTGTACACAAAAAATAAATACTTACCTAATTAGTTCCACTTACACAGGGTTTTGACAAGATTATTTAAAATTAAATCTGTGATCATGTATACCTATATATTTTGATATTTATTTAAAAAAAAAATTAAGTTATTAACAATTAGCAGATAATAATAAAATTAATATTTAGGTACCTATTCCTAGAAACGAAAAAACATTTCAGAGGTATAATTGAGCATTTGGGAACCTTATTCCGCAATAAATTTTAATAAACTCACTTTGCTCACTTAATCTTTTTTGGCTATTAATTATGATTATATTTTCGTCACAAATCCTTGTAATTTTCTTTGCAAGTTTCAGCTGACTTACACTAGACTGGGGAAGTTCAATATGAGGGGATGACGGCATTGTAATTACGTCTTCCAGGATATTGATGATATCTCAGCTGATTCATCGGACTGTTTTAATGGCAAATGTTCAGGTTTCTTTAAATATGCAGTTGCTATCAAACAAATCTAATATTTCTTTGTTCCTCTTTTTTGTTACTCTTTTTTCGTGGGATGTCTCTTCAGTTTGGCCTCCTAAACTGACTGTGGGAACTGCAGTGTTTTTAGCATTCGGCGTGAAGGTAAATCTGTAAAAAAACAATAATTTTAATTAAAAATAAGTTTTTGGTTTTTTATTCCTGCAGGGTTAATAAATGCATTACTTATTCCTTACCTAGAAGTTCATTTCGCAAATCTCTTTCATAGTTATTTTTAGTAAAATGAGAAGAAGAAACTGTAGAGGTGGCCGGATTAAATTTAACAGCCCTTTTGCAACAGTGCACTCATTCATTTTGCATGGTTGAAGACACCAAATCCTTGCCCTTCAGAAAATAATGAAATAATACCGTCTAGCCCTGCTCCTTCTTGAGCGTAAGTTGATTGCCTTTACAAGAACCAATAGCGCAATGTGTCCAGGCATTGTGGTCTAAAAAATCAATGAAAAATTTTAAAATGATAATTATTATAGTTTTGGTGAAAACCACTTACATAAATTCCTATCAGAAACAAGCCAAAATGCAAAACAGTCTATAGCATAATGGAGAAAAAAAGCACCAAAACACAAATGTTAGGTTGGGAAACACAGTATATTAAAATTTAAAATATAAACAACACTAGTTTTTTAATAACAAAAATATTGAATTTTCTAGTTCACAAAATCCTACTTCACAAAGTGCAGTGTCTAAGAACCACACAAAGCATTTAAAATATAACAAATAAGCAGCTCAAAAACTCAAGAAAATACCCGGTCTCTTATGGAGAACACAGAATCGAGTACCAATAGTGACGTCACTGACTGACGGTTCACGGCTAATGTTGTAGTATAGGGAATAAGCTATCCTCTTTATTTGTTTATAATCCTTGGGTAAGGAGGAGCTCACCTGAAACGATTTTCTTTAAAAACAGTCATCTCACTCCAACCTAGGACTCTATTAAGTTGATGCGGAATGCGAAATCATCCCTTGAATTAGAGGTGACTTCTTTAAACAAAGAGCCTTTAAAAATTGGAAAAAAAGGTATGATGATTTAATGTCGCTCTATATGGGCAAAACTCCTGTGGTGAGGTTACGTGAACATCAAGAATTTTGTAAGAACTTACCACATGCCAGTAATTAGTGTTGAAAAATATTTGCACTAAAATATTTTGTACTTTCGACTATTTTAAACTTTGTTAGCATGCCAATAAACGATTAATTTCTAGTTCGATTATCATTTGCAATATCTCTATTAACAACATCTACATAAAAATGTCTTAGTAAGAAACATATTATGTACAGAATTGAGTGACGTATATCTTTCATTTGAATGGTCACGAGGTGGCGTAAGTAAGTTTTCTATTTTTTTTATAGCAAAGGTACTTATTTAACGTCAGCCTATTTCCGTAACTGAGGCCCAACATCGACGCCTGTAGACGAGGCACTCCCAACCAGGAATTTTGCCAAACCTCTTATCTTTCGAAGAGTAGGGGGATCTTTTACTTGCCTAGCATTTAACAGCCAAGGGACCGACAACTTTACATCCCCTCCGAAGAATGGTATATCCATTACACAATCCTTGCCTAAGATTGTAAGCTTCCGCGCATTCACTTATATACGCCGCTGGAAGATGTGAGCCTAGGACATCGTCTCCTTTCAATCACCCATCGGTGTACCTACTAATCGTGCCTGGCGTTGCTTTACATAACATATCAAAATATGTACAAATGTACATGGTAAAGATGCAACTACGCTTGCCCCCTAGAGTGTTATTTATAGTACTATACCTATTTTAAGTCGATTTCGGACGTGGGGCAATGTTATGGGACGCGAGACCTTTTGTTTAAACGACATTACTGTCTCTTGAAATACGGAATAGGTGGCAATCCTTTTTATTACCACTTACGCTGACATTCAGATTATCTCTTGCATCAAAATTGGAAACGTAATATCGTAATAATATTCCTGACTGGTTTTTTCTATTATTGTCAATGTGTAATGAAAGAAAGTTCTCTACATGTAATTATTCAACTGTCAGTTGTCAACATCGAAACTTCACTTCTCAATATTGTAATCTATTCAGCAGTTAATCCACGACACTAATAAACCTTGCATAATAATAATATATACACTCGCTCGCAAAAAATCCGGCGACCTGAATAGTGCGAAACATTCGTTGTTCAAAAAATTTTGTAATATTACACAGATTTTAATTATTTTTTCATGTTCTAAAGAAATTCATCAAAAATATCTTATGCCCTTTCAATTTTGAAAAAAAATAAAAAAAAATTATTACACCAGGAGAACCAAAATTATGTTTTGGTGATCTAATATCTAAACACCCTGTTGAGTAATTAGGAAACTTGGTCAGGTTCTCTTGTACTCTGTTACAAAGCCCAATCCATTCTCAAGAATTTGTTCCAATATAATAATAATAATAAGTCGTCTTTGTTTATATTTTTGTCTTGGCGAAGTTCAGCAAGCTGTTCTACCACTTAACCTGTATATCTGAAATTTTGTAAAAAATACTCAGTTTCAAGTAAAATTTTGTAATTTAAATGAAATAACAAAACGATGGTTAGAAAATTAAATTTTAATAAGTGATACTTAACAATTAATGTTATTAACTTGAATAATAGTGCACATATGCCAATCTTAATTCAGTAATTAATTCAGTAAGTGTATGTCCACCTCTTGCTAAAATAACACAACGTATTCTACCTGGCATCGAATGGATAAGTTTTAAAATTCGATCCTGAGGGATTGCGGCATATTCATCCTGCAAATCAAGACGTAGCTCTGGCAGTGTTTCTGGTACTACTGGACGGCGACGAATACGTCTTTTAAGTTCATCTCAAAAATGTTCAATGGGGTTGAGGTCAGGGCTACATGCAGGCCATTCTAATCGTTAGATACCAATATCGTTCAAATACTGGTTCACAACGTTTGAAGCATGCGGCCTTGCACCGTCATGCATTAAAACGAATTCATCCCTAATAAAAGAGCATATGAAACTACAGCTTCTTGAAGGATATCTTGCACGTAACGGTGAGCGTTTAGAGCTCCGTGTTCTACAAACAAAAGTTCGGTACGTGCTTCATTTGAAATACCGGCCCACACCATAACAGAACCCTCCCTGGTATGAGACCCGATCAGAAATAGTGCATTCGGCAAACCTTTCATTTCATCATCTGTACACTCTTTCGCGACCATCAGGTGACCGCAGAGAAACCTTGGACTCATCAGTGGATAGAACATAATCCCACCATTGCAGATTCCAGTTCACATGTTCTCGTGCAAATCTAAGCCTGTCTTGTCGATATCGTGGCAGTAGCTGCGGTCCTGTCGCCGGTCTACGTGAATAAATTCCGAATTTCGCAAGCCTTCTTCTGACAGTTTTTTCACTTATAATAACTCTACGCACCATTTCTAAGCGATGTTGAAAATAAGGAGCAGTAGATCTTAAGGTATTTAAGACGAATAAAACGATCATCAACTGCTGTTGTTGCTCTCTTTCTACCTCATCCTGGTCGCCTGGTACAATTCCGTTTCAACATAACGATTCCAAGCATCTATTCCAATTAGACACGTAACGTAACGTAACGCTGACTTCGACCATTCTCGATTGAGGCCCGGTTTATCAATACAGGGTTAACTCTTAACTACAGGATAAATGTCAAATGAAACAATAGGTATCTATTGTTTTGTTTGGCATTTATCCTCTAGTTACAGGTTAACTCTGCATTTTGATAAACCGGACCTAAGGCCACAACTTTACACACGTCCTCAGTTCTTAGTACCATGTTGACAGATTGCAAATTGTTTGGCAATGACTTTCGACAGAAATCAAACACATGCCAACTTCGATAATTTTTCAATAAGCGAGGTCAGCATACTGATAAATTGCATATTTGGAATAATAAAGTCCATAAAGAAAAAATAAATATTTTTAAGTTAAAAAAAAATTAAAAATTTTACTTGAAACTGAGTATTTTTTTACACAAATTCAGATATTGGGATTAATCAAAATACAATTTTTTGAGAATGGATTGGGCTTTGTAACAGTACAGGAGAACCTGATCAAGTTTTCTAATTACTCCACAGGGTGTTTACAAATTAGATCACCAAAACATAATTTTGTATCTCCCGGTGTAGTAAGCTGTAAAAAATTATTTTTTCAGAATTGAAAGGGCATAAGATATGTTTGATGAATTTCTTTAGAACATGACGAAAAAATAATTAAAATCCGTGAAATATTACAAAAGTTTTTGAACAACGAATGTTTCACACTATGCAGGTGGCCGGCTTTTTTTGTCGGTGAGTATATAATAGTAATTTTCACATTTACTATAATTATACTTTTTTATAGATATATTATCTTTGTAGTTTGTAAGCAATCAATAATTGTGACGAATCGCGACAGATAAAATTGTAGGATTTATATGATCCTAAAATACCGAAAATAACTGAATATATTGATTTAGATTTATGTTTTCTATCCAAATATGGATCAGGTACTGCTAGCATAGCAAGAGAAATATTTTTTTTACCAACTGGTAGGTACTTTGATGCAACACTAATATTCTTAACGTTAGAAAATTTATTCCAAGATAGTGGTAGTCAGTTTCTAAGTATATAGTAGAATTTTAGCCGCTCCACAAATATTAAGAATCCGATCTATTATAGTCCAATCGTACTAGATAAATTCAGAAGTTCTATTTGTGTACAATAATTGGGAAAAATTAGTTAGAAATAAGATTATTAACAATTTATAACAAAAGCCGATTTTTATTCTTTATAGTCGTGGACGTAATTCGTCAATTGATCCTACATCCCTCAACCGATTTTGAATAGACTTCTAAAGAAAACTCGAATAATACTGGACTATTTTTTCTTGTGTGAAAAACAAAATAGTACCGAACTTTCTACTCTTATGAGAAACAATTTATTTTTGTTGAGTTTTCGATAGACCAATGCCATTCTATCTAATGTTTTCTAAACGTTTATCAAAAATTTTTAAAATCAGTTGAGGGATGTAGGAGAATTGTCGAACTATGAAATTATCTTTTTAAAATCGGCGCCGTTGTCCTTAAATACCTCGAACAGTAGACATGACAAAGGAGGATTCCTTTTTTATAGGGTATAAAATTGTTTATCAAATAATCCTAAATACTATTCCGATGAGGGCGTTGTTAGACTTTAGAGAATACTTTTATGTCTAACAACTTTAGATATTTAAAAATTAAAAAAAAAACTTTTTGCTGTTTTAATGTTTTAGAATTCATTTGAGTCAGATTTAGTCACGAAAACTCGTGATATATTTCGATTAAGGTTGCCTGCCTAATCGCAATATATTTTGGGCAGTGTTAGTTGGGAAAAATTATGTGAATATATTTTTGGGAATTTAAAATGTTTACGTGATCATTTGTGTTAAATCTGCAATAAGAAATATATCACATAGGGGCAATAGTTAATATTTTTGGGGCATCGACTCGCAGATTGCCTGCGGTACATCGTAATCGCGCTCTTTACGCAGTTGCAACTCAAAAGTTATTCACCGTTCGAAAAGAAGTTCTAGACGAAAGTCATGGGTAATTTTTCTCTCCACAAGATTGGCAATGGCCACTTTTAAAAATCAAACAGAAACGACATATTCCGCAAAAATAGTTTTCAACCCCCTAGAAAACAATATGGCGGCTGGTCTAGGCCCCCTTTTTACAAGCTTTTATTTAACTTGCAATGTTTGTTAGTTTGTTTAGATCAAATTTTGCAAGCTGAATTAGAACCAGTTCCTCCTAACCGATTTTGCTGAAATTTTGCATACACCTTTAGTTCTGGTGACAATACAATATGCAATACTCAATATTGTAATATTTTCAAAATGGCCGCCGCCACAAGATGACGGATTATGTATATTTTGTCAACCCTGTTAATATGGATAGCAAATGAAAAAGCTTGAAGAGTAGGAAACAATAAAAATATGTGACGTCATCTTAAAATGGCCGTGGACACAAGATGGCGGATTACATTTTTTTGTCAACCTCCTTATTAATATAGGTATCAAATTAATATGGGTATCAAATGAAAGGACTTGAAGAGTGGAAAAGGATACAGTGAGTGACATCACACTAAATTTAATATGGCCGCTGCTAGGCACAAGTAAGCTTCAAGCTGATATAAGTGGCGCATAGATACAAACACCCAAGTCAAGGTGAGGCCGTGCCGAGGACTGAGTGGCATCAGGATACCGTTGTCTATTTTGGCAAAGCTCTTCGCTGCTGGCCAAGCATATGTGGTTTTAAGTAGGGTCAAGTTACTAGTAGGTCTCCTTATTGAAGAACTAGACTGTAGCAAATTAACAGGCAAGCGATCGTGCAACAATGACGCATTAATTGAAATGAACAAACTTAGAAATATGTCCAGCGAAAACTAAAAAATTAATAAATAAATTAATAGTAAAGAAAACATTTTTAAAAACAAGCTTTTATTTAATGCTCTAAAAAGAAGAAAATAAACTTTGAAGTAAATCAAACCCATCATTTTGTTACACTATATAATATTTTTATGATATGAAATCTTGTCGCGAGAATATATCTTGGCACAAGTAATTAAAAGAAAGGAGGAGATTGTCCAAAATAAATCCGCTATAATACAACATTTTTTTAAAATTACTTATGTTCTATTTAAAAGTAGATGAAATCGCAATATCTTTAAAAATGTAGAAGGTCCAAAAGAAATATATGTTATCAATTGTATTCAAAAATGTTAGATATAGTTCAAGTAGGAATAAACCGAAGACTTTACGACCTCATTAAAATACCGGTACTCTTTTTAGTGCTGTTCGCAAATTGACTTGCTTACCTTTATAGGTTTTTAATGTGCGTCGAGAATGTTTAATGTCAGGCTTGGCACCATGGCCCGCGGCGATAATAATTGTCGTAAAGTTTTTGTTGCGTTTTTTCTGTCTCGGGAACTTATTACTTGAACTATACTTTGTTCAGAAAATCAACCAAATCAGGTGATTTGAAAAAAAAGATTCGTAGCTGCAGCGGTAGATCTAAATAATGGCTATGTGATTTATTTTACCATTCATGTAAAAAATATCGTATTTCCGAAATGGACAAATGAAAAAATTGGGGGCTTTCCTCCATACAAATTTGGGCAATCTCCTTTACTTAGGAAAATCTCGCGACAAGCTTTTGTATCATAAAAAAATTATATAATGTAACAAAATGATGGGTTTGACTTACTTCAAAGTTTATTTTCTTCTTTTTAGAGCATTTAAATCAAAGCTTGTTTGGAAAAATGTTTTTTTTACTATTAATTTATAAATAGATCTTATCAGATTCTTGGCTAGGGTCGCTGTCTTTATGAATCATCGTTACTACTCCAATAAATGTTTTCAGGCATGTTTAAATTGATTGACCTCTATACCGACTATTGTTATTGATATAAAGGAAATTATGTTGCCCCACTCTCCCTTTCTGCTATTTGACGGTATCCTTTGAGAGTATATATTTTTTATATATGTATAATGAACTGTATTTATTAATGTTTTTAATATTTTAGCATATATATTCTAGTAAATCAAGATGCTAATCTTGCAACATATTAGCGGAATTCCACTACAATTCCTGACTCGAAGTTATTTGATGTGAAGTATTATTTTGGTAGTTGAGCATAATACCATATTAACACTATTGACCGTATCAAAAACACTATTTATAATGGGATGCTTAGCAAAAAATAACTGAACATAACTGATTGACATAAAGTGTATCGTGGTAGCTTCTACAAGATTCTATAAAATCCTTAAAAAGACTTCATAATCTTTCTGAAGAAACCGACAGCATGATCGAGCGAAACATCAAGTTCAACAACCATGACAAAACCCGGGAGAAACTACTTCATAAGATTTACATTACATTATTTTCATAGTTTTTCCGCAGCTTCAGACATTTTCATTGAGTCTGGAAATATAAAATAAAAAATTGTTGAGTAGATGTCTACATATTTTTAAGGTTCATACCTTTTACCAGTATAAAACAGTTTTATGATTTTCATACTTATATGACTAATAACGATTGTACATAAAGCAATATTAACGGTTTTTCTAGTGATATACACTGAAGTAAATTGAACATTAATCCTGATTATCTTATTTATTCAGACGATAAAGACAGAGCAGAACAAGGCCAACTTTGACGTTAAGCTACCCGCACACGTTTAATATTTAATTCGTCTTATATTCTCTCTGATAGATCCGAGGCTCTTTTGGTTTTCCATTTACAAAACATAAAAGGCGTTCTGTTTTAGTCCTGCTTTGTTATTTATCATAATTGTATGCTGCCTAACGGGGTACGTCTTTGTTATAGCTGTCTTATTTTTAAGTAGATAAATCTCAACCGCTCGGAGTAACTTTTTTAATAAAACACAACTCGTACAATCTTCGGTCGAGTTGGAAAGTGAACTTTTATGGAAACGTGCTATATAATTTGGTAATATATTACGCTGTAAGAAAGAAAATCAAAAAGAAAACAGCTATTAGCTTCGTAATAAAACATCACCAAAGAATAAAATAAATTTCAGTTCCAGTTTTCACAAACGAAAAAAATTATTCTTTGAGAATCTGAGAGAACCTTTTCCCAAGAAAAATATTTTATAATTCGAACTGAATTAAAGGACAATAAACTGATTTTATTAGAAGAGACAAATTATTACTTGGAAAAAATATTGTTTTATAGGTACAGTACTTAGTTGACTCAGGCTATAATCGATTCATCCTCTGGTTCATGTATAAAAGTAAAAGTAATTTTAAAAGTTACCTATTGAATGAATTATTTTATGATTTCGGATGCCTCATTTATACTTAAGTTGGGAATATCCGAGAGAGAGAGAGTGATCCGGAAGGAAACATTTATTATTTTTGGCCATAACTTTTTTTAATACATATATTGGTAAATGAAGTATAAGACTACCTAAGTAGAACTATGATAGGTGTAGTGATATGAATTTTTACTCAATAATTTCAGTTGTTTGCAAAATAGTTAGATTTAATTTTAATAATTACGTCAATTCTCGTATTTCCTAAATTTAAATCCAACTGTTTCGCATATGTTTAAAATTATTCAGTGAAAATTTATAACACTACTCTTGTTATAGTTCTACTTAGGTAGACCTACAGTTTGTTTGAAATATGTATCTTAAAATAAGAGGTTATGGTCAAAAACAGTAACTATTTCTCTATCGGACCCCTCCCCTATACTTACCTTAAGCATGCGTTTTTTAGTTAGTTCAGAATAATTAGTTATGCATGTATGTAAAGTGATACTTATTTACAAATGAGAATTTATTAACAATCCAATGTGTGAAAAAGAGTGCTTTACGCACGAATTGCATATTTTTCTACTACCTAAATATATGTACAAATATATATATTTTGAACGCCTTTGAAAATTGTACTCAAGTTGATTGTATATACACTGATTTCTCAAGGGCGTTTCACAAAGTCAATAACAATTTACTAATAAATAAGCTTCAGGCACTTGGAGTAGGTAAGATTGGATTTATAGCTTCAAATCTGATAGGATTCAATCTGATAGATTCAGTTCATAATAATTATGTTTCAAATGCAATTGATGTCATATCTGGAGTCCCACAACACATTGCAGACCAATTTTATTTCATTTATTTATTAATTTAATGATATTGGCCAGGTTTTGAATCATGTATCTTTTCGCCGATGCGATGATCTAAAAATGTATACTTATAGGTCAATATCTCAAGATGGTGACTGTGACATATAGCAGGTTGATATAAATAGTTTCTATGCGTGGTCTATGGATAATGCCCTTGCTTTGAATATTTCCTAATGTTATTGCATCTCTTTCTAGAAGTACATCAACTACTCTAATAAGTATAAAGTTAATGGTACTAGGGGTCGAAGATCTTGTTGTGGATGAGACACTATCATTTAGAAGTCTTATCAAAAAGTTGACATCTGCAAGTTTTAGGAATCTTGGTTTTGTACTTAGAAATAGTAAAGATCTAGCTCTGAATAGCATAAGATTGGTTTATTTATCCTTTGTTAGGTCGGGTCTTGAATATGGATCTATAGTATGGAGTTCTTTCTACCAGTGTGATATCGATATGTTGGAGAAGGTGCAAAAGAAGTTTCTTAGGCATTATGCTTTTAGACGGATATATTTTGAGTGAGACTGATTATGGAACCATCTCAAATATCACTAACATACAATATTTGGAGAAACGTATACAAGACACTTATTTAGTATTTATGTACAAATTGCTAAATGGTGACATAAATTGTCCTGAATTATTAGAATTTTCCTTTAATATTAGATTAAGAATGAAAGAATAGACCATTGTTCTACATTCAATCATATGCCAGAACTTATGGCTATAACAATCCATTGGCGCGTTTGCCAAGAGAATATAACAAATACTGCTCATTAGATATTTTTAGTTTATCTCTTGCTTCATTTAAGAAAGCATTAAAATGCATGTCTGAATAATTAAGTCTAAATGTTGACTTCTAATGTTGATTAGTGTTATTGTTGCCTGTATATCTTATTTGGTTGTATTTATTATATTTTTGTTATATTTTATACTCAGATTTATGTACTGTAGAATTTTCCTTTTTTCTATGCTGTTAATATTATGATCTTTCGTCAAAGTAGACTTGTGATTAATTAACTTTTTTTTGCATATGCAATTAATTATCCGTTAATAAACTAAACTAATACCGGCACGGTAGCTCAGTCGGCTAGAGCGCTTGAGTGGGGAACGCACTTGGTCATAGTCTGCTGTGTTCTGGGTTTGATCCCCGGCACCGTCACTGGCAATGTCGGTGGGTAGTTGATGTCTGCGTTTTCTCAAATGTGTAATCTACTTTCCGCGCAGCGTTTGTCGTTGAAATTTTGGGGCCGTCTACTGTATGTGTAGTGGGTACGTTAATATAAATAATCTGATAAACAATATCTTATTTATTTACGCACTAGTGCGTGGTGCGTAAGCAAAATAATTTGATTTCTATTTGACAAAACGTAAACCGGCTATGACTGACGCCCTTTGCAAACCCAATAGCCTTAGAGCCAGTGACACTGATTTTTGAATGATTTGCTGAACATAAAAAATTTTTTGGTGTCATATTAAAGCTATATTTACAAGAAATCGACTTCTGCAGGCGCACCAGTGGGACAGCGATTGACAGAGTATTACATGGCCTATGTCCATTTAACAGTTTTATTTAAAAACTAGTGTTTTGTGGATATTTAGCAGGATTCAGTTCTTGTAAGTGAAACTGTTTTCAACTAACAGAATTTTACATGTATAACTGCTAAACCATTTCACACTGTTTATGTACTTATGTTTTATATCTTAGGAACTGTCATACTCTAAACTATTATGTATCTCATTTCCATTGTAATACAGCATTATTATCCCAGGAGACAATTGTCTACAATACATTTATTTACATCAGATATCTATTTTTCAATTTTTATATTTTTGTTTACTATGAAGTACATATGGTTATTTTCCTTACCTTTTCTCATTCTATATTAGTATATCCAATAAGATGTAATATATTTACTAAGTTCACACCATAGTCAATACGTTTTACTATTTATTTACATCTGTTCATATTTGTGGTTATGTATTGTATTACGAATTGTGAAGCAAAGGCTCTGGTATGGAATAAAAACTTTTATTATAGATTCCCTTTATCGATTATATGCCACCATTTTAGTTGTGAGTAAAGGAAATTGTAAAATTGCGACCTGCAAGTTGGTGCGCTTAACTTAACCACTGACAGATGGCCATACTTGTACTATTTTTATATTTTATGGCTTTCAATTTAATTAGGGAATAAAATTTGTCAGGTTAGTTTTTTTGGTAGCGTTGTTTTCCAGTAAACAGGACAAAAATTTACCTTATCAGTAAAACTCACCAGGAATTCATTTTGCTTGCAGCCTTTGTACTGATTCAAACGAATATAATTTCTAACTGTGGACTTCAGTAATTGATATTACAATTTTTATATCCCAGTTACAAAGTGTTTAATACACAGGTAATTTAATTTCATTATACTCATTAAAAAAAAATTTTAATTAATCTTCAAATTTTGCCTTTGATATAATTTCAATTATTTTTAAAATAAATTAGAATTCAAAGTCAATTCCTTTTTAATTTAATAAGTAGTTAAAATACTATATGTACCACATGGTTTTAAAAATATTTTTCTCTTTCCTTTTCATTTTTTTGGCAATTTATAGTTTTTATGAAATCAGCTTTTGTATAGCCAACTTAAATTAATTTTGTACAGTCAGCTTTAATTAATTTCGTGCAGCTAACTTAAATATTTTGTATAGCTAACTTGCTTAAATTTTGTACATGCTTACATGCTTCGATGCTTATACTTTGAGATACTTCTTCTACATTCCTGCATAGTTTTTGCACAGATTATCTTTCATAGATAAAATTTCGTTATTTTTACATTAAACCACATAGTTGGTTAATTTTCCTACAACTTTCACCCCATTTCATTGAGACTCGTAAATTGCCAAGGAAACTATAGAATTCATTCTTGCAGCTGGAGACAATTGTGGGCCTGGATTGCTACCCCAGAACCAGTCACCTCAACCATAATCAATATAGGATACTGGTATAAATTTGTTTTTTTTTAAATATATATATTTTTCTTAAATTTCAATTTATCTTTCAAACCGATTTGTCTATTTTCCATGTAATATATTTTAACATTCATTTTAAACTATCTTTTTATTTATCTTACCAACAATTTCAGTCTGATCTATAGCAGACTGATTATTCTAGAAAAAGAGACTATTTTGCTTATTTTACTATAGATGGTGCCCAATTTAACATCAATTTTTCTTTGTCTCCTTTTCTCGAAATAATGTCGCTTATGCTGTACATGTCAGAAAGGGTAAGTTTCTCCACTCTTACGAATGCTCTGGACCCACGGCTCTCTGCTCCGACTTAAACCAGCTAGTCGTCCGCATATGTTGCCTCAATTCTTTCTCAAAAATAAATAAGAGAAAGGAGGTAACATAATTGGCGACCAACGTGTGGGGCCCGAAACAATATAATTGACGACAAACATGTAGGGCTCAATTCAATAAACATATTTATATAGTAAGAGTAGTAAGAGAGGTGAAACCCCAATTTTTGAATGTATAGTATATGAGACAAATTTTTAAATTTTTGGTAAGGAAATAATTTTCTTAAGTCGTGTCATATTTTTGCTTATCTTTCATTTTGTCTAAAAAATTTTATTACATATTTTTGCATATATTTTTGCTTACAACAGTTGAATTCTATGCTATACAGAAAATTTGCGTCCTTAAATATCAGATATTTTACAAGTCCAAATATTTTCTTAAAATATTCTTTATTAGTGAAAGTGAAGTTGTGGAATTATACCTACCTGAAATATTATTTTGCTGCTTAAAGTGTTTAATTTGATTTATTTCTGGAAAGTTAAAATGGAAACAACCTTTTTAGTACAGTTATTTTTATTTGATAGATAAAATTGTTTGTTTTTTTATCTCTTGACAGCAGATAAGACTACATTCATTTGCTATTTTATACATACAATTTATTGCCAGTTGGGTTATTAATAAAAACTTTTAATTTACTTCTTTAAATTTCTTGCTAACATGGAACTTCCATTTTGTGTAAAATATTTAACAGAATCTGAGGTAGATTATGAACTACGTATTCGAAATGTTAAGGCATCTAATAAAACTTTAGATATAAAACGGATGATATTAGACAATTTATTAAAAAAGCAAAAACGCGAATTTCAATCATTAAAAGATCCTAGCTTCAATGTCGAAACAGAAAAAACTGCAATCACCAACACTATCGCTGAACTAACTGCTTTAGTTCACGATTTTTCAGCATGCAAGGACGACACATCCTATTTAATAATTTCAAACCGTTTAATATGCCTAACAAATCGAGTACATAGATTCGTGGTTCCGGAAGAACCAACAGAATTAAATATTAACTTGCAGGAATTTAAAGATGACGCAGTTGCATCTTGTGAGGAAATAGATGCACGTTTAGAGGTTAATGTTATTCCTAAATTAGAAAATATTTCAACCATTAATTACCCAATTGACAAGAAGTATGTCCCAGTTCATAAATGGGGAATTCAGTTTGACGGAAAGTCAAATTTAAAAGCTTTTCTGGAACGCGTCAAGGAACTGGCTGCCGCTAGGAATGTATCGGAACAACAATTATTTGAGTCTAGTATTGATTTATTTACTGACAAGGCCTTAATTGTTTATCGGTCAATCAGATCTATTGTATCCAATTGGTAACAGCTTGAAGAACAGCTTAAAATCGCTTTTTTAGTATGCGAATATTTTTGTTGCTACAATGCAAAATTTATTTAATCGTTTAGATACTGTTTTAAGTGAAGAGGAGAAGTTAAAAATAATTAGACGTAATATTTTGCCTAAATATATTCACGCATTAGCTTTAACAGATATTAAAAATACAGCCGAACTATTAACTTTATGCAAGAAAATAGATTTGGCCACACAAATGAAAAACAATTATTATTCTCCAACTCCTAAAGCATGTATCCTCGAAACTGACTTGGCATATGTAGAAAATCCTCCATCACCTAAAAATAAAAATAATGTCAATTCTAAAAGCAAAAGTAACAAAAATGTTAGTCAAAATAATAATTTGAATCAAGAAAATGCTGTTCCGGGTACATCAAATAGTAATAAATTTTCTATTTCTTGTTGGAATTGTCAAAAGAAAGGTCATAGCTTCCCCGAGTGTAGACAAGCTCGAAAAAGGTTTTGTTTCCGATGTGGAAAACCTAATTTTACTTCTAAGACGTGCCCAGTATGCGATCCAAAAAACTAGAAAGGTTTTCTGCTGTTTTATCAGGCACACGGCAGGAAAATAACCCTAGAGGCCGAGTAATTTTTAATTCTAAGTTTAAAAAGCATTCCAGAAATGACTCAAATAAACATATTTTCTCAAGTTACAAAGTTAAACCTAAAACTGACATTTTTGATTGGAAAAAGTGGAAAAATACAGTTCGTAATTTTTATAAAAATCATAACTTTTCTGAAATTTCAACTACATTAGTAAATATACCTGATGCAGATATCAACCTGTTAGATATTTCACTCGTTAATCTTGAACCTTGGTACATAAAAATGCGAGAGAACATCAATAAGAGGCCGGAAAAATATCCACAGTGGATGGTTAAAGATGGGTATATTTTTAAACATACACAAAGGAAATTAATTTTAAAAACTAATATTTCTGGCTGGAAATTAGTAGTTCCTCTTGACCAGCGACGTCAAGTAATTCAAGACAGACATGATGTACCTACAAGTGCACACATGGGTTTTTATAAAACACTTAAAAAAGTCGCAGAAAGTTTTTATTGGCCTAAGATGCGTCAAGATATTTTAAAATATGTTCGTAAGTGTCATATTTGCGGACGAGAAAAACCTCTGAACGATCAAAAATGTGGTTTAATGGGTGCTGAGAAAAAAGCTGCGTTTCCCTTTGAACTTGTTTGTTACGATACAAAAGGTCCTTTTCCACCTAGTTCGAAAGGTAATCGATTTTTATTAGTTGCGGTAGATTATTGTTATGTTATAATGAAGCCTGTACGGCGTGCAACGTCTCAAGCTATTGTTTCTTTCTTGGAATCAGTATTTTTAACATATGGTGTCCCAAGGACATTACTTTTAAGCAATGCTTCAGCTCATAAAAGCAAAGAATTCGATAAATTTGTAGCGAAATTTAGTATTCCTCAGATATTTTTCAACTTATTCTACCACCCCCAAGTTAACCCAGTCGAGCGTGTAAACAGGACGATCGGTACAGCTATAAGATGCTTCATTAAAGATTCTCATAAAAAATGGGATTTACAAATTCCTGAAATTCAATTTGCCATCAATACAGCTGTACACGAGATTACTGGTTTCACACCAGCATTTTTAAATTTTGGTAGAAAGCTACCTATTCGAGGCAGCTATGGTGATAAAGATTCTGATATAACTTTACCAGATCTAGATAATAATCGCAAACTTTTTGCCAGTGAGCTGGACAAATTGCCTGAAATTTATAAACTGGTCCAAGAAAGACTTAACAAAGCTTACAAACAAAGTTGTAACTACTATAACTTAAGACGAAAAGATCGCGTTTTTCAAATTGGTGACATAGTCTGCAGGAGAAACTTTGTGAAAAGCGATAAAGAAAATGATTTCTCTGCAAAATTGGCTAATCGTTGTGTTTTATGTACAGTCCGAAACGTCCTTTCAAATGTTTCACATGAATTAGAACATATGGATGGTAGTCCCGCTGGAAATTACCATATTTCAAAGTTGAAACCATATTTTGGTTCAAACTCCAATATTTCAGTGATACCAGAATAAGGAAATGAATGGTTTTCTTAAATCGGATCATCAAAACAAAATAAACATAACGATTCACTTAAATACCTATTTCATGTCTCTTAATTTTTTTAAGCATCTACTTTTGGCAAATTCCCTTAAATTATACAACAAGTATAATATTTTTTGGTGCAAAGCCACCAAAAACAATTTTTTTGGTATACCAGTAAGTGAAAACTTACAAAAATTTATCTTTTTAATACTAGTACGTACCAGTAAGCACAGCTTACGAAATTTATTTTGGTACTAGTATGTATATCGTTTGTCGATATATTTTTCTTCGTAAATCTCTAACGAAGGGATGTATTGGATTAACTTTCAAAGTTGACTATATCTGTAGACATGGCATGCTACCATTTCTACATACTTCATGTTTTTGAGTGAATTATTTCACTCATCTGGAAATTAAAAAAATTTCCTCCCGCTCCTCTTTCGAGGATGATTATCTTGTAAATTTTGTAAATAAAATGGCCATTATTAATTTAAGTCCTCTATCCATTACTCTTTAAGTCATTTATGCATTATTCATTAAGTCGTTCATGCATTAATTAATTAATTAATAATTCATGCATTCCTTAGTTTTAGTATCACTGAATTATATCATATAACACATATGTTTATCATTCATTACTTAAGTACTGTACATATTGTAAATATTAGTTTAATTAAATTGTAGATTAGTAAAAATATTTAACTATATTTTCTGGAAATATTTTCTAAAAATATTTCTTTCATTAACAATTTTTTTGAGATCTGTTTATCAAAAAGATTTCTTTTTCATATCTTTCCTATAAGTTATCTTACTTGTGAGATATACTGCTCTAAATTGTTATTATGTAAATTTTTCTTTAACGTTGGGAAAATTTTCTCAAATACTAACCTTTAATAAGTACGTTTCCTCACCATCGCTTGCTAGCCAGACTTTTTCTCCAATGAGAATACGCGAGTCAATCTTTTGCATAACGTACAGTGTTCATTATTATCGTACAGCGGTAACTTTAGTAAAATGTTATTTGTCTTTTATGTATTCCGGCTGGATCTATAACTTTCTACTTCTTCTTTCTTCAGATCCACGAAGGTTCAGGGGTGGGAACAAACTAACATCCGGTAGCTTACATTACTCGTATTACCAGATGATGAGAACCTATAAATGTAAAAATGTAATTATTTCTTTTTCCTTTGTTCAACTTTCTGAACAGGAGTACTTACCTCTACTTATAATTTTACTTGTGGATTCTCATAACGACAGACAACAATACCGTCTCTTCTCTTCATTTGTGCTTGTATTTTTCTTCTTTCTTTTGTGCTTTCTGTGAATACCTATATGATTCTTTACTTCAATTTGGTTTATTTTTTTTCTATCACCTTGGATAAGAAGCCATAACCTCAAAACTTTGACAACTAAAACTTTAAAACCATAATTTTTACACTTTTACTTGACTATTTTAATTACCTTTTTGAAAACCAGCCTTATGGGTATTCAGTACTTTCCTCTTTCTTTTCTTTCTTGTTTATGTATCTTCTATTTACCGTAATTAATAAAATTCTCCTACCTAGGTAAATTTAATTTTTTTCTAGCTTCTCCACTTCGCTTCACGATTTTAACTTTGATTTTTTTGGAACAATTTTTCTCATTTAACTATAGTACATCTTACATGTACTATCTGATTTGTTTTGAACTATCAGTTTTAGCACTCAACGGCTATACACTTGAATTATAGGTTAACAATACCACAAGTTTTCACTTCTTGCTAACCTATATTGGCATGTAATATTACATTATATGTATCGTGGTATCAGTTTGATAAACTTCTACCAATTTTAGTACTGGCAACGGCTACACAGTTGCTCAGGCGTTATAATGTCTGTAGGATTTCGACATTAAGTCGTCTCCTTAAAATTAATTTTATCCATTTTTTGTCTATTTTTAAATTTCACAACACTTAACTTTTCACAATTTTTTTCATTACTTAGTTCCGAAGATTTCTCCAGTTTAGGTCAAATACTTTGCTCCCTGTACGTAGAACTTCTGGTAGAGAATGTCACTCATTCTTCACTCGCTTTCTCAGTTTTGTATTGTATGTTCCCTACGAGGAATTAATAATATTAAAGTATTGTTTACTTTCATAATATGTTTACGAGTAATGCAAAGCAAAAATTTTTATACGTACCTTAAAAAAAATTTTTTCGCCAGAAGGGAGGCATTCTGTTACATGGCCTATGTCCATTTAACAGTTTTATTTAAAAACTAGTGTTTTGTGGATATTTAGCAGGATTCAGTTCTTGTAAGTGAAACTGTTTTCAACTAACAGAATTTTACATGTATAACTGCTAAACCATTTCACACTGTTTATGTACTTATGTTTTATATCTTAGGAACTGTCATACTCTAAACTATTATGTATCTCATTTCCATTGTAATACAGCATTATTATCCCAGGAGACAATTGCCTACAATGCATTTATTTACATCAGATCTATTTTTCAATTTTTATATTTTTGTTTACTATGAAGTACATATGGTTATTTTCCTTACCTTTTCTCATTCTATATTAGTATATCCAATAAGATGTAATATATTTACTAAGTTCACACCATAGTCAATACGTTTTATTATTTATTTACATCTGTTCATATTTGTGGTTATGCATTGTATTACGAATTGTGAAGCAAAGGCTCTGGTATGGAATAAAAACTTTTATTATAGATTCCCTTTATCGATTATATGCCACTATTTTAGTTGTGAGTAAAGGAAATGGTAAAATTGCGACCTGCAAGTTGGTGCGCTTAACTTAACCACTGACAGATGGCCATACTTGTACTATATTTATATTTTATGGCTTTCAATTTAATTAGGGAATTAAATTTGTCAGGTTAGTTTTTTTGGTAGCGTTGTTTTCCAGTAAACAGGACAAAAAGTTTACCTTATCAGTAAAACTCACCAGGAATTCATTTTGCTTGCAGCCTTTGTACTGATTCAAACGAATATAATTTCTAACAGTGGACTTCAGTAATTGATATTACAATTTTTATATCCCAGTTACAAAGTGTTTAATATACAGGTAATTTAATTTCATTATAGTCATTAAAAAAAAATTGTAATTAATCTTCAAATTTTGCCTTTGATATAATTTCAATTATTTTTAAAATAAATTAGAATTCAAAGTCAATTCCTTTTTAATTTAATAAGTAGTTAAAATACTATATGTACCACATGGTTTTAAAAATATTTTTCTCTTTCCTTTTCATTTTTTTTGGCAATTTATAGTTTTTATGAAATCAGCTTTTGTATAGCCAACTTAAATTAATTTTGTACAGTCAGCTTTAATTAATTTCGTGCAGCTAACTTAAATATTTTGTATAGCTAACTTGCTTTATACTCATTAAAAAAAAATTGTAATTAATCTTCAAATTTTGCCTTTGATATAATTTCAATTATTTTTAAAATAAATTAGAATTCAAAGCCAATTCCTTTTTAATTTAATAAGTAGTTAAAATACTATATGTACCACATGGTTTTAAAAATATTTGTCTCTTTACTTTTCATTTTTTTGGCAATTTATAGTTTTTATGAAATCAGCTTTTGTATAGCCAACTTAAATTAATTTTGTACAGTCAGCTTTAATTAATTTCGTGCAGCTAACTTAAATATTTTGTATAGCTAACTTGCTTAAATTTTGTACATGCTTACATGCTTCGATGCTTATACTTTGAGATACATTCCTGCATAGTTTTTGCACAGATTATCTTTCATAGATAAAATTTCGTTATTTTTACATTAAACCACATAGTTGGTTAATTTTCCTACAACTTTCACCCCATTTCATTGAGAGACGTAAATTGCCAAGGAAACTATAGAATTCATTCTTGCAACTAGAGACAATTGTGGGCCTGGATTGCTGTCCCAGAACCAGTCACCTCAACCATAATCGATATAGGATACTGGTATAAATTTGTTTTATATATATATTCTGTTTTTATTATTATATAGTATATTTTAATTGGGCGCCACGATATCACCTGAAAGATATCGAAAATACGTGAGTTTTTAATTTGTTTTAGTAGATACTTTTGTAAAACTCAACAGAGCATAAGATCTCTTATCCTAGGAGCCGGTTCTAGTATCAATATTACCTAAATTTAGAAATGAAAAACCTTCGTTAAGTATACAATAATTACATGTATTACTGAGAGTAATGAATAACAAACTAAACTATATTAAAGAAATTACTTAGAACTAGAAATGTCATTTGAAAACTAAAATTGCTCGAGACTTTAATTATTTGCAAATAATGATGATATTGGTATATATACCTTTAGAGCCTAGGAATCTCGACGATGCTGCAGACCTTATCCGGTGCTGTGGTACGTACCATTTACTCCCTCCAGATTTCTGTCTATTACCAGCTGATCCAATATCTGATTAACCTATTTATTATGATATGTTGATACTCTGGAATCTTTATTTTGGAAACATGCAACTTCATATAACTCCAATATATTGTAACTCAAAATATTTTTCTTCCCTCGTCTCTCATTTTTTTTTATTATTCTCGTTCCCTAGCAAACGTTATTGTTTTTCATAACGACCACTGTTTTACATTACCAATACATATTATTACTACAAACTATCTAAAATTAAATATTACTCTCAAGAAATGTTTGTTTCATTAATTTGACTTTTTACACTTTCGAAAACGTTATAATGTGACATTGTTCTTCCATTTTATTGTTTTATCACATTATTTTAAAATCACTGTTATTTAGTGTCCCGTTCTTATTTACCCTAATTTACTATTTATTTAATTATTCTTTAAACGTCTTTGGATACTACTTACTATTACATAATTTAATTTTGTCTAGATTTAACGAAAATTCCTCATTTCTCCAAATACCACAGTCATCCTGAGCCAAAATAAGGTTTCACTACACTAAAGTACAGTCTTATTGAGTTTTACAATCATAAGCTTAGCATTGAAAATGACAATATTTTAAAATCTCAAGTATTACTTTGGAATCTTTCATGGTTGGCTTACCCTTAGTAATTTTATTTATCCTTGAAATTCATATCATTTTATTTACATCGGCTAGTGTGAATGCCCATGACATACCCCCCTCCCAAACAATTATATTTTGAACCCGTTGAAAATTTAGTTGATTTGTCATAACGACATGTCATTCACACTACCACATTTATTACCTTATCTGAATTATAAGGATACAGCAATTCAATATGAAATTTCCCCCTGATTCCGTCGTTATCAATGTTTTTAAGTTCGTATGTATTTTGATTAAGTACTCTCTTAACTAGATATGGGCCCTCATACGGCAACATCAATTTGGCACAGATTTTATTTTTATAATCTGATACACGTAACCGTTTTATCACTACCAAGTCTCCTTCCTCGAACATTATGTGTTTTTTTTATTTTCTTATTTTCGCGTTTTATGTATTTATCTGCGTTTCGTTTTAGTCTATCACATACTTGTTTGTGTATTGTATGTAAATTCTGTATGTTATTATTTGTCCATGGTCTTGTTGGTAGTTGTCCCAGCATTGTCATCACAGGCGGGATTAAAGTTACTGTGTTTGGTACGTTGTTCATATAATTTTCCACCATTTCTGTTACTGCAGGCCATTCAGAATGATTATGCTGCACCATCAAACGTAAAAATCTTATGACTTCTTGAATATAACGCTCAGCAGGATTTGCCTGTGGGTGTCTGATTGTAGTAAAAATAACTTGTATATTTCTGTTTTCCAAATGGTTTGTGAATCTAATATTGCTAAAATACGTGGCATTATCTGTGAGAATTTTCTGGGGAGTTCCTATTGTTTTACAAAAATGGCTGATTTTAGCTATAGCGGTCATAGTGTTGCAACGTTTAGTTGGATATACCTTAACAAACTTTGAAAAACCGTCTACAAGTACTAAAATGTGTTTGTAACCCGTTTTTGAAGAAATGAGGTTACTTAATAATAATAATAATAATAATAATAATAATAATAATAATAATATTTATTTCTCCATTGAAAAGATATACAAAAAAAAAATGTACAAAAGATCAACGAAGAAAGTGTCAAAAAGAGTAAAATCATTGAAAAAGGAAAAATTGATCAAATATTTCAAACGTATTTGCACATACAAACTATTTTGTACACAGGTCAAGTTAAAAAAAAAAAAATAACATATAAATAGATAAAAACATATAAACAGATATTCCTTATCCTATATCTTTTTTTTGCAAATTAATTAAAAAACTTATCAATTGTATAACAGTTTTTCTCGAGTAACACTGTTTTGAGTTTGTGTTTGAAAATGTGTATACTGCCAGAGACTTTAATGTCTTTATCGAGAGAGTTGTATAATTTACAGCCCTGGTACAGAAAGCTTTTCTGGAACATACTTGTTCTATGAGAATCGAGGAGTAAAAGATCTCTGAATCTTGTTTCATGTAAATGTCTGGCTTGATTTTTCACAAATATAGATTTATTTTTATGGACATATAAACATACCTCAAAAATATATAAGCTAGCAACTGTTAGAATTTGTAACTGTTTAAAGGCATCACGACAAGTTTCTCTGTAACTCAGACTGGACAAAATTCGGACAGCATATTTTTGTAACAAGAATACTCTATTTACGCTTACACTATTACCCCAATTCATGATTCCGTACCTGAGATGGGAATGAAAATTGGCATAATAAAGCGTTTTAAGAATGTCTTGGCTGCAGTGTTTTGACATGAATTTTAGAGCGTAGCAGCTAGTTCTTAATTTTTTGCACAAATTTTCAATATGGCATGTCCATTGCATGCGTTTGTCAAAAGTAACACCCAAAAGTTTATTAACGTCACAGGTTGCTATTTCAGAGTCAGTCCCCTCAAAGAGTTTGAAGGTTTCTGTATTGTTACTTAGTGAGAATTGAGTTGAAACCGTTTTTGTTTTGTTTAGATTTAAGTTATTTTTTTTTGCCCAGCATATTATTTCATCATATACCCTTTCAGTGGTCATCTTTGCCTCAGTTAGGTTATTTCCTGTAATTAAAACGTTAGTATCATCGGCATAACAAACAACATGAACATTAGGTATTTTTTGTAAATAATAAATTATATCATTAGCAAATAGTATATATAGAAGTGGTCCCAGGATTGAACCTTGAGGAACTCCTTGTTTAATGGCACAAGCTTTACTTTCCACTCCCTCTTCCATTTTTATCTTTTGAGACCTATTGTCAAGATAGGAGGTAAATATTTGCAACGCCGTTCCTCTAACACCATACCGTGCAAGTTTAGCTATGAGCAACTGATGATCAACCAAATCAAAAGCTCGTGAGAAGTCTATAAAAAGACCTACAACAATTTTTTTATTATCTAACGCTTTAACAATTTTATGATGGAATTCGCATAATGCAGACTCAGTACTTTTGTTTGGGGTGAAACCGTGTTGCCCGGGAGAAAGCAACTTATTTTTTTGGGAAAAATTTGACAACTGATCCTTGAGATGGAGTTCAAGAAGTTTTGAAAAGCTGCATAGTAAACTGATAGCTCTATAATTATTATCATTTGGATCTCCCTTTTTGTATAGAGGATGCACAATTGCCAGTTTAAATTTAATAGGAAATATACCTTTTTCAATGGAGAGGTTTATTATATAGGCTAGGGGACAGCTAATGACATGTTTACATTTTTTTATTAAATTGTTAGAAATATTGTCATGGCCGCTGGAGTTTGAAGACTTTAATTTATCTACAAGTAGTGATTCCACATCAAGACTACTGACTGGTGACAAATACAGAGACTTGTTGCAATTGCTAATATTAGATTCTAAAAAGTCAAAATCACGTAACTCATCAGTATTTGTTACATTGGAAAAATGTAAATTAAAGTTGTGAGCTACATCTTCTACGGGAATATCAACACCATCCTTAACAAAACGCATGTCTTTGGAAACAGAATTTGACCCCTGTATTGTTTTTATTATATTCCACATAGTTTTAGTTTTGTTGTCCGAATTACAGATTTCCCGATCGTGATATACCTTTTTTGCTGCCTCTAATTTATTACGATATAAATTGTTGAAGTACACACTAATATGTTTATAATTTCCATCTATTTTAGAGAGATCACTATATAAGGTTACCTGGTCTCTTAGTCGGTTTAGTTCAGGCGTAATATATATATTATTTTTATACTTTTTATTTTTAATACTGAAACGTTTTATTGGAAAACTGACTTCAAAATAAAAAAAAATTACCTCGTAAAATTTGTCTAGGGCGATGTCAGGTCTATTTTGTGTGAGAACATCTTGCCAGTTCTCTTTTTGCAAATAGTTATGAAACAGAAGAATGTTTTCTGCACTAAAATTTCTGCGGTATACACACTTGTTATAATTTTTATTGTTCTTTTGTATTTGGATGGAGAGAATTTGAGAATAATGATCAGATAGGTATAAGTCAACAACACAAGTTTTAAAATTATCCATATTTGACGTGATAAGAAAATTATCCAAACACGTGCTAGAGAAAGAAGTAACTCTTGTTGGGGAATTGACCGTAGTATGGAGGTCAAAACACAAAAGCAAGTCTTTAAAAAGTGACAGATTAGTACTATGATTTAAGAAATTGATGTTAAAATCTCCGCCAATAATGATTGATTTTTCTGTACTATACAATTTGTTCAATAAACCATTGCATAAATTCAAAAATAAGTTAAAATCCCCAGAAGGCGGTCGGTACATTACAATAATAAAAGTTTTATAATAAGTAAGCTCAACACAGCAGCATTCTAAAACACCTTCTTCACAAAATTCATTTACAGAATGAGTAATAGTATTAGACCTAAAAAGTTTGTTCATATAAAGGGCAACACCACCATGCTTGAGGGTTTTTCGACAGAAGGAATCCTTCAAAATAAAGTTGCTTAACTTCACAGCACTTAACTGGTCGCTGTTTTGCCAGTGTTCCGTAAGTAGGAGAATATCACAGTCATAATTTTTACTTAAAACATTATCAAGACTTAGGATTTTATTAGCCAGACACTGAATGTTTTGATGTATTATATTTAAATTGTCCTGGGCGCAGAAAAAACTGAATGTTGTCTGTGGGATTATGAAGGTCATTTTGTACGTCAGCTACTTCATCCAAAACACATATGCTTTCTTCACTAGAAGATTCCCTAATTTCCTCGGCTTTGTCTTCAGTTAATGTAATATGCTTTAAGTTTTTATATATCTTCATACTATTGTTTGTTATAATTTCTTTTATTACAGATTCGGTTTCTTGTGGATGTCGGACATCCATGTAATAAATAAAACCCTCACTATAATAGTTAGCTTTTTGCACAAATGTTTTTAATGCTGAATTAAATTTGTCTATTTTCTTATTAAAATGTCTATTAGAATTAGACTGTGGTACGGACGCTAAAATAAAATTAGTTCTCGGACAAGATTGTATCATGCTGCTTATATACCGGAATGCTGGGTATTTATGATTTGAAAAGTCATATGCACCTGCCGATATTAAGATACTATCACAGATAGTAAAGTCCTTTGCAAGATTGCTGATATCATATGTGACTTGATTATATTGAGCTCCGGGTTTTTTAAAGGTAAGACAGTTAAAATCATTAGCCCTAAAAGTTTTTATAGATCGACGAATAATTTTGTTATTTATACCATCACACAAAGTGAGTAGTCTTTTGTAAGGTTTGTTACTCTGAACTTTAAAAAACTCCTTTTGACCCCCTATAACTATATTACTAATGATGGGTATATTTTTATCATTTGGTCTCTCTTCGAGCTGTGCTTCCGTACTATTAACATTTAAAATGGTCTGCGTGCCAACATGTTGTCTTTGGTTATCAATTTGTTCTGTTTGTGTAGATGTACTTTTATTGAGTTTGAAATTAATTGTTTGCGTACTTACAGTTTTTACAGGTTTTGTTTCTTCAACCATAATTTTTAGTTCAATTTTTTTCTGAAGGTTTTTTATTTGTTCATTTAATTCAGATATGAGTTTTTCTTGCCTACATATTATTTCGGCCATGTCCTCTTCTGTTTTCAAAACCTCTTGCATAAATGTGTCCTTTTCATGTTTCAATTTGTCTATATACTTGTCCTTGACAATACTGTCCTCCATTAGATCACTTATGCTTTTTTCTAGATTAGAAATGTCCTCATCACTGACTTTGTCAGTTTCCCTATTACAACATATTATTTTATTACCATTTAAAAATTTGATCTGACTTCTAAATCTCGGTAAACAACTTTTGTGAAAAATACTGCAACATTCTACACACACAAAATGTATAAATTGCTTGCTCTTACAACATTTAAAACAGTTAACACTGGAGCTACGTTTACTGTCACCCATGTTACTAATCACGTGGATATTTGAAATGCAAATCTATTGAAACTAGTTCCAGTGGTTGTATGGTAACGATACTGTTTACTAAATTTCTGTTTGTGTGGTTTTTGATTTTCCCTAAACAACACTCATGACATTTTGAAAGTAAATTTTTAGTTAACTGTAAATCTTTATTGGAATAGAAATTTTCCCGGAAAATCAACCACGTTTTCCGAATACCAATGTGGCCATATCTGTGATGCAGATCTATAATTATTTGCGTAGCTAATTCGCTATCAATAACGTATTTCTCCTCATTTAAAATAGTTTTTATGATAAATTGGTTTTTGTAGGTGAAGCCTCTGTGTGTTCGTTTTGAGTGTAATTTCTGTATTAAGTTGTGTAACTTCTGTTGACTGTGTATTACTTGTTCTGAAGTATATAAATTGTGGTTGGATGATAAGATGTTAAGTGCTACCATGAATGTGTCTGATTTGTCAGTGTTAATCTGTCGATTTCGTGTGAGTGCGTCTGCTGTTATATTGTCTTTCCCCGGACGGTGTTTTATTGTGAATGAATATTCCTGAATAAAAAGTGACCAACGATAAATTCTGTTGTTTGCAAATCGATTTTTCATAAGAAAGCATAGGGCTGAATGATCGGTTTCTAATATAAAATGTGAGGCGGTAAGATAAAAGGAAAATTTAGATATTGAAAATACTATGCTGAGCATCTCACGTTCACTCACGGAGTATCGAACCTCGTGTGGTTTTAGTATCCGTGAAATAAAGCATATAGGTGTTTCTACTTCCCTTTGCATTTGCGTTAATTCCGCTGCTACAATGTATTCAGATGCATCTGTCCTAAGTATAAATGGTATATCAAAATCGGGACTGTGAAGCAGTAAGTTGTCATGAAATGTATTTTTTAATATATTGAAGGCAATTTCCCTTCTGTCAGTCCATTCCCACGTAACATTTTTCCTAAGTAGTTCTATGAGAGGAATTTCTAGTTCCGATAGTTTTGGAATAAATTTTTTATAATAATTTAGAATTCCTAAAAATCCCCTTAGCATTTTCAAATTAGTTGGACGTGGATACTCTTTTATTTCACTAATCCTTTCTTTTCCTATGCTGATGCCCTCTTGGCCTATTCTATACCCTAAATATTTAACAGAAATTTGGTAAAATTCACACTTTTCTAAATTTAGTTTTAATCCGGCCTCATTGAATGCATTTAATACTGTATTTAAATGATTATAATGTTTTTCTACTGTTTCGGAGAATATCAGAATATCATCTATGTAATGTAGGCAGAAGTTTTCAAATTTATCCAGGATAGATTGCATTGCCCGAACAAGTGCTGACGATGCCGACTGTAAACCAAAAGGAACTACCCGAAACTGAAAAATATGCCCTTCAACACTGAAGCCTGTATACCTGCGAGATTCAGGATGCAAAGGAATTAGCCAAAATGAATTTTTTAGATCTAATTTTGAAAAAATCGTGGTTTTACCTACTCTAGAAAGCATTGATTCTATGGTTTGTGGTGCATCAAACTGGGATTTTGTTATTTGGTTTAGTGTTCTAGCATCTAAACATAGTCTGATAGTATTATTTTTCTTTTTAACAATAACAAGCGGATTAATATAATTAGTTTTTGCGGGTTCTATGATATTTGAATCTAACATGTTTTGAATTTCGTATTTGTATGGAATAGGATATGTTTTGCTCTTAAAAATTTTCGATTCATCAACCTGTAGTTCGTGTACATAGCCTGATGCTACACGAGGCTCGAAATCGATAAGTGATATATATTTCTGTAATAAAATTTGAATTTGTTCGTTATATTCAGGAGGACAACTTACATCTAGACTGTCAGCCACGATTAAAATTATGCATGTTATATGTGGTCGTTCCCACTATATAATTCTTGGCTCGTTTGCCATCAAACTCATGACCTTTTTCATCATTAATTTGTATAATTGGTATCGTATGACCGTTCAATAATAAAGTGCGTTTCTCTAGATCAATTGTAGCCTTAATCTGACATAATATGTCCTCACCAAAGATAACATCAAACTAGAACTAGATCCCCTTTAAAAATGTAATTTTCTATCACAAAATTAGAATTGAAGACCTTACTGCATTCCGCAAATGTTTTGCCATTAGCATTTATAAGTTTAATTTTTGATATTTTTATGCAATTTTGTTCAAATTTATGTTTATACTTTGCTATAACGTCTTCATTAATTAAACTAATCTCCGATCCTGTGTCGATCAATGCTGTTAACTTTATGTCTTGTATTTTTACATTAATTATAGGTAAGTGGCTAATTTTGATGTCGTTTGTATGTCCGTCTTGTGTTGTTTCTACGTCAATGTATTCCCGCATATGTTCATAAGTAGTATTTAAAATATGTCTAGTTAAAAATCCTGTTGTTGTGACTGTAAGTGTACCTGTGCCAATGTCTGTATTTTATCTGTGTCTCCGTGAGGGTTATAATCTTTTGATGTGTTATCTGTTAGACTGTCTGTATTAGCAACCTGTGCATACGTACGTGTATCTCGTTTTCCTTGCTCTTGATTTTGTGTACGTCTGTCATCCCAGTATACCTTTTCTTTGTCTAAAGTCTGTGTGTTTTGTGTATTTTGTTCCCTGTTCATATTTTGGTTATACCTATTTCCCTGTTGTCTGTTTTGATTGTATTGTGAAATATTATTGTTATAATTGCTGTAATATGATCGGTTTTGACCTGGGTTTGAATTATGTTGATTTTGATTATTGTAGTAGGTTCTGTTTTGTCCATTATTTTGCCTCATTGTATTGTCATTAGTGTTGTCATGTCTGGTATCATTCTGCTGTTCATTGTCTCGGGGCGATGATTTCCTCCACTCGAACTTGTGATCATCTATTACCCTCAAATATTCTATAAAGGAGTCTAACGTAGTAATACGCTGTATGATCACAACATCGTGAATATTTTCAGTGAAGTGTCTGGCCAAATATCGTACCATTTCTGCCTCGGTGAGTTTGGGTTCCAGGTATCTAATATTATATATCTTGCGCATAGCATATCTTTCCCTGGACATACCAAATACCTCATTGTATTTACCATTAAAAAGGTTCAACCTGACTTTCTGTTGGTTATACTCTCCCCAATATTGCTTTATAAATAGCTCTTCGAATTGCTCGAACGTCTCAAACTTCCCCTCAATCATTTCATACCACAGCTCAGCATCACCACGTAACATGTTCTGAATTATTTGTTTGATGTCAGTATTGGGGTGTGGTGTGCGTATGTGCTGACGTAATCTCGTAATGAAAACCTTGGGGTGGATTTTTGCGTCTCCTATAAATTGTAAGTTTGTATTTATATTTGTTTGTGGCTGTGTGTGAGTGCATGTTGTGTGCGTTGTCGTTACTTCCGTTATTCTTTTGGAGTTTTGCTCAAGTTTCCTTTCTTGTTCCTTTAACTGCTCATGTACAGTTTCCCTTTGTTTTTTTTATCTGTTCATCTATATCCGTGAAACCTTCTGTAATTAATGTTTCTACTTCTTGTCGTACCTTTGTTCTAATTTCGTTCACCGTTGTTTGTAATTTAGTGTCTATTTCTTCAGTTACTTCTTGTCTTATTCAATCCAATTTTTTTTCAAATTTTTGTACTTCTCCTTTAACTTCCATTATGTTTTCTCCCATATTCTTATAGTTTTCCTCCATTTTAATTATGTTTTGATCTATTTTCTCATTTAATCCATTTATACTGTTTTTGATTTCTGTTATATATTGCTATTTAATCCTTGATTCATTTGTGTCATTATGTCCATTATTTGTTTAAACATATTTGGGTCAGATTGTGTTTGTAAAGTCGAATCACCAACACTTTGTGTTGACATTTGCGTATGTGTTGTAGTGTGGCTATCGTGCTGTATAGATGTTTGTGGCTGATCTATGTCATCCATACTTACTACTTTACTTGATCTTAATTTCATAAATAATCAGATATGACAGTAAAAATTTTTGACAAAACTGACAAATAAACCAAACTTCAACTTGCCAAATGTAAATTTATCCCTAATATATTTCTTCACGCGACATGAAATTATAATACAACGCCCCACGTTTCGGCGACATATATTCTGTTTTTATTATTATATAGTATATTTTAATTGGGCGCCACGATATCACCTGAAAGATATCGAAAATACGTGAGTTTTTAATTTGTTTTAGTAGATACTTTTGTAAAACTCAACAGAGCATAAGATCTCTTATCCTAGGAGCCGGTTCTAGTATCAATATTACCTAAATTTAGAAATGAAAAACCTTCGTTAAGTATACAATAATTACATGTATTACTGAGAGTAATGAATAACAAACTAAACTATATTAAAGAAATTACTTAGAACTAGAAATGTCATTTGAAAACTAAAATTGCTCGAGACTTTAATTATTTGCAAATAATGATGATATTGGTATATATACCTTTAGAGCCTAGGAATCTCGACGATGCTGCAGACATTATCCGGTGCTGTGGTACGTACCATTTACTCCCTCAAGATTTCTGTCTATTACCAGCTGATCCAATATCTGATTAACCTATTTATTATGATATGTTGATACTCTGGAATCTTTATTTTGGAAACATGCAACTTCATATAACTCCAATATATTGTAACTCAAAATATTTTTCTTCCCTCGTCTCTCATTTTTTTTATTATTCTCGTTCCCTAGCAAACGTTATTGTTTTTCATAACGACCACTGTTTTACATTACCAATACATATTATTACTACAAACTATCTAAAACTAAATATTACTCTCAAGAAATGTTTGTTTCATTAATTTTACTTTTTACACTTTCGAAAACGTTATAATGTGACATTGTTCTTCCATTTTATTGTTTTATCACATTATTTTAAAATCAGTTATTTAGTGTCCCATTCTTATTTACCCTAATTTACTATCTATTTAATTATTCTTTAAACGTCTTTGGATACTACTTACTATTACATAATTTAATTTTGTCTAGATTTAACGAAAATTCCTCATTTCTCCAAATACTACAGTCATCCTGAGCCAAAATAAGGTTTCACTACACTAAAGTACAGTCTTATTGAGTTTTACAATCATAAGCTTAGCATTGAAAATGACGACAATATTTTAAAATCTCAAGTATTACTTTGGAATCTTTCATGGTTGGCTTACCCTTAGTAATTTTATTTATCCTTGAAATTCATATCATTTTATTTACATCTGCTAGTGTGAATGCCCATGACATACATTTCTTAAATTTCAATTTATCTTTCAAACCGATTTGTGTATTTTTCATGTAATATATTTTAACATTCATTTTAAACTATCTTTTTATTTATCTTACCAACAATTTCAGTCTGATCTATAGCAGACTGGTTATTCGAGAAAAAGAGACTATTTTGCTTATTTTACTATAGATGGTGCCCAATTTAACATCAATTTTTCTTTGTCTCCTTTTCTCGAAATAATGTCGCTTATGCTGTACATGTCAGAAAGGGTAAGTTTCTCCACTCTTACGAATGGTCTGGACCCACGGCTCTCTGCTCCGACTTAAACCAGCTAGTCGTCCGCATATGTTGCCTCAATTCTTTCTCAAAAATAAATAAGAGAAAGGAGGTAACAAGCGGCATGTTAATTATGCTAAAGAAAATGTGCCAATGTTATAGAAATGGTCCTAAACTTTATATATTGTTTATTGACGTCTCATTAAGATGTAAAAAAACCTTCCTGTCACCTCTGACGTAGACCGGTGTCCTACTGCCGTTGATATAAATGCATGGAAAAAAAATCAATTGACGAGTGTTTATAGCTGAAATTTGTTTTGCCATTTGCCTAATAATTGAGACAGTGAAAAAACTCTTACGCTGCCAGTCATTCGGCTATAGGAGTTAGTCTCAATGTATGTATTTGTTATATTTTTCTTCAACATTTAGCCTTCTTATGAATTTTGGAAAATAGTTTTACATTTATTGAATGAAATTTATGCATTTGTAAAAAAATGTAATATAATATACACAGAAAAATGTTTAGAGACACGATTTTTTTCAAACCGTTCATAAACTGTTTCAACAGAACAGAACAAATCTTCCATGTAATGTTAAAATTTTTACTATCGCTGAAATCATTGTCACGTTAATCGCGATCGTTATAACTTTCATTTTCTTCATTACTGAGTACATTAGATTCTGAGGATAAATAGGTAATAAATAATTTAGAAATTAGTGACAATATACATTTTTTAAATAAATTACCCTAGAAGTTGATAATTGGTCGCTTTCAAACAATTGGAATGTTGGCTGTTGTAAATGAGCGTTGCACACACATTAGAGGTATAAACAGAATTTTTTATCGCAGCTGCAACTTGTATGGTGATAATATTGTACCATCGAAGCACTTCGATTTAAATTGAACTGTTTGTACCTCGATGTCGTTACATTTATTTGTTTTTATAAACAAAGCTAACAAAAACCCTTACATAAATAATATTCGTATCTATTGTGGTAATCGTTCATTAGAAAAATGTTTATTAAACAATTCTCTCATAATGCCCAAATTTAAAAACAGTATTTTCCAAGGAACATTGATTAAAGGAGGCAACGGAACTGAGTAAGTACACTTCAACATGGAACTGACGAACTAAAGAAAGGATGGTGAGATGTTGTTTGGATTAAACCTCGTCATGAAGAAATGCTACATTATGCAACAAGCATGAGGCTCATTTTACAGGCGAAAAATTTCATACGAGTGCAAAATTGCCATTCTGCGCGAGTTGCATACCTATTGTTATGTATACGATTATGCCACTACCTTATAGAAAATTCAAAAACGGCGCCAGGAAAGTCGCGAATGATAAACCGGAACATTCTAGAATAAACGAGTACATTCGACGCGGGTATATATACAGTAGACCCAAACGCACTGGGGACAGTTTTGTATTAGACAAGCAAGTGATAAAATGGAATAAGAAACAGTGTCAAGCTGTGATTTAAAGTTGTGAATTTATGTTATATTAAGGGGCGAGCGTAGGTGCGTCTTTACTATGTACATACTTCGGTATGCGATGTAAAGCAACGACAGGCGCAGTTAGTGCTTGGATGGGTGACCATTCCAACGGAAACTGCGTTCTCGCCTCACACATCTTCCAGCGGCTTGTATATCAGTGTATGCGCGGAAGCTATACAACCTTAGGCGAGGGTTGTTAAGGAGATATACCATCCTTCGAAGGGGATGTAAAGCCGTCGGTCTCTTGTCTATTAAATGTTAGGCAAGTAAAAAATCCCTACTCTTCTTAAGGGAAGAAGTTCGGCAAAATTTTTGGTTGGGAGTAGCTCGTCTACAGGCATCGGTGTTAGGCCTCAGTAGCGGAAATAGGCCGACGTTAAATAAATGTATGAAAAAAAATGTTATATTAAAGTATAATTAGTTGTATTATTATTAAGTATTTTAATTATTGTAAAATTAAGTGATTAATAAATCAGTGGTTTGTGAAGATTCTTGTTGCAAGTTATTTGAACCTACGTACAGGGTGTTTACTGGAGATCGTAAACACGTAACACTATATTTTTCTACAATAACCTTCTGCTCACGTTTATTATGTTATAAACTTTTATCAGTTGAAAGTAAATTGGTAAAACAGGTCTGCTCATTCTGCGTACCCCCCTCACGCATCATAGGACTTCACTCACCAGAACTGGAGTAGATATTTGCGCATGTTTAGATAAAACGATAAACAAGACTATAAGAAACAAGTTAAAAACAATCGTTAAAAATTATTGAAATAGTTCAGGCACGTAGGATGAGTTACAAGGCCGTCGTTCACAGTGAAAGAGAGCTCCGTAATGTGATTGTGCAACCATAGGTTCCACAGAAGGTAACACATCAACTATACTCGGTGACTTTGCGAATGCAGGGCATTAATCCGCACTAGGCTAAAGTTTCTTGAGCAGGTGGAATTAACGCCTGAAGACATAGGGAAACTAGCCCCCAGGAAAATCACAAGCTTTATTAAAAGTCTTGGAATCCTGGGCAATAACTAGATGTAGGGTTTTTCACAAAAGATCTCGTTAGGTCGAAGTGAAGTAAGGCTACTTAAAGCCAAACGACCCCTGAAACAATCTACAATCTACAGATACTCGGTGACCTGGTCGTTAAATGTCAGCGTTGCTATGGCAACTAATCGTAACTGAAGACCTAAAAACCATAAAAGTTAAAGGGCTTTCTCAGACATTTTCAAAATGTTAGCAACTCTTGGTCTATATTGTGTCTTCTACAAAAAAGAATAATACCACGCTTAGAAAATTCATTTCGTTCAAGAACTTCATGATGATAACTAGGATCGTCGATTGGAATTGTGCAAAATCGTGGCAGATAGATGATCCGTTATTTATAAAAAAAATGTTTGATTTAAACGAAATAGTCAACAAACACTGGAGTACAGAAAAACCATATTGGATGATGGAGACCAATACTCAATATCCTAATAAAGTGAACATTTCGGCTGGAATTATAATCAAATTATCGGACCATATATTTTTAATGGCACAGTAACTGGCGCGCGTTACTTGCATTCCTTGCACAATTTCTTAATTCTAGAGTTAAGAAGACTTTTGCCAGATGATGGCAACCCTAATGAAATCGATGCAAAAATCTGGTACGCCACATTTTGCATTGAAAGTATAAGCATATCTCAATCAAGTTTTTCCCAATAGACGGATTGGTAGACACGGTGAAATTGAGTGGCCGGCCAGTTATCCCAGCTTGATTATTTTAATGGGGTCAGAATTTTAAAAACAGAATAAAGCAAGAAAAAGTAATCAAATCACTCCGGAAAAGTCTTGTTGTTTTGACTTCGTCTCCTTATCTGGGGTAAGCTGTAACTCAGATCAACATCCAAATTTTTTACCGCTTTTTATTAACATAATTGCAAACAATTCCAGTTAACACAAACAACACACATTCTACTAACGTGCTGGGGCAGTATTTTGCATTCTTCCACGCGAAATACGTTATAGACGTAATGATTTAGTTTTCGTGGAAGGATTTTATCATTCCCGGTACTCAATTAGTGGTGAACAGAATCTAAGGCTTATTAAATTATTAAAGA
This sequence comes from Leptura quadrifasciata, assembly GCA_963675555.1. Classification (NCBI taxonomy): domain Eukaryota; kingdom Metazoa; phylum Arthropoda; class Insecta; order Coleoptera; family Cerambycidae; genus Leptura; species Leptura quadrifasciata. The sequence goes on from OY776677.1 coordinate 73,483,971, forward strand.
ACAATTAGTGAATTTGTATATTTTGCTATTTACGTACATCTTTTATTTTTTTGACTAATAGATTTGTAATATCGGGATAATCTGATTAATCTTAGTTATCATTATAAATTAGATAATATTTCGACTATACTCCACAGTCTTCTGCACTATTGAAGACTAGTCGTGGAAGCTCATGTATTTAATTTTTTTAAACAAGTTAACCGGAAGAGAATAATTTAAATGTCGCTATTAATAACCCTCCACATCTATTGGAGACATTCCTAGTACGTATAATGATTTCGAAGAACACGTTTAATTAACAGTAATTAAATATATGAATACATGATCTCTTAATAGCTGCCTAGCGTTCATTTTTTAAAAAGTAAGTATATACAGGAGGATTAATTAAATCTAAGGCAAACTTTGATGAATAAATGCTGATGCTACTAAAGAAACATTTATTATATCAAGATAGGTCGACATATTTGTAATTAAAATTATAGTAATTATCGAGAGTCATGTTTTGATAGTATAAAAGTGACTAATGTCCTAAAAAATCTCAATACACTTACTATTATCTCCACGCCTTGCTCTCATGATCACATTGTAGTACTCCGCCCACTGGGAGGCGCCACGTACCGGTACCAAAGCTAAATCAACATCTGTAACCCTAGATATATATACCCTGCGAGCAGCTGTCATCAGTTTTTTATTACGTGCGTGTGTGGTAGGAGCTTCGTATTCGTTACCAGTGAAACTATGGAAAAAAAGCGGAAATATTCCGATTCCTCGTCGGGAAGTGTTAGGGATGTTTCATCAGCCTCGTTGGAGACTTCTGAGGACAGCAGAGGCAAGGAAATACTCAATTTAAGACGAGAAATCCGTAAATTAAAGGGCAAACATGGCGGCCATATTGGGCGCTATCAACGTTCACATTCACATGATGGTAAAAGGCGGGATCGATATTATCAGCAGCGATCCTCTTTCATCCAGACCGAACGGACGCCATCAGCTGATAGAAGAAACGCAATACAGAGATTTCGACGAGTGTTTTTGGACTCATCATCGGAGAATGAACGTAAGCAGTATAAAATTTAGAAATAATATGATATACCAAGTATCCCTGTTGATCTTGAATAAGTTCACTCAGGAAATCATGATTATGGCTTATGAGGTTATTGCTTAATCAATCCTAGTATTCTTGAATAAGGTGGCCTAGAGGTCATGAAAATGACTGATGCTTGTTAGTGATTAGACTCGAATTACAGGTATGTTTTCTTTTAGTTGCTTCGTCACCAGTGAATGTAAACCAAGACCATGCTAATATCAGTGAGAATATTTTAAATATTCTATGTTCTTCGGAGCAAGAACAATTGAGCTGGGCTCCCTCTATACAGACAGAAATTGCACAACAATGGGAATTTTTACTTAAAAGAGATCTTAATGGGGAGGATAAGCACGCTTTGCTCAAGAAATACAAGATTCCCAGTAATCGCCTCTCGGCTGCCCCTCCCAAATTAAATTCTGAGGTGAAGGCAGCGGTTAACGATATGTCCTTTAAAAGAGACCAGCGGCTGGAAAAGATGCAATTAATAATGAGGTCAAGTTTAGCAGCTTTGGGTAAGGCACTATCCCTGTTAGTAAATTTGCCACAAGCAGAAGGGGGGCATCAAATAGAAATAATTGAGGCCCTCAGTGATGGTGCTAAATTGCTTGCAGATGCTCACCATGAGCAAACTCACGTCAGAATGTGGTTAGTACTAACCTCGACAAAAACTTTAAATCTATAATTGAAAATACAGAGCTTGATGGTTGGTTATTCGGGAAAACTTGATTGATAGAATGAAAAGTGCCAAAGAAATAGCTAAGTCGGGGGAGGAGTTAAATTCAAGACTGCACCTGTAAAGAAGTCATTGAACTTAAAAAACTTCACAAATCCACCCAGGCAAGCAGCTATGTGTGGACAACAATACGAGAAGAGGATGGCAAGTGTTCGGAACCGTCAGCAACGCAGGGATCGGGACCAGCAATAAAGTCGAAGCAAGAATTCAAGCGATGCACGTCACGAGTGATCTCATTAAAGAAATTCTAATACTAACATAATTTTTAATCATTAATTATTATTATTAAGTTTTTTTCAGAAATAGGTACAATTTAATGGGGCTTCATAATTCTTAGCAGTATTGTCTTATTTATAGAATCGATCTGTGACGTGCATCGCTTGAATTCTTGCCTCGACTATACCGCTATCAGAGGAGAGTCAAGAAGAGAGTCCGTCCTCATCGCTATTAAACAACAGTGAAAACCTTAAGGTAACCTACAAAGCGGGACGATTGTCAAATTATTTGCATGAGTGGCATAAAATTACAAAAGATCCTGTGATATTGTCATGGTTAAAAGGTTACAAATTACCTTTTATAAAAAAGGTGAAACAAAAATACGTATATCATAACAAAATTTGGTCTGTAGCGGATATAAAAAATATAAAGCATGAAATTGAACACTTGCTCAGTATGGGAGCTATTAAAGAATGCAAGCCGGTCAAAGGGCAGTTTATCTCTAGAATATTTTTGATTTCTAAACCTAATGGCAAAAAACGTTTAATTTTAAATTTAAAAGAGTTGAATATCTTTTTAATACCTCATCATTTTAAAATGGAAGATAGGAATACGGTTAAAAAATTTCTTTCTCCAAATGTCTATATGGCTACCATGCTCCTAAAAGACTATTTTCTTATTCGAGTACATAAATCTCATAGGAAATATCTTCGGTTCAGATTCAAAAAGAAAATGTATCAGTATACCTGTCTCCCATTTAGATGATTCAGTGCGCCAATGGTATTTACAAAACTTCTTAAACCTACTACAGTGTTTAAGGTTGGAAAATCTTATTTCCGTGGTCTATTTGGATGATTTTTTGTTAATCGGCAGTACTTATGATGAATGTACACATAATGTAAGAAGAACAGAACAACTGTTACAAAAACTTGGGTTTATTATAAATTTGGAAAAGTCTAATCTTACTCCCAAGAAATCGTGTACTTTTCTTGGTTTTTCATATGATACAGAAAATATGACTATAGAGCTTCCTTTAAACAAACGTCTCGAGATTCTTAAACGGATTAATAACATTTTAAACAGGAAAACTTGTAGTATTTCATATTTTGCAAGATTTGTGGGGAAAATGGTTGCAGCATGTCCTGCGTTTAAATATGGAAGAGTGTATCTTAAAAATTTTGAACGAGCTAAATACTTAGCTTTAAGAAAATCTAAAGGTGCCTATAGAACCACCATGACAATTCCACATTTTATAATGCGAGATTTACAGCGGTGGAAATCTAATATTCTTATTGCAGACAACAAAATCGTACATCTAATTTAATCTAGATATATATAGCGACGCTTCCATGAGCGGATGGGGAGTGTACTGCGAAAATGAAAGGGCCAGTGGTCAGTGGAATACTGTGGAAAAATCCTTACATATCAATAGTTTAGAACTATTAGCTTCCTATTTCGGGTTAAAATATTTTGCGAAACAGCTCAGAGATTCCGATATTCTATTACACATAGACAGTACTACAGCCATCGCAATCGCATATATTAATCGAATGGGTGGTGTTAAATTTGAGGAACTAAATAAGATAACCCGGAAAATTTGGCAGTGGTGCGTAAATCGCAATATTTTTATTTTTGCAACTTATATACAATCAAAAGGAAACAAAGGGCAGATTTTCAGTCTAGAATAATATCAAAAGATATCGAGTACGAATTATCATACTTAATTAATTTGTAGCAGATTTGGAACCCCTAACATTGACCTATTTGCTAGTCGGCATAGTAGGAAATGTAGTAAATTTATTTCGTGGCATTTCCTCCTTTTGCCTTAATAACAAAAGTTCTGCAAAAAATTAAATTTAATGATGCCACGGTAATAGTAGTTGTCCCTTACTGGCCAACACAACTCTGGTTTCCTCTATTTAATATATTATTAGAAGGAAAACCCTTATATCTAAAGCCTAAAAAAGAATTATTATCTCTTGATAGGAAGCCGCATCCACTATGGCGTAACCTTTCCCTGGCGGCAGGTGTGTTATCGAACAGGGCTTTAGAAGGAAAGGCTTCTCAGACGAAGCTGTGCAAATAATGGTTTCGTCAATTTCCTTAGGAACACTAAAACAATATAGTAGTAGTTTAAAGCTTTGGTGAGAATTTTTTATGACTAATAATATTGACATTTACATCTTTTCCATAGATTGGACTGTAACATTCCTAACTCAAATGTTCAAAAGCGGTGCAGCTTATGGTTCGCTGAATTGTGCAAGATCAGCGTTAGCGTTAATTAGGTTCTAACTTAGAAATTAAAAGATTATTCAAAGGTTTATATAATCTCACTCCAAGTAAACCAAAATATAATTTTACTTGGCATCCCACCATAGTCTTAAACTACCTTAAAAACTTATATCCAAATGAAAGTCTATCTATGAAAGAGCTTATAATTAAATTAGTAACCTTACTCGCACTAATAACAGCACATCGAGTTCAAACTTTGTCATTAATAAAAGTAGAAAATATCCAGAAAAGTGAGACAGGCTTTCAAATTTGGATAAGTGATCATTTCAAAACTACAAGCAGGAATAAGCCTCAACCAGTACTATATGTACCTTATTTTCTGATAGATCCTACTTTGTGTGCTGCAGAAACTTTGGAGATTTATTTGCAAAAAACAAAGAATTTAAGAAATGGTATTTCAAAATTAATTTTAACTATTAAAAAACCATACAAACCTGCCACAAGTCAATCAATTAGTCGCTGGATTAAGTTTACGCTAGAAAAAAAATGGGATAGATACAAAAATCTTTACAGCATACAGCTAGGCACTCGTCAACTTCAGCGGCAAATAGGAAAGGTATTAGCATAGATTTGATTAAAAGTATAGCTGGCTGGACGTCTCAGTCTAGTACATTTGCAAAATTTTACAACAGGCCCATAGGGGTTAATAATAATGACTTTGCCTTATCAATCCTAAAAGATTGATAATATCTAAATACTGGATTAATATAGTTACTTTATTGTACTTCTATACTAAATAATAGACTAGATGCAGTTATTATATATTATATTACTTTTACTTGTTATATATTCCTGTTTTAGACATAAGTTCATTATAACTTCATGTTTACATTATGTTTGTATGTTGAGTTAAAATTTATTTTTAATAAAAATTTGCATATATCTCAATTAGCTCTAAATATCTACAATGTGATCATGAGAGCAAGGCGTGGAGATAATTATAAGACTAAACGAACTTACCAAGTGAAGTTCAATCTTGATTATCTTCACGCCTTGCTTGAGTGATCACACTCAACCCTCCCTGTATATCCCAAGTGATCACTCATTTGAGATATATATTGCGTATATATAATAAAAAAAACTGATGACAGCTGCTCGCAGGGTATATATCTAAGGTTATAGATATTGATTTAGCTTTGGTACCGGTACGTGGCGCCTCCCAGCGGGCGGAGTACTACAATGTGATAACTCAAGCAAGGCGTGAAGATAATCAAGATTGAACTTCACTTGGTAAGCTCGTTTAATCTTATAATTTTTGACTGAAGAATATACCGTTAGCTTTTTTATGTATGATATTCTAATGAAAATGCGTTGCAAATGGTAAGCGGATATCAAAGTGGATTCTTAAATAAAACATAAATCAACATAAACAGGCCATGTATATCATAATGAAATGTCGTAAATGAAGCAGCGTATTCCTCGCCCAAATTAAGAAAATTTTGTCATATATACATTTGTTATTAGAGCGTACGTTTACAAGATATAGGGCGTTGACTTGGGAGCTGATGAAAATTCTCACGGTATAATTGAAACGAGCCGCCAACAATGTTTTTCAATTAGTATCTGGGATGGTATTGTCGACAATTTTTTAATTGGTCTATTGGTTCTTCCCCGAAATAGTAATGGATAATCTTACCTCAATTTCCTTCTAAATGATTTACCACTTCAAATGGTGATTGTTCCACTAGTCATTAGGTAACGTATTTTTGCAATGCATGATGGTGCCGATTTCATGGCCACCCCGTTCTTCAAACCTTAATCTATCGGTTCATTTAAAATGTTATGTTTATGCTGTTCTTATTCCCAATGAATCAATTCTTTTTCGAAGGATCGAAAGACGTCAGCAAATCCGCGAGAATCCAGCGATTTTTTTATAAAGTGAGAGGCTCTATGAGAAAGACGTATCCAAAGGTGTATTGAGGCAGGGGGACGTTGTAAAATTATAGCAATTATATTTATTATTATAGCAAAGGGTTAAACATTTATTGTTTTTTTATGTTTCCTAATTTTGAGTTTAATCAAAAATTATGATTTGTGACGAGTTTGTTTTTCTTGAACATGGCACGTTATTAGATATAACAAAATAATAACCTTAGTTACGCAAATACGCAAAAATCTCAAGAGATCATTTCTGTTCAAAAATAAATTTGCAATCCAAAATTTGGAAAAAATATTTATTCAGTGAAGCGCCATTAACGTCATACCCCATATTTACGACAATGATTAAAGCTAACGATAAATTTTCTTGACGTTAAGTTACAGTTATTATTCTACTTATGTATTGTATACACAATGTTTTATTTCTACATTTACTTAAAAGATATGTAAGCAGATAATTGTAATTTTTTACAATTATGACAACGCCCTGTGTCGTATAACCTACGCTCTAATGACAAATGTTTATGGCAAAATTTTCTTAAATTTTGATACTTTCCTTCATTTATGGCGTTCCATTGTCATATAAGGCGAGCGATGCACCCCTAAAAAGATGAATAAAAAAGTCGCAGAACCTCCCAAATAAAGCTGCCGGATTGAAACCAATTGGAATAGATTAGTTACATTTTAGGGAACAAAAAACCTAAATAAAATTTCTTTGTGTCCGAGTGGCAGGTAATTTGTTATTGACAATGAAATTGCAAAGTAAAAAAAAAATGTAAAAAATTCATTTGAAAACACATTTTCAAAGTTAACTGGGCAAAAATAAACACTTGTTGTCTATTGTAATATTTTCGAAAAGTGCACTGTTTTTGAGCTATAGGCGATTTAAAGTCCGAAAATGTCCAAAAGTCGACAACTTCAAAAATTCATATCTCGGCTTCTACTAAATTTTTTTTTTAATGTTTTTGGTCGCAAAATGATCGTTAGTACTTATACTTAAACATACTATTTTTTGTAATAAAGCAACTTTTCATTTTCATCATGAAATTTGTCATCGAAGTATCGGTATTTTTTCTTGCTTGCGCAGAATAGATGAAATACACAGGTGGCGAAGGACTGATCTGCTAATTTTTGCAAATGACTTCAAATGAAATATTTTATTTAAACAATACAGATTTGATGATATATAAAAATAAAATGTTCACGTTTTGTAATAGAATATAATAATAAGTAAATTACCAATTTAATCTTCAACTTCAATCAAATTCACTTTTCGATGAACGAAGTACTTTTTTATTTGAGTGTTTCTGATTCAAATTAGTTTCAATAAGACGTTTTTTCGAACTTTTTTCCTTTCGTTATCCATAGTGAAATTTAATATGCTATTTGAAAACAAAAAAAAATGATGAAAACAACAAAAAAGTGAGTTGTTGAAAGGTAACAGTTTGACGCAATCAATACATTCAAAATAAAATGATTATACAATATTTACACGAGTTGAATTGTAAAACTACTATTACCCACTAAATTATTGCAGCTTCTTCAAATGAACTCAGGTGTATGAACGTTCGCAGTGCAGACTGCTTCATTTGTTCAAACAAGTTAAAACAAATGAGTAACGTGAGATGCGCAATTTTTAATTCTTTAATTCTTTTTTATATATGAATAGATGAATACATAGAAAATAAACTCATTGAAATAAAAATAATTTATGTGCCTATTTAACTATAAATATACGCGAACACGTATAATCTGTTAAACTATCGGTTTTTATGAATATCTTATTAAAAATGTTTTAATATATCAAAAAAGATATTAGCAGATCTCTTTGCCACCTGTGTATTTCACGTATTCTGCTCAAGCAATAAAAAACAGCGATACTTCAATGATAAATTTCAGGATGAAAATGAAAACTTGCTTTATTACAAAAAATAGTATGTTTAAGTATAAGTATTAACGATCATTTTGCGTCCCAAAACAATAAAGAAAGTTCAGTAGAAGCCGAGATATGAATTTTTGAAGTTGTCAACTTTTGGCCATTTTCGATCCTTAAATCGTCTACGACTCAAAAACAGTGCATATTTCGAAAACATTACATAAGACAAAAAGTGTTTATTTTTGCCCAATTAACAAAATGTGTTTTCAAATGAATTATTTACATTTTTTTTACTTAGCAATTTCATTGTTAATAACAAATTACCTGCCACTCGGACAAAAAAAATTATATTTAGGTTTTTTGTTCCCTAAAATATAACTAATCGATTTCAATTGGTTTCAATCCGGCAACTTTATTTGGGATGTTCTGCGACTTTTTTTATTAATTTTTTTAGGGGTGCACCGCTCACCCATCGACAGTGCCAGTGCTAGGGATCGAAATCAAAACTCGGCAGAGTCTGGCCAACATACAACCCGCTCTAACCGTCTGAACTACGGTTATATTCTCGTTAAATTTTTATGTTGTTTCTTTCATAAAGATCCCAACTTGCGCCAGAGTAAAAGTAACCGAAACGAGAACCTCGAATGAGTAACTATTACAAAATTTACGACGTATATATAACTAAATTTGACAAGTCTAAAGTCGCTACCACTTAATGAATGACCATGTTGCTTGTTACTTTATAGTTACTTATGACTTCTGGCTAAATTTTCCGGTACTCTGAACGTTGTAGCTATCAGTGAGATGACCGTAAAGTTTTCAGAATATGAGGGTGGCAAACGATGGTAGCAGCGACTAACTTATGTTACCGAAAAACGACTTCAAAGTTATAATCAGTTTCAGTTAGCTTTGTTAGTTGCTGCGAGTCTGAAGACATTCATTTTCTTTTTAAGGCCATAGAACTTGTATGCAATGTTTATTAGTGTTAATAACATTCCAGCTACTGCAAAGTGGGTGTCAACTCTTGAATTCACTATGAAGTATGAAGTAAATTTCACTATATTTTTATATCGCTAACATTGATAAATTTTCATGCTGTGCATTATTATTGAGTGCAACGTCTAGTGAAGATAAGTGTTACTGCCACAAAGTTTACAAAGAGACAAGCTCGGTCACAAACAATCCATAATTCCCTCAAAATAATCGACTAAAATTCAATATTATTACATTTTTTATCGTTAAAACTCTTATCTGCTTTTCTGTAAATATATAAACACTGAAGAAAAGAAATGCAGTACATACAGAAAGTTGAATTCAAGGCATTCAGAGCTCTTGAAAGTCACAACCAGTAATCTGGGATTATCGTTATTCCGTGTTTATAACTCTTATTGACAGGTAACCATTTAAAAAAATATGAAATCGAAAAAAACATTTAGAACAGAACATAACCATCAGTCAATGGATGATGAAAGAATTATTTGACATTCTGCCAGTTAAGGTGTCTATTTTCATGTGGATAGAAATTCTGAGAACATTGCGAATAATTACGTGCATATGGTCAATTTATGGTAGTCATAACTTTGCCGCTATTTTAAACTGAGGCTACAGTCCCATTTGGCAATTTGTCGTAGTAAATATTTTAAAGTAGCATATTTGCAGTTCCCGTCACTATTGTCTAGTAGGAATTACTTCTAAGTCGCATTTTCTAGTGAAAACGGCTTCTTCCGAAGTGCTCCATTTTCATGGAGGAAACTCACGACGCCATTTTTACAAGACGTCACAAGAACTTAAAGAAATTACCAGATTTTATCAACAGATTTTAACATGTTGACTGTCCTATTCTCATATGTTAACTATTTTAAACAAAATATTTTATGCAAAAAATGTAGATTTAAGTAGTGCGTGGCTGATTTGTATGTACATCGTGTTGGGTAAGTAGTTCGTCGGTAATTGAATAAAAAAGAGAACCAAACCTATAACCCCTTTACAGTCGACGTTTCGACAAAACTTTATTGTCTTCTGCAGGACTAATGAGGTGATAGGTTATCAGTAATTAGAATTGATATAATTAGAATTGATATCTTTAACAGTTAAACAAATGACATATATATGTATCCAACTTAATATATGAATTTTTCTTAATATGTTGCAAACTTAAGTGTTCGAAATTTTTTAATAAAGTGTGTGGAAACGTCGACTGTAAAGATGATATAAGGTGTGCTTCTCTTTTTTATCCAATTACCGTCGAAATACTTAACCAACATACATTTTGTGGATACAAAACTTATACTCTATGTATATACCATCATGTTCGACAGTAAACGTGCATTCATTTTAATTTTGCCATCAAACTATAGGAAAATCGTTCAAGTATCGCTTTTTAATAATATTTACTCTTTTAGTCTAGTGTCTAGTTTATGATTCATGAAGTATATCGAAATTAGTTGAAAGGAGCAAGCAACACTAATTTATAAGAATCGTAAAATTCCGCTAGAGTTTAAGGTATTAAATCGCAACCTCGCCACCACGTAGCCGTACGACGTCATTAGAACGAAGAGTAAGTTCCAGGAACGTTGCTGGAACGTAGCAGTCAATGAAAAATAGTCCCTCATTTTGTTCGCAGGCTTGTAGTAATGGGAATGCGCGTATTATGTACCTGGTGACTAGTAGAAAACACTTCAAGGGTCCTGCAATAGTTGCCGCAACGTTCTAGCTACTAATTGTACTAATTGGGACATTCTTTATCATAGAGAGAAATCAGATTTCTATTATGAATAAGACATAAACTAAAATCTTCAAGATTTAGACTTGGTATATATTTCGACAAAAGGCAATTTTAGAAAGAATGGGTTGATCGCCATTTACAATACTTGAACTCTCTCTCTCGGGCGTAAAATTTTTCCTGTGTATTTTCCAAATCACTTCGTTTTTAATAAATTGGGTTTAATAACCCATTTAGTTTTGAACAAAGACGTTAGGATGGAATCTATTGTTCGCACCCTCATAAAAATTCATTATATTGATTAAACGTAAAGTACTTCGAATCCTTTTTCTGAAATATTTATAATAGGATTACGACGGCTGTTGGAAACTCCATAAATTATTATCTTCAAATAATAATGAATATTTCAGAAAAGCGTAATTGCAAAGTTTTTAATAATTATTCATTAAATATTATTTTATCTCAGAAATGAAAATTTCTGGTCAAGCTTTGAAAGCAGGTTTTCTTTGTAGAAATTGTAATGGTAGTATTTTCAAAACTCAATTATGCTCGAGTGTTGAAGGTTTTAAATGATATCTTATGTGTTATTAATTACCGTGAGATTTAAGGAAAATGAAAAGTTACCAAATAATCTGTTCACCTTTTTCTAGGGAAGGGTTTTATTTCCATATTGGTAATTTTATAGTTACTGGGGTACCCTTAGACCATTCTGTGCCGCTTACGCTATAATGTACTGCTTTTACATTAACGAAAACTATTCTTATATTATAATAAGAGATAGAAAATCCCAACTATCTCTGTTCGAAGGGAACTAATATGACGTCATAAACTTTGGTCAGTCGTAACCACGTTGCCGAATTTACGCATATTCCTTAATTGATGATTGACGTGCATAAACGTGAAAATGATGATGTTATACTTGCTGGTGACCTTAATGTAGACTTTTTAAAAAAGATTCTTACAATTTTATCTACCTTCAAAATATCTTAAAAATATCTTAAACTGCTTTAATCTAACACAATTAATTCAAGAGCCTACTAGAATCGCTGAATCTTCATATACTTTAATTGATGTAATGTGCACTGATCGGCAGGAGAAAGTAGTCGAATGTGGAACAATTGATCTCCTGAATATGACAGATCATTTCTTGACATTTGCCGTTTTTGACTATTCAGTAATCAAACTACCCTTGGAGAAAATAACATACAGAGATTATCGCTTTCTCGATAAGAAGGAATTTCATAAAGATGCAAGTGCTGTTAATTGGATTTTCGTACAAGACTTGCCAAATATGGAGGAGAAAAATAACTTTTTGAGTAATGCTATTAAAACTATATTTGACATTCACGCACCTTATCGAACTGTTACGCTACGAAAACCATATAAACCTTACTTTACTGAACCATAAAAGATATTAGTAGATTGAAGCATAAAGTTTACAAAGATTATAAAAAAAAAAACAAATCTGAAGTAAAATTGCAATTGTATAAAGACCTTCGTAATTATTTGTCTTTAGCAATACGTAATAAGAAAATGGCTTATATTAAACAACAAATTAATAATAATATAATTATGGCAAAACCTTGAAAAATTTAATGTGCATACTAAACCAAGAAATCTTATATCACCTGATATCGGTCATCCAAATGAAATCAATACTTTCTTTTCTTCTATATCGCAACAAAATGTAAATTTAGATACTTTAGTGCATTACCAGCAAAATGTTTCTCCAAATGCAGAAATGGAATTAACTGTAACTCATATATCAGTTGAGGAAATTGAAAACGCACTAAGCTTACTGAAGTCTAATGCGTTTGGTGTAGATGGTATTAATCTGAAAATGATAAAATTGATCTTCCCTTTTTGTAAATATGCCATTACACATATTATAAACTCGTCATTTGAATCCGAAATAATACTTCGAGTTTGGAAACAGTCCATTATTATACCCCTAACCAAGATTAACGTAGCAACTGAATTTGGCCATCTCAGACCAATCAACATTTTACCTGCAATGTCTAAACTTATAGAAAAAGTAATAAGTATAAGATTAAGTGTACATTTGAAAATGAGAATATTTTACTTCTACAACAATCAGGATGTCGAAAACAACATAGCACTTCCACATCTCTAATGAAAATATCTGATGATCTCACTTGTGCTATAGATAGATCGAAAGTAACATATTTGGTGCTTCTAGATTACAGCAAGGCATTTAATAAACCATGAATTACTACTAGTTAAATTGCATTATTACAAAGTCAGTGACCGACTATTAAATTGATTTAAATGCTATCTGTCTAACTCTTCACAAGTTATTAAAGTCGACAATTTTTTCTCGTCTGAACTGCAAGTTTCGTGTGGCCTTCCACAGGGAAGCATTTTGAGCCCCTTATTATTCACGGCACATCTTCCGTCAATACTTTCTTCCAACTGTAGGATCCATCTTTACGCAGATGACACACAAATTTATATCACTTGTAACTTATTACATTGTAATGAAGCAGTAACGGAACTAAATGAAAACAATTTCTGTAGCTAATTGGTCATATGATAACGGTCTTACTATTAATCCTTTAAAGTCAACAGCAATGTGTATAAGAGCTAGTGCCATGTGTAAGAAAGCCAGTGATAATTTGAATAATGAAGTAATTATGAATCACAATGTGTTAGTTTTAAAGCCATCTGCTAAAAATTTAGGAGTGATCTTCGATGACCGTTTGTGTTTTGAAAATCATGTAACCGCAAAATGTCAACTATCATATGCAAAATTTAGGACTTTCTATAAGTTTAAATATGTTCTACCATCAAATGTAAAATGGAAAATTCTAAATTCTATAATTTTAAGCAACTTTGACTATTGCAGTGGCATGTATTATTGGCATTTAACTAAGTCTTTTCAAAATAAAATTCAAATTTTACAAAATAGTTGCCTAAGATATGCATACAACATAGACAACACATTACTCCTTACTATAATAGTCACAGTTTACTAAAAATTGATAATCGTTTCAAAATGCTATGTAGTTTATTTATGTATAGGTATTTGTTCTTGAGAGTTACATGTAACGTGCATCTGGGAATTTTCACAGCTTGGCTAGTATTTGAGAGGCCAGCAACACTGAATAACGCCACAACAGCAATTTGCCTTAAGAAAACTACATAATTTTAAGAAATTTGTAGTAGTTTATAAAAATTCCATATAAAAACCTTGGTAAAATGGGCATCATCAATATGTCAGGACACTGCTGCACGGATTTTCAAAGAACATTCATCTACAGCCTAAATGCAACAACTTTTGTCAAGTTTGAGTAGTTAAACAAACTTTTGTGCAATAAACTATATTGAAATATTTTGACATTTCACATTGAAGAATAAACATTGGTGCATAATTTCAATATAACAGAATAAATTAAAACTTTCTAGACATAAACATTTAGGTACATACCTAAGGTTACACCGGGGTACTACAGCTCTGGACTTTTATTTTCATGTAGGTCCATAGAGACATTTTAAAGCCTGGAACTCCACAGGTAGTGTAAATTCAGTGCTAGCAAAAACCCAAATGGTTGTGAAACTACAATTGTGTACAATGTCCAAAGCCAGGAGCTGGACAAGCTTTTCATAACGTTTTCAGCCATCAATTTGGCGTAGAAATATAAATTTTGAGTGAAACTTGATGTGGGTAAGACCAAGTAAAAGCCATTGTTCGGCAGAATATTAGTAGGCAGCATATTAGTTTGTGTAATAGGTCATAAGGAACAGTTTTCATTGGTATTTGGGATGCTAAAAGCTTAATTATAAGAATAAACTTGAAGTTTCAAAAATTTTAAATTTCCATTAAATATCCACACGACAGCTTTCGTAGTGGTATAGAAAGAATCAGCAAGAAACACAGGTAAAGGAAATATAAAAACATTTCAGGTCGTTTATTGAAAAGGGCATAAAAATTCCATATTTAGTTTTGACAGATAATAATTTAAAAATCTAGACAGCCAGATTTACGATTTTGTATGGTCTCCATGGCAACAACTAAATAAAGAGTCGTAATTTTGCATTGCTAGAGGTAGCTGCGTTAAAATTTTGCTTCGTAAAATATTAAAATTTATGTTAAAAATTGGATTTAAAAATCTTGGTTTTGCAGCTAACTTCAATATTAAAGTCATTCAGACGGAAATTACAAAAATTTAAATAATAATCTCGTATTTTGTCACATGCGAGCAGTTACAATCAAAAAGAATTTTTGAAACTTCACAATCTACAAATTGCTTACATGCAATTGTTCATTTCAAAGGAGAATGTTACCCGAAAAATAGCTTTATACTTACGGTTTACAGTGCTAAATCCAAATAAAAGGTACAACAGTGCTTCGTACGTAAATTAAAGTGTTTTCTCGCATCGTTAAAACATCACCGAAATTCAGAAGCCATTGGGACTGTGAAGAGGATATCAGCTGTTCATCCGGCAGCTGTCACCATAAACCAACATAATCACAGATTGGAGATCTGCCACGTCAACGCAACAGGTATCGAAATTTCGTACTAATAAAGAGTTCTTTATACCAAGCGGTATAACCATTTATTTCATGATCTTTGTATTGATTCACATTTCTTATGCGCATATTTAGTTATAGAATTTGTATCTTTGTTAATTTATTGCTGAACAAATACCAAA
Source organism: Leptura quadrifasciata (assembly GCA_963675555.1). Classification (NCBI taxonomy): domain Eukaryota; kingdom Metazoa; phylum Arthropoda; class Insecta; order Coleoptera; family Cerambycidae; genus Leptura; species Leptura quadrifasciata. The sequence goes on from OY776677.1 coordinate 73,499,449, forward strand.
TAAAATTTATCAATTGTTGTTGTGCGCTTTATTTCAGTCTTCGCTCGAAAAGTCGCAGAACCAGCTAACTGTGGTGAGTCTCTCATGTTCTACCGAACTGCGTAGCACCGATAGGTGGCGCCCAAGAAATGTATTCAAAATTTCACTTTCATGCTCTACCGAGTTGTAGTACTTGTCATATAATAACAAAATAAATAATATATATATATTGTACTGTTTGCTTTTTATTGTACTTAATAATTTGCAGTACTAATCAAACTTTAACTTGTTTATTTCCAATAGATAAAAAAAAAACTTTAAAACCAAAAGATCAAATTAAAATCTCTTACCTTTTGATCCGAAAGTATGTCAAAATATTTAATGGGCCGGCTAGCTTATCTTTCCCTTCAGGAGCAGGTTCAAATTCAGTTCCTGTTTAAAATGAAATTTTTATTAAAGTAAAATTTTTAATCTGATATAAATAATTTATTTTCTTTGATATTTAGATAATTTAGCTTTATAACAGGTTCGAAGGTCTAATCCACTATTTAAATTTTAATATACAACCTTGTCCAAAAATTAAATACACAAAAACCTTCCTTCTTCGTAGCTACACACTTCTCTTTCCAAATCCAACAATTCTCCTTTCATTAATTCTTCACCTTATCTCGTCCTTATCTCCTCTGCAACTCCAAACCACAATAACACCTCTACCTTCTTATTTACAGTCTATTTTTCTCTTCTTCGCTGATCTCCGCAATTTCTCACTTTCAATTCAATTTCAAAATTCTTAATCCTTGTTTATTATTTTTCTTCTTCACTCCCTAATTTTCACTTGTTCTTTTTTTTTCTTAAATTTGTTTTTCCAATTTTACAACCTCTTTTTCATCTGTTGTTTGTTGTTCTATATAACTAAATATCAAAGTATCCAAAATAAACAAAACAAAACACCATATGAATTTTGATTAATTTCATTCCAAACATAACCTAACTTAAACCTCCTTGTCGTTCTCCAGGAAAATATTTACATAAAATAAAATTTCCTACTTAAATGTCAGAAATTATTTCAACAACAACTTAATAACTACTAACATAGATGTCAGTATCAAACTTACTGTTGACATCAAATAAAAACTTTAAAACTATTAAAGCAACTCTAAACAAATATTAACATTCTAAAACACATACCTTTCGGATCTTTAGCTAATTTAAATAAATTAACACAAACATGCAATCTTCGTAATCGCCCAATATGCAAATACATCGCAATATATATATATATATATATATATAATTCTGTATTTATTATTATATAGTATATTTTAATTGGGCGCCACGATATCACCTGAAAGATATCGAAAATACGTGAGTTTTTAATTTGTTTTAGTAGATACTTTTGTAAAACTCAACAGAGCATAAGATCTCTTATCCTAGGAGCCGGTTCTAGTATCAATATTACCTAAATTTAGAAATGAGAAACCTTCGTTAAGTATACAATAATTACATGTATTACTGAGAGTAATGAATAACAAACTAAACTATATTAAAGAAATTACTTAGAACTAGAAATGTCATTTGAAAACTAAAATTGCTCGAGACTTTAATTATTTGCAAATAATGATGATATTGGTATATATACCTTTAGAGACTAGGAATCTCGACGATGCTGCAGATATTATCCGGTGCTGTGGTACGGACGTACCATTTACTCCCTCCAGATTTCTGTCTATTACCAGTTGATCCGATATCTGACTAACCTATTTATTACGATATGTTGATACTCTGGAACTTTATATTGTGTTAGGTAACCAACCCACTTTATATCAGTCTTCACTCTTTATTTTGGAAATATGCAACTTCATATAACACCAATATATTGTAACTCATAAAATATTTTTCTTCCCTCTTCTCTCATTTTTTTTTATTATTCTCGTTCCCTAGCAAACGTTATTGTTTTTCATAACGACCACTGTTTTACATTACCAATACATATTATTACTACAAACTATCTAAAACTAAATATTACTCTCAAGAAATGTTTGTTTCATTAATTTTACTTTTTACACTTTCGAAAACGTTATAATGTGACATTGTTCTTACATTTTATTGTTTTATCACATTATTTTAAAACCACTGTTATTTAGTGTCCCGTTCTTATTTACCCTAATTTACTGTCTATTTAATTATTCTTTAAACGCCTTTGGATACTACTTACTATTACATAATTTAATTTTGTCTAGATTTAACGAAAATTCCTCATTTCTCCAAATACTACAGTCATCCTGAGCCAAAATAAGGTTTCACTACACTAAAGTACAGTCTTATTGAGTTTTACAATCATAAGCTTAGCATTGAAAATGGCGACAATATTTAAAATCTCAAGTATTACTTTGGAAACTTTCATGATTGGCTTACCCTTAGTAATTTTATTTATCCTTGAAATTCATATCATTTTATTCACATCTGCTAGTGTGAATGCCCATGACATATATATATATATATATATATATATATATATATATATATACAGGGTTACTGGTAATTCGATACATTCCTTTGGAGATGTGATGGAGCATGAGGTAGGGAGTAAATCTAGCCCTAACATACATTATGCAAAACTCAATAGTTTTTGAGATATTTCAATTTTTTTGTTTTTCTCAAAAAAGTAGATCTTATGTCTTAAAAGTTAATTTCCGAAAAATCTACTTGACATTTTTAATTTTTTTTTTTACTGGATTACTTGTCCAATATTATAGATATCCGTTTGGAATGAAAAATATCCGGAAACATTTCGATCATGTGAACATTTAAAATAAAATTTTTTTTTTAAATCAGATGAACTTTACCTATTAGGTTTTTTCAAAAAAATATTAATGTAGCACGCGTACAAATTATTATAAAAACTTCCTTATTTCAATAGCTATCTAACTAGGTAGAAATGTTTAATGTACCCTTGATAGTTCTAATAAAAAATTAGTAATAAAGATAACGCTGGTGGAGGAATTTATTAAACGACAAATCGTTCATTTTCATTCAAGTCAGTCAAGTTAGTCCTTGACTTTGACGTTTGTGCATATAGTCATTAACTGACATTCTTATCTCCGTGTCCCTTAAGTTTGTTGGTCTTGTTAAATTAGTTATCGAAGATTTTGATTTTGCTCGTAGTTGTTGTTATTAGTTGTTGTTATTGTATTTTCTGTGCCATGGCCGCGTATGCCAACGCAGAATACGCTGATATCTTGTTTGTCTGTGGATACTGTGGCGGCAACGCTGCTAAAGCTCGCCGAGAATATGGTCTTTGGTACCCTAACCGCCGCTTACCAAATGCTCGTGTATCCAGTACGGCATATCGAAATATCGCTGAAACTGGCTCCGTGAAATGTAGAAGAAGTGACGCTGGTGCTCCTCCCGTTTATGAACCAGATGATGAGGAAGAAATATTGAGGTATTTTGAGGAAGACCCAACTATTTCAACTAATAAAGTCGCAAGACTAACCGGAGCGTCACAATGGAAAGTTTGGTCTACGATACGTAGAGTTGGATGTCATCCTTTCCACTATACCCCTATCCAAGGCTTGGAGGAAGGTGATCCTGGAAGGAGAGTGGAATTCTGCCGCTTTATGTTAAATTCAGATGCAGAAAGTGCAAATTTTTTAACAAGTATTTTATGGACGGACGAGGCGAAATTTAATCGCGAGGGTATAACAAATTTCCACAACCTACAGTATTGGGCAGAGGAAAATCCCAAGTTAACACGTGAAACTAGTTTCCAAATGAAGTTTTCTATTAATGTGTGGATGGGAGTCATTGGCCACTATTTAATAGGGCCACACTTTCTTCCTCAAAATTTAAACGGGGAAATCTATGAAATTTTTTTAAGAAATGATCTGGCGGTGATTTTAGAAGATGTTCCTCTCGCCGTCAGACAGCGAATGATGTTTCAGAACGACGGTTGTCCAGCACATTATCGGCTGACAGTACGACAGTTACTTGATCAACGTTTCCCTAACCGTTGGATTGGAAGAGCGGGCCCAATACCTTGGCCAGCACGAAGCCCTGACTTAACACCTCTTGATTATTACGTATGGGGTCATATGAAGGAGATGGTCTATGCCACACCAGTCAATACTATAGAAAACCTTAGACAAAGGATAGTCGATGCTGCCCAACGCATAAGGCATAATCTGACAACTAGAGTAACAAGGATGGAAATAAGAAGACGCTGTCGTGTCTGTATACGGAATAGAGGCTCCCATTTTGAGCATGACATATAAAAAATAAAGTACAACTTTGAAATTAATGAAGAATTAAACTCTACGTTTGTTTTCTTCTATGTTTTTTACTGTTTATCTAAAAATAAAATTCGTACTACTTGTGTTATTTTTACTAGTATTTTCTTAGAACTATTAAGGGTACATTGAACATTTGTACTTTGTTAGATAGCTATTGAAATAAGGCAGTTTTTATAATAATTTATACGCGTGTTACGTTAATATTTTTTTGAAAAACCTAATAGGTAAATTTCATAGTTGATTTAAAAAAAAAATTTTAAAGTTTTTATTTCAGATGTTCACATGATCCAAATGTTTCCAGATATTTTTAATTCCAAACGGATATCTATAATATTGGACAAGTAATCCAGTAAAAAAATAGTTAAAAATGTCAAATAGATTTTTCGCAAATTAACTTTTAGGACATTAAGATCTACTTTTTGAGCAAAACAAAAAAATTAAATATCTCAAAAACTATTGAGTTTTGCATAATATATGTTAGGGCTAAATTTACTTCTTAGATCATGCCCCATCACATCTCCAAAGGAGTGTATCGAATTACCAGTAACCCTGTATTCGCGGGTGTTAAATGAAGTGTTGTAATTCATCGACTCCTCCAGGAGTCATGGTTGTCTAAACGACGTTTCGGCAGAATCTAATCTGCCATCATCAGGTTCTCGCTAATATATATATATATATATATATATATATATATATATATATATATATATATGTATATCAAGAAGAAGGGTAGTCTTGACTGACTAGTTAAGAAAACCAAAATTAAACACACGTAGTGTATCTTGAGGTTGCAGTCAGAGGTGAAAAGTTTACGGCCACAAAACAGAAAAAGAAAAACTCTTTTGTTATTTTGTCAAGCTTTTGGAAATTATTTGTTCCCTTTATCAAGACATTAACTTGAGGTTAAATGTTAAGGTCACATGTATTATAAAATAGTCGCATTTTTAACTTAATATAGACAAATTCATACACAAATTCCTTTACAGGTACACAATTTAAGGTAAACAACTACTGATTATTTAAAATTAAGGATTAAAACCATGATTAAAATAGATATAACAAAATGAACATGAGTAATTACCACATGTGAGTATAGAACTAAATTAATAGGATAAAGAAATTTAGTACCGGATCGACATCAGCTGTTCTTCTGGACGCATTGGAAAGGACAACCGCACTTCACGTCGAGGAAAAGGTTAGCTAACTTACTACCGTACATAATAAAGAGCTCAGATACCAAAAAGGTATCTTTTATTTAATTCAAATCGATACAAAGTCGATAATATCCATTCTATCACCGTTATTATATTGTACAAGTTAGTTTTAAGTTTGTTCACAGTTGTCAATTGTCACTAGCTGGAGTTTACACCAAATACCATTAATAAAAAAGTTTCTGTCAAACGAATATTTTAATTTCAGCATATAAGCAATAGAACCGGCTCCTGCATTAACATAGATTCTCATCTCTACTGACCGAGTTAGTGATTCCTGCGAATTCACGCAGGTGGCGCCCAAAGCAACATTTCTAATAATTTCAACAAAACACAAAACACATCCAAGAATTTCATAGTAATATATATATATATATATATATATATATATATATATATATATATATGTGTGTGTGTGTGTGTGTGTGTGTGAGAGAATGTATGTGTATATATGTATGTATGTGTATATGTGTATGTATGTATGTATATATGTGTGTGTATATACAATATATATATATATATATTTTTTTTTTCGTTTAAATACAAATATATACTGTCACTTTATGTTTAGTTTTGAATTAGTTATAGATTTATAGGGGAGACTGAAAAATGTCTATGTGCAATGTCTTCCCCCCTTTGAAGTTATATTTATATATATTTTCAATAAATATTATTATTATTATTTTAATAAAATTTAGATAAATAATCTGCAGCTTCGGCGGTACTTTCTTACAGACTTATGGATTGAGAATCAAAAAGAATTGGGAGTTTTGACAATCATTTTAATAATATCCAAATGATATATTTTAAAATGCCTCAATTTACGGTCTGTCACGAATAAATCAAGAAGTCGTTATATGATATATTATTATGTTATATATCATCGATCAAATATCGTTCCAAATTTCAAGCGCAACTCAGTAGTAGTATTTTCGTGAGAGCAACAAACAACCAATATTGCGTGCTTTGTTTAGTACTATAATATTTTCAGCACATTGAAAGCTATACGAATGAGCAGTCCATAGCGTAAGCGGTACATTGACTGGTCTAAGGGAGTACTTCAATTAAAAAGGAACTACAGATTTCTGTGAACTGGCGTTGATAATACATACGCCAGTAAAACCTTTCTTGGCAAGCACGCATATCTTTGCTGCTAGACTACTATAAGGTCTGTAAGATTTTTAATATTGTGGAACCGGATAGACTGGGGACGGGAACACCGAAACATCTGATCTTTATTATTTACCAACTCTGTGCAGAATAATGCGTTTTGGAGGAAATTGACTAATACTAAGTTATTAGGCAAATAGGGTTTCTAAATATGTCAGACGGAGTACCACTACCTACCAAAAACAAAGAGCTCTGATTTCGGTTTAAGTGTAAGTTGCACACAAAAAAAAATACAGAACAATGATGCAGCTAGTTCAGGCCAAGCGAGAAGGAAGAAAATTTCGATAGAAATTTATGCAGTTTTTCTTCATTCATGAAATTTTTCAATTTGGTTTTTCAACACTACCGGCTTTCTCCTGCTTGCCGCCCTAACTCTGGTGTACTCAAAAGAGGCTAAGCTACTTCGATCTCTTCGTTTACACACATTTTTGGTATCTGCAGTCACTATCGACAGAGTGTGGAGGGAGGCTGATGTCATCTTTTAAAGGAAAAAGAAAAACGAACTAAGTATCTAAATCTTTGTATTTGTCAGTTTAAATATATTAAAGATACCGCCGATAAGTATATTGTCCTTACGTACATTACAAAAACATATGTACTTGATTTATATGCGGAAATTTAAAAAATAATTCGACAAACATGTTTTTCCAATCATACTAAATAAACTGACATTATCTAATCGATTTAGAAAATGCGACTTTTTTCAACCTGTGTAGAAAAGTTTACTTTCTCAACACTTTTCCACCAATGAGAAGCCGGCATTTCCAGTTTCTCAACACTTCGACTTTTTTCAACAGTACTATTAACAATAGTAATCCCACCACAAGTACAAATAACACAAATGTGATGATTAATAAAAATCTCAATGTTGATGTAAATTCTCCACCTCTCAGTATTATCAATTATGGAACTATTAATATTAATATTGTAAAAGAAAATAAATAGGCAATTACAATATTTTTCCATTTTGTTTAATACGATTGGAAAAAGTACCGAGTTTGAGTCGTGAGAATTGGCCGTTTCCGCTCGGATGAATTGCTCCACGCGCCATCGGCTTGTGTCGCAAAAATTTCATCCTCATGGAAATGACCAACTTTCTCACTCGTTAACAATATACTATTAAATAGGAAACTATTTAACTCATTGGTTTAACGTTTATGGGGAACCTAAGCTTGACAAAACAACCAAAGGAATATGATACATCGAGTTAACAACTCAGATATGTTCATATCGCAATTGTTGTTCTAAAAATAGATGGATAATATCGTAAACATCTATTTACATAACTTACATAGTAATACAAGAATATTCGTCAAACCCATATTTACTATAGGTTAAACGTCACAGAAAAAAAAATACATAAATAATGTTATCTGTGTTACGGGTAGTTTTTTTTACAATTAGCAGTATATTTAGTATATTTCTGCATAGAGTGCTTGATTGATACATATTATGCATATTAGTTTAAAAACATAAATGCAATGTAATAGATAATTATTTCGTTGTTGGCTAAAAAAACAACAGACGTGGGAGAAAATACATATTATTATAGATTATATAATACAGAATACCTAATTTGTAGATCATGTTTCTATAAGTGTCGTTATGATACTAGAATATAAAGATATAAATGAATAAACAATATATTTACCTCAAAAACATACATATACATATAAATATACAAATAAATGTAATTGCAAACAGATTGAGACAAATTTCGAGGTAAAAACGAACTATTTCAACTGCTGTTGATCTTCCAATAGTCCGGAGTCTTAAGATTGAGACTACAAACAAAATTTCAAAATTTTAACAAAAAAAAAAAATTACATATTAAGCTAAAGTATAAATCAAAACAATTTATGTTTATTATTTTGCTGTACAATTGGCAGGGAGTGGCAGGGAGCGAGAGGTAGGAACACGAAATTTTCGATTCAGTAAAGAATCACGATAAATTAATGTTGGAGGGCTAGCAGGTAACTTGATCTAATTTCTGTCGGAGAGTTGTTGCTCTAGTAACATGGATTTAATATGCCTGGAAAATGTTTTTTTCGACAAATTTTTATGCTCATCTGGTAAAGCATTCCATAAATGAGTTGCTATAAAGACAAAGGATTTCTGGTATGCGGTGGTCCTGTGAGGAGGCGCGCCAATATCCATTGGCTGGATGTCGGTATCGATAACTAGGGCCGAGTCGGACTATTACTCTTTGCACCTAGATTATCTCTGTAGACCCGGACCGGGCTTCGTGATAGGTGGGCCCGCGTACTTCTACCAGACCCAGCTCACAAATGTGGGATGTGTCGTGGTATTTTCTGCGGACCTCCCCTGATCCTGGCTGTTGAACCTCGCTGGCTGAGGTCTCTTCTGGCGCTCTTCTTGTCTTGATGTTTTCTTTTTCCGCCAGCTTGTCACCCCCGGGGGTAGTCATCGGTCGAGTTGGGTTTAGGAAGTTTTGGCTGGGACTGACTGCCGGAACGTAGGACATCAATTGATATCCTACCCCGGATCGTCGGAAAGGCAAGGATGAACTGTGTAGCTCGGGAGTGTGGAGACCTAAGTGCTTCTTTTAGCACTTTCGGTCTCCACGGAGCAGATAGGACAACGGGCGTTGGACGGTATGTTGTCCGACGCCCGCAAGGAGGTTGGGTTAGGGTTAAAAACGTCATGTCTCTGGTAGTGGTGGTCCGTCCTGGCGTATCTGAAACAGATCTGTTAGCGGGAAATAAAGGTTATACTTACCCGTTGTCCAGTAGCTGAACCCTCGGTCGCTTGTGCCTCGGGGCATCGGCGGGGTCGTAATCAGTGGCCTGTCTGATCAGCGGGTTCCCATGCTCCTCGGCTTGGGCGTACAGCTTCTTCGCTCGTTCCCGGATGACTTCAGTGACCGTGGTGTACTCCAGGTCTCTGACTATGTCTGCGGTTCTCACCTACCATGGGGCGTCAACTACCGTCCTGAGGGCGATGTTCTCCACTGCCTGGATTCTCTTCATGTAGGACTTCGCCTGGTAGCCCCACTCTACCGAGGCGTACGTCAGCTGCGGCCTGATGAGGGTCTTGATAAGCATGACCTTGTTCCTCAAGTTAAGTGGGCTCCCATTTCCCGTCATTGGGTAGATGAGGGCTCTCGTACGTCGGGCCTTGGCTGTGATGGCGTCCGTGTTTTGTCTCCACTTTAGGCTTCTGTCCATGACCACGCCAAGATATTTGACGGTGTCGTGCCATTGGATGTCCTCGCCGTTCATTGAGACGTGTCCTGTGGAAATTTCTTTCCGCACTCGTCTGAAGAGGATGGCTTGGCTCTTGTCGGCGTTGACTGCGACTTTCCACTTCGTGCACCATTCTTCCAGGAGTGTGGCCGCTTCCAACTCTAAAATAATTTTTGTTACGGGCATTTTCGTCGTTGGATCAACCGCTGCGAAGTTATTTTCAAAAAACTAATTTTTTGTACCTTTTATTCAAGATGGCGGCTCGAGCGGTCCCACCAGGTCGAAAACTTGGATTTTTTTATCACGGCCCAGTCCTTAACAACATATTAAAAAAAATTTACTACTCCACCTTTTGTAAGGCAAAGGCCTTTTTTGGCCCCTACTGGCTGGATTATAAAGGCTACCAATAAATTTGCACGCGGTAAAATTCAATAGGTAGTAAGTAACCTAAAATACGGTTTGTAATTATGAAACATTCCCACATTATATTTGTGGACAAAACATGTATTTATATTTATGTAGTTATGATAAACCAAGTTGCACTTGGATATTGTATTTTGCTGTTGTCAATAGAAACCATTATTATATACTGACGTATGAATAAATATATCAAAAACTGAATCTATCACTTTAATATAAAAGAAAAAGAAGTTACTACAGTCCACAGATCCAACATATGGTCCTTCGAGCCGGATAATAATAACAACAAGTGTTAAAACGTAGGAAGGAAATAATAATAATAAGGATAACTCACTGAAGAACGGAATTCCCACATTGTAGCAGACTGTGCAGTTCAAGAACTCAAGCAACGGCTGCTAGCAGGTAGTACACAAATACAAATAAGAGCAGGGAGGATCCATTATTATTTATTTCCTAAAAATTGTATCTTTCGACTTTGCAAGCAGGTACCAAACTAAATACCGTGATATTAAGAATCATTGCACAAAAGTAATAAGGTAAATTATACTGGTGTACCAGTCTCTCCATTATTCACCATCTAGTTAAAATACAATTTACAAGATGCCACAAAAAACTTTAATTAAAAAACGAGCATCTGTAAAGGCTCGATTAACATCTTTTGAAAATTATTCTAATACATTTGAAAATTCAATGCAAGATTTAGATCAGAATGTATGCGAAATAAAATTTGCAGAATTTAAGCAAAGGTTTTATAGGGCTCAGCAAATTATCACAGATTTTGACAATGTACAAAATGAGATCGAATGCGTTGCAGAAAACCCTGAAGAACATTACGACGAGCGCGAAGAATTTGAAAGAAAATTTTGTACAGTTATTTCCAGAGCGAGGACATTATTGTCAACGTTAAAATCACAAAAAGATACAATTTCAGAGTTTCCTGTTAACGCGCATTCGAATCATTTTGAAAATGTAAGGTTACCTACGATACAGCTACCTAAATTCGATGGTTCTTACGATCAGTGGATGGAATTTAAGGACATTTTCGAGTCGTTGATTCACTCTAACGGACAAATAAATGATACTTCAAAGTTTCAATATTTAAGGGCGTCATTAGAGGGGTGCGCGGCGCAGGTAATTAAGGCTATTCAGGTAACCGCAAATAATTACGCTTTAGCCTGGGACATTTTATGCGAGCGATTCGATAATAAACGACTACTCATACAAAATCATGTAAAAGCTTTGTTTAATCATGAAAGTATCACGCGGGAATCTTCCAACAAGATTAGAAATATTAGCGACGATGTCTCTAAGCATTTACGCAGTCTAAAGCAGTTGGGAGAGTCCGTGGAAACATGGGACACGCTAATAATCTTTATAATTTCCAGTAAACTTGATAATGTTACATCTAAAGAGTGGGAAAGGCACAAGGCCGATTTAAATGAAACACCCCGCTTACAAAATTTAAAAGACTTTCTAAAAAACAGAGCTGACCTGCTGGAAACTGTAGAAGCGAATTTACATGAAAAACGATTTGTGAAAAGGGAACAAACTAGAGGGCTCTACAATTCCAATTCAAAGTCAACGTTTTCATGCATTTTATGCACAAAAGATCATCTCTTATACAATTGTCCAGACTTTCTTCGCTTATCAGTAGTTGATAGAATGTTAAAAATAAAACAATTAAAGGTATGTAATGTAGCTGTTTCCGCAGTAATCATCAAGCGAGGGACTGTCGATCTCGCGGTTGTCGAAAATGCCGCGGAAAACATAACACCTTGCTGCATGACGATAATCGCACCACAGCGATGACCAAAGAAACGTCAGGGGACACTCCGTCGGAAACTCTAAGTGCTACTGCTGTAGAGGTAGGGCCGTCTTCCACGACTTTATCCTCACGCGCCTTAACAGGAAATGTTTTGCTTTCGACTGCTGCAGTTTATATAGCCGATACAAAGGGTAAACAGCATTTAGTGCGTGCTTTACTTGATTGTGGTTCACAATCGAGTTTTATAACTGATGAATTAAGTAAATTATTAAACTTGCCTAAAACCGAAACGAAGTTAGAAGTTTCCGGTTTAAATAATGCCATTTCAAACATTCGTTACAAATGCAATGTAAAAATAGAATCCAGCCGTAATCATTTTAAAATTGATACTACGTGCTTCATTATTGAACATATCACTGGCAAACTACCGGACTTAAATTTAAACAAATATGACATGAAAATTCCACTAAACATTAAATTAGCTGACCCAAAATTTCACATTCCTGATAAAATTGATTTATTGATTGGAGCTGATATTTTTTGGAATTTATTATGTGTGGGGCAGATTAGTTTAGGTCCGGAAAATCCGGTCTTGCAGAAAACAAGGCTAGGATGGATAGTAGCAGGTTCCGTCAATAATTTCACTAATAAATTACGCTGTCACCTTAGTGAAAATGTCGATATCCAAGAACAATTGACAAAGTTCTGGGAGATAGAGGAGATCAACGCGCAAAAACCATTTTCGGTCGAGGAAAATTTGTGTGAGCAACATTTTGTTACAAATTTTACTCGAGCTCCAGATGGTCGATTTATAGTGTCAATACCATTTAAAGATAAATTAGAAAAATTAGGAAATTCACGTGAAATAGCATTAAAACGTTTTTATCAATTGGAGAAAAAGCTTCAAGCAAATGAATATTTACGTAACTTGTATACAAACTTTTTAAAGGAATATGAAACCTTAGGGCATATGACTAAACAGACTAATCATCAAAATGCTGGTGCCGACTACTACATGCCACATCATGGCGTTTTACGTGAAAAAAGTCACACCACGAAATTGCGCGTAGTGTTTAACGCATCTTCTGCCACTACATCTGAGGTGTCGTTGAATGATTTGCAGATGAACGGTCCCGTCATTCAGGAAGATCTTATGTCCATTATTTTGCGTTTTCGCATACATCCAGTCATAATATCCAGTGACATAAAGATGATGTATCGGCAGGTTCTTATAAAACCTGAACAACGAGTTCTACAAAAAATTATATGGCGCGAAAACCCAAGCGCTCCCTTGGATACTTACAAGTTGAATACAGTAACATACGGGTTTAAGTCCGCGTCATATCTAGCCATACGTTGCGTTCAGGAATTGGCAAATGAATGCAAACTTACGTATCCTGACATTTCAAAAATTATTTCATCTGACATGTATGTAGATGATCTATTAACTGGAACTGACACATCAGAAAACGCCAAATATATTTGTCAAACAATTTCTAAAATCTTAAAAAGCGGTGGGTTCGAGCTTAGAAAGTGGTGCTCGAATATTCCTAGTGCAATTCAAGATGTAGCAGATTTAGATTCTTGCACAAATATTTTAGAATTTTCTTTAAACAAGGAACAAAATTACAAAACATTAGGATTGTTATGGTCGTGCGAATCAGACAGTTTGATGTATAAAATTAATTTGAATTCGGAGGTACCGACGACTATAGTGAGCAAAAGGACAATTCTATCTCGAATTGCTACTATATTTGACCCTTTAGGATTATTGAGTCCTTGTATCATAATTGCTAAAATTTTGCTCCAAAAATTGTGGGCAGAAAAATTGACATGGGATGAGTCCTTACCTAGTCATATACATACAAAGTGGTGCGATTTTCAATCTGAGCTAACTTACTTAAACGAGCTTAATATTCTACGCCGAGTAACATGCGACAAACCCATTTTTATTGAAATAGAAAGGGCATTTCAAGCTCTAATTAAAATATCTCAACGTGAATGCTTCCCTGTAGATTATTATAGATTGGCTCATAATAAGCCAGTGAAATCGGATAGCAAAAATTTAAGTCTCAATCCTTTCTTAGACGAAAATGGTATTATTCGTGTAGGCGGTCGTCTCTCAAACTCAAATTTCTCTTACAGCAAGAAACACCCTATTCTGCTGTCCTCTAAACATTATCTTACCAGGTTAATTTTTGAATTTGAACACAAAAACCTTTTGCATGCAGGACCCTTGTTGTTATTGTCTCACATAAGGGAAACCTTTTGGCCTATCTCCGGCCGTAACATGTCAAAAAAGATCGTGCGAAACTGCGTAAAATGTGCTAGGTACAATCCAAAAAATATTCAACCAATAATGGGTAACTTACCTGCGCCACGACTCAAACCAACACTGCCGTTTACCACGACCGGAGTCGACTATGCTGGTCCTTTTTATATAAGAGACAAAAAGGGCAGAGGTAGTAAAAATACGAAATGCTGGATTTCTTTATTTGTCTGTTTCGTGTCAAGTGCCGTGCACTTAGAATTAGTTTCATCCCTAACCAGTGAAGCTTTCATACAGGTATTGCGACGATTTGCATCTCACCGTGGCAAGCCGTCCGATATTTATTCCGATAATGGTACAAATTTTGTTGGCGCAAATAAGGAAATGCAAGCGCTAGGTAGCTTTCTCGTAGATAACACTACTGAAATTACAGATTTTGCCTCTAATTTAGGAATAAGATGGCACTTTATTCCTTCCAATTCGCCTCATTTTGGGGGTATATGGGAGGCGGGTGTAAAATGTGTCAAACACCATTTGAAAAGAGTCATGGGCAATGCCTCTTTAATATTTGAGGATTTTAATACCTTGCTTGTACAAATCGAAGGTATACTCAATTCCCGTCCACTTTGTCCACTATCTGCCGACCCTAGTGATTACAATTCCCTTACACCTGCTCACTTTCTAATCGGAAAGCCGCTAACGACGATTCCAGATCCAGACATGCGGAGTATTCCTGAAAACAAACTATCTCATTTTCAACATTTACAACTGCTCAACCAGCACTTTTGGGAAAGGTGGAGCAAAGAATACGTAGCAGAATTGCAGCAGCGTTCCAAATGGAAGCAAAGTCAAGGACAGCTTCAAATTGGTGCACTGGTTTTAATCAAAGAGAATAATTTACCACCGACCAAATGGAAACTGGGTCGTATTGTAGCTGTTGTTCCAGGGAAGGACAATATAAGCCGAATGGCATCAATTAGAACCGCAGAAGGCATTATATGTCGATCGTTTTCTAAAATTTGTCCTCTACCTATGAGTGCGTGTTAGTGATTTCGAAATCATGGGCTTTCAAGGCGGGGGGCATGGACAAAACATGTATTTATATTTATGTAGTTATGATAAACCAAGTTGCACTTGGATATTGTATTTTGTTGTTGTCAATAGAAACCATTATTATATACTGACGTATGAATAAATATATCAAAAACTGAATCTATCACTTTAACATAAAAGAAAAAGAAGTTACTACAGTCCACAGATCCAACAATTTGAGATATGCGAATATACGCCTGCTGTAGGGTTGGCAACCCAAATTGTTATGGCTAATTATCAGAAAACTAGACTAATCTTTTTGCCTTTATTTAGTAGATGCTATCCATAGAAAACTAACTTGTCATGCGAAGAAAACTTTCCGTTGAGACAAGCTATTCTACTTCGAATAAATATTTATGGCGTCTATACGCGCCCCTAAAATTACTTGAATTTGATATTGTTAAAAATTGTTTTAATTTTTTAGTTGCTTGTGGTAATTATTTATTATTTTTAATATAATAATAATAATAATATTTATTAACCATTTCAGATACAAACTGTACATGTGGCAAGTCAATTTTAACAATAATACACATAAATACATATTAATCAAAGTCTTAATAAATTTTATATACAACAACAAATAAAATAATATGACGTTCACATGAGTAAAGACAAACAAGATATATGTATAATAGTAAATAAAATGTATGTATACAGAAAGTACATTATAATAATAATTATAATAATAATACTTTATTTGTCCAATGGATCACTAAACATGATAAGGATAAGTCAAAATTATACCTAAGTATAAAACATACATTATGTTGATTTATTAAATGCAAGATAAACTATTAAATTATATGTTAAAAAAAAAGAGTATAAATATAAGAATACATAAATAAATATAACATAGAATGATAAATAAAAAAACACGAGTATATATAACTTTATCTATTTAAAAATGCATCGACACTGTAAAAAGTACCTTCTATTAAAAGATTTTTTAATTTAGATTTAAATGAATTAAAATTTTTCTCGTTTCTTAACTGATCAGGCAGAGAATTGTAAAATTTAATGCCTGAGTAACATGGCGATTTCTCGTACAGAGACGAATTGTGTGTTGGTACCATGAGGTCATTTCTTCTTGTACTATAATTGTGGTATGAAGAAGTAGTTTTGAATAAATGTAAGTTTTTTTTCACAAAGCACAGGCATTTATAAATATATATTGAGGGCGTTGTGAGTAATTTGTTACTTCTAAACACTTCAATACAACTATCTCGTGGTTTCAGATTGAAAATTAAACGGATGAGCTTTTTTTGACCAATAAAAACTATGCTAGCGAGTAATATATATTTAATAATCCTTTTTTGCCACAAATATTTTTCATTTGAATAATAGCGAAGTAGGCTTGGTTTAACTTCTTACATACCACATCGATTTGAGATCTCCAGGACAAGTCTGCATCCAAAACAACTCCTAGAAATTTACTTTGACTACTTAGTTAAAGTTCTGCTGAGGACAGGGCTTCCTATTGTAAAAGTTGATAAAGGTTGTTTTGGATATATTTAAAATAAGTTTATATCGATCACACCATGCAGTAAATGCATCTAACACTCCTGTGATTTTATTATTTAAAGTATCAATATCGGAATCTGACACTGTTATGGTACTGTCGTCTGCAAACATGGTTACTGTACCACTCTTTATATGCTTTGGTAGATCATTAACATATAATATGAATAATAGAGGCCCAAGTACAGAACCTTGAGGCACTCCTAGGGATACATTATATTAATGTGAGAAGTGTGTGCCAATACGTACAACTATTTTTCTATTTAACAGGTAAGAATGAATCCATTCCAAGATATTACCACGTATTAAGGTTAAACATTTTAGTTACTATGTAATCAATATCCAGGGTATCAAATGCCTTGGATAGGTCAAATTACAGAACTACTACGTATTTACCTTTGTCTATATCGGCGTAAACTGTATCCAATAAGTGGATGCTAGCAGACTCTACTGATTTCCCTACCCTAAAGCCATGCTGGCATGGTGTCAGAATCTTGTATTTATCAATGAATGTTGATAGTTGATCATAAATAACCCTTTCCATAATTTTTGAAAGGGAACTGACTAGAGTTATTAGTCTATAATTTTCAATGTCGAGGGGATCACTAGTTTTTAATAAAGGAACTACATGCGAAATTTTTAAAATGTTTGGGAAAGAACCTCTCACAAGTGATTCATTTATTAGATATGTTAGCGGTCGAAGAATAAAGTTTTTAATTTGTTTGAGTAGTTTGAAACTAAGACCGTCGTTTCCAACACTATTTTTATTTTTAAGTTTGTTAAATACTTTTTCCAAATCGAGTTCAGTTATAGGAGAAAAAAAGAAGGTCTGTGGGATTATGATTATGATCGGCAGAGAGATATTTTGTCCAAAGTGGCTATGTAATTTATTATGAACTATTGTAGAGAAATATGAACCATATGTATTAACGAGTTTGCTTGGATCTGTAATAACTACATTGTCGTACGATAATTTTAATTCATTATGAGATTTATTTTTTCTACCCAACTTGAAATTTATAATTTTCCACGTTTCTCTAGTTTTATTAACTGAGTGTTCAATCCTGTTTTGGTAGAAATTCATTTTTGCTTCCTTGACATTATTTTTATATAATTGTTTTTTCTTGTTATATAACAATTTGGTGTTTTGGCAATTTAAATTATTGACTAGCCAATATAAATTTTTTAGTTCATTTCCATCGTGAATAATGCCTGGTGTAACCCAACTTTTATCAACCGTTTCTTTTTTGCCTACTTTAAATGATTTTACAGGACATGATACATCTAAGTGCCAATTTATACAATTTATAAATTTGCTGAATGCTTCATCTATGTTGTATTCATATATACAATCCCAGTTTTCTAACCCTACTGAAATTAAAAACATGAGCTAAGTGGTCCGCTATGTTTGGATTGTCTTACAATAATACAGCAACGTATTCTGAATAAATCATATGTAATTGCTGTAAATATTTAACAGATATTTCCTTCTCAAATGACAAAAAATTAATTACACTTCGATTTGATAACAATGACCATCGCGTCATATTTACTTACAATATGGTTGGTTGAAGGAATCTGGAGATTACCACAAAAACATATATAAATTTCTAATACAGCAAATTGGCTGTTTATAAGCTCTACTTAATGAGAAATATAAACTCAGTTATAAAGTCATTATACATTAACAAAATAGCATTCTAGGAGGATATATACAAGATATTTCTAATGAAAAGCTTAATAGAACATTTTCTTTCTCATTCAGTAGCATATCAAAACAAAGTCGACGACCAGCTGAATTTCATTCGATAAAAGTTCACATTTTATATACAATATAATATATACTCATGATAACAATTTTATTTTAAGGGAAAAGTATGATAGTTATTACTTTTTTTAAAAAATTTAACATGTTATTTTCTTAGATTTGGTAGATTTTTCACAGCTGCCCATCGAGGTCCTAAAAATTCTTTGAAACCAAATATCCTGTCCAGTATCCACATTGCAGTGTAACATTTAAGAGCAAACAACATATGGAAAATGCCCAGTTCTGATTAAACTATCTATAAGCCGTGTTTTTAGAGTTCATATAAGGTGAAGTTTAGGGCGGAAAATTGCAGTTAAACATAATATTTCAGTCGCAAACTCCTATAAAATTTTTATTTTACTATAAGGAACGTAACCAGACTGCAACCAACAGCTACTTTCCGGGCTATGTGCCCCGCCGAGAGCCGAATTACGAGTTACAAGCCTGACGCGTTAAGTGTAATAATTACATTTTACCAAACAGAACGCAAATGCTTCGATTGCAACAAACACCGGCCGAAAGACTAATTCCTACTTAAAGGAGTTCTCGTGCCAGTCGTCACACACCACCTGCAGACTGCGGTTTCCATCAGTGCAAGGTAGGTTGTGACGACCGACACGAGGATCCTTCGACTATTTGGTAGACTTCGATATACTTAGGATAGCGAAATGCAAAACAGTCAGCAGGCGCCATCTAGCGGTCCAGTATCTGTTACAAACGGAAAATAAATAGCCTGATTGTGCTTAGCATGAGTTCAAGTGTGCTTCTACAGGGCAGAATGTCACAACCTACCTTACGTTGATGAGAGCCAACAACTCGAAACTGTAGTCTGCAAGTGGTGTGTGACGACGTCGAAAGTAGTTGTCCCCGATGTCGGAGCACATGCGATATCCACCATTTGGTGCTTGCCGTAGGTTTTGCTTTATATGTCGTATCTTGCTTCTGAGAGCTAGCTATGTAAGTTTAATTTATTGTAGGCTATTGTTAATAGTGACCTGTATGGCTCTTTTTGGTCTAAGTTATTTGTTTATTGAAGATATGTTTTTTTTGGGGTGCATTTTATTTTTTATATTTTGTGCCAGTGCATCTTTTCGAACCTCAAGTTAGTACTACATTTAGTCGGGGGTAGGTGTATACATGTAATTTATTAAGGGATAAGCGGGGGCATGCAGCAATTTGGGTGTAAGGGGATCTGTTAGGGTGGGATTGATGGATTGTAAAAGGGAGATTATTATTGCATAAGCTTCGATGGAGTTTAGCGGTGGCAAGAGTGTCTGTGAGTGTCTTATCTCATTCCTCACTAGTACGGCAGTGCCGCCCTGACGTGCGTGTAGGCTGTCAGAGCGGTACACCGAATTGGTGTCGTGCACGATTTGACAGTTGACCTACCCTGGAGGTAAAATAACCTAATTGCTTTATGTAAACAAATTGTGTTTAAGGTTTATTATTAACGTTTATTTGTTAGAAGGAAGTTTATATTATTGATGAAATATAATTAATAAGTAATAATACGAATTCTTTTTGTGCTGTTGTTATCTATGGTAGCATTGCAGCACGAGATGTAGGAGTCCAATTTTTTCGATAATAAACGATTTTTTTTAGTATTTATATGTTAAATTACTCCTAAATAAATAATACGATATTTCTAATTGTGAATACGATCCGTCCCCAAATTATAGCACAAGCAGGAGCACGAGGAGTTCCAATTCCAATCATGCATCGTAAATATAAGATACGTGTTATAGAATTTCTAAATATATCTTTCCTAATATATCATCTTTCTTTAATATACCGAACTTTCGCCTTATTTGTGTTGCTTTGACTCTGTTTTGGTTAGAAAAGCAATACATTTAAAAAGTGCTTTATTGATCGATTATAATTTTGATTCCGTAAAATTTGAATGTAGGCGTTGAAAATATAATGAATAGAATATAGAATAGAATATTTTATTGATCAAGTAGGAGCATTACATATATGCTATTGGACAAGTCAAAACACACAAAATATAAACAAATATTAAAATATATAAATATACACATAGAATTACGTATAAAGTCAAAACATATATATGTACACACACACACACACCCATACAAGTTTTGCTATTATTGCAACCTCACCATCTCTAGGATCGATTGTTACCACAAGGGAATTTTCTGGTGAGAGAGATAGCAAAAAATAGCCCAGATACGTCAAACAAGGTTTCACACGAATACACTCCGTGATAAATATTTTACAGAAACTTTTATACTGTGACCTCTTGTTGTATATCGTGACCTCAGATGTTATAATCATAGAGGAACATGTTAATGTGTATAAACGTTGTCGCAATAATAACAGAACATGATAATATGTGTCAGTGTTGCCGCAATCATAAGAGAACATGAATATGTGTAAATATAAATATGTGAAAATGATGTAGCAGGTTATTACGTTCCACAACTCAATAAAATATGTATTCTCTGAAGGGACTCTTCAGATAGTTACGACTGTTACTCGCTAGCAATAAACGGCCAGTAATAAATCAGAAATAATTTTTAATTATTAATTGCTGAATATTTTGTTCGATAGATATTATATTCTAGTACGATCTTTTATAAGCCGAAGGAAAACAAATCCCATTCCTAGACTCGCCTTTCCAGTCGTCAGAGGCGGCAAAGAAAATCTAGCTTATTTATTGAAAATCGTGCATATTTCATATTTTAGTATGGCGTTCCTGTCACTTATTGAAAACAAATGCCATTCGTAGATTCGTTTTTCCTGGCGTCGGGGGCGGCACGGAAAATCTAACCTTTTTATTGAAAATCGTGTATATTTAATATTTTAGTATGACGTTCCTTTCACCTATTGAAAACAAATGCCATTCGCAGATTAGTTTGTCCGGGTGTTGGGGGCGGCACGGAAAATCTAACTTTTTTATTGAAAATCGTGCATATTTCATATTTTAGTATGACGTTCCTTTCACCTATTGAAAACAAATGCCATTCGCAGATTAGTTTTTCCGGGTGTTGGGGGCGGCACGGAAAATCTAACTTTTTTATTGAAAATCGTGCATATTTCATATTTTAATATGGCGTTCCTTTCACCTATTGAAAACAAATGCCATTCGCAGATTCGCTTTTCCGGGTGCTGAGGGCGGCACGGAAAATCTAACTTTTTTATTGAAAATCGTGCATATTTCATATTTTAATATGGCGTTCCTTTCATCTATGGAAAACAAATGCCATTCGCAAATTCGTTTTTCCGGGCGTCAGGGGCGGCAAAGAGAATCGAACTTTTTTATTGAAAATCGTGTATATTTCATATTTTAGTATGGCGTTCCTTTCACCCGTTAAAAACAAATGCCATTCGCAGATTATTTTTTCCGGGTGTTGGGGGCGGCACGTAAAATCTAACTTTTTTATTGAAAATCGTGCATATTTCACATTTTAGTATGGCGTTCCTTTCACCTATTGAAAACAAGTGCCATTCGCAGATTCGCTTTTCCGGGCGTTGGGGGCGGCACGGAAAATCTAACTTTTATTGAAAATCATGCACATTTCATATTTTAGTATGGCGTTCCTTTCACCTATTAAAAACAAATGCTATCCGCAGATTCGTTTTACCGGGCGTCAGGGGCGGCAAAGAGAATCTAACTTTTTTATTGAAAAGCGTGCATATTTCATATTTTAGTATGGCGTTCTTTTCACCTACTGAAAACAAATCCTATTCGCAGATTCGTTTTTCCGGGCGTCAGGGGCGGCACGGAAAATCTAATTTTTTTATTGAAAATTGTGCTTATTTCATATTTTAGTATGGCGTTCCTTTCACCTACTGAAAACAAATTTTATTCGCAGATTCGTTTTTCCGTACGTCGGGGGCGGCACGGAAAACTTAACTTTTTTATTGAAAATCGTGCATATTTAATATTTTATTATGGCGTTCCTTTCACCTACTGAAAACAAATGCCATTCGCAGATTCGTTTTCCCGGGCGTTGGGGGCGGCACGAAAAATCTAACTTTTTTAATTGAAAATCGTGCATATTTCATATTTTAGTATGGCGTTCCTTTCACCTACCGAAAACAAATTCCATTCGCAGATTCGTTTTTCCGGGCGTCAGGGGCGGCACGGAAAACTTAACTTTTTTATTGAAAATCGTGCATATTTCATATTTTAGTATGGCGTTCCTTTCACCTACTGAAAACAAATTCTATTCGCAGATTCGATTTTCCGGGCGCCGAGGGCGGCACGGAAAACCTAACTTTTTTATTGAAAATCGTGCATATTTAATATTTTATTATGGCGTTCCTTTCACCTACTGAAAACAAATCCTATTCGCAGATTCGTTTTTCCGGGCATCGGGGGCGGCACGGAAAATCTAACTTTTTTTATTGAAAATCGTGCATATTTCATATTTTTGTATGGCGTTCCTCTCACTTATTGAAAACAAATGCCATTCGCAGATTTTTATTTCTCGTGCGTCAGGGGCGGCAAAGAAAATCTAACTTTTTTATTGAAAATCGTGCATATTTCATATTTTAGTATGGCGTTCCTTTCACCTACTGAAAACAAATTTTATTCGCAGATTCGTTTTTCCGTACGTCGGGGGCGGCACGGAAAACTTAACTTTTTTATTGAAAATCGTGCATATTTAATATTTTATTATGGCGTTCCTTTCACCTACTGAAAACAAATGCCATTCGCAGATTCGTTTTCCCGGGCGTCGGGGGCGGCACGAAAAATCTAACTTTTTTAATTGAAAATCGTGCATATTTCATATTTTAGTAAGGCGTTCCTTTCACCTACCGAAAACAAATTCCATTCGCAGATTCGTTTTTCCGGGCGTCAGGGGCGGCACGGAAAACTTAACTTTTTTATTGAAAATCGTGCATATTTCATATTTTAGTATGGCGTTCCTTTCACCTACTGAAAACAAATCCTATTCGCAGATTCGTTTTTCCGGGCATCGGGGGCGGCACAGAAAATCTAACTTTTTTTATTGAAAATCGTGCATATTTCATATTTTTGTATGGCGTTCCTCTCACTTATTGAAAACAAATGCCATTCGCAGATTTTTTTTTCTCGTGCGTCAGGGGCGGCAAAGAAAATCTAACTTTTTTATTGAAAATCGTGCATATTTCATATTTTATTATGGCGTTCCTTTCACCTACTGAAAACAAATCCTATTCGCAGATTCGTTTTTCTGGGCGTCGGGGGCGGCACTGAAATTATAAACGGCCAGCAATAAATCCGAAATGGTTTTTAATTATTAATTGCTGAATTTCTTGTTCGATGAGAGATGCCATATTCTAGTACGATCTTTTATAAGCTGAAGGAAAACAAATTCCATTCCTAGTTCCTTTCCAGTCATCGGGGTCGGCAAAATATTACAAATAAAAAATAGATGCTTGGACTATCAAATGAAATAATAAAAAATGTCTGTGGTTCTTCAGTAATAATTTATCATTTGTCAGTCCAGAACAAACTAAATATTTATATATTTAAAAAAAATTGTAATAAGAATTTTGTAGTGAATAGGAACTAAGCTCAATTGAAACATTGTTTCGCTATTTTTGAATAACCCTGTATATGGTTTGCTTACTTAACATGTCTCACAAAATACGATTGTCAGGCCTTACAATAGGCAACGTTATGAACTAATATTGGTCAGAAACTTGATCTATTTTCAAAAACAAATTACATGTCTGATACGAAATGTAATTTTTTTTTTTTTTAAATGTAATGGTTTACAAAATTGTTTCATCGTTTCTCCATGTCGTTTTCGAGTTATAAAGCATAAGAAGAAAATATAAAAGAATCAAATTTTCAATTTTTTTTTATTCATGAAAGTTTCAACCTGTAATAAATGAATTCCTTTTGTTACCTAATTTTATTACCATAGCTGCTGACCCTACTAGATTCTCGCGCCCTTGGTGGTAGATTTATGAGTCTGTCAAACTGGCCCAAATCTGCCTTCAAAATTAGCGGAAGAAATCGGCCTATTCGCACTACCGTGTTCAGCGCTGGATGGGGTGTTTTTTATTTTTACCCAAGATGCCGTATGTTTATTTATGATAATTCCCATTTTTTGCTGGAGAGAACAAGAAATTGCAATAAAATATTGTAACATCGGGTGCATAAGGTATAATATTTGGAGAGGCTGCAGCATATACTCATTCACACACAAGAGGTCACAGCTTATGGAAAACCTACATACATACACAATCTTGGGAAAGTAAGAAATACTTTTATTTTAGTTTATACATTCAAAATAGGAGGAAAGTAAAGTTATAATCCTATAAATTTGCAGTAAAAATAACTTGAATTGGTTGAAGCGACAACCTTTAAAAAAATTTACTTTACTTTCATTCCAGAAAATGTATAGTTATCTACATTTTATTGGATATTATTATCAGTTTATTTATTATATTATATTATAAATGATCATTACCAAAATAAGCATAGTAAAAATACATACAAAAAATTAAATGTAATGTTATATGACGTAGAGAAAAAGATATTGCATTAAAATATAGCCCGAAGTGTATGAGCTCACAATATTTGGAGATGTCTCGATACGCCTTCATTCACACACAGGAGGTTACAGCTTATGGAAAACCTACATACAGCATCTTGGGTAAAAATGTTGTTTTTTTTTTTTTTTTTGAGGAATAACAATAAATTTAGTTAATTTACATTAGAGAACCCCGGACCGAACTCCGAGGTTTGAACCTACCCCCGAAGAGGGGGTGGTTTTTATACGTAGGGGGTAGTTTCGAGAGGCTACAATGAAAAAAATACCACCATCGTGTTTATCACCCTTGAAAACCCGTGAGAAACCCGTTTTCAAGTTTTTCGAGTGATTTTGATTTTGCAAGCAGGGTTGTTTCAACCCCCGGGGGCTGCTTAGGTCATCTGCGGTTTAGTAATGGTTAGCTTCCCTAATATTCCCATAAAAACTCCGATCCGACGAATTTTCGCTTGCCTAGGATCGACAGCATGGAAGACGGGGTGGTTTTATACGGTGGGGGTAGTTGCGGGAAGGTAGGGTGAAAAATAGCACCTTTATTATGATCCCTGCCCTCGAAAACCCATAAAAAACCTTGTCCGTATTGTCTTGTTTTTGAGATATTGCTATTACGGTCGGGGGTAGGTTCAACCCCCGAGGGTCGCTTCGGGGTACTCTAATGTAAATTAACTTAGTTTGTTATTATTCCCCCAAAAAAACCAGACCCGTCGATCCCTCGCGAGCCCAAGACTAAGAAGCCGGAAACAGGGGTGGTTTTTCCTTGATAGGGGTAGTACGCAAGGGTTTCAAAACTCGTAATCATCACGATCATTTTTCTCACCCCCGAAAACAGGGGAGGAAATGTATTGCAAAAGATCTTACAAACTTTTGATGTTTTGGCCTTTTTGTACCTCGTTAAATGGACTAGTAATCTACAACTTCATATAAAGTAGTTGTTCATTGAAATTCTTATATATTATAGATATAGAAAGTACCTACTATAAATATTCCCATACAACGTGTCGCTACTGTCACTAATTGAACACTGAATGCCGTGTCAACTTCCAAATTTAAACTAGATATTATCATATTATTTATTCCTTACTGCTCGTAAAACTTGAAGGTCACGCGGCTATATACGTAGAGTGTGTAAAGTAGGGGGCGCCACTATCCTGCTGTAGAAATGACGTCACAACTTATCATGTGTGAACTATGTGAATGATCATCAATTTCAACATCATACACAAGAATTTTAAAAATAAAGTTTAAACGTCATAAAATGACGTAAATAACAAGAATTTATAATAAAATATTGTGGCATCGAATGTATGAGGTCATAATATTTGGAGAGGTCATAGTACACCCTCATTCACACACAAGAGGTCACATGTTATGAGAAACCAACACACCCACACACACACACACACACACACACACACACACACACACACACACACACACACACACACACACACATACATATAAAAATGAGAAAAATGTATACATCTATCTATATAACTAGAATTCACAGAGATGTATAGAATGTAATATACGAATACGATATACTAAACGTTAATATCACTATCAAGGTATTCTTGAACAGAATATGCACATATTTTTAAAAGATATTTTTTGACAAACTTCTTAAAAACCAAGGAGTTTTTTAAATTTTTATATGACAAAGGTAAATGGTTATATAATTTTAGTCCTAAGATATTGTGGGCATTTGAGGATATATTCAGATGTTTAAATGGAACGTGGAAATTGCACTTATCGCGCGTATCATGAGAATGTATGGTATCATTTCTATTAAATTTATGCTGATTTTTAAATACTTATAACAATAATTCTAGAATATACATACTAGGTAGAGGAAGTATTCCATGTTGTCGAAAGAGGTTACGACAAGAATGAATTTGTAGTACTCCCACCATACATCTCATGATGCGCTTTTGTGCAAGAAAAACACATGTGCACTGGAAGAGTTTCCCCATATAGTGATGCCATAGGATAATCTTGAATGAATTTCTCCAAAATAAAAGAGTAGTAGACCAGACATATCCAAAACTCTTTTCAGTGTTCTAATTTGAAAACATTTAGAGTGTAAAGTACTAGTAAGTCTCCTACAGTGATTACTGAATGTCAGCGTGTTATCAAAATCTATGCCAAGAAATGTTATGCAACTACTTTTCTCAATGTTAAAATCATTTATTTTTACATTAAGACTGGGAATATTAGTCTTTTGGCGAGTGTGAAATGTCACATAACTTGTTTCTGAAGCATTGAACAACAATAAGTTTTTACTAAACCAGTTACAAAGATGATCAACAGTAGTATCAATTTTACGTGGCAGTGAAACATGAGACATATCAGAAAAAAGAAGTGTTGCATCATCAGCGTACAATGAAATAAAAGCCCGAGTAAGCATGGTAGGTAACTCGTTAATGTAAATAATGAAAAGAATGGGGCCCAGTACAGATCCTTGAGGCACATCCATTTCATTATCTAGTAATGTTGACATGTAAGAGGTTTTCCTATTTTGTTCTGAGTAATTTATTTTCACCATTTGGTTTCTTTCGCTAAGATAGGAGACACACCAATCGTATGGTTTGCCTCTTACTCCATATCTGTTTAATTTATTCAGCAGTAAATCATGTTGAACACAATCAAACGCCCGACTCAGATCACAAAAAATTCCAGTTGAACTTTCACCCTTTTCAATTGCGTCCAATATTTTTTCATAGAAAGGATGTATCGCCGTAATTGTTGAACATCCAGGACGGAAGCCGTGCTGGTTATCATTTAATACATTATTAAGGCTTAAAAATTTTGTTAGCTGTAGTAACATTGCATATTCATATATCTTGGATATTATAGGTGGTACAGATATGGGTCGATAGTTGTTCATATCTTTAACGTCGCCCTTTTTGAAAATTGGTGAAACTACTGATGTTTTAAGTCGAGATGGAAATGTTCCTTCGCTAAATGATGTATTAATTACATGAGTTAAAGGATGTATAATATGTTCAGCAATCATTTTAAGTAAATTACTTGAAATATTATCATTTCCAGTGGAGTACTTGTTTTTTAATTTATGTTTTATGATGAACAGAACCTCGTCCTCTGTAACGTATGAGAGAAACATGCTGTTAAGAATTGTGGCTTCATTGAGATTTAAATTTGAATCTGATTTTTGTATTTTATTTATTGTTTCATAGGGTGCATTTATAAAGAAACTATTAAATTCGTTACATATTTCTTCAGGCTATGTCTACCTGTTAGTTCGGATATAATATGCCAAGTAGTTTTATTTGAATTACTGGAATTATGAATTTTATTTGAGTAGAACTGACTTTTTGTTTCGCTAATTAGTTTATTATGTTGTTATTATGAATGCTTTATTCAACAGATTATTACTCAACCTAAAGCATTGTTACTAATAACTTATGCATATTTACAAAAATATGATCTTAATTAAAATAATATTGTTTTCTCCACACTCAGATTTAATACTTATGATAAGATAGAAGTAAATGTTTAAATGAAACAAAATTTTATAAAAAATATTTTATTAAATAAACAGGATAATTGTTAAATGCATTATAAATAAAAAGTATGTACAATCTTAGCGGCACATTGAATGGTCTAAGGGTACAATACTTACTTTTCCCAAAACTAAAACGTTTAAATCGAACTGCTTTACGCAGTATTTTTTTCACCCACTCACATACTGCTTGATTATATGCCTCAACACCTGTATGCTTTCATTTCATCCATCGTAACACCACTTTTAGAATATACAAGATACATTACTATGTCAGGATATAATATTTTGGGAAAGTCTATATCTGCAAAACA
Source organism: Leptura quadrifasciata (assembly GCA_963675555.1). Lineage (NCBI taxonomy): Eukaryota > Metazoa > Arthropoda > Insecta > Coleoptera > Cerambycidae > Leptura > Leptura quadrifasciata. The sequence goes on from OY776677.1 coordinate 73,528,527, forward strand.
ATCTTCTAAAAGAAGTGTGTATGGATCTATTCCCAACAGAGATATTTTCTGTAAATATCTTTCTTGATGCATTTCATCAAGTGTTGCATAATACGAACTCGGATTAATTTTCTACAATAGAAAATATTTTATGTCTCTTTTAGTAACATAATATATAAGAACTTACCTCTTTAAATGTCAAAGATAGTTATATACTTCTGTCACCTTCTGTTATAAAGAAATGAAAATAGAAATGCGCCAAAACCACATAAACATTCATAGTTCTTTAAGGTTATTTTACCTCCAGGGTTAGTTAATGACGTCACGTGCACGACACCAATAGCCGGGAATGCTAAATGTAAGGTGCGGTTTTAAGTTTGTCTCACACAGTGCACATATATCTATTTGTTTAAAAGTAATTCAAATTCTGTTTTTTGCTTTATTATACCCCCAGCATTAAATTGCATAATGTTTAACTGATTAAGTTGTTTAATTTGAGGCATTTACAGCAAGTTACTAGCGTGTTCTAGTATAATGAATATTTTTTCTGGTGGGTCTCTAGTGTTTTTTATAGCTATAATCATTTTTTTATGGTTTCTCATATTTTTTTTGTCAAATTGCTTAAGGTAGTTCAATATTTCTCTAATTGGATTTTCTTGCTCTTGTGTATTATTTGCGAGGGGTAAACCGCGGCCAAATTTTGTACACCAGACTTCCTTTTCATAGAAGACTTCCCTGACTTCCCCGAGACTTCCTTGGATTTCCTCGAGATTTCCTCGGACTTCCTGGACTTCCTCAAGACTTCCTCGGACTTCCTCAAGACTTCTCGGACTTCTTCAGGACTTCTCGGACTTCCCCGAACTTCCTCAAGACTTTCCCGGACTTCCCCAAACTTATTTGAAATTCCTCTAATTTTTTCAATATAAATGTTAGAAATCATATAAACATTAGTAATATTCTAGAAGTTACTCTTTCTCTTGGTTTATCTGGAATAAAAACCATTTATTTACCTACAGGTGTTTCAGTCTCTCGTAAATTCAAAATTTTTATGTTTTAAAGTGTAAGACGATAATGAATTTCATAAAAATATATGCTTGTTTTTAAAACAAATTCAGTCAATATTAAGGATTGGAGGCAGGTTAAAAATTAGTTTCCAAATAGGAGGTCACAGTTTACTTTCCGCGGGGTAAAACTCAATCTGTTATTTTTTTCTTTTTTATTTATTTAAACATTTGGTGAAGATATTTTTTTTGTAAAGTTAAAAAAGTCGAGTCATTTCCCTTTGTCTGTTGAAGTTGAGAAATTTCTTTTTATTTAAATCATGTTTTTCTTGTCTTAACTCGTCGATATTCGTTCAAAAATGCAGTTAAAAAACAAGAATCTGTCACGAATGCATACCTTGCTTAGTTGAGGGATGAGGAAGCAAAATTTAATATGTAATGTTCTTAGTGAAAAACAGAAAGTCAGTGAAGGTGTTAAATAAAGCAGTAACTGAACAAATGATTTTATTTACCAACAGTAGGTACCTAGAAATATATACCTAAAGAAAACTACATATACAAAATATACTATATGCTGTAATATATTATTACAGTAAACTACAAAACAAAATATACACGGTGTTCGTTTTCAACCTACCCCTAGACGTATTTCCGGACTGAATTGGAATATCGTCCTGAAATTTCGAGCGAATGGCTTTTCGGAGAAGATCTAACATTTCTAAAATATTTTCGAAATCTTATCACTTCCGGTTATACCACAAGTTGTCATCAACTTTGTTATTTTAAGTGGAACCATATTCCTTACTTTTTTGGATTCCTTATCAAAATTAAGGGTAAGTTTGATAATATAAGTAAGTAAGTAAACTTATCTTGATTCTCAAATGTTTTTTAATTATTACATTTTTTTTTAAATTTGTTGCGCTTACAGCGCCTCCCTTTGTTGCGGTTCTCTTCAAAACTAATTGATGGTAATTAATGATTTCTGTACAGCTTTTAATGACGTATCAGTCGATAAAAATTTTTGAAGAAAATTAAAAATGAAGTTAAAAATGTTGAATATCTTAAATATAAAATCTAAAAAACTTCGTTTCTGTAAATGGCACCACATATATTTTTTATACCGTTACCGAGACCGTTACATTAATTGGTCATTTCTTGGTAAAAAAAGGTATAGGGATTATGTAGCTAAAATGGATATCTTGTTAAAGAAACTAAAAAGCAAACGGTGTAATACAATTTTTAAAATTATTTTATGAATGTTTTTATTTAATAAATTTAACACAGTAACACAAGACGCTAAACAATAACAAAAAAATTAGTACATCTATTTTGTCTATCGAGAAAATAGTTTTGAAATGTTTGGAGTAAACGAACAATAATCCGAACAATTCTGTAAATTTGTTTTGTTGTTGTTTAGCTTCTTGTGGTACTGTGTTAACTTAACTAAATAAAACCATTTGTAAAAAAAAAGATTTTATTTTTTATATAGTTTTTTTTTATTTTCTCAAAATGTACCATTTTTTTACGTATAGTGCTTTATACCTTTATTACTGAGTTTATTACTATAAATTGAGCGATTAATGTAACGATATAAAAAAATATTGGGTACCATTAAAAAAAGTTTTTTTCGAGGTTTTTTTTATATTTTAAATTTATCATAATATTCAAAACATTTTTATTTCGCTTTCTTCAAAAATTTTTTCGGCAGTTTGATAACGGCTGCGCATCTTCCTACAATGCACATTCCTCCTCCAATGGCTAGATTTCTGTAGCTAATCTTCCTTAATGAGCGGATTTAGCACTACTTCCAACGATTTCGCATGCCTTTTCCAATCGACAATATTTTAGTGTTAATTCCACATACTGCACAACTATTGCATCAGTTACTGACGACAGCACATACTACATCTAAACACAAGAACCTTAAAGGTAATTCCACTTACCGCGCCGCTATACCAGCACTTCCTTACAACTGTGCATCCCCATTCCAGCTGTCGAGTTTTAGAGCCAATTTTATATTTTGAGCGGTTATAGCATCAGTCTCTAACGACGGTGTATCGAACACCCAGTTGCTACAGTTCTACAGCTGCTTACAACACTTTCTGCGCAGCTGTTACATCAATCCCTAACAACTGCTTATTCCCTCTCCAATTGTTCTATATTCACAGCTAATTATACTTCCTGCGCAGATATTACATCGCTCCCTAACGACTGCGCATCCTCCTTGGCCACTGCGAACTCCTCCTCTAATTGTTGCACTGCTACAAGTAATCACACTTACTGCGCAGATATAGCATCATTCCCTAACTATTGCGCATACCCTTCCAGTTAATATATTAAAGCCAAGTTCTACATACTGCGCTATAACTACAGCATTACTCCCTAAAGACTGCGCATAAATCCTCTAATTGACGATTGTTAAAAGAAAATTCCACTTATTATGCAGCTATGCATGACTCCTTAATGACTGCGCATCTTCTGTGAGCACTGCACATTCCCTATCTGATTGATAAATTTTAACTGCTAATTCCACTTATTCTTTAGAAATGTCATTCACTTCGCAATCCAGCCTCTGATGATCGCCACAACTATTTCCATTTACTGCGCAGCACTCCCTGATGACTACACATACTCTTTCCAGTTTTTTAAAGCATATGCAATTTATGACGCGGTTATAGTGTCACTCCCTAATGATCATTGCTTACCGGGTATAATGGTCTTTCAATTGTTGCTTCTCCGCTTTTTACACAGCTATATTATAGACGCATCATTGCCTGACGATTTCGATATTATTCGTCCCTACGACATACCCCTTACAGACATCTGTTTAATTTTACTCTAATAATAATTGAAAGATATCTCAAAAGATATGCTTATTAATTTGTTAAGATTACAACCCTGTGTTATTTTTACGTCAGTTTTCACACCAACAAATACGTAGTGAGACCGGTGGATTAAAAGACGTTAATTTTCGTAACCTACATTATTTGAAACGCAAAAGTCAAAAAAATTTCAAAGTGAATTTTTTACGATTTATGTGAGGAAAATTTTAATCCAAAGAGAAACAAGAGTGATATTATCTGTCTGCTACATTGGAGCCGTCGTACGTAAATCAAAAACGAACCCCAATATAATTTTATTCTTTATTTTAATTCGGCGTAAGTTGGCAATGTTTACTAAACCAACGTACAACCTATAATTACACATATAGGCATATCGTAATAGTTGACCGATTACGTAACTTGAGAACGGATGATTAAAGTTGTAGTTCGCATGCGCAGATTATTTCTCACTTAAAGATTTCCTCGAAAATCTTTGGACTTCCTCAAGACTTCCCTGGATTTCCTCGGATTTCCCGGACTTCCTCAAGACTTCCCGGACTTCCCCGAGACTTCCTCCTACGTGTACACCAAACTTCCTTCGCGGTTTACCCCTCGGTTATTTGTAGCTTGAGTATTAAAGCCCCACTGCCTGAACTGCTGCCAGGCTCTTACGTTTTGATCGATGTAGAAAGTTGTGGTGGTGAAGTGTCTTGTGTAACTGGCCTGCTTGGGGTGGTTTGAGCTTGGCGACTCGCAATGCTAGAGTTAGAACTGTTAGGGGCTGATACTCCTGCTTTGGCTACTTCTAGCTCAGGGGAAATTTGTGATATAACTGGGGTAGGTGTGACTCTGATGCCTGTTGGTAGGTGGTCTATCGGAATTTCGTCACATATAATTATTCTGTTTTGTCGGTTAGTCCTTTTGCATCGTTTTACTGTTTGTTTAGTAAAGCCTTCATCTAGGGTGGGGGAGCTTTGTCGAGATCGTTCAGATTTAGCTGAGGACGCAGCGTCGCTGTCCTCAGTGTGTCTAACTGGTTCGTAATTAACTACAGGGTGATCATAATTATATAATTTTGGAAGTGACATGATAGATGTGAGAAACGCATTTGCGGTGGAGTGGACCATTACTGTTTCTGTGACAGTACTGGTTGATGAAAGTTGTAGTGGTACTTGTCGTAGTAGAAAAATTTAAATTTAAAAATGAAGGGTATGAAGTTGCGTCCATTGCTGAGAGATATGGGGTGCTCGGTGGCGACTGATTAAATGAATTTATGAATTGTATAGAAGTGTTAGAGGTGTTAATTTTGTTAGTTGAATTTGTATTAAATAGTTGTGTATTATTAGTGTTAACTGTATCTGCCAATATATATTGTGTATTGAATGGTACCTGATGGGCCTGTGTATCTTGTGTAATCTGTGTGTCCTGCGTGTCCGATTCACTCTCCGATTGTGTATATTGTGATGTGGTTGCATGCAATTCATTTTGTTCCGTTGTTTGTAGAGTGTTTGTGTTTTTAAGGTATGCGGTTTTTTACTCCTTTTTCTGCTTCTTCATGTTTACATAGGGTGTAACGTTTGTTTATGTGTAGAAGTGTATTTCAGCGATGCCCTAGGGTTCGTCTGTTGTAGTGTTATGAATCACTGTCTCAGAAAACTTGCCATGGAACGCTTTAAATATCGACCGTATCCTATCACGTTCTGGTTCGCACTGTCGTTGTGTTCGTGTAATGTGATATTTGTGTGACGACTGGCACGATAGCTCCTTTAAGTAGGAATTAGTCTTTCGGCCGGTGTTTGTTGCAGTCGAAGCATTTGCGTTCTGTTTGGTAAATGGCACGCAGTACGCTGTGAGTCACGCACGCGCCTACTTATGCAGACTCTAGCAAACCATGCTCATATAATAACAAGCAATAGGTTACAGCATGTGTGAGCGCAGAGCGGCGCTTGGCAAACTGCGCTATGCGCGGCGCACTGTCTAGTGTGCAGGTTAGTGTCAAACACCTTGCATTTTATCATTAAAGCAAACCACTTCATATATAGATTATAGATACCTCCTAAAGTCGAGTAAGAGTTGTAGTCACCACCGGAGGTAGTGCGCGGCTCGTATTTCGCCGGTTGCCTACCCCGTAGGCGTTACAGCGGAAAAGTCTGGATTATTGTTGACAAATAATGCCGATTCATATATGAATAACCCAGCAGTGCTTAAAATGTTGTTGTCTTTAAATATTGGTCTACATGTGTCCAAGGGTTTAAGAGAAAATATTAATCTAAGTAAACTTTTTTTTTTTAATAAAAACTTTATTTCGGTTGACTGTCCCCAGTATATGATTAAATGTATGGGAGTATGCCAGAGAGTAATAAATGTTTAATAAATATTTTCGATCCATACATGTCAGAGATTTCTTATTGCATAATAAGCAGATTTGAACTTAGTTATCACGTAATCTATATGATCAGTCCATGTCAAAGTTTCCATCAATGTGCAGCCCTAAAAATTTGGTACTCGAAACGCTTTCTAGCCTAATATTGTTAAGAATGAGGGTAATGTCTTCTACTTTTTTTCGTTTATGAAACATAATATATTTTGTTTTTTCTATGTTTATTATTAGTTTATTTGAGTAACACCACAAATAAAATATTGATAATAATGCATTTGATTTATTTTTGAGATCTTCCGGACAATCTGCAATAATACAAATTGTTGTATCATCTGCAAACATAACTAAAAGTATATTCAACTCTTTTATTATACAGGGTTACTGGTAATTCGATACATTCCTTTGGAGATGTGATAGGGCATGAGCTAAGGAGTAAATCTAGCCCTAACATACATTTTGCAAAACTCAATAGTTTTTGAGATATTTCAATTTTTTTGTTTTTCTCAAAAAAGTAGATCTTAATGTCTTAAAAGTTAATTTCCAAAAAATCTACTTGACAGTTTAAAATTTTTTTTACTAGATTACTTGTCCAATATTATAGATATCCGTTTGGAATGAAAAATATCCGGAAACATTTCGATCATGTGAACATTTAAAATAAAAACTTGTAAAAAAAATTTTTTTAAAATCAGATGAAATTTACCTATTAGGCTTATTCAAACAAATATTAATGTAGCACGCGTACAAATTATTATAAAAACTTCCTTATTTCAGTAGCTATCTAACTAGGTAGAAATGTTTAATGTACCCTTGATAGTTCTAATTAAAAATTAGTAAAGATAATGCTGGTGGCGGAATTTATTAAACGACTAATCGTTCATTTTCATTTAAGTCAGTCAGCCCTTGACTTTGACGTTTGTGCATATAGTCATTAACTGACATTCTTATATCCGTGTCCTTTAAGTTTGTTGGTCTTGTTAAATTAGTTATCGAAGATTTTGATTTTGCTCGTAGTTGTTGTTATTAGTTGTTGTTATTGTATTTTCTGTGCCATGGCCGCGTATGCCAACGCAGAATACGCTGATATCTTGTTTGTCTATGGATACTGTGGCGGCAACGCTGCTGAAGTTCGCCGAGAATATGGTCTTTGGTACCCTAACCGCCGCTTACCAAATGCACGTGTATTCAGTACGGCATATCGAAATATCACTGAAACTGGCTCCGTGAAATGTAGAAGAAGTGACGCTGGTGCTCCTCCCGTTTATGAACCAGATGATGAGGAAGAAATATTGAGGTATTTTGAGGAAGACCCAACTATTTCAACTAATAAAGTCGCAAGACTAACCGGAGCGTCACAATGGAAAGTTTGGTCTACGATACGTAGAGTTGGATGTCATCCTTACCACTATACCCCTGTCCAAGGCTTGGAGGAAGGTGATCCTGGAAGGAGAGTGGAATTCTGTCGCTTTATGTTAAATTCAGATGCAGAAAGTGCAAATTTTTTAACAAGTATTTTATGGACGGACGAGTCGAAATTTAATCGCGAGGGTATAACAAATTTCCACAACCTACATTATTGGGCAAAGGGAAAATCCCAAGTTAACACGTGAAACTAGTTTCCAAATGAAGTTTTCTATTAATGTGTGGATGGGAGTCATTGGCCACTATTTAATAGGGCCACACTTTCTTCCTCAAAACTTAAACGGAGAAATCTATGAAAATTTTTTAAGAAATGATCTGGCGGTGATTTTAGAAGATGTTCCTCTCGCCGTCAGACAGCGAATGATGTTTCAGAACGACGGTTGTTCAGCACATTATCGACTGACAGTACGACAGTTACCTGATCAACGTTTCCCTAACCGTTGGATTGGAAGAGCGGGCCCAATACCTTGGCCAGCGCGAAGCCCTGACTTAACACCCCTTGATTATTACGTATGGGATCATATGAAGGAGATGGTCTATGCCACACCAGTCAATACTATAGAAAACCTTAGACAAAGGATAGTCGATGCTGCCCAACACATAAGGCATAATCTGATAACCAGAGTAACAAGGACGGAAATAAGAAGACGCTGCCTTGTCTGTATACGGAATAGGGGCTCCCATTTTGAGCAAGACATATAAAAAGTAAAGTACAACTTTGAAATTAATGAAGAATTAAACTCTACTTTTAAAATGTTTTTTACTGTTTATCTAAAAATAAAATTCGCACTACTTGTGTTATTTTTACTAGTATTTTATTAGAACTATTAAGGGTACATTGAACATTTGTACCTTGTTAGATAGCTATTGAAATAAGGCAGTTTTTATAATAATTTATACGCGTGTTACGTTAATATCTTTTTGGAAAAACCTAATAGGTAAATTTCATAGCTGATTTAAAAAAAAATTTTAAAGTTTTTATTTCAGATGTTCACATGATCGAAATGTTTCCAGATATTTTTCATTCCAAGCGGATACCTGTAATATTGGACAAGTAATCAAGTGAAAAAAAAATTAAAAATATCAAATAGATTTTTCGAAAATTAACTTTTAGGACATTAAGATCTACTTTTTGAGAAAAACAAAAAAAATTAAATATCTCAAAAACTATTGAGTTTTGCATAATATATGTCAGGGCTAAATTTACTTCTTAGATCATGCCCCATCACATCTCCAAAGGAATGTATCGAATTACCAGTAACCCTGTATAATGATCAAGGTCATTGATGAACAAGATAAAAAGAAGCGGGGAGAGTACGCTTCCCTGGGGAACTCTAAATTTTAAAGTGGAAGTGTTTGATAGCTGTTCGTCCAACTTGACTGTTATTTTTCGATTATATAAAAGGGAGTCAACAAATTTATTTAGAGGTTCTCTAATTCCTAGTACGTTTAGTTTGTTTTACAAGGAAACTTCTATTGGCACAGTCAAACGCTCTCGTTAGATCAAAGAAGAGTGTTAGAGTTAATTTATTATTATCAAGTGCTTCATAAATATCGTTTGTTAAATCAAAAGCTGCGGAACTTGTAGAATGGCCTGGTCTAAAACCATGTACAGATAAAAGATTTCGATTATTAATAAATTTGTAAATTCTATTATGAACAATTTTTTCAAACAGCTTTGAAAAGCAAGATAAAATGGCGATTTGTTTGTAATTTTCAATCAAGTCTCTGTTTCCTTTTTTATACAGTGGAACAATTATAGCCAACTTAAGCTGTTCAGGAAAAACTCCCTATTTTTGTAAACGTATTTTATCTGAGTACATTTTTTTTTACTAATATAATATTGTTTCTTAATGTCAGGTGTATTGAGGTTTTTGCCAATATAAATTTTTAAGAGTTTTACTCTCCTTTACAATGTTTGAATCGACCCAACTGCTTTTCTGCTTATTGTAAAAAGTTTTTCTTTTAACGAACGGACAAGTTTTGTCCAAACAATATAAACGGTTTTGCCAGAAAAAATTCCATGCGTCATTCGGGTTTGTAATTTTATATAACGCGCTTAGATCTGTAGAAGAAAGTAAAAAATTTAATTTGGAAAGATTTTGCATTTAAAAATGTCTTTTATATATATATTTTTTGATTTTTAAATGGCTAATGCAGATTTGGAATTATTGAATTCTCTTGTTGGTTCATTATTTGGCAAAGTTGATATTAATTCAAAATTATCTAATAGATCAAAAAGTAGACGTTTACTGCTTGAATTAGTTAGACAGTCGATGTTAAGGTCTCCACAAATTATAAAGTGCTTGTGGGATATTGATATTGACCATAGAATTGAGTTAACAGTTTTAAAAAATACCAACATCTAAATTTGGAGAACAATAGATTACTAAAATAGGAATTTTCAACAATATTTATATATAGACTAACTCCCGCACATTCACACATGAACTCACTTGTATATTGATTTATGTTTTCAATGGGCTTGCAATATTTACCAATGTCATTTCGTCCAAAAATAGCTGCCCCTCCGTGGATCGCTGCAGTTCTGGAGTAATAAGATAATAGGGTAGGTAGACTAGTAACCTCTGCTTTGTTAAGTCATCCAATGTCGATGATTAGTAGAAATAAAGTATTTTCCTCCTTTAATAGAATTTCGAGTTTTTCAATTTTATTTGAGACCTTGGATATTTAAGTGGAAAACCGCTTATAACAATTTCACCATTGATATGAGTATTTAGAGTTGTTAGATTTTTAATTTTCTTGAATGAGAGCCTCGAAATGTTTAAAATTATTTTTTTTAATATGCTCATGTTTATTTATTTGCTGGGGTAATAGCGGACCGCTCATCTGACTTTGTGTCTCGTTCGGAGCGAAAAAAACTTGCTAATTTCAACTCCACGTGGCCAGTAATCAGCTCTAAATAATATGTCAAGAGAATCATGGGGAATTCCTAATTTAAAATAAGTGTGGTCTCCGAAGTAAGTCTTAAGCTTCTCGTACACAACTTTGCTCACATCTACATCATCCTTTATGTATTCTGTAATGTCATTTACATCTGCATCTTCGTGTTTGAATTTATATATGCGTAAATAAGTTTTCTTCTTTACGCCAATGAGTGTTCTGCCAGAACAGTCGGTGACTAGAGTACAGGTAATAACTTTCGTATTCTTCTTTTTATTGATATTGGGTTTAGTCTGCTCGTCTTTTTTTAAATCATTGTTTTGTACACTCTTTTTGTTAGAACATTGGTCTTTATCATTAAATTTTTCGATTGCATGGTGTTTGTTAAAGTCCTTACAACATGGGCGTACACATAATTAGGGTGTGAAACAGATGTAGGAATAATTGTATTGCTTGTTTTCTGTTTTTTTTTTTTGATTTGTTACGCTAGTATTATTTGTTAGTAAGTTAATAAGCTGAATATTTGACTCACGTAGTATGATTACTTATTCTCTGAGTGCTTTTAATTCATCAAATAAAGTTGCATTTTCTTCTTTCACTATGGTTTTTATCAAAAGTTTGTACTTTTCACTGTTTCCTAAATTAGATGCTATGTCCTCTGCTGTATCTTTTTAATTTTTTTTTGGTGCCATATTTTTTATATTGGTTTTATTATAAAGTTGTAAGGTTGACTATATATCTAACTTTACAGATTTTAAGAGAATATAGACGTGTACACACTTCAATGGTTCACATAAAATAGCCAATACATACATTTAATTATAAGGGAAATTTTATTTTCAATCAGTTTTTTACTCCTGAACCCTCTTCAAGTTAGGTTATGGAGTTAATTTGTAAGTATGAAACGATCGATTTGCTCCTTTTTTTTTGTAAATATCACAACTAGTTTAATAACGGGGTACTTTATAGTTACAGCAAACGAGGTAGTAGATTTTTTTTTACCATCTTGTATATATTGTAGAGTGTATGTAGAATCCAACTTTTAGACCTCCAAACTCTTGGCAAATTTTTGTGTGGCCGAAAAAAACACCAATTTTTGGCACTTTTTTCTGTTTGTGGCCTATAACTTAAAAACAATGCATCCAATATCCTTCCTATATAATATATATATCTTTGTGGTTGTGGTAAAAGTTAATTCAGTTATCTCCTAAATTGTTTTTTGTTTTGGATACGCCTGAATTAAAATTCCATTCTGTCTAATCTTGTAGATGTGGGCTGAGGAATGCCAACCTCAAAGAGCATAAATATTTCAGTAATTCCAGGAGTTATTTCCTTGACAAACTTACGAGATTCAGAAACTAACATTTATCGGATTGTGAGATGTAATTGTAGCATATAACTTTCATCAAGTATAGCGTACATAGCCGCGAGTAATTCTAAGTAGACAAACTGGCTACAGAATCTGTTAGAGTGGTTTCTTGTGAACACCTGTGCCTGGTCTATTATTTCATTTACCAGATTAAATGTCCGCCGGCGGAATATTACTTGCAATTTATTATTGCATTGATTATTTACCTCGGTCGATTTGTTCCCATGAATTTAAATAAATACTGTATTATTATCGTATTTTGCAAGTTTGATTGCTTGCCGTAGCTATAAAATAGTTGATACTCTTATATTGGAGGTTAGCTAACTTATGAAGTAATGATGCAAATAGATGTAATTTTGTTACCGATACGTTTCCGATATTGCTAGCGTGTAATGGTCATATAAATATTTAATACCAACTAATAATTAAACATTTATAGGGAATTCCAGAATGACATTGTTTCAATTGGATAGCTTAACTGGAAACGAGTATATTCATAAATTACATCCAGTTTCTAAAATTTATAAAATCATAATAGTTGGTATTGTTCACGCGGAATAGAAACAAATTCAAAATGAAAATCGATCATAACATATACTTCAATAAATATCATTTTTTATTATAAAAATTACTTTATTGAAAATAAAAAGGAAAATATAAGATATTTCAGTAATTAAAAAACGCTGAAAGAATTTCATGTATTTTATTTAGTTCTATGTATAATTTTTACATTTTTAAATGAGCACGGTTACTCTTCCTCTTTTGTTTATTTTTAGGGATGGAAAATATCATGATATTTATATAAATATCAAACAAAATGATATATATCACAAAAATCGTGATATATATCACTTTTTTGATATTTATGATATTTATCTTTATTTTTTACTTCCACGCCCAGTGGAAGTATAGTAACGCAAAAAAATTATTATTATTTTTTTGTTGTTGAAATAGGCTTAAAATGTCATGAAACGTCGAGATTTTAATTTGAGCTAAAAAAAATTCTGTCTGTCTGTCGGTCTGTCTGTAACTTTTTTTGTGCGCACGTTTACTCTGGAACCGTTTATGATATTGACTTGGAATTTGGTACACTTATCTATTGTAACGAGATCTGGAACTGGACTATTTTGATCCAATTCCGTTGAAGGGTTCGGAGGTAAATGGGGTAAATAAGGATAAATAGGCAAAGCAAGCAGGTAAGAGTCCATAAAATTGAAATTCAGGGATGTACGAAAAGTCAAGGTCTTATTTTTTTTTGCCCCCTCCCTCCCATTACCGCACCCAATACCACCCCCACACTATTATGAAAAGGAGTAAAAAAAATAAAATGGGATTTAGCATGTATGCAAGAACGAAACGTCTCAAAATATTTTTTTGGTGTTAGCTACCCCCTCTATCACCCTCATTGCTACCCCTTACCCTATTAATAAAAGAGTAGAGAATTGAGATTTAATGTATATACGAGAACCAAGGGACTATAACATTTGTTTTGGCATTGGCCACCCCCTCTACCACCCCCATTGGCACCTCCGCCCTATTATTAAAGGGAGAATAAAATTAAATTGGGATTTAGTGTGTGTACGAGAACCAAGGGCCTCTAAAATTTATTTTGACATTAGCTACCCCTTCTACCACCCCCATTGTCGTCCTCACCGTATTGTTTAAGGGAATAACAAATTAAATTGGGATTTAGTGTGTATACGAGAACCAAGGGCTTCTAAATTTTTTTTTACATTAGCCACCCCCTCTACCAACCCCAATTTATTATTAAATGGAATAAAATATTACATTGTGATTTAGTGTGTATAAAAGACTTGGATACAAAATCTGGATGTGGAAGTAGTGATTCCTTCGGCAGCGGTTTTTTAATTCATCTGAAGATATACGCACGTAACGTTATTTAATAAAACCATGCTATTAAAACAGTGGATAATGTATTGTAAATCATTTTCAATGATTTTTAAACCATTGTGGCTCTGAAAATGTAACAAGCAAAATATAAATTCTAACAATTTAAAATAAAGTCAAATTTTATTTTTTGTATGACTACTGATGGTCGAGAGGTGAGCGCACTTGCCTCTCACCCAAAAGTTCCGGGTTCGATCCCCGGTCGTGGCAGTGGAAAATACTGTGAGAGGAATTTTTCCACTATACACGGATATTGGGTGTGTGTCCCTTGTCTCCAAATGTGTAGCCCCATCCCACACAAGGCTCTTTTAGAGCCTTCCGGGATAAAGGGGGTCGTCATTACCTGTGGTGTATTTATTATTATTATTATTTATTTTATTCATTTATAAGAACAGTAAACGAACTAAGTAAAAATGTATCAGTAAAATGAAACTAATATACACTTTTTGCCATTCAAATTTTTTAAAATATTCTAATAAGCGGCAAATCTTCATCTGAATCAGAATCGATTACGGTAATCATTGCACTAGTAGTCGCTTTAATGACCCCAACTGAAGCCTTATTATCATTTGGGTTGTTTGGTGGCATCATTTGTTTGGGATCACAATGTCCAGGATCAAGGGCAGAAGTAAACTTTTCTGGTTTCCATACCCATTACAAATTAGATTTTTTATGAGTTAAATCCTGATTTAAATAGGAAGTCGAGATTTGATGATTTTCATTCCTCAGGCGATTGCGTAATTTAGACTGCACAAGGCCAAAACTAGAAAAAATTCGCTCCAGACCAACTGTGGAAGCCACTGCTGTTACAGATTCTCACAGATTTCCAAAAATTATTTCTTGTTTGGATTCGTCCATTCAGGATCTGCAATTGGAACAGATTCCCACCGAATCATGGGATGTGTTAAACGGAACTGTTTTTCAAACAAATATTTTAGAAATGGTACAGATTCTATGATTAAGGCCATGATCATAGTTAAGTTATATCTGGATTAATAAAATCCAAAAATTGGAAGGCTTTTTGTATCTGTTTTATGTTTAAACGTTGTCCTCGAAATCGATGTTGGCTAAATAATGCAGTGGCCCCAATGCCATGGCCCTTCTCTTTTTAAAGCTTTCAAGCACTGTATTTGGTTGATCTTTGAGATCATTTTCAATTTATTCCAGACCTCAACAGCCACTGAAATTGACTCTGTTACGTTGCAATCTGTCTAGGGCTACCGAGATTTGAATCATACGCTCCATAAAATCGGTTGCATTTATCATTATATGAATATCGTTTACAATTTTAAACACATCTTTATCAATTGCTGCTCTATGATCCTGACAAGCCTGTACTAAGATTTTTCTATTTTCAAGGTATGATCTGATTGAGTCGGTTACAGTTCCAGCGCACTTTCTGGGCCATTATCAAAAATTTTCCACAAGTAGCCTTATACCAGGCTGCTGGAAGATGTTTATTGCGAAAATATTTAACCAGTTTCATAATATTTTCTTTGACACCGAGAATTTGAACATGTTCTGCTAATAATTGAGCGAGATGAAGAACTTTTACTGTGTCTTTTCGAGTTCTTTTCGCATCTTAAGAACATTGGCTGTATTGTCTGTTATAAAACTTCTAACCTTTACACGAAAATCAGTTTCAGTTTTCTTGATGGCTTTTATTGCAAATTCTTTGTAGTACTCAGCAGTATGAGAGTTCTCCGATGTATCGGCTGTATCTAGTAAAATTGATAAACCATTATGAGTTATAATAGAGCAACAGACAATGATCGTTGTGGATATTCAACCAACCGTCTAGGGACATTAACACAGTCTCTCCCTCAAGTTTTTCAGTGCATTCCTCTAGCACACTCCTGTGCACATTTTCTACAATTCTTCCACCAATTTGATAGGGAGATGGTGGTTTGCACCCTGGTCTTAATAATTAACACATTTTTTTGAACTCATCATGTGAAGCATGTTCGAATGGGGTGTTGGATGCATAGAAATACTTACCGATTTGATCTATTTTACTGTTTAGACCACTAGATGTTGCAGTAACGCTGTGTGTACAATCAACGACTGAGTTAACTTTTTCTTAAATTTTTTCAAGGGCGATGGGCCAGGGGCAGTTTCATCGGACACTTGCGGGCCATCTACAAATAGTGCATAAAAATTATTAAGGTATCTCATTTTTAAAATCCAGTTTAACACCGCCCCCCTCTAGCGAAATATTAAAAGATCAATTACCACCAGCCGCACAAAATTAGAAATAATTAATACCAACATGCAACAATATATAAATATAAAAAATTTTATAATAATAATAATTTATTCATCATAAAGAGATAATACTACACTACAACATTATCAACTCATCTGACTAATCACAAAAAACAGGTACATCACACAATTACTACGAAAACTTATCAAGATACACATTTTAAAAAATCGGCAGCAACTGGAAGCGGCTGGAACCTCCCCACTCGGTGGATCTTTGAAGCCGAAAAGAGCATTAAATTGTGTGACAACACGGCACTAAACGTAATCCGATCTCATCCAAAACCTTTTCAGATCTTCTGGGGCACTAAAAAAACTCTTAACTTAATGAATTTACAATCATCTATGCGAGTTATTACCTACATTATCGCTCGTTGAATAATATACTATTAGGATATTAACAACTTTAACATCACTTGAACGACTAAGAAAGTCTATTTATCCTAAATACTACAGATTTGTAAAGCAACAAACTGAAAATTGGTAATGTGATAATCTATAATAAATTCACCAACAAAGGTACAGAAAGCATGTGATATTGATATTGTTACATCTACCTTTAAAGTTTGTGACAATCTACTAAAAGTTACAAATATGCCGAAATCTTATTAACATGACATGACACCAACGTTATCGGATGACAAACGATGACAATGACAATCGTCAAAATTTGCTCATTGCAATCCGATCGCTCACGGCTGTCTTTGTTAAATGAAACATTAGCATTTAGAGGAATATTTGTAGTTTAATTCTTCGATTTGTCTGTATATATATTTAAAAACGGCACTAAACGTAATCCGCTCTACTTCTAGAGCAGAAACACTCACACGTGAATTGGCATGTGATGTGACGAGTTTCATGATGTAACGGATACGCGCATCGATCATGTCATGCGAAATGCGATCTATGCTTCATATTTGCTTTATTTTTAATTTTTTTCACTGAAACCAAATCGAAAGGGTGGCAGTGTGATATATCGTTGAAATCAGAATTTTAACTGCTTTTCAATGGTTCCATTGCAAATTGGAAGTAATTATAAAATAAACAACTTGTTGCGTCAAAATGGCACTAAACGTAATCCGATCTCAACCGATCTTCTGGGGCACTATGCACATGCAAAGTTTCATTCAAATCCGTTCAGTGGTTTTGTGAACGGTCCATGCTTTTGATGGAAGTCTGAAGGACGTATTTTCTGTTCGAAAACTTAGAAAAATTAAAAAAAATAGGAAAAAGAAAAAATTAATTTTCTTTTTCCTCAACCTTTTCTAAATACTAAATAAAAATATTACGTTCACAAAATTTTTAGGGTTCAAAGTGACTGTTTCAGACGGAGATTAATGGATAAATCATACTTACTGTCGTTTATGCTTAACTGCGGCTCTGATGGTATCAATTGGAAGACGTCGTAACACTATAAATCTAACACTGTCTGTTTAACACTCTCTTAAAATTAAATCTGAAAGGGAAATTTTGTTAGAAAACACAAGTAAAAGACAATATAAAGTTCAAAAATGTATATTAAATCTTTAAAAAAAATTTATGTTTTTACAACAACTTCTTCAGAGAAAATGTTAACACACAATGGTCTGACCCGTGTACAACACATGGTGAGGAACGGGACGATTCATACGGTACCAACTACCATCCAATATGCAGTTTGAAAAGCTAACGATGCACAAAAAGATTCAAGGAACAGTTCATGTAACTGAAATTTTGGTGGGCTTATGCTTGCCTGTCTTATAAACGTATTTTATTAATTCACATAAATTTTGGTCGCTCCTCGGAGCTTAAAATTGCTTGAAGCGTATCTACTTCGTTTGTATTATGCAATAACAAATTTTACGTTCAGGCAAGGCAGATCCCATGCACGTGTGAGTACATGGTAATAATACTTTTTTGACTCCGAATCACTGAGGAACCGGTTTAGGGCAAACCCCGTCAAAACACATCATTTCCCCGTCAAATCCGACTGCTAGGAAATGATGGGGGTCCCATGTCGCTAAGGGCTATTTTCGCTATAACTTCCGATATACTTTGAATAGTCGTTGGATTAACTTGTCCTCATATTCAATACCTCGTAAGAGTTGCAGTGCTTGACAACGTGGATTCGTAAAAGGGTTTTTAATCTTGGAAATTTGGAAGTTCAAGTCCAATTTTAGAATACTTTCCAAAATTGGGTGGTCGGGGCGACATTACGTCCCTGTGCAGCGACATTTACTACACTTACCAAATTAACGCTCCTCGAAGAGTTAGCGAAAATTTGGCATAAAAAACGCTCCGAAGAGCAAAAATATATTTCCAAGAATTAAAAACCTCCTCCACGGCGTTTTTACGTGAAGCACGCTTTTCTTACGAAATATTTCCTAAGTCGGATTTCGTTACAACGTCGAAAAGTATATCGGGGTTATAGCGTTCTTTAACACTCCCCTCCTTTCCGTGAATCTTTTTGTGTAACGTTTGGTAAATTGTTTGTTTGAAAATAAAATGGATCATTGGATGTAGTCTCCCATGTGTTGTATTCGGTTATCGTTCAGACCGGCCTATCTGAACAAAACATAGATGCAAATCTAAAAAATGGTGATAAACTTGAACATATATCGATGCATAGCATTCGATTGAATTATTGAACATTGTGTTTCAAAAATGGCATAAAAAAAGAAAAAATCGAAAATCCTCAGATTCTCGATGACACAACACAAACACTTTCGACGCACTTATCTTTCTTAGTGTTCTTCCACTAATGCGGGCTTGCGTCTGCTCCTCCTCGTGTCTATGCCTCGTCGATCACCTTTGGTGTCGAACTGCCTTCTGGAACAGCTTAGGTGGTCCTCGGACTGCTTGGCTCCAGCTATACATTGGTTCTGCTCGGTTTATATGAAACAATAAAACAAAATTTTAGTAAAATGTTTGTTTACATCCCGTCTGGGGATCTGCGACCGATAACATATCGTCGTCTTTGAGAATAGGAACACTGAATTTTGTTGACTTATATTGGTTGAAATGGTTTCCGAGTAGTTAAAAATTCTCTTCTTGGGAGAAATCTGCGACCGATATCACATCGTCGTCTTTGAGAATAGGAACATTGAATTTTGTTGACTTATATTGATTGAAATAGTTTTTATTAAAATCTCTTCTTGGGAGAAATCTGCGACAGAATCTGCATCCTTCGGATCGTTGCATCTGCCCCTCCAGCAGACGTGGCGGCATCTCGCCCTTGAGTTGCTAGACTCGTCTGAATCGCGCTCTGCGTCAGAGTTGTCGTCTTTCCATGCCGTGCCAATGGAACATTTGTTTGAACCCTTTGGGTCGGACTCTGCTTACAGATGAATGTTTAATAACATTTGAGGACTTTGAAAAAATTATAAAAAATACCAACTCTGCCGGACACGGTCAGAGTTGCTGCAGTGAATTTGGAAGAATTGTATGGACGATACAATATCCTCAATGAAAATAACTTGTAAAAAATGCATAAAAAATACCAACTTTTGTCTGACACGACAAGAAGTTGGTATGGAAATTTTGATATAAAATAAACCTAGCACTAAGTTAAAACTTAGCCTAGGTTGAAAAATGTTATAAAAAGATGATTGAATCTCCAGAACCGGATTCTGAATCAGAAGTGGAAGCATCTCGTGGCGGTGCATGGATTTGTACAACCGTTTGCTCCGGCGGTAGAGGTTCTGTGGAATCGTCTGAGAACGGGGAATCATTTCCATCGAGTGATGTTCCGCCTGGACTAGCATTTTCTTCATCGGATGATTCGATTTCCAAGTTGTGCTCCTCTGGCGGGGCTGGTCTCAAATCATCGACATGTACTCTTGTCGTTACATTTCCCTTCTGCACGAGATACACTTCGTCTGAAAACTTCTTCAGAATTCTGGTTGGGCCTGACCAAGACGGCGTGAAGGTATGTACCTTCTTTTTTCTCTTACTCATGACTCTGTCTCCTACTTTGTAGACGATCGGAGTGACGGCCTCTTTCGGCGCATATTTCTGTTTATAATTTTGTTGGGCCTGACGGGCTTCCTTGATTCGCTCGTATCGTGGAAGCGTTTGTTGCTTGGCTCTTTCTTGCCTCCAGGCATACAAATCCCATTCGCCTCTTTCGGCTGGATCATATCCTAACACGACCATGCTAGGTGTTTGATTTGTAGCGGCGTTCCTACGATTTCTTAATATGTATGTCATCTGATGCACGTAGCGATCCCAAGTGTCGTTTGGCTTTTTGAATAAAAGTGTCTTTAAAATTTTCTTGCATTCCTGAACCCGTCGTTCCACGGGGTTGGACTGTTGGTGATATGCTGGAATTAAATATCGTTCGATACCATTCCTTTCGCAAAATGTGATGTACCATTCGGAATTGAAATGACCACCGTTGTCTGATATTATGACTCGAGGGACTCCGAATCTTGCTACTATTTCTTCGTCGATATATTTGGCTATCGTTCTGCCGTCGACCTGAATGTATGCCTTTGCCTCTATCCATTTACTGAAAACGTCTTCGACGATAATCATATATCGGTTTTCGGCGTCTTTAGTCCTCTGCAGCGGGCCAATTACGTCGACGCTCAAGGTTTCAAATGCATTTTGTGGTGCATGACTTCTAAGTGGAGCATTGGGTTGGGCTTGTCTTGTCTTTACAGACTGGCATATCAGACAGTCGTTTATGTATTTGCCTACGATCCTGGCCATATTATTGAAATAGTAGCGTTTCGCTATTTTCCTGAGAGTCTCGTCTCTTCCTGGATGACATGCTTCATCTCGGTCATGATAATGGTAAATCAATTCTTTTATTTTCCTCTTTGGAACTATTAATTTAAAATTTCGATCGCAATCTTTAAAAAGTACATCGTCTTGGACGTGAAAATTTTTCATAAAATTAAGATCCGCATCGGAACGTTGTTCCTGTTGAAATAGATCATTCCAACGGCGGATCTTGTCTTGAATATCTCGTGAACTCAATTGAGCCTGTACGATATCTTCGTATATTTCTGAATGCGTTAAAACAGAAATACGTTCTGGACACTTATAATTTGGTAGGAACATTCTTTCCTCTTCATCGTCTGTCTCGACATACTGATTTTGTGGGTTACGACTTAGAAAATCTGCTAATAAATTTTCCTTTCCTGGACAGTGTTCAATTTTGAATGCATATTCTTGCAATAGTAATGACCATCGAGTAAATTTTGTTTTGTCGTCCTTATGTTTGTTTAACCAAAGTAACGCCCTGTTGTCCGTCTTCACCAAGAACGGTTTGTCTGCTAAGTACATCTTGTACTTTTTAATATAGTTCACCACCGCCAAGCATTCTAGCTCGTTTATGTGGTAACGTCTCTCCGCTGGAGATAACGTGTTGCTTGCATACGAGATTATGTATTTTTCGCCGTTGTCGCCTAATTGATATAATACGGCCGAAAGGCCTTGGAGGGATGCATCTGTTTGCAAAATGAATTGACGTGAAAAATCCGGCCGATGGAGTTCCAGCGGTCCGGATAATAATTCTTTTAATTTTCTAAACGCTTCATCGCATGTATGGTTCCAGTGAAAACGATTTTCCTTCGAAAGAAGTTTCGTTAGTGGCTTCGTGATCATCGCCACATTTGGTAGATATTCTCGTACCCAGTTGCAAAGCCCTAGGAAACTTTGTAGCTGCTTTTTCGTAGCTGGAACGGGATAATTTTGAATTTGTAAGACATGTTTTTCTAATGGTTGGGAAGTATCGGTTCTAATTGTATGGCCTAAATATTGAATTTCATTCGTCGCTATTACACACTTTTCCGGTGACACTTTCAGATTGTGTAGACGTAGTCTTTCAAAGACTAATCTCAAGTGGGACATATGCTCCTTCACGTTTACGCTGTAAACGATTATATCATCTAAATACACTTTACAGAAATGGTGCAGGTAACCCGTTAAAACGTCCTTTGCCATGAATTTCTGAAAGGTACAGGGAGCTGTCTTGAGGCCGAAAGGCATGACATTAAATCTGTAAGCTGCCCCATCAGGAGTGGTAAAAGTCGAAAAATCTTTTGATGCTTCATCTAGCGGTATTTGCCAATATCCACTTTTTAAATCCAACACAGAAAAAATCTTCGAATTTCCTAAATCTTTAATACTTTCGTGTATTTTGGGTAAGACGGAAGCCTCGTCTTCAGTCATTTCATTCAAATGGCGATAGTCGATGCAAAATCGTGGTTTCTTGTCCGAGCGTTTTATTATCACTGGTGGTGAACTATATTGGGCAGTGCTAGGTTCGATGACGCCAGCTTTTAACATCTCTTCGATTTGGTCGTACATAATTTTCTTAGTACTCGGAGACATCGGATATGGTCTGATATTAAATGGTTTCGTGTCTTTTACTGTAATTTTGTGTTTCACAGTCACTGTGGTTGCTTGAGTCGGTTCCGCAGTGAACAGATCGACAAATTCCTCGAACAGCGGCCGTAGAAATTTGTCATTTATAACAAGCTCTTCAGGAAGCTTTGCCTGCTGTCTCTCCCTCTGAGAAGCTTGATTCCAGAAGACGGTAATACGCTCTTCTGTGCCAGCATATAGGCATTTTCTGCCATAATCATATGCGACATTGTTCATATATAAGAATGGTGATCCTAATATTATCGTTTCGTTCAAATTTTCGATTACTTGAAAATCAATTTCAAAAGAGGTGCCTGAAATTATTACTTGTAATTTTGTCGTGCCAAGAGAGTCCACCATTCGATCTCCGCACGCCATAGCAAATGATCGACGTGTCGTGAGATTTTTAAAATTATCCAACATCCTCGGATGGATAACGTTTCGCGTCGAGCCTGAATCGATCAGTGCGTCGACCGCATGTTCATTAATTTGAACTTTTATACGAGGCAAAGGGAACGCTTCGCTCATATAATTTATCGACTCTCTTGTCTTGTGCAGAGGAGCGTCGTAGTGGTCATGAGTATCGGAAAAAATTACTGGACATTGCTGCCGCCTTGGTTCGGCCGTTGTGCCGGGGATCTTGCAGATGGACCCTGGCCTGGGTCTCTGGCCCCTCGAAAGTTTCCCGGTCTCCTGCTGAGATGCGGGTTATTCGGGCATTGGCTATGGAAGTGCCACTGCACTGTGTCTGTGCAGTATCGGCACGGGGTAGCCGGTCGGTCGGGTACTCGGAATTTCCCCGATCCGCCATTAAAATTGTTTTGCCTGCGGTCAGGATTCACTGAACCGCTCGTAGAATTAGGCATAAAAAAAGGACGACCAGGCGCTCTGCCTGGACCGTCCTGTCGAGATACGTCCTCTCGGAAATGCACCCTCGGTGCTGTCGGAGTTGGGCTTCCATTGCTCCTTATACTTGAATTTTGTGGACTGATGTGTCCCGGCTCTCGATAGTAAGACGCGCGGGACAGACGTTGATCAATAAGCTGGATTAGCGACGTCTGTTCGTCAGCTGAATCCCGCTCGACGTTAGTAGCCGCTGCTATTAACATCTCTGTGTTTGAAATTAGGTTGCTTCTCAAGCGTGACCTAATTTCTGGACGCAGTTGGTCCATGATGACCCGAGCTCTGATGGCTTCGGATTTAAAGGGATCAATACGATCGAAAAGACAGGTTTTCCTTGTGATAAACACTGCCGTGTCGTCTAAAGACGTTTGCTTGACGGCATACAGTTGAGCAATAGCTCGTGACTGTATGTCGGGAGAATTAAATCTCGTAAGGAATCTTTCCTTGAATAAGGCATACGAAGTAGTCAACGTCCTAAATTGTTCGGACCATCGTTGAGCTTCGCCCTTGAGTTGGCCGGTTACGTTATGGAGGCGATCATAGTCGTGGCTTATGCGAGCTCTGTCGAAATATTCCTCCATAATTTTCAGAAATGCTTCTGGATCTTCATGATCAAGCCCATGGAACGTCACGTTCGGACATCTTTGTCTCTCATGGGGCGTACAGGTCGACACGTTCTGTATCGCCTGCACGAAGCCCTCTGCCATTTTCAGAAACATACTCTCCATCGAAGCAGTTTGTGGCTGTGAAGCTGATAAATTAACATTATCTCCCTCCGGAAACAGTCGCTGTGGTTCTATCCCTCTAGAACCGTCGTCGACGAGCGGTGCGGTGACTCGCTCATAAAATTCTCTTGGGGTCGACCCCTCGGAGTCTTCCGCCATGAATGAGAAAGGATTTGTTGGGTTTGGGGACGGCATGGTCCCTGTTCGGGCGCCATGTGAACGGTCCATGCTTTTGATGGAAGTCTGAAGGACGTATTTTCTGTTCGAAAACTTAGAAAAATTAAAAAAAATAGGAAAAAGAAAAAATTAATTTTCTTTTTCCTCAACCTTTTCTAAATACTAAATAAAAATATTACGTTCACAAAATTTTTAGGGTTCAAAGTGACTGTTTCGGACGGAGATTAATGGATAAATCATACTTACTGTCGTTTATGCTTAACTGCGGCTCTGATGGTATCAATTGGAAGACGTCGTAACACTATAAATCTAACACTGTCTGTTTAACACTCTCTTAAAATTAAATCTGAAAGGAAAATTTTGTTAGAAAACACAAGTAAAAGACAATATAAAGTTCAAAAATGTATATTAAATCTTTAAAAAAAATTTATGTTTTTACAACAACTTCTTCAGAGAAAATGTTAACACACAATGGTCTGACCCGTGTACAACACATGGTGAGGAACGGGACGATTCATACGGTACCAACTACCATCCAATATGCAGTTTGAAAAGCTAACGATGCACAAAAAGATTCAAGGAACAGTTCATGTAACTGAAATTTTGGTGGGCTTATGCTTGCCTGTCTTATAAACGTATTTTATTAATTCACATAAATTTTGGTCGCTCCTCGGAGCTTAAAATTGCTTGAAGCGTATCTACTTCGTTTGTATTATGCAATAACAAATTTTACGTTCAGGCAAGGCAGATCCCATGCACGTGTGAGTACATGGTAATAATACTTTTTTGACTCCGAATCACTGAGGAACCGGTTTAGGGCAAACCCCGTCAAAACACATCATTTCCCCGTCAAATCCGACTGCTAGGAAATGATGGGGGTCCCATGTCGCTAAGGGCTATTTTCGCTATAACTTCCGATATACTTTGAATAGTCGTTGGATTAACTTGTCCTCATATTCAATACCTCGTAAGAGTTGCAGTGCTTGACAACGTGGATTCGTAAAAGGGTTTTTAATCTTGGAAATTTGGAAGTTCAAGTCCAATTTTAGAATACTTTCCAAAATTGGGTGGTCGGGGCGACATTACGTCCCTGTGCAGCGACATTTACTACACTTACCAAATTAACGCTCCTCGAAGAGTTAGCGAAAATTTGGCATAAAAAACGCTCCGAAGAGCAAAAATATATTTCCAAGAATTAAAAACCTCCTCCACGGCGTTTTTACGTGAAGCACGCTTTTCTTACGAAATATTTCCTAAGTCGGATTTCGTTACAACGTCGAAAAGTATATCGGGGTTATAGCGTTCTTTAACAGTTTCGGCGCTATCGTGCTAACACACATACACACACACAAACATTTTTCAAAAACCACTTTTTTGGGTTCCTATTTCATAATGTGAACCATTTTTATTAATCAATGAAAATTGAAAATCAAATAAAAAGTGCTGGACGAAAATAACAAAACAAACGTCACTTTTCTCGCATCAACCTTCAGACATTTCGAAACTTCCACCAAGCAACATGTCCGCTTCATGGTACAGGCGTTCGGGGCATAAGCGATATCCAGTTATATAGATCAGTGGATATGGGTCTATTGATTAATTGCATGTGACTTTTGGCAGCGCTTATAGTGTTGTCAAGTGGTGTTGATATAAAGTGATCTGATTATGATAAAATGTAAATGAATAAGGATACATGCAAGCACACCCCATTGTTATTGATATTCTTATTATCTTTTGTTAGGTTCTTGACTTATAATAAATTCATTGGACTTAAAAGTTGATTTGACTTTTGTCAAAGGAGTGAGTAACTTTTCTTTTCTTTTTCACGCTTTAGTTTTTCAGCTTTTCAGCTTTGAAAATTTTATTTAGGGCACCATGTCTATTAGCTGAATACGACCCTGACGTCCTGGATATTAATACAACCGTTATTATACACCAGGGTTGCCACAGTTACAATTAGTATGAATTGTAATTTGAAATTGCTATAAATTACAATTTTCGTTTTATCTTTTTTCGGCTGATTGGATATACAGTACCACAAAAAATTATAATTTTGTTTCCTATCCATATTTAAAAAAATTATAGGTAGTGCGCCGGACCTCGATATCTCGAGTTCTACGATAGCTAGAAATTTTTTAAAAAATTGCAACCAAACTAGATAAAAAAAAGTCCATAACCGGAAATTATTTTCAAACATACAGGGATTGGAAGAAATGGTCCCACTAAATGGCTTCATTTCAAAATTGCATTAGGACGTGTGTCAATTAAAATGGGCAACACGTCGAACACCTATTATAAATTTTTCTAATGCATTATTTGTAAGTTTATTCTTTAATTTTACATTTATTTATAAAACGAAAATGGTTGCAATTAGCCCTAGGGAAGTACTTACATAAAATGTTCGTTTTTCATTTCTACATCATCAGGGAGCTCAAAAGCGTGTAATAAGATGTATGGTAGGCTTAACGACAAGAGACACTTATAAAAATGCATTCAAGGAATATAATATACTAACACTTCTGTCACTTCTCATTTTTGAACTGTGTTTATATGTCTTCAAAAATAAGAGTAAATTTGTCTGTAATAAGGATTTACATAAAATAAATACCAGGCAAAAATATGACCTCCATGTACCCTTCAATAAATTCAATGTATCTGTAAAATCACCCAGTTGCCTAGGACCAAGAGTTTTTAATCACCTTCCTATAGATATAAAAAATTGTAACGAATTACCGCTATTTAGAAAACAACTTAAATTATTTTTAGTAAGTAAAACCTTCTATAACTTAGACGAATATTTTAATATGTAAAATGTGTGTTTTGTACCTTATTTCTTTTAGATGTTAAGTATGACTATTCCTATACAATATTTACATCATATTGTCACAAAAGGAAAACAAAGTTTATTATTATAATAATTATTATTACATCACATCGTCGAAAAATATATATGGTGTTCCATTTGAAAAAATTGAGAAAATTCAATTTAAAATGTTCTTAATTGAAAAATAAACACTTATTTATTTATAAAACGAAAACAGTTGCAATTAGCCATAGGGAAGTACTTACAAAAATGTTCGTTTTTCATTTTTACATCACATCGTCGAAAAATATACAGGGTGTTCCATTTGAAAAAATTGAGAAAATTCAATTTAAAATGTTCTTAATTGAAAAATAATGTTTGGTCACTCTGTACTTTTTTAGGAAATGAAAATGATTCAAAAACATTAATTAGAGTCTCGTAACTGGTATTCACATACTTAAGTTTTTCTTAAAACCCATAATTGTGACTGTGGTGGTTTTTTAATATCCATCTGCGGATTGCATTATTTCAACAAAAAAATTAATTACATCCAAGTGGTTGAGAGATGTTCAATGCTAATACAGGAATGAATAGAGCCTAGAAGGAGGATTCAAAAAAATGTGCTGATATACATGCATTCCATTAAAAAAAAAAGGTACTTGGTCCTATAATTTCGGCTTGGCTCGCCCTGTATGTTAGAAAATAATTTCCAGTTTAGACTTTTTTATCTAGTTTACTTGCAATTTTTAAAAAATTTCTAGCAATCGTAGAACTCGAGATATCGAGGTCCGACGCACTATTGCTCTACCCTGTATAATGGCATGAACTCAAATGTACGTGCGCGCACAAACCAACTCAATAGCAAGCAATCCGATGTTATCTCAATTTTAGTTTTTGAACCAGTTTTAGTAACCTCTCACAATTTTATTGTGGAGAGGTTAAAATATCGGATTGCATTTACAGTACAATTAAAATATTTATTGGTTTAGAAATTCATCGACAGAATAAAATGCATTTCCTATGAGAAATTTATTTAATTTATATTTACAAGTATATGATACATTGTTAAATTTATTAGTCCACCCCTGCTAGCACAATATTTAAATTATTGGACACGTGAAACGCTTCTTACAAAATAATTGACATGTGCTGCATTCTTTTTTCACCAGAGTTTTAGCTCACTTCCCAGCTCAGTTAATTCTCTTTTTTTATTGCACAGGTGCTGTCAATTTCCTAAACCAATAAAATACGCGAATTAACTGAGCTGAACTAAAACTCGGTTGAATAGAAATAGCTGAGTAGTAAATAATATGCATTTGATGTTCAATTTTAAAAAGATTACTCTAAAAGACAATATCTGCTTTATTATATAAATTGAAATGTCAGTGGTAAGATTAGCAGAAGAGAAAAATATATGTATATTTTATATGCTTTTAAATTATGTTGATAAATGCATTTACTTTTTTCACTAAAGACGGTTAACGCAGTAATTTTCGATACATTGGAACATTTTAAAGCTTACACTGCGCGATTTTGTTATTTCATCTGGTGAAAAAAGGCCTGGTAAAGAAATATTTAGGCCATCGATTTACCATTTGCGACATTTAACTCTCTTGCAAAAATTTCCATTTCTTGTCCCACAGTGACAATTTCAATTATTATGTGACTGCATGTTTTTAAATGTTTTTCGAGCCTTCTAGGAATACCCTGTATTTCTTTTTTACATTTTCTACAGCGGGCCCATTTTCCGCTGTTTCTGTTTTTTTAAATACATTCAAAACTAGCCCAGACTGACTTCATAGGCTTAGGCATTGTTTATTATTTAATACACTGACTTTAAACTATTTAAACGGCTAAACGCACATGAAGCACGTACGTAAGTAAGGTTAAAACTTCAAGTACGTCATAGTAGAAATTCTCGGATAAATTAGCGGACGGTAGCGGAAGTAGAAATACAGAATTTGTTGGTAAGGAGAAAACTGTAATCGCGCACCATAGGCGTAGGCGTTTTATTTTTATATTCGTGGTATAATATATCATGATATTTATGGTGATATTTATGGTGTGATATTTTCCATAAGTGTCATGATATATATGGTCAGGGGCTTAACGCTTACGTGTTAGGCTTGCAACGAAGGAGTCCCGGGTTTAAATCCTGGCTGGGGTATAGATGTTTAGTGGTGTTTTTCATGTGTTACCGAGTTGGTAGCAGTGGACTAGATGTGTGAGAGACAACACGGCCAGTTGCTGTACCACTTCTGAGTTCGAGTCTCAGCTGCGGCAGATGGCAGTGTCGGAGGGAATGGTCGTTGTATAATTGTCTATGTTTGTGTCGTGGTTGAGTGGCGGGATAGCTAATGCTAAACTACGCCAGGACATTAATCTAAATAAGGCGATAAAATAAAAAAATTAAAAAAATATATATCAAGTGATATATATATATATATATATATATTTTAAAATTTTAAAAATTTAAACTTGGGTATGCAGTCGTGTGGCACAAAAAATTAAAGAAAACTCTTTATTTCTGTTCTAGCTTTCGAGGCTTTATTGTCTCTTCATCAGGAACGGATATTTTGAGGTTATATAGAAGTTGCACATGTGAAACAATTTTTCAAAAATATGGACCAACACTTAACACTAATAGTAATTGTCAATACAAGATGGATCCCTTCAGGATACCATGCTTTTTTAAATTTAATGTTTTTAACAATTTTATTTTATCAATTGACATCCAACTATGTTTTAAATAATTTTTAACTTGTAAGTTTGTTAACTACTATTAGTGTTAAGTGTTGGTCCATATTTTTGAAAAATTGTTTCACATGTGCAACTTCTATATAACCTCAAAATATCCGTTCCTGATGAAGAGACAATAAAGCCTCGAAAGCTAGAACAGAAATAAAGAGTTTTCTTTAATTTTTTGTGCCACACGACTGCATACCCAAGTTTATATTTTTAAAATTTTAACCTTAAATAGCCAGTCGAGCTAATTTTACCTTAATATATATATATATATATATATATATATATATATATATATATATATATATATGTTGTTTTTAGGTTTTCGCGGGTGTTAAATGAAGTGTTGTTGTACTTCCGGGTGCTTTCCCGCGTCACGGAGTCACGGTTGTCTAAACGACATTTCGGCAGAATCTCATCTGCCATCTTCAGGTTCTCACTGAAAGCTGCCTACTGCTGCTTCTCATTGCTCGAACTGAACTTCAGTTCAGTCAGTCAGTCAGTCAGTTCAGATCGAGCAACGAGAAGCAGCTTTCAGTGAGAACCTGAAGATGGCAGATGAGATTCTGCCGAAATTTAGACAACCGTGACTCCTGGAGGAGTCGATCATCGACGTGGGAAAACACCCGGAAGTACAACAACACTTCATATATATATATATATATATATATATATATTGTGCTGTTCTACTTTTATTGAACTTAATAATTTGCAGTTTGCAGTACTAATCAAACTTTAACTTGTTTATTTCCAATAGATAAAAAAAAAACTTTAAAACCAAAAGATCAAATTAAGATCTCTTATCTTTTGATCCGAAAGTGCGTCAAAATATTTAATGGGCCGGCTAGCTTATCTTTCCCTTCAGGAGCAGGTTCAAATTCAGTTCCTATTTAAAATGAAATTTTTATTAAAGTAAAATTTTTAATAGTAGGTTAATAATAAGAAAGCGAAGTACCCCCCTCCATACCTCCATGTATACCCCCCACTCCTCGCCCACCTCAAACATGATTGGTCGATGGGAGGGGATAAGCCCCGCCCACCTAAGGAGATTGGTTGGGTGGAGGGGATAAACCACACCCCTCTTAATATGATTGGTCGATTGGTGGGAGGTGAATCTCAACCCACTTATTGTGGTTGGTCGAGATAAACCCCACCCATGTATTGTAATTGATCGATTGGTGGGGAAGCTCCGCCTACATAATGTGATTGGCCGATGAGTGGGATGATCACCGCGATTATTGGTCGAATGGTGGGATTCTATAATTTGGAAGATGAGCCGCTAAGTCACGGCCCCACTTGAGCGTAGGAAAAGTTTGATGACCGTGGGAACTTTTTCATTTTTGGCAATTGGCCCACCCTCGAAGTATTTTTGGCAATTGGCCTACCTCTGAAATGTTTTTGGCAATCATAGAGTACGTGGGAAAATTTTGATGATCGTGAGAACTTTTTTATTCTTGGCAATTGGCCCACCCTCGAAATATTTTTGGTAATTGGCCGACCCCCGAAATCTGTTTGGCAATCAGAGAGCACCGACAGAAATCTAAGTTGGCGGGAAATTCAAACCGACTGGAAATTCAAATTTAGGCGGGAAATTCTACTACTGCACGTAGATTATAATTTAGTGACATTACATTATTTTACACTATTATGGCTTATATACTTATACTTATATACTTGCGCCACCTATCCACCAATCCTCAAACTTTTAATATATCATGACGTGATTTGATCACGTGACAATGTTTTCTTATATAATTACTATTAAATGGGGGCCCTCGCGCTCTAAAATATTTGATAATTGAACCACTTCGGAATATTTTGGCAATAACGATACCACTTATTGACCACTTGACAAACTTTTAATATATTTATTTTGCAATCATTAATCACCATTTGATCACGTGACAATATTTTTATATAACTACTAGAAATGAAAAAAAATAACTTCTGGAGATGCATGTCGAGTTTCGGATTAAGGTTACACGTTATCAACTGAAATAATTACTTTGTGACAAGCTTACCGCTTGTATAAATTAAAATGTATCCAAAAGGATCGACATTTATTAATGGCAACATCTCAAATTAAAAATTAAATCAAACATATTTCGTGATAATGTGTACTCATGAACCCAAAGGATAGCAGAACAAATTAGCCACATAACATGCTTTACTGGATTCCCCCTCCTCCTAGTGAATTACATAGACCAATGAACTGCTGAATCTGAAAATTAAATAAACACCGGATGCATAAGTACAATGAACCGCGGATGTCGCATATCATGTTTCATAGGCCAATGAACTGCTGAGTCTGCAAATAAAATAAACACAAGATGTGTAAGTAGAATGAACTGCTGATGCTGCATATCATGTTACACAGGTCAATGAACTGCTGAGTCTGCAAATAAAATAAACACCGGATGTACAAGTACAATGAACCGCTGATGCTGCATATTGGATACATAGGTCAATGAACTGCTGACTCTGCAAATAAAATAAATTGCTAACATTGCAAGTGTAGTTAGATATATGAATATGCTTAACAATTTTTTGTGTATTTGTAATAAATAATTACTTCTGATCGTAAAAAGCTATGACGTCACAGTTTTTTTATACCAAAAAAAGTTGTTTTGATTCGGACTACCCCGTGGCAGCACTGTATCTAATACCCTACCGATCGTAAAATGTTTCTCTTCGGTAGGCAATCTTTATACTTAGTTAGATTTATTATAATTAATACATTAAAACTGAATCAGTAACCAGATGTGTGATATCATGCTGTAAAAGTCCACTGATTGAAATTTTTGTCATTGGCGTGCTGGTTAAGGGGGTATAATTAAGATTTTTAGTACATAAAGAGAAAAGAAGAAAACGTTTAAACCAGGAACTCTAGATTTTCAGTCTAACGCTCAATAGTTATTTCAACTAGATTATAAATTAAACGAAAATAGTGTTTCAATTGATTTTATTTTAATTATTACAATTTGAATTAAACAGTACAATATATTAATGTGATAAATATGGTACAATATACTTAGTCCAGCAGCAATTATTTCACTGCAGAACCTCTGAAAGTCACAATGCTCATCTAAATAGGTTTTGCATGAGAATATCTAGGGAAGTGGGTTCGAGCCCCAGCTTCTGCGAAGTAATTTTCAAATATATATTATCCGCAAGAAGTGGTTCGGTTCCCACTATAAACTGTAGGGCCCTGTCTCCTTTATCCTAAACTTCTAGGCTTAACAGAGTTATTCAAGTGATCTGGAAGGCGGTTAAAACATTTCTTTCTAAACATTTATTAGACTTTCTGAATGATAATCATGTTCTACCATAAGCACTACTTAGTTTTGGAATTTTACTTAAAATTTTCAGTTTCAGTATATTCACATTTTACATTGAACATAAATCATTAACTGCTTTTCAAATCTATATTTTTCATCAGAATCTTCAAGAAGTACTGAATAGTTTCTTTCTGAAGGTAACGGATACAAGTTTTAGAATAACAGATCTTACGTATTTTTGTTCACAACTTCTATGAATTCAAAATACATATTTTTTTATTTTTCCTGATAGATACTGTAATAGCATACCTTTATTATCAATGAATTCGTTCATAAACGAGGAAGATGGAAACATGATCTTAAATATAAAAGAAAAATAATGAACGACTTTTCAGCTAACAGGTGTTTAAATTGTTAAACGTTTACAGAATTTCTTGTATAATTCTTTGCTATATACTAAAATAATATACTCCTTTCATATGATGCTAAAATATATAAACTAACTAATCTATTTCTTCATCATCTTTGAAATCCTTGCTATAAATCAGAGCTTTAACCATATGTGATAAAATAAAATGAACTTTCTCATCCACAAAATTTCTTTAATCGTAAGAGAATAATATTCTTCCTATAATATTAGTTTATTCTCTGCTTTTGAATAAGTGTTTAAAAAAAAAAAGACTTTCTGCACACATCTAATTCCTAAGACTTTCGAAGAAGCTGTTTTAAATAAAAAATCTAAATATCATCTAATCAACTAGCGGATTTAATTGCTTTACATAAATATATACAGGGTCCTTAAAAATAGCGTCAAGTGTTTTATAGAATATATAGTAATTTTGTTTCCTACTAGAGATATTTTCCAGAATATCTTTTTTTTACATTTCGTTCACAAAGAGCCGTTGATTCTGTTAATTTATTATAAAAAAATTTCTAACTTTAAGTACTTGATGCATACATACAAAAATTATCAATTTTAATTCCTAATCATTTTGAAGTTCTTAATACATGGGTTTGAGGGGTATATTTGGTGAGTTATTGATAACACGTGTAATTGAAATTAGTTTTTTATTAACAATGTTGGTTTAATAATCATTATTTATTCTACAATGCGTAACATAAAAGCATTGCCTGAGAAAAAAAAATGAATTGTAGGTTCTGTATTGATTGTTTTCATAAAGCCCTGTAACATTTCCAAATCTTCCTGGTTCTTTAATTTTACTTAGTCCTCGAGTGATTACATTTGAAGTTTCTGGTAAAATAAAAAATTTCTAGATTTTATTTATTTCAACAAGTTTACAGTAATTTTATAAACTTCTGAGAAGTATATATAGTAAATAATAGTTGTCTTTAATTACAATTTTTATTTAATACGTTAAAAAGGATGCAACTTTCTCGTGAACGATTTTTCTTATTCTCAACACCTGCTCTGGCGTCATTGAAAGAAGAATTCTGTAAATTTTGCCTCTTTTAACGCGTCATATACCACTTCCATTAATTTATCCACGAAATTGTGATAATACAACCCTCTTCATGATAATCCACCATAGAAGACAGTAAATTTATTCAATAATTTCCATATCTCGTAAAGTATTTATATGTGTATCATACCTCAAACCCAAACCGATATTAATGCGAATCATGTCGACAATAATGTTTGGATCCGTGTTTTCATTCCAATCCAATCTACGCCCATCAGGGGACGTTTTTTGATATTTACAGACCGAATTTACATCATACGGCGGTTCTTCATCATCGCTGTTTTCATTCCGTCTCAGTCTTCTTCTTCCTCTGGTGGCGGAAACAATTTTGATATAATGTTTCTATATTTCCAACTATTATCGAATGCTGTATCATTTACTTGTGAAGATAATTTTTCTTTCTCGAATGTCTTAGGCTATTTCGAAGAAAAGGTGGATGCATGCTTTTTGGTGGCGTGCACACTCTGAACATGTCTTTTTAAGCTGTCTTTTCTATTAAATATTTTATTATTTTTACATAGTACAATAAAAGGGGTGGTTTTTATGGATATTAGTATGGCGGCTTAGACCGCTAACTCTTTTATTCTTGGCAATTGGCCCACCCCCGAAATGTGTTTGGCAATCAGAGAGCTCCGACAGGAAGTCTAAGCTGGCGGGAAATTCAAACCGACTGGAAATTCAAATTTAGGGGGGAAATTCTACTACTGCACGTGCATCAGATTATAATTTAGTGACTTTACATTACTTTATAGTATTATGAGATGGCTTATATAATTGCGTCACCTATCCACCAATCCTCAACTTTTAATATAGTATGACGTCATTTAATCACGTGACAATATTTTTATATAATTATTAGAAATGAACAAAAATGTGGTATTTCGGATTAAGGTCACCTGAAATAATTACTTTGTGACAAACTTACCGCTTGTATAAAGTAAAATATATCCAAAAGAATCGAAATTTATTAATGGCAACATTTCAAATTAAAAATTAAATCAAACATATTTCGTGATAATGTGTACTTATGAACCCAAAGGATAGCAGAGCAAATTTGCCACATAACATGCCGTACTGGATTCCCCCTCCTCCTAGTGAATTACATAGGTCAATGAACTGCTGACTCTGCAAATTAAATAAACACCGGATGCACAAGTACAATGAACTGCAGATGTCGCATATCATGTTACATAGGTCAATGAACTGCTGAGTCTGCAAATAAAATAAACACAGGATGTGCAAGTACAATGAACTACTTATGCTGCATATTGGCTACGTAGGTCAATGAACTGCTGACTCTGCAAATAAAATAAATTGCTAACATTGCAAGTGTAGTCAGATATATATTCATGCTTAATAAGTTTTTGTGTATTTGTAATAAATAATTCCTTCTCGTCGTAAAAAGCTATGACGTCACAGTTTTTTTTATATAAAAAATTTGAAAGCTGTTTTGATTCGGACTACCCCCTGACAGCACTGTACCTAATACCCTCCCGATCGTAAAATTTTTCTCTTCGGCAGGCAATTTTTTTACTTAGTTTTATTATTGTAATCAATACAATAAAACTGAACCAGTAACCGGATGTGTGATATCATGCTGTAAAAGTCGACTGATTGAAATTTTTGCCATTGGCGTGCTGGTTAAGGGGGTATAATTCAGATTTTTAGTACATAAAGAGAAAAGAAAAATATGTTGAAACCAGGAACTCTAGATTTTCAGTCTAACTCTCAATAGTTATTTCAACTAGATATAAATTAAACAAAAATAGTGTTTCAATTGATTTTATTTTAATTCACAATCACAATTCGAATTAAACAGTACGATATATTCGTATGATAAATATGGTACAATATACTTGAGTCTCTCCATCAGTCCAGCAGCAATTATTTCACTGCAGAACCTCTGAAAGTCACAATGTTCATCTAAATAGCTTTCGCATGAGAATACCTAGGGAAGTGGGTTCGAGCCCCACCTTCTGCGAAGTAATTTTCAGATATATATTATCCACAAGAAGTGGTTCGGATCCTACTATAAACTATAGGGCCCTGTCTCCTTTACTTGTACAAGTCTAGGCTTAACAGAGTCATTCAAGTGATCTGGAAGGCGGTTAAAACATTTCTTTCTAAACATTTATTAGACTTTTTGAATGATAACCATGCACTACCATAAGCACTACTTAGTTTTGAAATTTTACTTAAAATTTTCTATCAGTTTCAGTGTATTCACATTTTACATTGAACGTAAATCATTAATTGCTTTTCAAATCTATATTTTTCATCAGAATCTTTAAGAAGTACTGAATAGTTTCTTTCTGAAGGTAACGAATACAAGTTTAAGAATAACAGGTCTTACGTATTTTTGTTCACAACTTCTATGAATTCGAAATATATATTTTTTATTTTTCCTGAAATTTAAAAGATATTGGCTAGATACTGTAATAGTATACCTTTATTATCAATGGATTCGTTCATAAACGCGGAAGATGGAAACATGATATGAATATCTTAAATATAAGAGAAAAATAATGAACGGCTTTTCAGCTAACAGGTGTTTAAATTTTTAAACGTTTACAGAATTTCTTATATAATTCTTTACTACATACTAAAATAATATACTCCTTTCATATGATGCTAAAATATAAAAACAACTAATCTATTGTCTCCATCCTCTTTGAAATCTTTGCTATAAATCAGAGCTTTAACCATATGTGATAAGATAAAATAAACTTTCTCATCCACAAAATTTCTTTAATCATAAGAGAATATTCTTTCTATAATATTAGTTTATTCTCTGCCTTTGAATAAGTGTTTAAAAAAAAAAAATTTCTGCACACATCTAATTCCTAAGACTTTCGTAGAAGCTGTTTTAAATAAAAATCTAAATACCATCTAATCAACTAGCGGATTGAATTGTTTTACATAAATATATACAGGGTCCTTAAAAATAGCGTCAAGTGTCTTATAGAATATCTAGTGATTTTTGTTTCCTACTAGAGATATTTTCCAGACTTTCTTTTACATTTCGTTCACAAAGAGCCGTTGATTCTGTTAATTTATTATAAAAAAAATTCTCACTTTAAGTACTTGATGTATACATACAAAAATTATCAATTTTAATTCCTAATAATTTTGAAGTTCTCAATACACGGGTTTGAGGGGTATACACGTTGAAATTAGTTTTTTATTTATTCTACAATGTGTAACATAAAAGCATTGCCTGGGAAAAAAAGAATTGTAGGTTCTGTATTTATTGTTTTCATAAAGCACTGTAACATTTCTAAATCTTCTTGGTTTTTTAATTTTACTTGGTCCTCGAGTGATTACATTTGAAATTTTACACAAATTCTTCTGGCAAAATAAAATACTGCTTGATTTTATTTATTTCAACAAGTTTACAGTAATTTTATAAATTTCTGAAAAGTTTATATAGAGAGTGTTTGATAGTAAAAAATACTTGCATTTAATTACAATTTTTATTTAATACGTTAAAAAGGATGCAACTTTCTTGTGAACGATTTTTCTTATTCTCGACACCTGCTCTGGCATCATTGAAGGAAGAATTCTCTAGATTTTGCCTCTTTTAACGCGTCGTATACCACTTCCATTAATTTATCCACGAAATTGTGATAATAAAACCCCCTTCATGATAATCCACCATAGAAGACAGTAAACCTATTTAAAAATTCCCATATCTCGTAAAGTATTTATATGTGTATCATATCTCAAACCCAGACTGATATTAATGCGAATCATGTCGACAATGATGTTTGGATCCGTGTTTTCAATCCGATCCAATCTACGCCCGTCAGGGGACGTTTTTTGATATTTACAGACCGAATTTACATCATACGGCCGTTCTTCATCATCGCTGTTTCTGTGTTCATTCCGTCCCAGTTCGTGCTCATCTTCTTCTTCTTCCTTTGGCGGCGAAAACAATTTTGATATAATGTTTCTATATTTCCAACTATAATCGAATCCTGTATCATTTACTTGTGGAGATAATTTTTCTTTCTCGAATGTCTTAGGCTCTTTCGAAGAAGAGGATTGAAAAATAGTGGGAGCACGAAGGAGTTTCGCATTTTTTCATTTTTCCTACGTGCTTCCACTATTTTTCAATCGTTTTCTTTTCAATCATTTGTTTTTCAGTAATTTTATACTTTTGGTTAATTTTTCATAAGTTTTTTTACAGTTTATATTTATTTCATATTATTCGTGTTAGTTCGGTTTTAAGTTAAATAAGTCAATTACATTGTACATAATCCAAATTCAAACTTCTTGACTTGGAGTGTCAAGTATAGTTGGAAAAACGAGGAGTACTTCGATATGACATAGGGTTTTATGAAAACCATCGAAACAGAATCTACTGCTCACTATTTTTCCAAGGCCTCGAGTGTATTTTAAGTATTAGAAAGAATATAATTAAGTAAATAAAATTGTTAAACCAAGATTGTAATAAAGTACTTTTCAAGTTAAAACGTATTACTAATAATTCACCAAGTATAACTTTAAGCATAAAATTATTTGAAATTGAATTATTATAAATATTCATAACCTAGAATTCATAGCCCTTGTATATGAATATACCAAGTACCTATCAATCACGACATCTAGAAGTCTCTTAAAAATTTTAAGCGTCAGGTCGAATTTTAAGTTAGTGTAAGTTCTGTCTATCACAAGTTACATCGTCGAAAATTAAGCCGAGCGGATAGGTATACTATCTCGACCCAAAGATCCTCAAGTGGTAAATTCTGTGTGGGAAATTGTGGATAAGTGTGGCTAATTGTGGATAAAAATGTGGGTAAAATGAGGGTGCATACTAGTGACTGGCTATTTGATGTTATATAACGAAGTGGTAAACATGTATGCCTGTAAGGATTGTGGAAAAATATTCTCTTGGTCTAGCGGTCTAAGTCCCCGTACTAATATCCATAAAAACCGCCCCTTTCATTGTACTATGTGTAATAAAACATTTAATAGAAAAGACAGCTTAAAAAGGCATGTTCAGAGTGTGCACGCCACCAAAAAGCATGTATCCACCTCTTCTTCGAAACAGCTTAAGACATTCGAGAAAGAAAAATTATCTCCACAAGTAAATGATACAGGATTCGATTATAGTTGGAAATATAGAAACATTATATCAAAATTGTTTTCGCCACCAGAGGAAGAAGAAGAAGAAGATGAGCACGAACTGGGACGGAATGAAAACAGAAACAGCGATGATGAAGAACGGCCGTATGATGTAAATTCGGTCTGTAAATATCAAAAAACGTCCCCTGACGGGCGTAGATTGGATCGGATTGAAAACACGGATCCAAACATCATTGTCGACATGATTCGCATTAATATCAGTCTGGGTTTGAGATATGATACACATATAAATACTTTACGAGATATGGGAATTTTTAAATAGATTTACTGTCTTCTATGGTGGATTATCATGAAGGGGGTTGTATTATCACAATTTCGTGGATAAATTAATGGAAGTGGTATACGACGCGTTAAAAGAGGCAAAATCTAGAGAATTCTTCCTTCAATGATGCCAGAGCAGGTGTCGAGAGTAAGAAAAATCGTTCACAAGAAAGTTGCATCCTTTTTAACGTATTAAATAAAAATTGTAATTAAATGCAAGTATTTTTTACTATCAAACACTCTCTATATAAACTTTTCAGAAATTTATAAAATTACTGTAAACTTGTTGAAATAAATAAAATCAAGCAGTTTTTTATTTTACCAGAAGAATTTGTGTAAAATTTCAAATGTAATCACTCGAGGACCAAGTAAAATTAAAAAACCAAGAAGATTTGGAAATGTTACAGTGCTTTATGAAAACAATAAATACAGAACCTACAATTCTTTTTTTCCCAGGCAATGCTTTTATGTTACACATTGTAGAATAAATAAAAATTATTAAACCAACATTGTCAATAAAAAACTAATTTCAATTACACGTGTAATACCCCTCAAACCCGTGTATTGAGAACTTAAAAATTATTAGGAATTAAAATTGATAATTTTTGTATGTATACATCAAGTACTTAAAGTGAGAATTTTTTTTTATAATAAATTAACAGAATCAACGGCTCTTTGTGAACGAAATGTAAAAGAAAGTCTGGAAAATATCTCTAGTAGGAAACAAAAATCACTAGATATTCTATAAGACACTTGACGCTATTTTTAAGGACCCTGTATATATTTATGTAAAACAATTCAATCCGCTAGTTGATTAGATGGTATTTAGATTTTTATTTAAAACAGCTTCTACGAAAGTCTTAGGAATTAGATGTGTGCAGAAAGTCTTTTTTTTTTTAAACACTTATTCAAAAGCAGAGAATAAACTAATATTATAGGAAGAATATTATTCTCTTACGATTAAAGAAATTTTGTGGATGAGAAAGTTC
Source organism: Leptura quadrifasciata (assembly GCA_963675555.1). Classification (NCBI taxonomy): domain Eukaryota; kingdom Metazoa; phylum Arthropoda; class Insecta; order Coleoptera; family Cerambycidae; genus Leptura; species Leptura quadrifasciata. The sequence goes on from OY776677.1 coordinate 73,569,438, forward strand.
ATTTTATCTTATCACATATGGTTAAAGCTCTGATTTATAGCAAGGATTTCAAAGATGATGAAGAAATAGATTAGTTAGTTTATATATTTTAGCATCATATGAAAGGAGTATATTATTTTAATATATAGCAAAGAATTATACAAGAAATTCTGTAAACGTTTAAAAATTTAAACACCTGTTAGCTGAAAAGTCGTTCATTATTTTTCTTTTATATTTAAGATCATGTTTCCATCTTCCTCGTTTATGAACGAATTCATTGATAATAAAGGTATGCTATTACAGTATCTATCAGGAAAAATAAAAAAATATGTATTTTGAATTCATAGAAGTTGTGAACAAAAATACGTAAGATCTGTTATTCTAAAACTTGTATCCGTTACCTTCAGAAAGAAACTATTCAGTACTTCTTGAAGATTCTGATGAAAAATATAGATTTGAAAAGCAGTTAATGATTTATGTTCAATGTAAAATGTGAATATACTGAAACTGAAAATTTTATGTAAAATTCCAAAACTAAGTAGTGCTTATGGTAGAACATGATTATCATTCAGAAAGTCTAATAAATGTTTAGAAAGAAATGTTTTAACCGCCTTCCAGATCACTTGAATAACTCTGTTAAGCCTAGAAGTTTAGGATAAAGGAGACAGGGCCCTACAGTTTATAGTGGGAACCGAACCACTTCTTGCGGATAATATATATTTGAAAATTACTTCGCAGAAGCTGGGGCTCGAACCCACTTCCCTAGATATTCTCATGCAAAACCTATTTAGATGAGCATTGTGACTTTCAGAGGTTCTGCAGTGAAATAATTGCTGCTGGACTCAAGTATATTGTACCATATTTATCACATTAATATATTGTACTGTTTAATTCAAATTGTAATAATTAAAATAAAATCAATTGTAACACTATTTTCGTTTAATTTATATCTAGTTGAAATAACTATTGAGCGTTAGACTGAAAATCTAGAGTTCCTGGTTTAAACGTATGTCTTCTTTTCTCTTTATGTACTAAAAATCTTAATTATACCCCCTTAACCAGCACGCCAATGACAAAAATTTCAATCAGTGGACTTTTACAGCATATCACACTTCTGGTTACTGGTTCAGTTTTAATGTATTAATTATAATAAATCTAACTAAGTATAAAGATTGCCTACCGAAGAGAAACATTTTACGATCGGTAGGGTATTAGATACAGTGCTGCCACGGGGTAGTCCGAATCAAAACAACTTTAAAATTTTTGGTATAAAAACATAGCTTTTTACGATCAGAAGGAATTATTTATTACAAATACACAAAAAATTGTTAAGCATATTCATATATCTGACTACACTTGCAATGTTAGCAATTTATTTTATTTGCAGAGTCAGCAGTTCATTGACCTATGTATCCAATATGCAGCATCAGCGGTTCATTGTACTTGTACATCCGGTGTTTATTTTATTTGCAGACTCAGCAGTTCATTGACCTGTGTAACATGATATGCAGCATCAGCAGTTCATTGTACTTACACATCTTGTGTTTATTTTATTTGCAGACTCAGCAGTTCATTGGCCTATGAAACATGATATGCGACATCCGCGGTTCATTGTACTTATGCATCCGGTGTTTATTTAATTTTCAGATTCAGCAGTTCAATGGTCTATGTAATTCACTAGGAGGAGGGGGAATCCAGTAAAGCATGTTATGTGGCTAATTTGTTCTGCTATCCTTTGGGTTCATGAGTACACATTATCACGAAATATGTCTGATTTAATTTTTAATTTGAGATGTTGCCATTAATAAATGTCGATCCTTTTGGATACATTTTAATTTATACAAGCGGTAAGCTTGTCACAAAGTAATTATTTCAGTTGATAACATGTAACCTTAATCCGAAACTCGACATGCATCTCCAGAAGTTATTTTTTTTCATTTCTAGTAGTTATATAAAAATATTGTCACGTGATCAAATGGTGATTAATGATTGCAAAATAAATATATTAAAAGTTTGTCAAGTGGTCAATAAGTGGTATCGTTATTGCCAAAATATTCCGAAGTGGATCAATTGTCAAATATTTTAGAGCGCGAGGGCCCCCATTTAATAGTAATTATATAAGAAAATATTGTCACGTGATCAAATGACGTCATGATATATTAAAAGTTTGAGAATTGGTGGATAGGTGGCGCAAGTATATAAGTATAAGTATATAAGCCATAATAGTATAAAATAATGTAATGTCACTAAATTATAATCTGATGTATGTGCAGTAGTAGAATTTCCCGCCTAAATCTGAATTTCCAGTCGGCTTGAATTTCCCGCCAACTTAGATTTCTGTCGGTGCTCTCTGATTGCCAAACACATTTCGGGGGTGGGCCAATTACCAAAAATATTTCGAGGGTGGGCCAATTGCCAAGAATAAAAAAGTTCCCACGGTCATCAATATTTTCCCACGTACTCTATGATTGCCAAAAACATTTCAGGGGTAGGCCAATTGCCAGAAATACATCGAGGGTGGGCCAATTTCCAAAAATGAAAAAGTTCCCACGGTCATCAAACTTTTCCTACGCTCAAGTGGGGCCGTGACTTAGCTGCTCATCTTTCAAATTATAGAATCCCACCATTCGACCAATAAGCGCGGTGATCATCCCACTCATCGACCAATCACATTATGTAGGCGGAACTTCCCCACCAATCGATCCATTACAATACATGGTTGCGGTTTATCTCGACCAATCACAATAAGTAGGTTGAGATTCACCTCCCACCATTCGACCAATCATATTAAGAGGGGTGTGGTTTATCCCCTCCACTCAACCAATCTCCCTAGGTGGGCGAGGAGTGGGGGGTATACATGGAGGCATGGAGGGGGGTACTTCGCTTTCTTATTATTAACCTACTTTTAATCTGATATAAATAATTTTTTTCTTTGATATTTAGATAATTTAGCTTTATAACAGGTTCGAAAGTCTAATACACTATTTAAATTTTAATATACAACCTTGTCCAAAAATTAAATACACGAAAACCTTCCTTCTTCATAGCTACACTTTTCTATTTCCAAATCCAATAATTCTCCTTTCATTAGTTCTTCACCTTATCTCGTCCTTATCTCCTCTGCAACTCCAATCCACAATAACACCTCTACCTTCTTATTTATAGTCTATTTTTCTCTTCTTCGCTGATCTCCACAATTTCTGACTTTCAATTCAATTTCAAAATTATTAATCCTTGTTTATTATTTTTCTTCTTCACTCCCTAATTTTCACTTGTTCTTTTTTTTTCTTAAATTTGTTTTTCCAATTTTACAACATCTCTTTTATCTGCTGTTTGTTGTTCTATATAACTAAATATCAAAGTATCCAAAATAAACAAAACAAAACACCATATGAATTTTGATTAATTTCATTCCAAACATAACCTAACTTAAACCTTGTCTTTCTCCAGGAAAACATTTACTAACTATAAAAATAAAATTTCCTACTTAAAATAAATGTCATAATGACTTAAATGTCAGAAATTATTTCAACAACAACTTAATAACTACTAACATAGATGTCAGTATCAAACTTACTGTTGACATCAAATAAAAACTTTAAAACTATTAAAACAACTCTAAACAAATATTAACATTCTAAAACACATACCTTTCGGATCTTTAGCTAATTTAAATAAATTTTGAAAACCATCTAAAGGAAATAAACAAATTCAAACCCTGATTCAGCAAATAACACAAACATGCAATTTTCGTAATCGTCCAATATGCAAATACATCGCAATATATATATATATATATATATATATATATATATATATATATATACATGAAGTGTTGTTGTACTTCCGGGTGCTTTCCCGCGTCGATGATCGATATATATATATATATATATATATATATATATATATATATATATATATATATCTGACTTTCGCATATGATTACCCAATTTGGATTATCCGCAGCCCGATATCTATAATTTTGTGACGAAACCACGCTATTAGTGGTAAATGTGACTTTGTCTGAGAAGAGTATTTTATCGATAAAACGACGGTCCTCTAGAAAATTGCCTTGCACCCAATAACAATATTCTAATCTTCGTTCTGGGTCCCCTTCTTGCACTTCGCCTCTTTGGTTAACTAGCGTACTCGTACATCTATTTATTGGTGTTTACCATATTGTTATGCCATATTTGCAAATAAATAAATAAATAACATCACACGTAAATATTACCCCCTTTATCCCGGAAGGCTCGCCTTTTGTGGGAGGAGGCTACACGTTTAGAGACAAGGGACACACACCCAATATCTGTATATAGTAGAAAAATCCCTCTCACAGTATTTTCCACTGCCACGACCGGGAATCGAACCCGGAACTTTTGGGTGAGAGGCAAATGCGTTTACCTCTCGACCATCAGTCATATAATGCGTTGTCATTATTGCTAGTTACCGATGTAAAGACAACATTATTATTATTAAATAATGGCGATAAAGTATTAAGTAAATCCGTGTATGTAGAATAAATTTTCTATTTCTGTCGAAGCTTGAGGCGTGGTTGGTGCGATGCTTCACTGTGTTCTTACACTTGGGGTACGTATTAAAGCTTTTGACGGTCTACATATTGAATATCTACCCTCTCATCCAACTCAATATCATCTATATACCAGATGAGCGATCCTTTTTCCAGGTGTCTCAACTCCAAACCTGGCGGCTAGAGATTACGACCTATATCGCTTTTATCCACCAACTTTTCTACACTACCAGTATACAATCTGATGTAATAAATGGCGTAATGCGTATTTACTTCCACTATGGGCAGTAATTGTCTCTCTTTTATTCTCATCTTCAGATGAAAAAAACTGAGAGTATCATCTCTACTGAAATCACTACTTTTATCCGTCACACTCACTATTCCTCACTTCATCACTGGTTTTACTATAATCCTTTTATCCATTTTCTGAGGCCTCGATAACATGAACATTTTCTTAAATACATACTCAGACAGTAAGCAAATTTTGATTCCATAACGGAGAATATATACTTGTTAATTTTTATGAAAAGGCGCTTTTAATTAAGGGGAGTTAATTTAGGATCAGTATCAATTTCATAAAAGACACATAAACAATTATTATTGCAGCACTTTTCTCCATTTCATCTGTTGATCATAGTGGACTGATTTTCTTCTTTTTTCTGCCGAGTCAGGCATTAAGCGGATCATGCGCGAAGTCAAGGAGTTGGGGGGTCGAGCGATAGTAAACCCGTTACTATAAAACTGAGAACAACTCTGCGAACTTTGAATAATAAATAAGTTGTGTGCTAATTTTTGGTTTTTATTAGGGGTTAACAACTCCCAATTTAACATTCATGACTCCATGTGCAGTGTTAAGTTGCAGCGAATAAAAAATATAAAGGACAAATCAGCATTGATAAAAATGGCGGACGAAAATCGTCCTCGTCGCGACAGTGCAGCATCTGAACAGTACCGCCTTAGATTCTGAAGAAGGTACACCCAAGATTCCGTCAGATCCAAAGCGTCAAAAGTTATCGTGGCAGGAGGCGTTAATTAACTTAGCGGAAGCACAGCAACAGCTTGCTGAGCTAACTCGTCAAAGCAATATGGCGACGTCCCCACCATCAACGCCCAGTCCTCCCGGAGCAGGAAATTTAAACACGCATGCGTCAGTATCCGGACATGCGCCCCCATCGTTATTCAAGCTAACCAATTATGACCCTGATAAGAGCGCCTATTCAATTGAGAAATGGCTGGAAGACGCTACGAAGCTCAAGGACGAATTAAACGTAAGCGATATTTTAATGGTTGCAAATGCTGGCGAGGCATTAAAAAATAGAGGCTACCGTTATTATTGCGATTGGAGGCTCCTTTGCCGAAGCTGGGACAGCTTTTGTGCTAACCTCATCATCGCTTTTCTCGACCGCGAAATGCCCGGTGCTCGCGCGTACAAGGCCTCTACGATGCGAAGTCCGAGTGCGATTCATTGTGTGAGTACGTCAATAAAAAATTACGTAGTATCCATAGATTCATGACAAGCTGCCATGGGATACAATTTTAAGCATGGTCTAATATGGTTTAGACCATGCGGAAGCACGATCAACCTTGAATATTCAGAAACCTGATTCAGAACGCCAGCTTTTAAAATTATTATGTGAGTTTGATGCATGCCATGTTGGGTCATCGATGATGCCTCGAGAAGTTGCAGCAACATCTAGATGGAAACCAGAACGTCGGCCGAGGAAACGCCAGAACACCGGTCCGTATTCAAGGCCAAATCACCAAGTACCCCTACTTGTAATCATTGCAAAAAGATGGGACATATCGAACTCAATTATTGGTATAAGCACGGAAAGTCTAAGCGAGCATTTGTGATAAAAACATGACGCCATATGAATGCAACACCAATAGCTACGTTATTGCGTAAAGGGTGTGCTCCACCGTTCGCGTATCTTATTGACAGTGGTGCTCTGACGTGTCTATAAACAAACAAACCGTAGTAAAAACGGTAAAAGGAGCGATCAGGCCAGACAAGAGTGTACGTGCTTTTTCAGGACTTGGGACACAAATTGTTTACACTATTGGTTGGTTGGTTTTGCCGACATTGACCTTAGAGATTAGTTTTACATTTGTGCTCGATAGTGTTATTCCAGGCGAAATCGATGTCATTATCGAATGAGATGTTATAGGTGACCTTGCTTGTGGATTAACAAAAATGCTGACGGACTGGAGTTACACCATAACCTGCTCAATATAGTAAAAGTGCTTACTGTAAAGAATATGAAAGAACTTGAAATAAATCCAGTTGGATTGGATGATAACATAAGAACGCAATTGACAAATTTATTAAGAATTTATAAAAGTAAAACACCCGACCATATCACTACCAGAATAATGAAAATACAATTAAATGTTTGGGAGTTATTGTCCATCGAGTTCCCCTATTTACGCACTTTTTGTATATTGTTGCCGTTTGCACCGTCTATTTTGCCAATGTCGAACTTTTTTCCGAAAGCGCCCACTACAACCAGCTGTGTTTGTTAAAAATTGTCTCTGGAGCCTTTTAGGTTATGCCCCCCGACCGGTTTCAACCAATGGTCTTCGGGTGATCGTTCGCAAAAAATTGGCTTTTTAAGGTTTGAGGTTAGGATTTTTGACACATTGCTACGTCAAATTTTAAAACTGCAATCTGACGTACCTAGTTGGTCGTCGTCTGTTGACTAACGGGTATTTGCCGGCCGACTAACAGTGGAGATGGTCGGGGTTCTAAACTTCTAGATGTATCAGGGTGCCAAGTAAATTTTTTTCTGTCTCCAAATACCAGCTCAAGTACAATGTAACCTTAAATTTACTAAATAAATTACTTAGCGAGACGATAATGAAAAATTCAAACTCAGTTTTATCTTTTAATAACAATAAACGAAGTAGGTTAACTTTATAACATTCAACAGTACAATAACGTAGGATATGGTAGACAAATTCAACACTAAAAAAAAATATATTTAACTGGGTATACGCGTCTTATGTAAGTGCTTAACCCCCAACAATTATCATAGATGTTTTAATTAATTGACAGAATATTTTCATAAAATGTTTAGCAAAATTAGCAGTGGTGAATTTTTTTTTTTTAAGTAAAATTTACAATATATTTAAAAAAAAATCAATATATATATATGGCGCAAGAAGGATACAAACTTACAGGCAGCAGGGCTTCAGCTTCGGCTCAAATTTCAGGAATGGGCAACTTCCAGCCTATCAATTAACCCAGAAAATGGATGGCTCCTCCACAAAAAAAGAGATTCCAGTCCAGCAAGGAGAAGTAACATAAGTACGTGTAGACCAGTGAAAAAAAAGTTATTCGTATCAGGGGAGACAAAAAAAAACGTTGGAAAAACTACGAAATCCTAGGCGAAACCGTAGGTGAAAGAAAAACCCTAAAAATAAATTTTTACCATTGAACAATTTACTACAAGTGATATTTTGCTAGTTTGAATATAAAAATAAAATAATTACCTCGTTTCGGACGGTTTTCTTAGAAAAATGTTGTTGACCTTGGATGTCCTTGGCCTCGTGTAAATTTGGCAAAAATGGCTTTTACGTATAGATCCTTCCAATGAAGACAATCGATTTCCAATACCATAAAAATATGCTCTCGTCCAAACATAAGTGGATAATCGAAAAATATAACGTTGCGAATATATCCCAAAATGGTGAAATTACTTGTTTCAAAACTCGCAGCGAGCACGTAAAATACCAGATTAATAAATTGCCAAGCGTTCCAGTGAACTCACACGTGAAAAGCGACAGAATACTGGAAGACGAAACCTAAGCCAAAAACTATTGTGAAGAAATAAATCTGTTACCGATCGTCAGTACGGTTATAGAAATCTACCTATAAACTAATTAAAAGTTATTGGTTGCTAGCTTAAGAATTACAGAAATAGAGAGCCTAATTATATGCAACACGCTACACAACAAAATGTATAATGTCATGCCTACACTTAAGTGCAACAGATTCCTTACAATTGCGGATTCATACAGACAACTAAATAATAAATATTACGCGTGACGACGGATAACACGAATTCGTTAGACATTAAATGCAAGAGATAAAGTAATGATTTAGAGATTTTTTTAAAAATAATGTATAAATGTTAAATTGAACCGTAACAACCACCCCCCTTCATAAAGGAATTTACCCCGTAAATTTCTCCAAAAAGAAAAAAATAATAAAAGACACACACAATAAATTCATACGCACAACCATATATATATCTTAACACTATGAGGCTTAAAATGCTTGGGGTTACCTCACCTCACAGTCAACCCACTTGCAACCAAAACTTGGGGGAGTGTTCTCCTATCTGCCACAGCGGCCACCCTTCCATTAGCAACTAGATGACAGTCACGTCAGAGCACCTCATTGAGGGACTTGACATAGTGTTGACCGACCTCGACCAAGCCAACCAAAACGAAGACCCATGGCAAGCTGATCCCCAGCTCAATGACTGACCCCCTGGCATCCGGTTTGCCATTTAAGACAGCCAGTGAAATGTCACCGCTCCCAGCAAGATCGGAGTCCCTCTAAGTATTTAAAACAAAAAAACTAAGTGGCCGTTCAGGGGGCTTTTACCCCACATAGGACAATCCCATGATGGTAGAATTTTTTTTACAACCCCCTCACCACAGAGGTTAAAAAAAATGACACCTTACTTAGTGGGTTCCAGCCAGCTAAGTAAGTTATAATAAATCCTGAAATCAAGAAAGAAAACCTAACTAATCAAATACTATAGCTCGTGACACCCTATAGATAGACAGGCACATTAAAATCCAGTAACAGGTAAACAAAATGTTATAATAAATTTAATTACTAGATGAAATTACTGACGAGTAGATCAATGTCAAAAAGGACGTGAAATTAAATAACTTACGGCCATATACAACCTACGACACACAAAAAATATTTCACTGTTAGTAGAGACTAAGCGAAAATTCCTTACTAACCCACTACTATGGCAATAACATTCATACTCAAGACAAACAAGAGATCAAGATCTGGAAAGCTTTTATTTTCCAAAAATGATCTATCCAATGGCGGTATATGAAACACCAACCAAGGTAACATATTATAACTATTATACTGGATCTAAGTGCTCGTCTGGTTCTATATAAGGTTTTAAATCCTTAACGTGCCAGCTACCGTTACACTCTGTACCAGATAAATCTTCTAAAATATACACGCAATAGCCTATTTTCTTTTTGACCTTATAAGGTCCCTCGAATTTCCCTGCTAGTTTGGCAGTGAAATAATTTGCAGCATCTGACTGTGCATACTTTCGTTTCCAAACTAAGTCACCAATCTTAAATTCAACTTCTCTACGCCGTAAATTATATTTTTCTCGAGATTTATCGTATGCTTTCTCTAATCGTTCCGCAACTGAGGTACGCATTTTCACAAGAGCAGCAAATCTTTCTTACACAGAGGGTGAATTATCATTATCGTTATCGTTATTATTGTGTTTATATTCTGAACCATGAATACACATTTCTTTGCCAAAATTTATGAAATATGGCGTTTGACCCGTAACTTCATGACGTGCAGTGCGTAATGCGCAACCTAGTGCACTCAAATTTACGTCCCAGTCTTTTTGATGCTCTTTAATGTAAGCGGACATCATAGTTTTCATTACTCGATTATATCTTTCAGTGGTATTCGGAGCAGGATGATAATTTGGGTTAAAAAGAATTTTTATATCGTATTTTTCAGCAAGATTAGCAAAGTCTTTGCTCGTGAATTGTACTCCGTTATCACAACGAATCATTTGTGGTACACCGAATATATGAAATACTTGTTCTTCTAGTAAAGTAATGAGTTTATTAGCTAAAGCTCGTTTTATCGGGAAAAATAAATTAAATTTACTGAAGTTGTCAGTTACTACGAAAATATGCATATTACCTTTCTTACTTTTGGGTAATGGGTCAAATAAGTCCATACTAATAACTTGCCAACAACGGTCAGCTATTACCCTCTTACCCATCAATCCAGCAGGTCGTTTCTGCTCCGGTTTTATTCTCTGGCAAATCTCACACGATCTTACATAATTACTAACGTCAGCTTTCATTCGTGGCCAATAATATAACCGAGCAATACGACTAAAACTTTTGAATATCCCGAGATGTCCTTCTGTCTCTAAATCATGGTTATTATGCATAATTTCGCGCCGTTTTTCTTTAGGAACAACTAATTTCCAGAAATCATTGTTACTGCGTAGTTCAGGGAAGTCAAGTTCAGTATATTTATACAATTTATTGTCTAATATTCGCCATTTAGGAAATTTTAAAGGACTCTTTTTGACATTTTCCAACATTTTAAGATACCATTTATCCTGTATTACCTCGACCTTCATGTTATTCACCACAATATCGACATTATCTTTATCTACTATTAAACGTGACAAAGCGTCTGGCACTACATTGTCTTTGCCTTTACGATGAACTACTGTATAGTCAAACTGTTGCAATCTAAGTGCCCATCTACCTAATCTACCCTGTGGATTTTGCAGATTATCCAACCATTGTAAACTATAACAGTCTGTTACTACCGAAAACTTAGCTCCTTCTAAGAAGCAACGCAGCTTTTCTATACTCCACAGCACCGACAGTAACTCTCTTTCGACCGCTGAGTACTTACGCTCTTGTTTGGTTAAAGTACGCGATAAATAACAAATAACATGCTCGCTATCTCCGATTTTTTGTGTGAGAACCCGAGCTTAATGCAAATGAAGATGCGTCTGTTTGCAATATAAAAGGATACTCAAAATTTGGACACGTTACTATAGGAGCTGATACTAAAGCATTTTTAATATTTCTAAAAGAATTTTCACAACTTTTATCCCAAATAAATTTAGAGCCTTTCTTTAATAAATTAGTTAGCGGAGCTATCAAGTCAGAAAATGCTGGTATGAAACGTCGATACCATGAAACCATACCGATGATTCGACGAACTTCGGTAACTGAGGTAGGAGCAGGCATATTTGAAATGCAGCTAACTTTTTCGGGATCAACATGTAGACCATCACGATTGACTACGTAACCTAAATATTTTAATTCTGGCCTACAGAAGAAGCATTTATCACGATTAAGCGTTAATCCAGCTTCATATAGACGTTTAAAAACCTCTGACAAAATTTCAATATGCTTATCAAAATCTGGGGCTATAACGATAATGTCATCTAAGTAGCAAAAAACGAAAGGTTCGAGTTCAGCGCCTAATACAGTGTTAATTAGTCTTTGGAATGTAGCAGGTGAATTATGCAATCCAAAAGGAAGGCGAGTAAATTGATACAGCCCTCTACCAGGTACTGTAAATGCCGTATATTGTTTACTGTCTTCACTTAAAGAAATTTGCCAAAAAGCGCTTGTCTGGTGGACTGTAAATTTTGTTGTATTGTAAAAATAATCACTTGTAAACTAGTAATATTACTCTTTATTGAAGAGCTCACAAATAACGTGTAATGTCTCTTAAGTAATATATAAAATCTCACCCCCGGCGTTGCCGGATGTACACTAATACATAGAATCTAAAGACTTAAATAGTTATACTAAACTTAAAAATACAAACTATATTATTATGCACAATCACAAATCTAGTCTTTGTTTTTAACCTTAATTTAGTCCTTAACATGCCCCCCGCCTTGAAAGGACCCACTTTCAATCGGTTAATGGGAGAGGACATATTCTCTGAAAAGTACGTTTAATAAGTCCATTTTGAGTTTGAATGGAAACTACTCTGGCGACACCATCAGAACCTTTATGCAACTGGATGATGCGCCCCAATCTCCAATCCGTAGGAATAGTATGGTCCTCTTTGATTATCACCAATGTGCCTTCAGTTAGCTGGCCTTGACTGTTTTTCCAGCGAGTTCTTTGTTGCAGTTCGGACACATACTCCTTTGCCCATCGCTGCCAGAAATGCTGAGATAACCGCTGTATTAATTCAAATCTTGTTAGGCGGTTAACTTTGACGTCATCCAGATTTTCATCAGGGGCTGCTACTAATGATCTTCCAATAAGAAAGTGAGCCGGAGTTAAAGGACGAAAATCGCTAGGATCAGCAGACATAGGGCAGAGAGGGCGAGAATTTAGAATCGCCTCTATTTGCGCCAGCACTGTAGCAAATTCCTCGAAAACCAGATTGGCTTGAGCAAGGACGCGTTTTAAATGGTGCTTAAGGCTTTTAACGCCCGCCTCCCACAGGCCTCCGAAGTGGGCAGCATACGGCGGAATGAAGTGCCAGTCGATATTTTCCTTGACACAAGCCGATATAAGAGGCTCTTCATTGGACTCTAGAAATCTAACAAGTTCTTTCTTGGCACCTACAAAATTTTTGCCGTTGTCAGAGTATATTTTCGAGGGCTTGCCCCGCCTTGATACAAATCGTCTTAATGCTAATATAAAGGCATCGGTTGATAGACTTGAGACAAGCTCTAAATGAACGGCCTTTGTTGAAAAACAGATAAATATGCTAACATAACATTTCTCAAGTTTGCCACCTCGACCTTTCCGGTTTTTAATTAAGAAAGGTCCCGCGTAATCAACTCCCGTTATTGTAAATGGGCTGGAAGGAGTTGTACGGTCACGTGGTAAATTTCCCATAATTGGTTGCACTGTTTCGGGCTTGAATCTAAAACATCTTAGGCATCTTCTTACTGTATCCCTGGCAAGATTTCGACCGGATATAGGCCAGAAATCCTGTCTTATGGATGATAGTAAGAGTTGTGGTCCGGCATGTAGCAACCTAACATGCTCATCTTGGAAAATTAACTTTGTAAGACAATGATTTGAGTGCAAAATTATAGGATGTCTTCTTTCAAATGCAAAATCTGTATTTTTTAATCGACCACCTACTCTTATAATTTGATCTTCATCTAGAAATGGCGTAAGGCCGAATAATTTACTCTTTGAATCTACTGCACGATATTTAGACAAATTTGAAAATTCATTTTGAAACATTTCTCTTTGAGACGATCTAACTAAACACTTAAAGGCATAATTAAGTTCGGCAATGCTAAGTGGACCTAACTTACGCTCACATTTGGGTTTCGAGCAGTTATATATAAATCTTATCAAATAGACAGTGACTCTTTTTAATCGTAAAAGTTGTGAAAATCGATTGAATGGAAAGCCCTCTATGCTAGTACTGGACAAGGCGGTAGCTTTCAACTTTAACTCGGGTAAATTCTACCTTATATTGCGCCTCAGGCCAATTGGAGGGATTTAATTTAAGCCATGATGGACCATGCCACCATGCACTTGAATTTAAAATTTTACTGGGGTACAGCCCTCTTGACGCAAGATCCGCTGGGTTATAGTGGGTTGAAATATATTTCCAATCGTTTAGCTTGGTCAGTGTTTGAATTTCAGAGACGCGATTAGCAACAAAGGTTTTTAAAATATTACTACAGCTATTGATCCATGCTAACGTGATTGTAGAATCTGACCAGAATGTGAAACGATTGAAATTGATATTCATTGATTTTATTACCTTATCAGCTAATTGAGCCAAAAGCAGTGCGGCACATAGCTCTAGTTTCGGTATGGTTAGCGTTTTTATTGGCGCCTCTTTCGCCTTTGCGCATAAAAGATGTACATGTGCCTCTCCCTCTGCACTAACACTGCGTAAGTAAATACAGCCTGCGTATGCGCGCGACGAAGCATCAGCGAAACCATGCAAATCTATTTGTTGTGCTTTATTGCATAAAACTTGCCGCGGAATTGTTAAACTGTTTAATCTGGAAATATCGTTTTTAAATTTAGACCAGGTTAAAGCAATATGTTCGGGTAATGGTTCATCCCATGTTGCCCTTTCCATCCAAAGCCTTTGCATTGTGATTTTGGCTATTATTGTGCAGGGGCTCAGGAGACCCAATGGGTCAAATATTCTAGCAATGAGAGACAATATTGATCTCTTAGTGTATTTCTGATTATTAGAAACATTATCTATGTTATACAACAGTTGGTCTTCTTGACATGACCACGTTAACCCTAATGTTTTAGCTTTGTCACCAGGTGCGAATCCCAAAATATTATTAGAAATGTCTGGGTCGCCTAGTCCTTTCAGTACATTAGGGTTGTTAGAATACCATTTCCTCAACTCGAAACAACCGCCCTTTAATACTTGCGATACCCTTTGAGAAATTTCAGATGCTTGCGCAATAGTGTCAGCTCCGGTTAATAAATCGTCGACATAAAAGTCATGTCGGATAACCCTAGCAATGTTGGGATAAGAAGACTCGCATTCATCTGCTAATGCAAAAAGACATCGAATAGCCAGAAAACTAGCGGACGCTTGACCATAAGTCACGGTATTAAGAGTGTAACATTTTAAGGAATCTGAAGGATTAGATCTCCATATTATTTTTTGCAAATTGCGCTGCGCAGGCTCAACTAGTACCTGTCGGTACATTTTTGCTATATCCGCTGAAATCACATATGCATGTTTGCGAAATCTCAAAAGAATAGATAATAGGCTATCTTGTAGTACAGGGCCAACTAATTGTATGTTATTGAGCGAAACTCCGCTACTAGAAGGCGCGGACGCGTCGAAGACTACTCGCAACTTTGTGGTTAAACTGTCTTCTCGTAACACGCCGTGATGAGGCATAAAGTATTCTACCCCAAGTTGGGCAGAATCTTCCTCATCAACGCTCATATGGCCCAATGATTCATATTCTTTCATAAACTCTAGGTAACGAGC
This sequence comes from Leptura quadrifasciata, assembly GCA_963675555.1. NCBI lineage: Eukaryota > Metazoa > Arthropoda > Insecta > Coleoptera > Cerambycidae > Leptura > Leptura quadrifasciata. The sequence goes on from OY776677.1 coordinate 73,584,683, forward strand.
ACGTAAAGTATCGTTTTTTAATAGCTTCCGCTCTGTGGAATAAAATCTTTTTTCCGCTTGACCTTTGGACTCTCCTAGACAGCTAATGGGCTGTTTTAACGGTAGTGATATTACAAATCGACCTTCTGGCGTTCTATGAGTTGTTTGTTTAAATATAGTCTCGCATAATATTTCCTCCTCTGATAGAGGCTTTGTTAAATTGGCTTCCTCGATTTCCCAAAATTGTGTTAAAAGCTTATGAAGTTCCAAATTTGCGCTTACGTTGCATGTTATACTATTTGTTTTTAAGTCTCCCATTGCACCGGTAGCAACCCAACCTAATTTAGTCTCGACGAGCGCAGGCTGATTGTGGCCACACGGTAATTTTCCGGAGCATAGCAAAATCCAAAATAAATCCGCCCCTATTAGCATGTCTATCTTTGCTGGTTTAAAAAATTCTGGATCAGCGAGATCTATATGTTTAGGAATATCCATTGAACGGATATCTACTTTATGACTAGGCAATATGTTTGTAATTTCGCGAAGAATGAAACATGTTAAGTTTGTTTTAAATGAATTGTGCAAAGAACCAATTTCAATAACACACTTATGGCGAATTTTGGATAGAGAATTGGCAATACCAAAAACTGACAAATTTGCATAAATCTTTTGCAGTCCTAACATTTCGCACAGTTCCGAAGTTATAAATGAAGACTGAGACCCACAATCTAGCAGCGCGCGAGCGTGATGTACCTTCTTATTTTTGTCTACAATCTTTACGTAAGCCGTCGATAAAAATACATGCCCCGACACTGGATAGGCTAAAGCGCTATTTAGCGTGTTTGATGTTTCATCCTCATTATCACCTGAACTACTATTAATCGGTTCATCAACATGCAACAGAGTATTGTGCCATGCCTTGCATTTTCTACAAGGTCCCATTCTGCATCTTTTCACATTATGCCCTTCTCTCAAACAGTTTTCACATAGTTTTGATTTTTTTACAAATCCTAATCTATCCTTTGTGGTTAGCTTTAGAAAATCTTCGCAAGTGTAAATACTATGGTCACGCCTACAATAATTACATGAATAACCCGTTGTTACTAGCCCTCTAGTGGTTTGTTTCTCGATTTGTTTAACATCGCGTTGCTTGCCATATCGCCTTTCATTGTTTTTAAACTCAAGCGTTTCAAGTAAGTCCGCCCTACCCTTCAGAAATTCTTTTAAACCGTCTAAGGTTGGTAAATCTGAAGTATTGGCAGTATGTTTTTCCCATTCGCGATGAGTATGATTGTCCAATTTTGCAGCAATCATAAAAATAAGCAGGGTGTCCCAATTTTCAATATTTTGACCTAATTGTTCTAGAGACCTCAAGTGCTTAGCTAAATCGTCTATCAATTTTCTAATTTTAAAAGATGATTCCTTTTGCAGGGATTCTAAGGAAAAAAGCGCCTTTACATGATTATGTACTAGCAGTTTTGTATTATTATAGCGCTCGCAAAGCGTGTCCCAGGCAACATTATAGCTGTTCGCCGCGAATTCCACCGATTTTATAACTTGTGCCGCGTTTCCCTCCAGGGACGCCCTTAAATAGTGAAACCTTTGAATTTCGGTTAAAGTGTTATTTTCGTGAATTAAGGACTCGAAAGTATCTCTGAATTCCAGCCACGATTCGTAGGTGCCTTGAAATTTCGGTAACTGAATAGTTGGCAATTTTACGCTATTTAAATTTGTACCAGAAGCTGTTGTTTGAGACGTGGTGCGTTGAGATAATGCATCATTATTTGATTTATTGACGGACCCTTGAAGTTTGTGCTTAGCAACAGCAACTATTGAATAAAATTTGTCCTCAAATTCCGCACGCTCGGTATATTGTTCATCCACGTTTTCAACAATAGCCTCTAATTCGTTTTGAATCTCCCTGAATTCGCTTAAAATATTTTCAGCTGTAGAAAGCCTATCCTCTAATTGAATACATTCTACATCACTTAGAGTTTGTTTGTCCTTTATATTGTCTACAAATTTTGTAAAAATGGTTAATGATGATTTAATTGATCCCCGTTTTCTAACCAGTTTTTTTGTTCGTCTGCCATTTTTTGAAATATATATGTGAAAAATTTGAATTAAATTGAAATTAAATTAGCATGTACTCAAATAGAGCTGACTTGAAACGAGGAAATTAGGGATAAATTGAGTAAGAAATTGGAACGACTCACCCCTTGTGTTTATCTAAAGATGGACATGTGTTCTAGTTAACCGTGCGCCCAGATGAGTTGCTGTCTTGATAACGTTGGCTGGCTTCAAAGTCAGGCTGGCTTGCATATAGTTGTCTGGGTTACTGGATTGACACAACACTTGCAACTTGCGTAAACGTTATGCTTGTATCGTCCGTTCACAAATAACAAATATTCAATTATTTTTATTAATTGCTGGTATTTCTAGCTCCTTATCTGGCTCGTTCAGGACCAATATGTCTGGTGGACTGTAAATTTTGTTGTATTGTGAAAATAATCACTTGTAAACTAGTAATATTACTCTTTATTGAAGAGCTCACAAATAACGTGTAATGTCTCTTAAGTAATATATAAAATCTCACCCCCGGCGTTGCCGGATGTACACTAATACATAGAATCTAAAGACTTAAATAGTTATACTAAACTTAAAAATACAAACTATATTATTATGCACAATCACAAATCTAGTCTTTGTTTTTAACCTTAATTTAGTCCTTAACAGCGCTTTCAATATCTAAACTGGTTACATATTTTGCAGAGCTTAATTTTGATAAAATCGAATTTATATATGGTAATGGATAAGCGTCTCTTTCTGTTACTGCATTTAATTTCCTAAAGTTAACGCAGAAACGTTGGCCACCATCTTTCTTTGGTACCAATAACACAGGAGAAGACCAACCTGACTTACTATGTTCCACAATACCTTGCTTTAACATTTTATCTAATTCTTCATCAATAATTTTCTGTTTGAAAGGTGAAACCGGGTAATATCTTTGTTTAATTGGTGGACTAGAAGTAATAATTTTATGTTTTACCAGGGTGGTACAACCTTTTTTGTCGCCAATTTTAGAAAAATAATTATTCATGACTTTATCCAAGTCTGCTTGTTGTTTATCGCTTAAATTAAATTCAATGGAATTAACTACAGGTACTTCCAAAACAGTTATTCGTATCAGGGGAGACAAAAAAAAAACGTAGGAAAAACTACGAAATCCTAGGCGAAACCGTAGGTGAAAAAAAAACCCTAAAAATAAATTTTTACCATTGAACAATTTACTACAAGTGATATTTTGCTAGTTTGAATATAAAAATAAAATAATTACCTCGTTTCGGAGGATTTTCTTAGAAAAATGTTGTTGATCTTGGATGTCCTTGGCCTCGTGTAAATTTGGCAAAAATGGCTTTTACGTATAGATCCTTCCAATGAAGACAATCGATTTTCGATACCATAAAAATATGCACTCGTCCGAACATAAATGGATAATCGAAAAATATAACGTTGCGAATATATCCCAAAATGGTGAAATTACTTGTTTTAAAACTCGCAACGAGCACGTAAAATACCAGATTAATAAATTGCCAAGCGTTCCAGTGAACTCACACGTGAAAAGTGACAGAATACCGGAAGACGAAACCTAAGCCAAAAACTATTGTGAAGAAATAAATCTGTGTTACCGATCGTCAGTACAGTTATAGAAATCTACCTATAAACTAATTAAAAGTTATTGGTTGCCTAGCTTAAGAATTACAGAAATAGAGAGCCTAATTATATGCAACACGCTACACAACAAAATGTATAATGTCATGCCTACACTTAAGTGCAACAGATTCCTTACAATTGCGGATTCATATAGACAACTAAATAATAAATATTACGCGTGACGACGGATAACACGAATTCGTTAGACATTAAATGTAAGAGATAAAGTAATGATTTATGGCCAGTTTCTGAAACGTTAAATAGAGTAAATTATTCGTTTACTGTCATAGTTACAATTGTGGCAACAATTGCTACTATGACATTTATTAATAGATAACTTTATTTTACGTTTCAGAAACTGACCATTAGAGATTTTTTTAAAATAATGTATAAATGTTAAATTGAACTGTAACAACATGTTGCTATACTCACACTGAATTTTAGATAATTTTGACAGAACTGTCCGGAAAGAGTGTTTTCTGATTACCTTAAAATACTAACTTCACTATTGTTAATTTTACGATTGTCAATGTCAAAAACATTTAATTTGGTACAAACTCACCCGCCTTATTGCGCACGGGCCCAACAACACTCGGGCCGTTGGATTGTCCTTACAACTCTGCTTCACCACGTTACGCGTCCTTTGCCTATCGAACTTTTTCAAAAAAACTTGCAATACTCAGTGTGCACGCAAACCACGACCGGTTTGAACATTTTTTAACCGGAACTGTTTCTCCGCGACCGGAGACAAGAATTCATATTCCGGCCGAAGCCACCCCACCTACCTTTCGGTTTTAGGCGAATGCTTTACCATACCGACTATCTGGCAGAAGCACTCTCAAGAGAACCCCTACCAGCACCGCACTCCAAAAACTAGCGGGTCCAGAACTTTATTAACCAAAACCAATATGTATAACAGCAATAGCCAAAGTGTATAGAGTAAACAGTGTAAAAATCCAAAACAGTGTAGAAGGTAAACAATAACAAGAACAACAACAATAAAAAGGCCGATTTGTAATGGGTGCCGTGCAATACCAGATCGTCCCCGGCACCCCAACTATAAATTTTGATACCGAAATCATCTATCACCCCCCGTCCACTATCAATTTTGCCCAATCGAAAACCAAACTCCACCGGACCGGAGACAGTCAGACTTTCAGAAACTACCTACTCGCTTACCTTTATGGGTTTTTAATGTGCGTCGGGTTGTTTGATAACAGGCATACCGGATGGCCCGCGGTGCTAATAATTATGTCGTAAAGTTTTTGTTACATTTTTTTGAGTGCAGGGAATAAATAAACCGAACTATACCATAATTATATTTGCTGAAGAAACCACTTAAGAAAAGATCGATCGTTGCTGGAACTAGAATTTTTCATCAACAAATTTTGATTCTTTGTGTTTCCCTACAGAATTGAATCCTATCATATGCATTTTAGTTTCTAATGAAAGAACTTATTTGATTCAATCACCTTTTAGCCAGCGGAAATGTGAATTACCTTAGTTATTTCCCAATTAGAGGTTGCCGGTTGCTTAACTTTAAATGAGACACACTGTATAAATACAAATTTATCGACGAAGCGGAAACCGATTGTGGTATTACTTATGAAAATAAATATAACACGATAAAAAAAAAGATTATTTAGAATATAAACGTAGATTGAACGAGGTTTCAGAAATACCGAAATAAACCACAAATTCACAGACAGATTCGAGAATTATGGCAGTGTATCCAAAATAGTCGACATATCGAACCGTCATAAATTGACAACAACAATGAATATCTCTTTGTGGGTAGTGACTCAGTAAAAAAATAAGGAGAATTAGGTATAAGATTAAATTCTGATATTGTATTTTTCTCGGTGAAATTTTTTCATATCTTGAAAAATAAAGGTAGTTTTATTAGTGACCAATTAGGACTGAGTCTCCAAATTTCAAGAATATTTGTACGTTATATTGCTTATTACTCCGAATTTGAGCTCCCATGGTCTAAAGTGCTGCACGGTCTATCAATTTAGATGTTTCGTGGTAATGTGTTTAACCTATTACCATTATTTTAAATTATGTTAATATCGAAAAAAATAACATCAATTACACATCTATCACCTGTTCCCAGGTAATTTTTTATTTTCCTAAATTAATTAAAATAGTTTTATTACATAACAAAATAAATTTGTTAATTCTTTAAAGAGATATCCATCGATGCATGGCTAATTGTATTAAATTTGATTCGGGTGTTACATAAAACTAAGCGAATTTTGCAGGCACCTGCTACAAGTTTGGATTATATGTGCTGAAAAGTGATTTTACTACAGCTGTACATGGTATATAACTCTCCCTTGGGTCTGGTTTAATAAACATGTCCATTTACAAATTGTACAAGAGCCGTGGAAATGACCTCTTGTGATATAATTTGCTTCAAAGCCAATTTATTTCGTACAAATAATTATATCATTCAGGATATTAAACGTTTGGCCTACCACACACAACTATTAAACTATTAACAGCATTAAGTTAGCTACAATTTGTAGAGGAGATTGCAAGTCAAGCGACTGAGACAATCTAATCACCTTTTAATTTCCCCTAGCTCATTTTTAGTAATAAATTTAACTCTGCAAGAGCAATATTGGAGATAAATTTGGAACGGAGGAAGGAAAATTATCTCAGCTATCATCTATTCAATACCAAAAATATATCTTATAAAATAAAGTCTTTTTACGCTTGACAAAACGGAGCTGTGCTTGCGGTTAGGGTATGTTCTTGTTTGTTTGTTCCCTCATGACATTAAAACAACTGCACCAGTTTTAATGCAGTTTTCTGACAGTATATGATATTTTTTCAGATTCTTAAACTCTGACCATCATATCACAACGGGGCGGTGCAGTGTCTGTATAACCTCATATACATATAATTTTTCTCATAACATTAAAATGAATGCATGAATATTTAATCAGTTTTCTGTAAACTTTAGACTATTATTGCCAACTAGTTGGATCGCTGGAACATAACGGCAACAATTGTAAGAACATTGAAATGTTTTGCCACTAGTAGTCACCGGCCCGTGATAGGAATTATGTGCATGCTCCCTTACGGACAGGGGTTAAGTCTCTCTTAGGGCCCGTTTATCAATGCAGGGTTAACTCAGTCTAGAAGATGAAATCTATTGCTTCGCTGAACACTTGTTCTCTGGTTACGAGTCCGTAGTGGAGTAAGACGAAGCCTGCATAATTTAGCTACCAATAAAATGGTAGTCCGACGGTTGTCCCGGTGATGACGCCATTGGTTTAACTAGAGACGTCAAGAAGTTCTGGTTTTATACCAGAACCATTAGCCAGAAAACTCTGGAATAACCCACGGTGGTAAAAGAATTGGAACCAGCGCACTAGAGCAGATAAGCAAAGTGATCAGATCAAGAGAAAAAACAGAGCGAACAGACTAGTAAAAAGTAGAATGACAAGTAGTGAGTTATAATAATTGAAAGTTGCAATTAATGTTGTAATTTTAAGAGCTAATTATTGTAAGTTAATTAAGTGTTAAATAAATCAGTGATTAGTGATAATTCGTGTTGAAATTATTAATGTTAAAGCCACGCTTGGGGTGTTTACTCGTATAGTCGGGTACAGTTTTTCTGAGCAGTCAAAAAACGCAACAAAAATTTTACGAGCTATTTATTAACGCTGCCGAACCGGTCCGTAAGATGTCATCAAGTAAGCCGACGTACATTAATAACCTATAGAGGTAAGTGATTCAATCTGCCGGCGGTATAGTACAGAGAATAACGGTATTTTAATAAGGTCGTAAAGTAGTTATTGCGTTTTTTGACTGCCCAGCAAAACTATACTCGACTACAACAAAACAATTTCATTACGTACTGGCGGTCAAAATTGGGAATAATTTTTCGGCGATCACTACGTTCCGATCATGTTCCTGGAACTTATTCGGCTAATATAAAGACAATCCATTCAGGTCACGTTTTGACGGCGATGTTAAATATTTGAATTTCTGCTACAATTTTTTTTGCATTCACATTATGCAATGAGCATTTTGCGATGTTAGTCTCAAATTGTCTTCATTCAGAGAGGTACGGTTGTATTACAGAGGTCCCAATTGCAGTAGAAAGCTATAAAATTTAACTACCTAAATGCCATAAATGCCATGTACTTCATTATTAAAATCATAAAATAAGACTTCTGACTGGACAAAGTTTTTTCTGCAAATGTTTGCTGAGATGCTTGCCTCCTTAAATGGTTAGTACGGTAGGGGAGATTTGCCTATAACGTATAGTCCAGTTCAATTTTACTGTGCAAATAAAAAAGCAACAAAAACTTTACGACCTTATTAAAATACCATTACCGCCTGTGTTACCTTGACCGCAAATTAAATTACTTACCTTTACAGGTTTTTAATATACGTCGGCTTGTTTGATGAGACCATACCGACTGATTCGCCGCCGTCATTAATAATGAGCTCGTAACGTTTTTATTGCGTTTTTTATTTGCACGGTAAAATTGAACTCGACTATAATCACCTAAATCCTCGTTTTCTATAAAGCAGCACCAGTGGAGCGAGGTATTGAACCACCAGCTGTGATAAACAGTCCGTTGAATGAACTGGCCCAGTGTAATTTCTATAACATTTTTTTTTAATTTCAGTGTTTGTTGTACATTTTTTAATCCATGTGTAAGATCATACTAGCCTCTAAGGTTCGTATTTTTTCTTGTGAATTGTTCATTGCGGTGTAATTAATATTGAACGCAACGAGTGGTTGCTTTGTCGAGACACTGATTTTAGTTTAGAAATAACGTTATGATTAAAATCTGCTCATTCTGGGCTCATGAAGTTAGAAGTTGTACTGAGTCAAACACTCAAACCAGGACTCAAGCATTTTGTTTGTGTAATTTGCAAATAATTAAATATCTCTTACTATTGATTACACTAAATGCATAACCCGTATTAACGTTTAGCTAGTAGCTCAGTTGCCAGGGGTTTTAAGTTCGAATTAATTGTTACCTCGCTATTTTTTTATAAACGGATAGTTTTTGCTATATAGTAGAAAGTGGCTCAAAATTTTTTATCAGAATCTACCAGATTCTTCCATTTTTTAGGGTTATAGTACAAAATCTTAGATATTATTATATTTCATTCCTTCATTTGTTTTAATATTTAACGGAGTGGTACAATTTAGGAAAATCATTTCGTAATAGTAAGTGCAATCGAATTGATTATTATTTTTGACGACAACTTTCTTTCATTATACGTTATTGTATTTTGTTTAGATTATAATGGGTAAAACAAAAGAGGAAAAAATTTTAGAAAATTGTAATAAATGTGCGTTTTTGAAAAAACTATAGTTTTAAACTTTGTCGTCTTAAAGCACGTACCTACGATGTAAAAATAAAAAAAAACTATACACATTGTCTCCTCGATAACTGACTAATGATTCAAAATTATAATTCATCCGCTATTTTTGGCTGTCCTGTTTGATACCCAGTATACGCGTTAGGTGTATTGCTTATAGATGCCGCTTTGTTTTGAACAACGACGACCTCATCGTAAGGATATTCGATTTTGAGGTTTTCCATTTTTGATGGTTTTTTATTTTTTTTCAAGATGGTGATTGACTTAAGGTTATCGGATAGGTCTAAATTTCTTTAAAATCTCATTTAACAATCCAGTATTTTTGTTATTCCGATTCGATTATTAGGACGCGATATATTATTACGTAGATAAATAGAAAATTCGTAAAATTGTACCAGAAAGGTGTACATAACTTTTGAAGCTCTACTAATTTTTTGGAGAAAACATTTTTTTGCGAATATATATAGAGTTCTATACTCACATGTGATAGTTATTCATGTTCATTTTGTTATATCTATTTTAATCATTGTTTTAATCCTTAATTTTAAATAATCTGTAATTGTTTACCTTAAATTGTGTACCTGTAAAGGAATTTGTGTATGAATTTGTCTACATTAAGTTAAAAAAATGCGACTATTTTATAATACATGTGACCTTAACTTTTAACCTCAAGTTAATGTCTTGATAAAGGGAATAAATAATTTCCGAAAGCTTGACAAAGTAACAAAAGAGTTTTTCTTTTTCTGTTTTGTGGCCGTAAACTTTTCACCTCTGACTGCAACCTCAAGATACACTACGTGTGTTTAATTTTGGTTTTATATATATATATATATATATATATATATATATATTGCTATGTATTTGCATATTGGACGATTACGAAGATTGCATGTTTGTGTTATTTGCTGAATCAGGGTTTGAATTTGTTTATTTCCTTTAGACGGTTTTCAAAATTTATTTAAATTAGCTAAAGATCCGAAAGGTATGTGTTTTAGAATGTTAATATTTGTTTAGAGTTGTTTTAATAGTTTTAAAGTTTTTATTTGATGTCAACAGTAAGTTTGATACTGACATCTATGTTAGTAGTTATTAAGTTGTTGTTGAAATAATTTCTGACATTTAAGTCATTACGACTTTTCTTTTAAGTAGGAAACTTTATTTTATAGTTGGTAAATGTTTTCCTGGAGAAAGATAAGGAGGTTTAAGTTAGGTTATGTTTGGAATGAAATTAATCAAAATTCATATGGTGTTTTGTTTTGTTTATTTTGGATACTTTGATATTTAGTTATATAGAACAAAACAAACAGCAGATAAAAGAGGGGTTGTAAAATTGGAAAAACAAATTTAAGAAAAAAAAAGAACAAGTGAAAATTAGGGAGTGAAGAAGAAAAATAATAAACAAGAATTAATAATTTTGAAATTGAATTGAAAGTCAGAAATTGTGGAGATCAGCGAAGAAGAGAAAAATAGACTGCAAACAAGAAGGTAGAGGTGTTATTGTGGATTGGAGTTGCAGAGGAGATAAGGACGAGATAAGGTGAAGAATTAATGAAAGGAGAATTGTTGGATTTGGAAAGAAGAAGGAAGGTTTTTGTGTATTTAATTTTTGGACAAGGTTGTATATTAAAATTTAAATAGTGTATTAGACTTTCGAACCTGTTATAAAGCTAAATTATCGAAATATCAAAGAAAATAAATTATTTATATCAGATTAAAAATTTTACTTTAATAAAAATTTCATTTTAAATAGGAACTGAATTTGAACCTGCTCCTGAAGGGAAAGATAAGCTAGCCGGCCCATTAAATATTTTGACATACTTTCGGATCAAAAGGTAAGAGATTTTAATTTGATCTTTTGGTTTTAAAGTTTTTTTTTTATCTATTGGAAATGAACAAGTTAAAGTTTGATTAGTACTGCAAATTATTAAGTTCAATAAAAGTAGAACAGCACAATATATATATATTTATACTTACTTTTGCATTTTAACTTGTATATATTTAAATATTTTACGCATTTATATTTATTCAAGGAGGTTCTCTAATCAAACCCGTTGTGGCCAGATTTATGTTAATTTATTTATTACGTTGTAAACCAAGTGTGGCTACACGAGGCATCTTTATTTATGCTGTTACCTATTAACCGGAAAATTAGCCACACCTTTTGAACATCGCCAGGTTTCATATTAGAGAACCAAACATTACTTTGTAAATTCTGTAATATAGTGCATTTCATGTTTAAAGCTAGTGTCATTATTTCGTCTAGGGGGCGAGCGTAGGTGCGTCTTTACTATGTACATACTTTGATATGCGATGTAAACCAACGTCAGGCGCAGTTAGTAGTTGGATGGGTGACCGTTCCAATGAAGACCGCGTGCTCGCCTCACACATCTTCCAGCGGCTTGTATATCAGTGTATGCGCGGAAGCTAGACAACCTTAGGCGAGGGTTGTATAGGGGATATGCCATCCTTCGGAGGGGATGTAAAGCCGTCGGTCCCTTGTCTATTAAATGTTAAGCAAGTAAAAGATCTCTACTCTTCTTAAGGGAAGAGGTTCGGCAAAATTCCTGGTTGGGGGTAGCTCGTCTACAGGCGTCGGTGATAGGCCTCAGTAGCGGAAATAGGCCGACGTTAAATAAATGCATTAAAAAAAATTATTTCGTCTACGACTGCTGCGAATGGAACCCTCAGTGATTTGTGTAAGTAAGTAAACTGATAATTTATAATAGTTTATGTTAACTTGGGCTTAATGCCCTGAGATAGTCTGAGCTAGTGAAATTTTATCGTGGGCAAGTTACATCGCTTATCTGGGCTAGGTAGTGTCTGCAATCTGCTGCGCCACAGCAGCCCAAGTAAGTTTCTTTTCTGTAATATCTTGTAACCCTTACTATCCAACGTGTTTATTTATTTATGAACTTGTAGAACGTAGCAAATTTAATTGGGATTTAGTGTGTATACGAGAACGAAGGGCTTCTAATTTTTCTTTTACATTAGCCACTCCCTCTACCATCCTCACCCTATATATAAGACTTCGATACAAAATCTAGATGTGGTAGTGATTCCTTGGGCAGCGGTTTTCATATATAATTTTGTAGCATTTCAAAATGTCACATATTTCTATTGGTTAAAGTGAAATATAATTTTACATATTGCCTAGTTTGTGGATATATTTTTTAAAAACCTAAGGGCCCTCGCTGACGGACCGGAATGGTATCGGTACGGCATCGGTGCAACATGGTACAACATAAATGTTTTATGAAAAATTTCATTTCGCAGTCAGTAATTGTATAACAAGCACCAACTACTCTCGGTAAATACAGGCAGTCGACTGAGAAATTTGCCGATTGTCTGCATTCCGAAAACATGTAGAATCCATACATCGTGCATACCGCATCGTACCGACCCATGTGACGGGAGGTATTGAAATATATGGAGTCGACATCGGCTCTGCATACCGAGCGCTTACCGTATCAATGTTGTACCGATATCGTACCGGCCCGTCAGGGACCGCTATTAGTGTCCTTGCAGTATACTTTATCAGTTTTTGGTACAACCAGAGTGCATGTTTGTTAAGTGCAATTCTGAAATTTTGCAATTACACGTGAACAACATTTTTCTAATGAGACCACACATCTAAGGTGAGTTTCTCTCGCCATTGTTAAAATTTGCCAATTTTAATCTCGATTCTCTTTTAGGTTTTTTAAAAACTATTTCTCTTTATTATTCCTTTGATTTTACTTTCATTATAACTCAAAATCATGCTTAAGAATTATTGTTTGGCCATAATTCGTAATTACATTTGTTTCGTTTCTATGCACGTTTCCGTCTGTTTGAGAATAAATGGTATAGTTGAAGTAATGAGTTCCCGGCAAACAAAAAACGCAACAAAAACTTTACGACCGGTACTTTTTGTACTGCTGTTCGCAAATTAACTCGCATATCTTTATAGGTTTTTAATGTGCGTCGGGTCGTTTGATGACAGACGTGGCGCCATAGCCCGCGGCGATATAATTATGTCTTAAAGTTTTTTTTGCGTTTTTTGAGTTCATTGAAGTCCTTCTTGTGGTTTTGAGTTTCGCTTTTCGGATCAAAATGTATATTGGTATTGTATAACTTTGTTGTTGTGGCAACCTCTGAAAAATGTTTGGGAGCGACCGATAATATTCCAGTGTGTTCTTAGAAATACTTTCGATTTACTTAATTAAAATTACATGCTTTTGTATATAAGTTATTTTGAAAATTAGTTCTGATATGACTATTCTATATCCAGGTTATGCAATTTTTTTTTTGTAAAACAAACACACGCATCCTATTGCTAATCATGGATTCATAATTGTTTAAAATTTCATCAGTTTTTAACAAGTTCAACACTTATAACTAAGCGTTATGCTATAATTTTGCTTATCAGATTTCCCATAGAGAGTTGATTGCTCTCTAATTATATCTCATATTTTTTTACTGTTTGTGTATTAGTGTTCCTTCATTCTGTTAAGTCTGAAAATATTTGATGACTATCTCTTTTGTCATAAACGTCACAGTTTTACATATTTGTAGTTAAAATTATTAGTTGGTTAACTAAATATAGATTTTTAATTCTCTCGGTACAAGTAAGTACAGTTATTAAAAATTAACTTAATTTTCGTCAAAACCGTAACTTACCTCCCCCTGTAATTTACTTATCAGTACTAGTTTACGTTACCATTTTGTGTTTTGGATATTTATTTTGTGTTAATTTAATAATTTAAAAATTAGAAAAAAAATTATTGAAATGGCATAATACTTTAAAATAAATGCCATAAAGTCATAAAATTTGGAAAAGACGCCAGAATAAAAAACTAGAAAATGTGCTGTGGAACTCCGTTGTTAATTTCATAATGTTCTTTCTAAGTTGTAAGCATCTACTTTCTGCAATAGTAGTGAGAGGACACAGTTGTAAGCTTTGGTTACGTATATTCTTTCCTATTATTTGGGTTTTCTACCACATGTACTATTATCCTCTTCAAAGCAAATCACCGAATCTACAAAATAATAGAATTATTGGAAAAAAAGCCTCTGCGCCCATGACGTTTACGCCAAAGGAAAAGTCAGAGATTATGTTTTGCAAATAATATAAATCGGAATAAACACAGAAATAATGTATTTTGCTGACGTTTCGGAAAGTAATTTCTTTCCGTTTTCAAAGCTATTATTTGGAAGAACTCTTATTTTGCTGTGTATGTCAAATACACAGCTTTAAGATTCTGTTTATGTTATTTCCATAGATACTTACTACTTACACAGAATATAGAACTGATGATATTTTCTTTTAGATAATGTTGAGTTTGTTAAGTTCTTCTTTTAACATTGGTAGCCAGGTTGTACAAATATCTACAGAACAATTCGATACGCACTTATCTTCATTTAATAAGATTATTGCTGATTCTTTAATTTTTCTTTTTTTGGTATCTGTTTCTTTTGTTAAAATTTTTGCCGAGTCCCAGTTTATTCTATGTCCGTTTTCCTAAGCATGTTCACAAATCTTTGATTTCTGAATTTCATTCTTTCTAATGTAATTCTTGTGCTCATCCAACCTCACACTGAAAGGTCTGGATGACTCACCCACATAACATTTATCACATTCGCACGGGATATTGTAAATACAGTTTTTTGAATTCTGGTCCCTGTTTATCGGTTTTGTTTTTGTTAAAATAGATCTTAAAGTTGTGATAAATGTTATGTGGGTGAGTCATCCAGACCTTTCAGTGTGAGGTTGGATGAGCACAAGAATTACATTAGAAAGAATGAAATTCAGAAATCAAAGATTTGTGAACATGCTTGGGAAAACGGACATAGAATAAACTGGGACTCGGCAAAAAGAAACAGATACCAAAAAAAGAAAAAATAAAGAATCAGCAATAATCTTATTAAATGAAGATAAGTGCGTATCGAATTATTCTGTAGATATTTGTACAACCTGGCTACC
This sequence comes from Leptura quadrifasciata, assembly GCA_963675555.1. NCBI lineage: Eukaryota > Metazoa > Arthropoda > Insecta > Coleoptera > Cerambycidae > Leptura > Leptura quadrifasciata. The sequence continues at coordinate 73,599,693 of OY776677.1, forward strand.
AATGTTAAAAGAAGAACTTAACAAACTCAACATTATCTAAAAGAAAATATCATCAGTTCTATATTCTGTGTAAGTAGTAAGTATCTATGGAAATAACATAAACATAATCTTAAAGCTGTGTATTTGACATACACAGCAAAATAAGAGTTCTTCCAAATAATAGCTTTGAAAACGGAAAGAGATTACTTTCCGAAACGTCAGCAAAATACGTTATTTCTGTGTTTATTCCGATTTATATTATTTGCAAAACATAACCTCTGACTTTTCCTTTGGCGTAAACGTCACGGGCGCAGAGGATTTTTTCCAATAATTCTATTATTTTGTAGATTCGGTGATTTGTTTTGAAGAGGATAATAGTACATGTGGTAGAAAATCCAAATAATAGGAAAGAATATTCGTAGAATACCATAAATAACTTTCAGACAATCTTTGGTTACGTTTCTTAAACCTTTTTTGCGCTACATGATTTTATGTTTATGGAGAACATTAATTGCTTATGAACCCATATCGGCATGAGGAAAACAGTGTCTTGTTCAAAATATAGTCTGTGATTTGACTTTTTAAATCTACAAATATGTCAACAAAAATTGAAACCAGGTTACTAGGCTATTGGTTTATATCACCAATTAATCCTTTTTAAACAACACATATGCGAGTATTTCAGCAATACGCTTTTCAGCGCAGTGTTTTAATTTTTTTGTGATTCTGCATAATTCCTACATTTTAATAACTCGTTGTCTTGGATTGAAATTGAATATAACAATGCTGTAGATACATGAATACTTAAATGTGATAGAATTATCATTGATGGTAGAAAATACAAAAATAAAAATATTTGCAGTTTATAGAAGTCCTGCATCATGTCCATTTGCGTTTAATAATGACCTTAAAGCATTATTAGAAAATCACAAAAACAGTTATGATTATACCCTTTTTTATTGGAGACATAAATATAGATACTTTAATTGACAGGGACTATGCAAATGATTACTTGAATATTATGTGTGAAAATTCATTTCTGCCAGCTATAAACAGTGTAACTAAGGCGAAAAATCAAGCCGGAACTTGTATAGAACATGCTTTCGTAAAATCTAAAAACGAACTTGATTTTGATATACCTCTTATTGTAAAAACTGATATAACGGACCATTTTGCAATTGCATTACAAATAGTTTTACCGTATACACTAATTAATGTGACAAAATTGCAAACAAATTATAAAAAAGAAGCGAATACGAATAAACTAAAAAAAGCATTATACAATGTAAATTGGGAGAGTTTATATGTGAAGGAAACCTCCGAATTGGCTACTGAATATTTAGTTAACATCTTACAACGTAAAATAGAAAACTACACGATAAAAATTAAAATAAATAGCAAAAATAAGAGAAGAAGGGATTGGACAACGCAAAGCTTAGTGAAATCAACGAATAGGAAATTTGAATTAAAAAACAATTAGTCAGATACCCAGGTAGTAGCGAGTTGGAAAAGGAATATAAAAGCTATAGGAACAAATTAAATAACCTAATTAAGATCACAAAATCTAACTTCTACAAAAAGCAAATCGTTGAAAATCAAAATGATTCAAAAAACTTATGGAATGTTGTTAAACAAGATCTGGTCTGGTCTGGTCGATAGCCGAGTGGGTTAAGGCGCGAGGTGGCAATCGTGATTAATCACACGGACATCGCACCACCGGGTTCGAATCCTGGCTCCAGCACTGGCACTGTCGTAGGAAATGGTTGTATGTCCGCGTTTTTTCAATGTGTAACCCCCTTCTGCACAAGTCCTGGCTTCTGGAATTGGGGGTTGTCTAATTTCTGTGGTGTTTATTTATTTATTTATTTAAGATACAAATAATATTTTTTTGAAAATAAGAAAATAAATAAGATTAGATGTAAAAATGGAATGGTCACAGAAAATAGCACTGAAATATCGAATGAGTTTAATAGCTACTTCACACATATAGGTGAAGCATTAGTGTCAAAAATAACGAAAGTTAACTCAGATCAAGCAAAAGGTGGCAGTACATGTCAGAAAACAATGTTCATTTTCCCAACGGATGTAAACGAAGTTAAAAGAGAAATAAACTCCCTAAAAAGTAAAAAATCTAGTGGTTTTGATGGTTTTTCTGCCGAGATGTTAACACTTGAGAATGTCCATCACATTTTAAAATCTCTGTGGTTAAACCAATATTTAAAAAGGGCGATGAGATGAATATATAGACCGATTTCCCTAATTTCTAATTTATCAAAGGTATTTGAGAAATTCTAAAATCAAGATTAACGGACTATCTTAATAAAAATTCAATATTATCAAAATACCAATTTGGTTTCAAGGAAAGGCAAAGTACCCAAGATGCTATCAATATGCTAACTCAAAAAATCTATAGATGTTTAGATAACAGAGCGAAGCCATTATGTATTTTCATAGATATCCAAAAAGCATTTGATACAGTCTCCCATACTCTACTATAAGAAAAATTGGATAAAATTGGAATTAGAGGAACATGTCATAAACTTATGGAGACCTATCTTGCTGGAAGAAAGCAGTGTGTTCAAATAAATAACACTAAAAGCAGCTACGAACCTATCACCTATGGCGTACCTCAAGGCACCGTCTTAGGTCCAGTGTTGCTCAATATATATGTTAGATAATGGATTGTAGAAATCACTTTTTAAAAACTTTATTTACTTGGGAGTCAAGCTTGACTCTAGGTACAATAATGAACAATAATAAATTTAGAATGTATTAGGTCGAAAATGAGTATATGACTGAAGGTACAAATGTCTGTTGGTTGTATTTATAACATAAGAGAACAAAGAACATTAAATTGGCAATTCAGCATGATAAGGGATTACCAAGAAAGAAACATTAAGCTCAGCCAACGTGAGCGGTTATTAGAGAAGAGCTGTTACGCAATCTGTAACATGATATGTTTGAGAAGGTTAAGCCTGTCTCGGTGATATTATATATCATAGTATATTTCTAATATAACAGCTTCCCCCTTATAAAAAAAGTTGGTGTTTTATGCAGCAACTTTTGAAATGAATATAAAATGTATATAAAAGGTAATGGTACAATTTGGAAAAATATAAAGAGTACAAAAATGTTAAGTCGTAAAGTTTAAAATACAGAGTATAACCTTAGCGTCTAAAATATGAAATGCAAGCACAATAAGCTTGATTCATAAAATAAAATAACATAAAAATGTTAGAGTTAAAATATAGCTTTAGCAAGAAAGCGTAAAATACAAACATAATAAGTTTGTCTTAAAATGGGATAGAATATTCCCAAGGTTAAAATATAGCTTTAATATAAAAGCATAAAATATGAGTATGATAAGTTTAAATGAAAATAACGTAAAAATGTTAATAAAATTGAAATTAACAAAGGATAGAAAAATAATGAAATATAATGATTAAACAAATGAAATGAAATTCACTGAAGAGTCTAGCACTAAAAGTCAGTAAAAAGGCACAAAACAGTTTGTCTTTAGTTAAGTTCTATGTCTTCGGCTTCGTTGTCTTCTCTTCTTAAGGTAGGTCGTCTTCGTTGATGAAACAGGCTAGTGATTGTCCTGAGGGGTTCACTAGGCCTTGGTGGAGATGGAGGAGTCGTGGAAACGTTGATGGCTAGTCTTCGTCTTCTTGCTTTACACTTACAGAATAGATACAAGAATAAGAGTCCGAAAATTAGCACTATGGTAAGATAGGTAAACCAAGAAATGTGTCTCGTGATGAAAGGTTCTTTGATTAGGTCGTCTAAGTCTTTTGAATATTGGTCTAATTGGTGTCTGGCGACATCGAGGTCTTCGGTGTTCAGATCACTTAGTTTTAATGGTTTCAGGTTGGGCACTCGAACTTTGTCCGGAACCTGGTTGCAACACTCGAATGGGATTTGTATAGGGTGAGCGTCGTTCTTCACGTCTGTCGTTTCGCCTGAGCTGGCTTGGATCTTCGTGATACCTATGAAGGCGTAGCAATTTGGTTGTAATTTAATTATACAGTTTTTGAGGATGGTGTCGGTTTTTGGGGTCTCTTTCGGGCAATTGATAGTCATCTTTAGTGGCTCTGTATTGACGATCATCCACACGTTCTCGTCTAGTTTTTGGATGTTGTATCCTTGGCCGATGATAGTTGACGTTTGACAGTTTTCTGGTAGAGTTTGTAGATCCTTGAAAAGGCGGGCTTCGCATATGGCGTTGTTGTCAATTGGATATGCAAACAAATTTGGACATAATTTAGTATTGGTATGGAGTGGCTTGCATTCTCTGAGGTCAGCAATCTGTAACGGTTATGGGGTACCCCGTTTTATTACAAATGAAATCCTGGTAATCATGTCACCAGTAAATTCATTGCTATTTATTTATCTGAAGGATAAACAAATAAGACTGGCCATTTGCGTGATCGTCTAGTTTTGTTCGTGTAGGACTCAAACTTTGTTGTGTGTGTAGTAACCCTTTTTAATTACCCCAGGTTCTTTAATATAAAGTTTAATATTACTTGTTTCTGTCTGATACGATATACCTTAGAAAATTAATCACTCTATTAAATGAAACACCTGGTAAACTTGCACACACTGTCTATTAATTATATATGTTATTTAGGTAGTATTTTATTACTCAAGATTGCACTGTACATTTATAGTTGAAGTTTGTTTTCTATTTTGCTTTTGAAATTAAAACATTTATTTAGTTTATTACTTATATGACGAAAAGGTAAAGGTGAAAGAATAAGACAATATTTGATGGGAAAAAATAGTAAAAAAAACCATTTTATTTTATATAAATTGATGCAACAATAGTCGAACATGAAATCAAAAGTAATCCAAATATTTGAGACAATTGTCTAAATACTATAATAGGAAAATTTGCGCTGCTATAGTAATGACCATACTATAGATATACTGAGTGTTTTGATGCAATAACAAGAACTTATACAAAAGTATGCTGTGTTATTTTAATAGTAATTAGAGTGGTGGCAATGGCCTGATAATGATAATCTATAATAGAGCGGTTAGCAATCGCTAGGTAATAATGATTTATAATTAATTAAAGTTGTTAGCAATCGCTAAATAATAATGATTTATAATTAAAGCTGCCAGCAATAGCCAAATAATGAATCGAATGCAAAACAAGGGACAAGAATCATGTCATGTTTATACATTGCCAAAATTAAGTTGAGGAATGAGCATTGTACATGATCATAGAGTGTTGAGGAAATATCCTTTAATTATACATTGTTTATTGATTGAAATTAGAATAGGAACAATCGTTCTGATAATCATATTAATCTTGCTGAGGTGAGAATTTACACTCACGTAAAATCTTTTAGAATGCTGCTGGAGAAATCTCCCTATAGTAATTAAATAGAAAAGCAACCAGAAGATTGCCTATGATTGTCAAACATATGAAGCCGCGAATCCGCGAAGGTAAGAAAGTGCGGTTGCATCACCCTTCAATCGAAACAAGTGACCAGACAACTGTTTGAAATATTGACATATCCCTCGTTGTAACTGAACCCTATTGGAGAACAGAACCAGCCAATTGGCCGTAGTCAATGTTTCAAACCTTTGTTAACGACAAGTACGCCGAATTCATGTAATTATAATATTTTATTGTAGGTAAATGTCCAACAATCAGAAAACCTTGTGGTTACAGTAGGAAAATATTCCTTGTGTACTTTAAATATAAAGCATTCTTGAAAAACCTTACATGAGATGTGGTGGAAACGAAAGTCCACTATTTGTTTTATAAAAACTGCAGAATAATGATAGACATGAAATTTGGCTAGTCTGTGATAAAGTACCTTGTTATTGCATAGCTCTAAATAGATAGTTCTTGAATATAAACTTGTTACCTTGCAAACGCAAATCTCCCTAGTAAGATATTTAGAAAGTGAAATTTTGTGAATTAAATTCGTGAATGAAATCATAACTGAATAACTGGTAATATAATATTATGATAGTTAAAAATCAAAGCTAATATTTCATCTAAAAATCTAATATTCTTTTAGTACCACAAATGCGTCAATTAAACCTTTTTTAAACACCCCGTAACCAGAATATGAATGCAATTGCAAATAATAAAGTAGAGTCTCGAAATAAGAAAGTAATCACCTTTAGAAATTTATGTCAGCTGAATTTCAGGGCGTTCTGAATAGCGTTGTATCGCTTGTGAAAGCTCTCCCCCAGGATCCATATATTTAACGTCGTCGTAGAGCATGTCGGTGGTCGAGAAGAATTCGTTAAAATAAGATGTAAGTTATAATATTGTTTGGCTAGTAGTTTAGACGCCTGATTTCGTGAAAAATATCCCAAAATAATTTGTTAGGCTCGGCGAGAAACTCGCGACGTAGCTTAGAATGACTTCAAAGGCAAATATAAAGTTCGGCGAAAATATCGCGACGTAACTTTGAGGTGTTTCCAGTTCAATTTGCAAAGCTCGGCGAAAATATCGCGACGTAGCTTAAAAGGTGCTGTCTTCAGATGCCGTCTAGCTTCTCTTCCTTCAAATACCACCCGTTTTCCTTTTATATGGTTCCTGATGTCACCCTTCTACCCGGATTATGCATCTCCGCTTGTTTCTTGTGGGAATATGTTTATTTTAACGCTATTATAATATTCGACGCTCAACTTTCTATCTTTTTCTATAGTTAAGGTAGAAAAGTGTAGGCGATTTCATACTCTGGGAATAAACGAAGTACTTGACACTTATCTGAATATACGATAAACAAACCCTGTGGCTCGACTCGATTTTATGTAACTTTTTAGTTAAAACTGTAGCTTTTAACTTTGCTTTAAAAGAATATAATTTTAAAATGCATTCTGGTAACTTTACTTTGTTCAAATTTAAATGAATAAATAAATGTAAAAATGAAATTAATCAACTGCAATAATTACTTGAATTTGGAGACATAACAGGAAAAAACTAAATATATATATATGGGGTATATACAGGATGTTTCACTCTCCCCCACGTTTTTTGTATAATAATTACGTAGTCAATTATTTGCAAAACACGTACGCAACCTTATGGATCTGTGGTACCAAAGATTTACAGTTTATCCCTAACTCTAACTCTATGAAGTTTCAATTAAATTTATCCTATCAATAAAGTTAAAGTTTATAATGATTGAATAAAAGAAGTAACATTTTCCTAACTGAAGTTACGTTGAATGAATTTAACCTAGGCGTACTCAGTTATGAAAGTAAAATAACGAATAAAATTAAATTGATAAAAAAAATTAAATTGAAAATTGAGATAAAAAATTAAATTGAGATAAAAAAAATTGAAATGAGATAAAAAATGAATCCACCCCCATTTCCCCTCGTCCCTCCCCCGGTCCCCCTTGCTGTCTGGCTCGTCTACGTCCATGGCTTCCTCTTCGGATCAACATAAGTCTCCCCCGGAATGAGAGACACCCAGTATCCCACGCTGACCATCTCCATGATGTATACACCCATCCAGGATCGATGTCGTCCTCTACCGCAATCCTGATTCCCCCGTACATCTCGCCTCGTTGACCAGATTCCATTTCCATTCCAAATTCCATAAATTGTAAAATGTACTTGTACAATTGTCCATCTCAATATACATGTGTGTGGTACGTCACTGACTTTCTGATGTACCCTCGTAGAATTTTATTTGTGGTAGCACCTGACTTTAAGGGAGCATGACAGTGGTCAACAATTTAATTACAGTTGGTCTGACCAGTGTCGATATTTTCTCTGCACCTCTCGCCCCTACATCACCGGAATCGTTCGTTTGGAATTAAACATCATGTAAACTGATTATTTGTTCTTGGCGTGTATGATGCGACAATAAACTAGTGCCGTTGCAGACATTCATCAATGGAACTGTTGGCAGATATATTTTTATTGCCACTTGGTTGAAGTACTCCCAGAAAAAGATGTCATAGTATCCCTTATTTATCTGTGTCTGCAGGTAGTGGAATGTTAAAAGCCCTTGCCATCCTTTGTATGAACGAAACAAGTGTGTTTTACTGGGTCACTACCCTTGTTTTAAAATCAGCTGTGCGTCGTTTAAAAGTTTACGCAAATTCCCAAGTAATTTTGTATATCGATGTCCAGTAGCTACTCGGCATCTTTTAGTAGCGATTTATGTACCACATTGAGTTTGTTTTCTTCAGGTACATGTATTTTCTTCAGGTAGGTAGGCTTCCAGCTCGTTTAGGTATTTTCTACAGAGTGTTTATTGTGAATCTGGAGCGAAGTCCGTGGTGTCGAACTCAACGTTAAATGTGTGAGACGGTTGCCGTGTTTTGACGTCGGCAGCCAGGTATCAGCGTCGTCTCCGTCGCTGTGGGAGCGGCAACTTCTTGAATACGTCGTCGGAGGTTTATTTTGTGTCGACGACTGTTCAATTCGTGGTTACAACGTCCGTTTCCATTTGTTTGAAGAGTTGGCGTTGTTTTGTTTGTTTTTTCCAAATTGCAGTGGATAGAGACTCGAACTTGGTTTCCCTCGATGGAGGCGGCATGGCGGTACGGCTTTGGCGGTGTGGCGGCAGGACCTTGGCGGTGTTGATGGTCGATGGATGTTGTTCCCCAGTGTGTTGTTGGAACCTAAATGATAAACAAAACAGAGGCAGTATCAGAACTTAAAGAAACACAAATAATATCAATTTGATTGACTCTATATCCTGGTCACGGCACCAATGTAACGGTTATGGGGTACCCCGTTTTATTACAAATGAAATCCTGGTAATCATGTCACCAGTAAATTCATTGCTATTTATTTATCTGAAGGATAAACAAATAAGACTGGCCATTTGCGTGATCGTCTAGTTTTGTTCGTGTAGGACTCAAATTTTGTTGTGTGCGTAGTTACTCATTTTTTAATTACCTGCACATATATATATATAACATTTGCCTAATGCAATGTTATATGTTATTTATTACCTGTATAGTTAACATTGGCCTCATGCAATGTTACCTATCTAATTCCCTGTATATTTACCTCAGAATTCTTTTATGGAAAGTTTGATAATATCTGTCTCTGTACCTTTGTTTGATTTCTGCTTTTCTAGTATTAAAACACTGATATAAGTACTATCACCCTGTAAGCTCTGAGGGGATATTCATATAGTTCACTTTACAGGAGTAGTTAAATCATGACTGTACTTTAGTATTAAATCACCTTAAATTTATACTCCAATCATTATTTAGTTTATTTGTTGCGTTACTAGGTTATTACTTTTACGGCTATAAACTCCCATGATAGGATTGTTTAGTAGAGTATCTGACGGAAAAGAAAACAAAATACACCTTTAAATGCATATATTACTTATATTGGCAATATATAAAGGACATTTTATTATCAAACTATATATAGATTGGCAAAGGCCTGAGTACACCTAATTTATGTCTCAACTGAGAAATTTAATCTGGACAACAATAAGAGTCGTGACAATAGTCTATGGTATAATAATTTTGAACAGATGTGACAATAGTCTGTAAATGGTATAACATAAATGGAGTGAACAAATGTCAAAGATGTTACTTCGGAACAGTGAGAATGCAACAGCAGTGTAAAAGTTCCAGAACATAACAGAGAATAGGTGTTTCAAACTAACAAAAGTTATTTGATATTTTCTGTAGTAGTTGGCTACGACGCCTGGTTTCAGTGAAAACACTCACGAGCTGTGGGAATGAAAAACTCCCTTTTGATAGTAATTAATAGTTGTGGAAATTTCCAGTTTTATTATAGTTATGCTCTCGTCTACTGATAAGAAAGATAGTAGGATACAGTATATGGCAACTACCGACTGCACCTAACCAATCGGCTTAAATAGTATTAGAAAGAACAATCTAAACAACGCTGGAAATTTGATTTTGTGTCAATTGACTGATACTAAACAGCAGTAGTAAGTGTTTAGCACCGAACAGATGTTAACATGGGATGGCCGAGTTTTACAACTGTGCTCGGTTAGACATATAGGACGGTAAAAGTCCATCTGTCGCCGGGATCAGCTGAAAAGATCGACGACCTTACAGATTTGCGTAGACAAGTGTCCCCAAAACAACTGACTGTTAATTTCAAATTTAGGTGGAACTCCGATAGTCCGTAAGTCACATATTTTACTGTTATGTTGTGTAGACTCAGTTCACCAACAATTACCTTCTTGTAATTACGAAAATTGTACAGCGTTGACAACTTTGTAGTTAAATAATAATTAAAGCAAGTGATTGGACTCGTCAAAGACTATTATAACAACTCTTATATCAGCGTGAAGCGCCTAAGAAAAATATCTGTAAAATGTAATAATTTGTCGCTAGAGGCGATGTCTTGTAATATTATATGAATAATTACAACTAACTTCATCAGTTTACTAAACTTCAGCTCATTTAAATATTTATCAAAAATATGACATATATTGAAGACTTTGACAATTACTTTGAATTAACCTGATAAAAATATTAAATAATTTGGTACCACATTTCCGCGACATACGCAATATTAACCGTCTCTGACCAATATGGAAAATGTTACCCTATGTTATGTGAATTAAATAAAATATGAAAACTTTTCGAGAGTACACGTAATGTTACGGCACATTACCTGTCGCTCTATATAGTGTTAAATCGCCAAGTGCCTCTCCCCCAAGTTCTTCATGGTGAGCTTCATCGTGGGGCATCTTAGAGACGTCAAAACGGCCCTTCATAAAAGTACGTGAAATAATATTTATCGACGACGGAGATGAATATTATAAGATGCAGTTTTAGTAGAGCTTGACTCGTAGTTTAGACGGCTGATTTAGTGAAAACTAATCCCAAAATAATTTGTTAGGCTCGGCGAGAAACTCGCGACGTAGCTTAGAATGACTTCAAAGGCAAATATAAAGTTCGGCGAAAATATCGCGACGTAACTTTGAGGTGTTTCCAGTTCAATTTGCAAAGCTCGGCGAAAATATCGCGACGTAGCTTAAAAGGTGCTGTCTTCAGATGCCGTCTAGCTTCTCTTCCTTCAAATACCACCCGTTTTCCTTTTATATGGTTCCTGATGTCACCCTTCTACCCGGATTATGCATCTCCGCTTGTTTCTTGTGGGAATATGTTTATTTTAACGCTATTATAATATTCGACGCTCAACTTTCTATCTTTTTCTATAGTTAAGGTAGAAAAGTGTAGGCGATTTCATACTCTGGGAATAAACGAAGTACTTGACACTTATCTGAATATACGATAAACAAACCCTGTGGCTCGACTCGATTTTATGTAACTTTTTAGTTAAAACTGTAGCTTTTAACTTTGCTTTAAAAGAATATAATTTTAAAATGCATTCTGGTAACTTTACTTTGTTCAAATTTAAATGAATAAATAAATGTAAAAATGAAATTAATCAACTGCAATAATTACTTGAATTTGGAGACATAACAGGAAAAAACTAAATATATATATATGGGGTATATACAGGATGTTTCAAATGGGTATGTACATCAAAGAATCATCATCTCTCGCGATATATTTTTGAGAAGTTGACAAAATATGATACAGACCAGTTCTACTATCTAAGATAGGAATGGGGTATAATTGGAAAACAGAGTACGTTTGAGGGTCTACTAGGGGTATATCTAATACAAATACTAATTCTGAGTTCATTTGGAAAGCTTTTAATTCAATAATATCTAAATACTGTGCAATTTTTGAAAGTTTAATTGGGAGTGGCAAATTGTTCTTTTGTAGGTTTTGTGAAATTTCCTGCAATGAGTTTACCAAATCTTGGGGGTTAATGATAGACGTATGAATTACTTTGAGTCTCGCGAAAGTGATCGAATTTAAAATATCGTTGAGGTTGTCCTCTATAAATAGGTAGCTCGCCATGAGTTGTTCACAAATTTCCAAGAATTTTAATTTTGTTTCAACTGCTCGTACGTTATACGTAATGTCTAAGATTGCGTATTCGATTTCTTTTATGTCTTTGTTGAATGTCTCCTCGTCTATTAGTAGTTTTTGAATTGTCGTGTTAAAATTTTTAATAACTGAATTTGTAACTGATATTTGATTTTTCATCAAATTTTCTATCTGATGTTCGTCTTGGTTTAATTTATTGATACAGTCAGAGTAGTATTTACCGTCTTCTGCGTCTAAATTTCCGGTAATTGCTTTGAATATTGAACCAATTCCGTTTATGATTCCGCGTTTGTAGCGTTTCGTGTCGAGATGTATTTCGTCAAATTTAGTTTGTATGGATTTTGAGATTTGTTCTAGGAGGCTTAAATGCGTTTTAACCTCACTCGCGAATTCGTTCATGTTTTTGTATGCTGGGTCAAGGGTGGTAAGGATTGTCTGTAAAATTTTGTCGTTTCTGTCAAGAGCTGTCTTAAAGGTCGATATATTTTTATGTATGAGTAACGTCCATTTCTTGTGTGAGATGACAATGTCCGTGTCTTTGTGATAGTAAACACCGATAGTATTGTTTATTGGTGTTATTTCGTATTGAGAAAATGCTGATCCGAACAGCAGTAGAAACCTGAAAATAAATTTTAATCTTCAATATATGGTTTCATTCTATCAAAATTTACTTTACTTGTTTGATTTGTCTCGGGATTTAACAAAGTGGCAGAATTTTGGAAAATTTCTTTGATCTCGAAAGGGCCGTTGAATTTATTTTGTGACTTGCTTTTGATTTGGGATTCCTTTACATATACTTCGTCTCCAACGTTATACGTGGGGCGATTTTCTGGGATATTTCTGTCGAATCTGACTTTAGCTTTTTGTTTTTGCGCTTCAGTCCGACTGCGTGCAATTTGGTAATAGTGGGATATCCTATTATTTAAGTCCCTAACATATTTAGTTATTAGGTCTTTTTGGTTGTACAGGGTCTCTGGTGGTCTATTAGCTGTGTGTCCAAAGATCAGTTCGTATGGCGTAAAACCGTGCGTTTTATTAACCGAATTGTTATAGCATATTACTGCATACGGCAATATGGTAAAAGGATGTTCATTTGGGTTTTCAGTTTTGTGAATTCTGATCATTTCGGCTAAGGTAGCATGAAAGCGTTCTATAGAACCGTTAGATTGGGGATGTCCTACGCTAGAATATGTCAGTTTTATATCGTAGAGGGTACAGAGGTCTTTTAGTAAGTTGTTGTCGAATTCACCGCTGTAATCACAGTGAATCCTCAGTGGGGTACCGTAATGTTGAAAATATAACAATAGGGTATTTACCACAGATTTTGCGCTTTTATCCGGTACTGCATAGGCTTGTGTGAATTTTGTAAGTTCGTCACGGATAGTTAGAGCGTAATTTCGTGTAGGAAATTCGAATAGGTCGATGTTAATTCTTTCGAAAGGCGTTCTTGGAGTTTCAGTGATTACTAGAGGGTTGTTAAGGTTTTTACGGCAAACTTTAGTCCGTTGACAAATTTCGCAATTTTTTATGAAATTTTCAACATCTTTGGTTAGTCCTTGCCAATTGTATTTATTTTTGATCCTACGCATAGTCTCGTTTATTCCGCGATGCAGGTTGTTTTTGCCGGTATGGTTTTGGTCAAGAATTATCGGTCTTTGGTCTTCGTCAGGTGTTTGTACTAGGTTTTGACAGATAATGAGTTTTAGGTCCTTTTCTGCGAAGATAAATGACAGAATTTCGAATATCGGGAGGTCTAAGTTATTTTCGACATGGTAAGTATTAGAAAGATCTAATTCATTTTGATTTTTGAATATTGCTAAGAACAAATGTTCTACTACAGATTCAGGGTCAAAGGGTAGAGGAATGATATAGTATTTCCTATGTCTAACCGATCTACTGGAAAGGATATTTATTTTGTCGTCGTAAAATTCGGGGTTTTCCTCGAAAATGTCATCAATAATTTGGTGATGAAGATCTCTTAGGTTATTTTGTTGAAAGAAAGTTATGATGTGTTTGTTTTCTCGGTCCAAGAGTTGTTTATTTGAAGTTTGAATTTTAGAGTAGTCAATTAAGGATTTGGTCTTGTATAGTCGGGAGAAAGTATTAAATTCTTGAATTAGTTGTTCGTTTGTGATTTCACCGTCATTGTCTGGATTCCCGTCATCGTCTGTGTCCTCATTCGCGGCTAAGATTTTGGAATGGAATTTAGAACATTTGGAAAAATGGTTTATTTTGATTCTAGAGAGGGCATCGGCATTTTTATTGATTTTTCCGGGCTTGTAAACGATTTCGTAGTCGTATTCCTCCAGTTTAAGTCGCCAGCGGGCAAGTCTACTTCCTGGGTCTTTTATTGAGAATAACCAGGTAAGTGGTCGGTGGTCGGTGACTAGTTTGAACTTTCTACCGAATAAATATGGTCTAAAGTGTTTTACCGACCATACTATGGCCAATAATTCCCTTTCAATGGTGGAATACTTTGTTTCCGCACCGCATAAAGTTCGGGAAGCGTATGCAATTGGTAGATCTTTGCCTATATTTCCCTGAGAGAGTACCGATCCGATGGCGAATGCGCTCGCGTCGGTAGTTAGGATGAAAGGCTCATCAAAGTTAGGATATATTAATATCGGAGTCGTCGTCAATGTTTGCTTTAAGTTGTCGAACGAATTCATACAATCATTGTCAAAGTTAAAGGGAGTGTCTTTTTGTAGTAGCTTGGTCAGGGGCTTTGAAATCTTAGAGAAATTTGGAATAAAGCGTCTATAATAGCCCGCTAAACCTAAGAAAGATTTAATGTCCTTTTGATTTTTGGGATGAGGAAAGTTTAAAATGGCTTCTACTTTACTGGGATTTGGCTTGACACCGTCTTTTGTTATAAGATGTCCTAGATAAGCGACTTCTTTGCGTAGAAACTCGCATTTGTCGGGTTGAATTTTGAGGTTAGCTTTCCTTAGGCGTTTGAATACTTCTGTCAGTCGGGAAATATGATCGTGAATAGTAGGGGAGTAAATGATAATGTCGTCCATGTAAACAAGGCAGCGTTCATTCTGGATTCCTAACAAGATATTATCCATCACTCTTTGAAACGTTGATGGAGCATTCTTTAAACCGAATGGCATTCTAACGAATTCGAAATGACCGTTTTCGACTGTGAAAGCAGTCTTTTGAATGTCTTTCGCGTCAATTTCTATTTGGTGGAATCCGGAAGCTAAGTCTAGTGTGGTAAAATATTGGCATTTGCCTAGTTGGTCTAAAAGGTCAGAAATGTTTGGGAGAGGGTATTTATCGTCAATAGTCAATTCGTTTAATTTCCTGTAATCTACTACGACTCGCCATTTTTGTTTGCCAGAGGCATCGAGTTTTTTGGGTACAACCCAAACAGGAGATGACCAGGGAGAAATTGAAGGTCTGATTATGCCTTGGTCCAGCATTTTAGAAACTTGTGTTTTGACTTCTTGTTTATGGCATTGAGGGTAGCGATACGATTTTGTAAATACAGGTTTAGAATTATTAGTGTCGATTGAATGTTTAATCTCGTTAGTGAAAGTCAAGTTGTCTCCTTCCAGGTAAAATATTTCAGAAAAGTCTAGGCAAAGTTGTGTAATTAGTTCACTTTCCTCGTAGTTTAGATGATCTAAACGTAACTGGTTAATAATTTCAGATGATCTGTCGATCTGTATGTGTGAGTCGGAATTTTGAACATTTAAATTAAAAATCGATTTAAATTTTTGCAATGGTTCTAATTTTAGATTAGAAAAATTTATAATTTTCGGAATGGCGTTTGCATTAATTACGGTTGTCAAAAATTCTCCATTTTCGTTTACCCTAACAAGAGCATTAGGCAAACGAACTTTTTCGTTTTCCTGCGCTGACAGTACAGCGTCAGTGTTTCTAAGATTGCATTTTAGTTTGTAAACCTTTTCCGTGCGACCGTCAATTTGGATAGTATTTTGGCTAGAATTATAATTTTGTCGGATTTTGTTGATTTCGGGTGTTGGAGAATCGTCAGTTACTTTGAAGATGGGCAATGTTTTAAAATTTGTAATTAGTTGCCTGGTTTTGAAATCTATTCTACATTCGTAGTGTTCCATGAAATCGGCACCTAATAATCCGTCAAAGTCTATGTCCAAGTCGTGAATATAGACTCTGTGCGGGTCGCGTGCGTTAAATGGTATAAGAACAGATTCGCTAATTTTAATTTTTTCGTCGGTTATGCCTTGTATAATCGCGTTTTCTGGAGATCTATTTTTAAAATTTTCCGCTGTCTTATGCTTAAAAATCGAAATACCTGCGCCAGTATCAATTAAGAGTTTAAATTTGTTCGAAATGTCATTTATGAAATAAAGATTACTAGAATTCACGGTCAATAGTGTGTGTGTAGGCCAATTTAAGCGAAGTTCTGGTCTGAGAAATTCAGTAGGGGGTTGTAATTGTCGTTCAGGTTTAATGTTTGGATTTGGTTGGACATTTGGTCCACTTCGAAATTTATTTCTTGGGTTGGAGTATTCATTGAATACTCCGTGCCTAATGGAAAATCCTGAGGATTAGCAGTATAATCCTGCGACATCTGAGAATTAGCTGTATAATTCTCATTTTGGTATGGCATGTTATCGTCGTTATTTTGCGGAAAATGGGGGTAATCTTCATAATTTATTTGTGGCATGTTTGCCATATTATCAAGGCTAGAATTAGTTTGATAGTTTCCGAAGTTATGGAATTGCGGGTCACTGAAATTATCAGTTTCATTGTAAAAATTAGTATCATAATTTTGACAGTCGAAATGATTGTCAAAATTAACGTGATGTGTTCTCTGCGGGTTTTGTCTGTTAAAGTTAGGATTGAAATTTGAATTTTGTTGATTTGGGGATCTCTGAAAGTTCGGATTAGGTCTTATTACAGAAGGCCTATTCTGTTGGAAATTTTGTTGCGGCATGGAATTTCTTTGATATTGCTGGTTGGGAGAATTTTGGAAATTCGGTCTAGAAAATTGTGGAGGACTGGCAAAATTGTTTTGTCTAAAGTTCTGATTTTGTTGTGAGAATTGTAGTCTTGTTCGGCACTCATTAAAATTGTGCCCGTTACGTTTGCAAAAATTACAGAATTGTTGGGAGTTGGGACGCCTCTGTTGGTTCTGGATGGGGTTTTTGTTGATAGTTTGTTTTGGGAATTTTTGTGACTCGAAGTAGGACAGTTGGAGTTCGCGTTTGATTCTATTAATTGCTTCTAGCATGTCGCTGGGATTTCCGGCACGGATTATTTGTCCAAGTTTGGGTTCTAGTCCGGTAAGTAGTGTTGTTAGAGTCATGGTTTCAATTAAGGATGATTGGGCTGTCTTTTCTTCCAACGTCAAAGTCTGTTTTTGCACAGCAGCGTGCATTTTGGCATTATGTGTTTGTAAACGAGATACGAATGTCAGGGCAGTTTCATTAGGTAGTTGGTGAATCCGTTGTAAGTCTTGTATAAGGGCTGTCAAGTCGCGTGAATCACCGAAATGCGCCTCAAGTAGGCTTTTAATTTCTGCCCAAGTGGCAGGGTTCCTCGAATTTATTAATTCGGCAGCTTTTCCGCGAAGTTTGTTTTTAATATGCAGGGTGAGTAAAATACGCTGGTCTTCTATGGACATACCGTATGCGTAAACACTCGCGGAAATAAAGGTTTGTAGGAAAATGGGGTTCCCGTCGAACTCTGGAACTATTGAGAAAATCTCACTTAACCTGTAGGGTTCTATGGTAAGGGTTTCGTCAGCGTTATTGGTATCATTTGCTGTAGTATTTGGTTGGTTCGCCATTTTGTATTATTAAGATTTGTATATAAATTTCAGATAAACAAACAAAAATTAATTTGGTACACACAAAAAATAATAAAAATTAATTGTAAAAGGTGCAAGAGTACGCCACTGGCGATAATAATGAATAAAAGGAAACGAAATTGTATTCTTTTCTGTATAAAGCATGTAACAAATTATTTTTGCGATGGTATTTGCACTTATTCAGATATTATAGTCATATGGTATAAACAATACGTTAACCTTTATTAGTAGTAGTAGTATTAAATTGCAGTAAAAACGTTACAAGATAAGAATTAAACTTGATATATGTCAAATTAATATATTGATTGCAATGAAAATATTTATGTGTTAAAATAAAATAAAATATCGGCTAAAGTAATACGATATTTAGATAATATATTCAACTAAATTAGATTGCAGAACTGCCGTGGGTTTAATGCAAATGTGAATGCAATGTACGAATGATAAAATATAAATGTTTAGTGCAGTTTGAAATAGAAAATAAATCGAGATGATTCTTAAATTACTTACATTACTATCTTCATGCCTGGGGTCCAGATGGAAGGTCGAATGCGGTTTCGTAAGCGTTGCTACACTGGGATGTACCGTCAGGGGTATCACTAGGTGTTCCTATCCACGGTGACGTGTTCCAAGTGCCGAAGACACCGACTTTCAGGGGCCAGGAATGTTTCTTACTTGCTAATTATTTCTCGATGTGTATATGATGCTTCTTGTGAGCTTGTTGAGACGTTGCTTGTCTGCTTGAAATTGTATTTTTCTTGTTTCTCGTAGATTATTTGCTGATTGAAGGATTGAAATCCACCACCTCTGGGTTACAGGGTGTTTTTCAGATCCTACCGACTGCGCCAATGTTAGATAATGGATTGTAGAAATCACTTTTTAAAAACTTTATTTACTTGGGAGTCAAGCTTGACTCTAGGTACAATAATGAACAATAATAAATTTAGAATGTATTAGGTCGAAAATGAGTATATGACTGAAGGTACAAATGTCTGTTGGTTGTATTTATAACATAAGAGAACAAAGAACATTAAATTGGCAATTCAGCATGATAAGGGATTACCAAGAAAGAAACATTAAGCTCAGCCAACGTGAGCGGTTATTAGAGAAGAGCTGTTACGCAATCTGTAATATGATATGTTTGAGAAGGTTAAGCCTGTCTCGGTGATATTATATATCATAGTATATTTCTAATATAACATATATATATATATATATATGAAGTGTTGTTGTACTTCCGGGTGCTCTCCCGCGTCGATGATCGACTCCTCCAGGAGTCACGGTTGTCTAAACGACGTTTCGGCAGAATCTTATCTGCCATCTTCAGGTTCTCACTGAAAGCTGCTTCTCGTTGCTCGAACTGAACTGACGTTCCCCGCGTTGTGCGGCTCCTTATATATGCTCCAGTCTTGGGCGCGCCTGCGCGTTTGGCTACGTGTTACCGGTTCCCCACCACCTGTGGTAGACGTAGCGGGCGGCTGAGCCAACCCGACAAGTGGCTTCGCTGAAACGTCACGCTCCACGTGACTGCTCGCCGGTGATCGGGCATCCTCGTGTCCAATCGGTGCCGCAGAATACCGTAGTTCTCCTTGATTGGTCCGCGCTCGGCTCTGACTCCTCGTGATAGGTCCATTTCGAGCAGGTTGCTGTGCTTCTTCACTATTTGTCAATACTTGAACATGCCTCCTCGTGATTGATTCGTCCACGGTGGATCGTCGTGTGTCTTCGGTTACGTATTTTCCTACAAGACCTAGAAGTTCGTGCAATACAAACTGCACCACTCAAACGAAAACTTTGGTTGAGATATGTGAACGACACATTCGTAATCTGGACTCATGGAAGAGAACAATTAAATAGTTTCTTAGACCACCTGAATAGCATTCACGACAAGATCAAATTTACCATGGAGATAGAAACAGAAGGCAAGCTTCCATTTTTAGACGTATTAGTGAAAAAGAAATCAGATAAGACACTAGGTCACACAGTATACAGAAAACCCACTCACACGGACAGATATCTAAATGCGGCATCACATCACCATCCAGCACAATTAAATTCAGTAGTAAAGACTCTAGTGACACGTTCTCAGAGGTTGGCAGACGTCGACCATATCAACGAAGAGATGTCTTCACTTCAGAAAGCACTAATGAAAAACGGATTTTCGAGGGACACAATACAGAAGTCGCTGGGGCCATACAGACAAAAAATCCAGGAGGAAACCGAGAAACCAGTAGCAAAGGCATATCTACCTTACGTGAAAGGGACGACAGATAAAATTGACAAACTTCTACGTAAACATAACATAGAAACAATATTTAAAACAAACCGAAAAATCAGTGCAGTCCTTCGTAATCCAAAATCAAAAACTACCCTAGAAAACCAAGGAGTATACGAAATCCCGTGCCAAGATTGCAACAAGTCATACATAGGACAGACCAACAGACATATTAGTGTAAGAAAGGAAGAACATATGAATGCAGTACGACAAGAGGAGAAAACGTCGTCCCTAGCACAGCATGTACAATCCACAGAACACAAAATAGACTTCGACAACACCAGAACAGTAGCTAATATTGAGCATTATAGGTCAAGGATTACCAGAGAGGCCATAGATATCGAAAAAAGACCACAAAATCTTAATAAACGAGATGATACGCAGAGATTGCCCAGTCCCTGGAAGCCCGCTCTTGTAGGAAAATACGTAACCGAATACACACGACGATCCACCGTGGACGAATCAATCACGAGGAGGCATGTTCAAGTATTGACAAATAGTGAAGAAGCACAGCAACCTGCCCGAAATGGACCTATCACGAGGAGTCAGAGCCGAGCGCGGACCAATCAAGGAGAACCACGGCATTCTTCGGCACCGATTGGACACGAGGATGCCCGACCACCGGCGAGAAGTCACGTGGAGCGTGACGTTTCAGCGAAGCCACTTGTCGGGTTGGCTCAGCCGCCCGCTACGCCTACCACAGGTGGTGGGGGACCGGTAACACGTAGCCAAACGCGCAGGCGCGCCCAAGACTGGAGCATATATAAGGAGCCGCACAATGCGGGGAACGTCAGTTCAGTTCGAGCAACGAGAAGCAGCTTTCAATGAGAACCTGAAGATGGCAGATGAGATTCTGCCGAAACGTCGTTTAGACAACCGTGACTCCTGGAGGAGTCGATCATCGACGCGGGAGAGCACCCGGAAGTACAACAACACTTCATTTAACACCCGCGAAAACCTAAAAAACAACATATATATATATTAATGATTTATTTGAAATTGAAACAGAAGGGTCCATAGTTGCTGTCGCGGATGATACGGCCATCTACTACGAAGACACGAAATACGTACAGCTTTCTTCAATGACATGGTGAATTATAAATGAAAATCATATCATTTTATCATAATAGTTGGTAGAACTTCAACTCTTATTAATTTCTTTTTATGACCGTCAAATTGTACAGATATCTTATACTCTTTTTTAATAAAAAAGATTTTAAAGGCCGACACCAATCTGGTAATTTAAAATGTCTTAAATTACAAATTATCTAGACCAGCCAGCGGGGTAATTGATCACATGAAACGTACGTCTCTGCACTTGATATACTTGAAATTCCTAGCATTGTGTTATTTTTACTTTTTATTATATTCTTGACTTGTATTTAACGACTGGAATTCAAGTAAATAAACTTGAGTATATTTTTTTTAATTGCATAACCACTTGTTTTTAATTAACTATATTTATATACGCGCAAATCTCAGTAGTACATAAGTAACACTGAGGTGGTAATCTTGTACGTACGGTACGTAATTTTATATACAATGGTCTGTCTCGCCTCTATCGCTAAAATGAGATTTTTGCAAAATATGCATTCTTCAATAGTCGTTACGAGAACAACTTTTTTTCGACTGTTTTAAACTGCAATATAGCTCTAATGGATCACCAAATCGATTCCTGCCACAATAACAAAGATATGAAGTTGGTCATACCTAAAACGAAACGTCTATTTTTAAAGTATATTATCCATAATGATAATAATGTTTATTATCATTCCGATTTACAAAACAAAACAAACAATCGAACACAGTATTAACTTAAATATAGTAAATATATATATATATATAGTAATATAAATAAATAAATATAAAATAACTATTATGGTATAAATGACAAAATACAATAATAAACAAACATACTCCGTCATAAAGACTTGAGAGTGAGGCACATACACAATACAAATAGAATAATACATATATACAATATAGGCAAGACATACATACATATATATTACAAACTTACAACATAAATATAACAAACTTACATACATATTATATTACTTATAGATCTAAGCAATTCTTCATACATTAATATAGTTTGTGGAAGAGTGTTTAATACACTTATTACATAAATTATTAAAAATCCTATAAATATTTTTACACAGGTTAATTATTCCTACATTTTTAGTCACTAATTGAGTATTTCATAAACTCTGCTCCTATTCTGTTGAAGATTTCTTTTAAGTATATTGGTATAAGATGGATGGATCACGGAATGAGCTTTTATTGCAACTTTCAAGTAGAAAAGTTGTCGAATATCCAGAATATTAAGTTCCCTGTATAAAACATCAGAAGAATAGGCACTCCTTTTGTTGGTCATAGTTTTCAATATTCTTCTTTGTAGTACACTAATGTCCTTTAAGTATGTTTTATCTGCAGCTCCCCAGACGATAATACCATAACTGAGATGGCTTTCCACTATAGCATGGTAGACTATTTTCAACTGGTTCCAGTCTAAAAAGTCTTTTATTTGATTTATTTTGCATAAAACATATCTTATTTTTTTTTCAACTTCTCAATATGCATATCCCACCTTAGGTGTTTGTCTATGATGACTCCTAGGTAAGTAACTTTTTCTGTGGATTTAATAATATATTCTTGATAATTTGTATTTATTTTTAAATGTTCGAAGACCGGCAAGGTATTACTATATGAGGAAAAACTTAAATATACTGTTTTATCTTTATTGACGGTAAGTAAGTTATCAGAGTACCAATTGAGTATTTGCTCCATGTCTTTTTCTACTTTTTACTTTTTTTTCCCAGGATGTGTCTTCGCAGTAGATGGCCGTATCATCCGCAACAGCAACTATGGACCCTTCTGTTTCAATTTCATATAAATCATTAATATATATTAATATAATATATATTAATATAATCTACTTTTTACTTTTTTTTCCCAGGATGTGTCTTCGTATTAGATGGCCGTATCATCCGCAACACCAACTATGGACCCTTCTGTTTCAATTTCATATAAATCATTAATATATTAATGATTTATATGAAATTGAAACAGAAGGGTCCATAGTTGCTGTTGCGGATTTCAATTTCATATAAATCATTAATATATTAATGATTTATATGAAATTGAAACAGAAGGGTCCATAGTTGCTGTTGCGGATGATACGGCCATCTACTACGAAGACACATCCTGGGAAAAAAAAGTAAAAAGTAGAAAAAGACATGGAGCAAATACTCAATTGGTACTCTGATAACTTACTTACCATCAATAAAGATAAAACAGTATATTTAAGTTTTTCCTCATATAGTAATACCTTGCCGGTCTTCGAACATTTAAAAATAAATACAAATTATCAAGAATATATTATTAAATCCATAGAAAAAGTTACTTACCTAGGAGTCGTCATAGACAAACACCTA
Organism: Leptura quadrifasciata; assembly: GCA_963675555.1. NCBI lineage: Eukaryota > Metazoa > Arthropoda > Insecta > Coleoptera > Cerambycidae > Leptura > Leptura quadrifasciata. The sequence goes on from OY776677.1 coordinate 73,623,087, forward strand.
AGGTGGGATATGCATATTGAGAAGTTGAAAAAAAAAAAGATATGTTTTATGCAAAATAAATCAAATAAAAGACTTTTTAAACTGGAACCAGTTGAAAATAGTCTACTATGCTATAGTGGAAAGCCATCTTAGTTATGGTATTATCGTCTGGGGAGCTGCAAATAAAACATACTTAAAGGACATTAGTGTACTACAAAGAAGAATATTGAAAACTATGACCAACAAAAGGAGTGCCTATTCTTCGGATGTTTTATACAGGGAACTTAATATTCTGGATATTCGACAACTTTTCTACTTGAAAGTTGCAATAAAAGCTCATTCCGTGAAGAATAATCTTATACCAATATACTTAAAAGAAATCTTCAACAGAATAGGAGCAGAGTTTATGAAATACTCAATTAGTGACTAAAAATGTAGGAATAATTAACCTGTGTAAAAATCTTTATAGGATTTTTAATAATTTATGTAATAAGTGTATTAAACACTCTTCCACAAACTATATTAATGTATGAAGAATTGCTTAGATCTATAAGTAATATAATATGTATGTAAGTTTGTTATATTTATGTTGTAAGTTTGTAATATATATGTATGTATGTCTTGCCTATATTGTATATATGTATTATTCTATTTGTATTGTGTATGTGCCTCACTCTCAAGTCTTTATGACGGAGTATGTTTGTTTATTATTGTATTTTGTCATTTATACCATAATAGTTATTTTATATTTATTTATTTATATTACTATATATATATATATATTTACTATATTTAAGTTAATACTGTGTTCGATTGTTTGTTTTGTTTTGTAAATCGGAATGATAATAAACATTATTATCATTATGGATAATATACTTTAAAAATAGACGTTTCGTTTTAGGTATGACCAACTTCATATCTTTGTTATTGTGGCAGGAATCGATTTGGTGATCCATTAGAGCTATATTGCAGTTTAAAACAGTCGAAAAAAAGTTGTTCTCGTAACGACTATTGAAGAATGCATATTTTGCAAAAATCTCATTTTAGCGATAGAGGCGAGACAGACCATTGTATATAAAATTACGTACCGTACGTACAAGATTACCACCTCAGTGTTACTTATGTACTACTGAGATTTGCGCGTATATAAATATAGTTAATTAAAAACAAGTGGTTATGCAATTAAAAAATATATACTCAAGTTTATTTACTTGAATTCCAGTCGTTAAATGCAAGTCAAGAATATAATAAAAAGTAAAAATAACACAATGCTAGGAATTTCAAGTATATCAAGTGCAGAGACGTACGTTTCATGTGATCAATTACCCCGCTGGCTGGTCTAGATAATTTGTAATTTAAGACATTTTAAATTACCAGTTTGGTGTCGGCCTTTAAAATCTTTTTTATTAAAAAAGAGTATAAGATATCTGTACAATTTGACGGTCATAAAAAGAAATTAATAAGAGTTGAAGTTCTACCAATTATTATGATAAAATGAGTATTTATTGCATGTTGAAAAAAATTTATATATTTTCATTTATAATTCACCATGTCATTGAAAAAAGCTGTACGTATTTTAAAATATTTTAAAATATATTTTAAGTTTACTAGTTGTGGTCACATTCGGTTGAAAGAAATCAACTTATCAATAAGATCACTCTCATAGCAGTACACTGGTTATTGTCATTTTTTAATGTGCACACCACTCACGCGGCTGTCAGAATACGACAAAATTGTACGCCACACCCTCGATTTTTTTGTTTAATCTGGTAGCGAAAAAAAGAAACTAAAAAGTAGAGTATCTCAGGTTATATTAATTACATTGAAATAATAAAATTGGTGGTTTCTTTTCGATTAAATTCCCAGTAAAATTGAAGGAAAAGTTATTTCTATTAATTTGTTTAGTTGCAAAATAACAAAAATTAAAAACACAACTAATTTTTTAAATTTGTTATACCTTTATTAAGCCAAAATTTCGTGCAAAATTTGAGGTCAGAACATTTACTTAAAAGTTTTATTATTTATTTTATTTTATCGATAAGTATATTACAGGATGAACCCAAATAGTAGACTACATTGGTTTGCAAGGCAAACTTACACTAATATTAAAGTAAAACTAATACAACATAAGGCTATGATTCGCTTCTTGCCTTAGTGCAAAACAAAATTAATATGGCAGTTAATTAACACTAACAATAACACAACATGTTATAATTATGAATAAATAATAAGAGGATCCAAATTATTTAAAGTGCAAACAAACACTTGGAAAGTACAAGACTGAAGACCAATGTCTGGTCTCCATTTACCACAGAATATTTATTGTAGTTAGTTCTGAATTTATTTTATTTAGTGCAAATAAGTCTCTATTTCTTGTAGTATGATTTGTTTTAACTTTAAAATTAAAATGGGATAGAATTTCAGGACAATCTAGAACATTATTTATTCTCTTAAATCCAAATTTACACTGAGATTTGAAGCATCTATGATTTAATGGTTCTAGATTAAATTTCTTCAGCTGTTCCATATAATTTAAACTATCTAATGGATAATTTGACTTAAACATTAAATATTTTACCATGCGCTTTTGAACATTCTTCAACCTGCATAAATGAATGTTATAATGAGGATTCCAGATATTGTCACAATATTCTAGGATGCTTCTAACCAATGACACATACAAAATTCTAATTACCTCAACATTATTGAAATCTCGGCATTGTCTTTTAATTAAACCCGACATTTTATTTGCTCGACTGACAATTTGGTCGATGTGTTGGATGAAAGAAAACTTGGTATCATACGAAACACCTAAATCCTTGATTGTGTCGATTCTTATTAAGTGGATGTTGTTGATTTCATAATCAGCTATTTCTTAGACTTGAAAATATTATAACTTTACATTTATTAACACTAAGAGCCATTTCGTTATTTACACACCACTGATGCAAGGAATTTAAGTCGTTCTGTAAAAGTTGAGCATCTTCTTGTTACTGGATGCGACAGAATAGTTTAAGGTCATCTGCGAACAGTAGATATCTAAGTGACTTAATTACCAAAGTGACATCGTTGACAAATATAGAGTAGAATATGGGACCCAGATGAGACCCCTGAGGCACGCCCGAAGTTACCGCAAACTGACAGGAGGAAAACCTTCCACTTTAACTACTTGCTTCCGACCAGTGATATAAGATTTTAGCCAAGATAATAACTTCCCAGTTATACCATAACTTTCCAATTTACTTATAAGCAAGTGGGGGTTTACTAAAGTCAGTGTACACAGAGTCCACCTGGAACCCTTCGCTCATTGAGTCTGATATATGCTAAGTACTATAGGATGTTAAGTTTGTGCATGTAGAATGTCCTCGGTAGAAACCATGTTCTAGAATTATGATATTCTTAAATGAATGAAAGATAATATCAGTCACTATGCATTCGAAAACCTTGGACATGCTAGAAAGCCCAGATATAAGTCTGTAATTGGTTAAATCCGATCTACCACCAGATTTGAATGTTGGTGTCACGTAGGCCAACTTCCACTTCTCTAGGATAATTCCCGAGGATAAAAATATATTGTAAATAATACTTAGAGGAAAAGCTAATGTTGGACTACAAGATTTAAAAAAGTGATTTGGAATATCATCTGGTTCGGCACTCTTGTTAACATCTAAATTTATTAAACAGTCAAAAACCAGATCTAAGTTCACCAATACAGAAACAACTGAACATTTATATTCGATGTAATTAAATTCATGTCACAGTCCATTGGACGGCTGGCCGTATAAATAGATTTAAAATAGTCAGCAAAGGAGTTGACAATGTCAAGTCCATTAGCTAATATCTTTTCATTATATGTCATAGTTTCAGGAATTGAATTATTACTTCACTTTGACTTAACATAACCCCAGAAGGCCTTTATATTGTTAGTCACGTTTGTTTGGATAGTGATCAAGAACGCATTGTAATCGTTATGTATTGTATTGTTCTACTTTTTTTGAACTTAATAATTTGCAGTGCTAATCAAACTTTAACTTGTTTATTTCCAATAGATAAACCAAAAAGATCAAATTAAGATCTCTTACCTTTTGATCCGAAAGTATGTCAAATTTATTTAATGGCCCGGCTAGCTTATCTTTTCCTTCAGGAGCAGGTTCAAATTCAGTTCCTGTTTTGAAATGAAATTTTATTAAAGTAAAATTTTTAATCTGATATAAGTAATTTATTTTCCTTGATATTTAGATAATTTAGCAGTTTTATAACAGGTTCGAAAGTCTAATACACTATTTAAATTTTAGTATACAACCTTATCCAAATTAAACACACAAAAACCTTCCTTCTCCGTAGTTACACTCTTCTCTTTCCAAATCCAACAATTCTCCTTTCATTAATTCTTCACCTTATCTCGTCCTTATCTCCTCTGCAATTCCTATCCACAATAACACCTCTTCCTTCTTATTTACAGTCTATTTTTACTCTTCTTCGCTGATCTCCACAATTTCTGACTTTTTAATTCAATTTCAAATTATTCATTCATTGTTTTTTATTTTTCTCCTTCACTCCCTAATTTTCACTTGTTCTTTTTTTTTTCTTAAATTTGTTTTTCCAATTTTACAACCTCTCTTTTATCTGTTGTTTTATCTCACTAAATATCAAAGTACCCAAAATAAACAAAACACCATATGAATTTTGATTAATTTCATTCCAAACATAACCTAACTTAAACCTCCTTGTCTTTCTCCAGGAAAACATTTACCAACTATAAAAATAAAATTTCCTACTTAAAAGAAATATCATAATGACTTAAATGCCAGAAATTATTTCAACTACAACTTAATAACCACTAACATAGATGTCAGTATTAAATTTACTGTTGACATCAAATAAAAACTTAAAAACTATTAAAACAACTCTAAACAAGTATTAACATTCTAAAACACATACCTTTCGGATCTTTAGCTAATTTAAATAAATTTTGAAAACCATCTAAAGGAAACAAACAAATTCAAACCCTGATTCAGCAAATAACACAAACATGCAATCTTCGTAATCGTCCAATATGCGAATACATAGCAGTATACTTATTTTAGACATTGATCTTAACTTTTGCTCATATGACATAGAGTTTAAGGCTTGTTTGTACTTTTTGTAAACCATGATGGAAACTGATTAACATGTTTTTTTAAACTTAGGAACAAAAATATCAATAGCAAAATATAACGCATTGTAAAGAATTTCAAGAGAGAAGTCAATGTTGACACTAGAAAGAATTGCAACCCAGTTAACATTGCCTAGAAAATTATTTAACTCCTCATAATTAGCCCTTCTATAATTATAACACCAGTGTTCATTATATTTTAAAGATTGTGTATTGTTTATAGGAACGGAAATCTGCAGCGATGGATGATAGGCATCCTCGTTAGTTAAAGGTTAGCTTGACATGAATATTTTCCAAATTACTAAATACTAAATCTAAAATATTATTACTTAAGTTTAAAGCAGAGTTAAATTGATGCAGATTGTAAAAGTTTATATTGTCACAGAAGGTGGCACTAGGAACATGATTGTTATTAATCACAGGATTAAGAACACCAACTTTTTCCGATGGTACCTATTGAATATTCGGCAAATTAAAATTACCCGTAATTAGAAACGCTTCAGACGGGTTTCTTTCCATTAGTGTATCTGTATTGTGTGAGAAAGTCTCACATGTTGCTATAGATGATTGTGGTGGAATATCTTAGTTGCGACAATGATGTGCAAAGATTCTATCATTATTGAAGCCCACAATTCTTCCGCAGCTACTATGTTAATTTTCTTTGAGTTTAGATTAAATTTTGTAGCAACCAATACTCCTCCATTTTACTATTGAAACGATCACTTCAATAAATAACGTAGTTTTACGGAATTATTTCACTATCTGAAATTTCATTATGCAGCCATGTTTCTGTTAAAATAATGATATCATAATCGTTGGCCATAATTTCATAATATAAGTTAATTGTTTTTGTTCTCAATCCTTTCACATTTTGGTAAAAGACGGTTAAGTTTTCTATACTGTTTCGGGAGATAAGTTTTTTGTTCGTTCTTAGTTACTATCGTAGGTATTCCCGATAGGAATTTTATAGTTTTATCTGTTATTTCGTGGGCCTCCATTTCATTAAGCTTGTTTTTCACAGACTTATAAAACTCCTGTTGGAATTTAGTTTGGTCAGACATGATACGGATTTCTTCTGGAGCATTGGATTTATTTTTAAGGATTTAACGAGCATCGCTGGAATTGTTTAATACCATTTTTACCTTGACTTTTCCTAAGCGAAATACTTTAATAGAGTTAGTATCAACAACAGCCAGACCGTTGACAATTTGTGCCACTGTATCTTTATTTTTGGATAACATTTGTACACAGGATTCCCCTTCTGCTTCTTTAAGATTATATATAATGATGTTTGACGCCCTTTTTTGCCTCTCCATAACTTCATTAACTATTTCTTCCGGACTTAGCTGCCCGTGTTCACAGTTACTTGCCTTCTTTTCTTTTAATCGTTTTACTTCCTCCCGTAGATAATTAACTTCTTTTTGCAATTCTTGAGCTTTCCTTACTAGTAATGGTACTTGCTTAAAGGATGTACGGCACTCATCACAAAAAATAACAAAACACGTTTTTATATTACAACAGCCTTAATTTCAGAGGCACAAAGGCCTGCACACTCCTCTGTTAGATGAAATGATATTTTACAACAATCACAGCTTATCCACCTTTCTGTTTCAGAAATTTCGATTTTACATTTACCACATGGTGGCCATTGTAACCTCAAAAAAATTTTAAATACTGACAAAGCTACTAAAGATTAACAATCAAATTGAAGTTTTTATGTTAATTGACCAAATATATATTCCTCTTTGTTATACCATCAAAAGTTTTTAATGTTTTACACTTTTTACTAGTAATTATCACTTAAAAATGTGACAACAAAATTTGCCGTTTGCTTGCTAGTTTTCGGAATTTGATTTGGCAGCAGGAAGTGAGTTTGACAATAAATATTTTTTTTGGCCTCATACAATTCACATATTTTGTTAATTAGATTAAAAGATTTGACGTTCAGCAGTTTGAGTATCGTAATGCAAAAAAAAAATTTTTTTTTTGAAATAGGCTTAAAATGTCAAGAAACGTCGAGATTTTAAATTTGAGCAAAACAATTCCGTCTGTCGGTCTGTAACTTTTTTGGGCGCACGTTTACTTTGGAACCGTTTAAGCTATTGACTTAAAATTTGGCACACTTATGTATTAAAAAGAGATCTGGAACTAAATTATATTTTGATCTAATTCTGTTGAAGGGTTCGAAGGTAAATAAAGGTAAATAGACTAAGCAAGCAAGTAAAAGTCCATACGATTGCAATTTAGGGCATGAACGAAAAGTCAAGGTCTTAAAAAAAATTTTGGCATCAGCCACCCCCACACTATTGTGAAAGGGAGTAAACAAATTTAAATGTGATTTAGTGTATATACAAGAAGAAACGTCTCAAAAAATTATTTTGGCATTAGCTACCCCCTCTACCAGCCCCATTGTCACCCCCACCCTATTATTAAAGAGAAAAAATTAAATTAGGAGTTATAGTCTGTATACGAGAACCAAGGGATTTTAAATTTTTTTTTGTATTATCCACCCCCTCTACCACCTCCATTGTCACCCTTACCCTATTATTAAAGAGAATAAAAAATTAAATAGGGATTTAGTGTGTGTACGAGAACCAAGGGCATTTAAAATTTATTTTGGCATTAGCCACCCCCATTGCCACCTCCACCCTATTATTAAAGGGAGTATAAAATATTACATTGGGATTTAGTGCGTATAATAGTCCAAGATCCCGCTGCAGGTCCCATTCAGGTATCAATTTCGTCGATGAAACCTACATAACATGAAAGCTTGGACCTAAATACAATGGTTGACGGGAAAATGTGTGCACAATTTTAGTGCGGGTGCATTTTGGAAAAAAAAATAAAATAAAATTTCGGCCAAAAAATTGTCATTTTGATGTCGAAAATTTTTTTCGACGTCAAAATAACAATTTTCTTCATTAATTTATCTTTATGGGCACACAAAAATTTATTGCGCCGCTTCTCATTAAATCCCTTACGCTGAGAAAAATGTTTTCTCGCCCAAAAATATTTTTATAAGAATTTTTATACTAAAAAGCATATCGTCCATGTTGCATTTAAAAATTTTGTTGTAAGCGATAGTGAAATATGCCTATTTTGAAACGCAATGCTATTTTACAACTTAGTGATAGTATTGTAAATGTAAATATTGGCATGTTCATTTTACACACGTCAAAAATAAGAAAACTGAACATTTAAATGGTTATTCCGGGAAGCCACAGATAGTTATTTGTGTCTCAATGCCCAAAAGTTGATCTTCGGCCGAATCCAAAGTTTGCGGCCGAGGCACAGCCGATGTCAAGTATAAGCGGCCAAAAAAATAAGATTGGCAAATGATTATAAAGAGATGACACTTTAGGAATGCTGCTAGATCCTGTAAACGTCATTTTTGTGACAGTTGATTAAAAAATATATTATGTTTTGCATGTGAGAACATTCTGAATGTGACACAGTAAAGACAGTCTAATATACCTGTCTGGACAAGCTTTGGCTTCAATTTTCGAACAGTATCAATCAAGGATAGCGAACGCAAAAACCGGCATGAGGTAGACATCCCGTTTTCAATTGTTGGTCCTCAGCAGTCTCGACCATGCGATTTTATGAAAAGTCTAAAAAATTATAAATTTAAGGAATCCCTAGTAAAGTTTTTGGCTCATCATTGGGAAAATGACATTTTTGCGTTCATCATTGCCGATAAAATAGTTTTCATAACTGTGGATGATCGCAGTTTTTCTTTTCAATCAGTCGATGATCATATTTTCAAACCCGAAGAAGAATCCCTTGTAAAGTTTTTGGCTCATCATTGGGAAAATGATATTTTTGCATTCATCGTTACCGATAAAAAAGTTTTCATAACTGTGGATGATCGCAGTTTTTCTTTTCAATCAGTCGATGGTCATATTTTTAAACCCGAAGAAGAAGATCTGCTATGCTGGCACGAGGAAGCTGATACGCGAATTATTTTTGACATGAGCAAGTGCAAAGTAAATTCAAAAATTCTCATAGTCTTCTGATACTGATATCCTTGTAATTGTGCTAGGGAATCTACATAAATTCAGTTATTATGACATTTGGTGCCACTTCATGTGGGTGAAGAAACTTGCACCAATATTTCCGAATTAGCGAAAAATTTAGAACCCAATCTGTGTCGTGTTGTGGTAGCTTTTAATATTTTCACGGGATGACTACACTGCGTGTTTCCACCGCAAAGGAAAAATTAAACCATTTCAGATCCTTCAAAAACACGAAAATTTTCGCTTATCTGAATAATCCGTCCGATATTTTTGATGATAAGAAAATGAGCGAAATGCAAACGTTTACAGCTCTAATGTACGGCTTTAAAAATTGCAATAAAGTAAATGAAACACGGTTTAAGATATTCCAGAAATTGTATTCTCAAAAAAGTGACACGGAAAAATTCTTAAAAAAAAATGAAAGGCTTCGATAGTAGTCAAATTCCACCATGTTGAATTTCCCTAGAACAAAAAATTATGTGTACAATTTACGTTACTAGCATGTGGCAAAATGCCACAGAGCCATTATATGTGCAACTTTGAATGCACAAGAATGTGGTTGGAGATTATTATTATTATATTGTATGCAATGTAAATTTTAAGTATTGTATATAAAAGGACGATTGTTAATGTTATTATTAAGCTACGAATAAAAAAGTAATTAAATAGACACATGAATTCTCATTTGCGACTTTCCCTATTTTAGTCCAGAAAAATCACCGGAAATACGTTTAAAAACCACATTTGTGCACGTACAATTCATAATCATGTTGTACAATCATCTGCCTAATAACGTGAAAGACATTAACTCAAATATTGATTTCAGAAAGGCTGTTAAAGGCCTGCTGATTGTTAAAGCCTATTATGATTTGAACGAATATTATAATGATATATTTTAATAGGATGCCACTTTCTTGTTTTGTATTTCATTTTGTTGTTCTAATTTGACTATACATTTATTGTATGTGTGTATATTCTTTTTAATACGTTTACATATTTATGTAGTTTATTTACAATTTCCTTATTTCATATTTCATTTTGTTATTAATTTGACTATATATTGTGTTCTGTATGTTTACATTTTTATGTAGTTTATTTACATGTTTTCTATGCTTTGTCTATGAGAATTTTTTCTTCTGACAATAAAGTATATTTTGTATTGTATTGTATTGTATAATTGTAATTGCAATGCGTTTCAAAATAGGCGTATTCACTATCGCGTACAACAACATTTTTAAATGCAACACGATACGTCAAAAATAAGAAAACTGAACATTTAAATGGTTATTCCGGGAAGCCACAGATAGTTATTTGTGTATTAAGGCCCAATAGTTGATCTTCGGCCGAATCCAAAGTTTGCGGCCGAGGCACAGCCGATGTATAAGCGGCCAAAAAAATAAGATTGGCAAATGATTATAAAGAGATGACACTTTAGGAATGCTGTTAGATCCTGTAAACGTCATTTTTTGTGACAGCTGATTAAAAAATATATTATGTTTTGCATGTGAGAACATTCTGAATGTGACACAGTAAAGACAGTCTAACATACCTGTCTGGAGAAGCTTTTGGCTTCAATTTTCGAACAGTATCTATCAAGGATAGCGAACGCAAAAACCGGCATGAGATAGACATCCCTTTTTCAATTGTTGGTCCTCGGCAGTCTCGACCATGCGATTTTATGAAAAGTCTAAAAAATTATAAATTTAAAGAATCCCTAGTAAAGTTTTTGGCTCATCATTGGGAAAATTATATTTTTGCGTTCATCGTCGCCGATAAAAAAGTTTTCATAACTGTGGATGATCGCAGTTTTTCTTTTCAATCAGTCATATTTTCAAACCCGAAGAAGATCTGCTATGCTGGCACGAGGAAGCTGATACGGGAACCATTTTTGACATGAGCAAGTGCAAAGTAAATTCAAAAATTCTCATAATCTTCTGATACTGATGTCCTTGTAATTTGCTAGGGAATCTACATAAATTCAGTTATTATGACTTTGGTGCCACTTCATGTGAGTGAAGAAACTTGCACTAATATTTCCGAATTAGCGAAAAGTTTAGAACCCAATCTGTGTCGTATTCTGCCAGCTTTTAATACTTTGACGGGATGACTACACTGCGTGTTTCCACCGCAAAGGAAAAATTAAACCATTTCAGATCCTTCAAAAACACGAACACGCTTCTCTGAATGATCCGTTCGATATATTTGATGATAAAAAAATGAGCGAAATACAAACGTTTACAGCTCTAATGTACGACGTTGAAAATTGCAATAAAGTAAATGAAACACGGTTTAAGATATTCCAGAAATTGTATTCTCAAAAAAGTGACACGGAAAAATTCTTTAAAAAAAAATTAATGGCTTCGATAGTAGTCAAATTCCACCATGTTGAATTTCTCTAGAACAAAAAATTATGCGTACAATTTACGTTACTAGCATGTGGCAAAATGCCACAAAGCCATTATGTGCAACTTTGAATGCACAAGAATATGGTTGGAGATTATTATTATTATATTGTATGCAATGTAAATTTTAAGCATTGTATATAAAGGAGCGATTGTTAATGTTATTATTAAGCTACGAATAAAAAAGTAATTAAATAGACATATGAATTCTCATTTGCGACTTTCCCTATTTTAGTCCAGAAAAATCACCGGAAATACGTTTAAAAACCACATTTGTGCACATACAATTCATAATTGTAATTGCAATGCGTTTCAAAATAGGCGTATTAACTATGGCTTACAACAACATTTTTAAATGCAACACGATACGCTTTTTAGTGTAAAAAAAAATTTTTGCGAGAAAACATTTTTCTCAGCGTAAGGGATTTAATAAGAAATAGGGCAACAATTTTTTATGTGCCCGCAAAGATAAATTAATGAAGAAAAAATCGACATCAAAATAACAATTTTGCGCCGCACTTAAATTGTGCACACATTTTCCAGCCAACCTTTGCATTAACGCGTTACCTTAGGTCCAAGCCTTCATATTATGTAGGTTTCACCGACGAAATCGATACCTGAATGGGACCTGCAGCGGGATCCCGTATTATAAGACTTGTATACAAAATCTGAATGTGGAAGTAGTGATTCCTTGGGCAGCGGTTTATTACATTGTAAAAGTACGATCCTGATCCCCTCACCTCTTGGGGGCACATTCAATGTATTCATACCAAATGTGGCATGAATATTCTTCGACACCCTGAAAGAAATACTGTGAGGGTACAGATTCCCTCACCTTGAAGTTTGTACGACCGGGTACCATTTTCAAAGTATCTGACTTTTGCATCAATATTCTTCAATATATTAGAAAAATGCTGTGAGAGTTACCAGATCCTCATTCTCGAAATTGCAACATACTGAAACCAACTCGCCTAAAACATATTCCAAAAACAGGAGCAACTCAGCTAGTTTTCAATAAATGTTTCAATTGTGTTTCCTAATCTTTAACTTGAAACGCTTGCAAGACGATTCTGGATAGCAAAAATTGCCCAGAGAATTTTCTTGTAAATCATTAAATTTCCTATAAAATTCAGTGACAGCATGACTCTATAGCCCATTTGTTCTCGTTTTTACTTATCATTGTTTTGCGATTTATTGAATAAGGGTCAGTAACAACTATTTTAAACTAAATCAATGTTAAGATTTTTCTGCAACTTACATTTCTGTTTTGTGTTCATTGCATTTATTGTAGAATGCAGAAAAACCTCTAATTGTTTTAATAAGATTTAGAATATATATTAATAAACGAACACGGAACAAAACGAAAAATAGTCCTATGTGTGGTGTGACAAGACAGCATTGTTCTAGGCAGCGTGATAACTTATTACTATCACGAAACTCTTGGTGACTGTGCTAGAAAATGATCCCCTAGTGAGTATAACTAATTGCACACTGCAACTTAAAAATGTGACTAAAGAGATATGAAATTATTGAGAAAAATTACATCATTATCCAAGGAATATCTTTCCTTTTTTTCTCTCTGAACGTTTAATTCAAATGTGGGGTTAAGGTATGGTTGATATCTTTCATGTACAATCTGCTTGATAATATTTGAACAACATTAAATTCAGAGAATTTATATTTACAAGTGAAACTGAAATGGAGTTGATATGTCATCCTCTGTTATTAAATCAAAATAAAAAACACCGCACTCAACCCAACTTAGCTCGGAAATTATTTACTCTTTTAGAAGTTTCCCGAGAATCAACAAGGATTGTTGTTGTCAGAGTACATTACACAAAACTAAGGGTTCTTGTGTGGAAAATGCGACAGCGTAGACAATAAACGTAAAACAGTAGCGGTAAATCGTTCGCAATGGGGTACAATCCAAGCCAGTTCCTAATACATCCAATAGATGGCGCCATGCTTACTCGGTTTAATGTCATTCTCAATTTGTATCATATTATATTATTTGAAAATTATATTATAACTTTCAAAGTAGTTATATTATAACTTTTAAATTGTTTAAATTTCCCGATTTCTGAGAGTTCCCCAATCTCTTATTCGTAGAAATGAGCTAAATTGATAAAAAGAATGAGGAATAATTCAACCAGTTCCTAATATATCCAATAATGATTACTCGGTTTAATGTATTTCTCAACTTGTATCATATTTAACCTTTAAATAGTTTAAATTTCCCGATTTCCAAGAGTTTCCCATTCTCTTATTCGTAGAAATGAGCCAAATTGATGAAAAGGATTACGGTAGTTGGTCATTAATCGTTTAAAACTTTAAAAGAGAAGCTGACCTGGAGAAAAAGCTGATTTGGTTGAAAGGAAAATTACATATATGAACTATGAACTTGTTGAATTTATTTGTTTATAAATCCTCTTTTATTCTAGATTAATAAATTATGACAATATTTTAGTTAGTACACTTGAAGATAAAGATAAATATTACAATTTTAAAACACCAGATTTATCATATAGTTGTCGGAAACGGTCATTTTTAGGAAATAAATGTCCTACAACACAAGAGCACTTTGGTACACAGCAACAAGTTTTCATTTTACATCCTAAATTTTGTTTATTCAGATACATATTTTTTCGTATTGACATTGACGGACAAACAACCAAGTACAGCTGGTGCACTCTGGCGGATAAAAAAAAGAAAATGTTCCCCATTACCCTGTAATTCGTTCAGTTCGAGTGAGTCAAGGAAAAGCTAATATTTACGATTCTACTTGTGGGAATTAAATTTTTTTTCTGTCTGGTCATTTACTGTACTTTGTGCCACGCAAACTACAAGCTTATTGGAGTCAATAAAAAGCAAATTGACCAATAGAAATGTATAGACTGTTCATTATATTAAAGAGTATTACGCTGCGCAAACATTATATGTAAAGTTATAAGCCGAAAAAGTTCCGATGTACAGTGCACCAATTTTAAAATCCACATTTTGATAATGATCAGTAGTTTAACATAAAATCGGAGATATAATATATATACTTGTTTACGATGTTCGGTAAAAAAAACGTAACTTGATGAAAATAGCAAAAATGTCTTAATTTTAAATCCTTAATTTTTTTCTGGGAATTTTAAAATTTCGCCGCGGTTGAATTACATGTTAATTATGTGTTACTACAATACAGTTTGTTTTACCTAAATCAACAGGTCTTTTTAGGTGGCAAAAATCCCAAATATACCACATGACAATACTACCCTCTAAGGTATAAGTTTTCGGTTTTCTTTAACATTTTCTCTAAAGCCATTGATTTCTCGACAACAACTAATTATACGTCAAAAAATGTATAATTTTGGTCTAGCAACTCTGCCCACCACAAACGAAATGTTTTGTTTTTTTAAAGTGTTTTTTAACCGTATTCCGGGTCACCTGAATGACCCTCTTAAGTCTAGGAGACCTAGATTTGTCTGAGTAACGGATACGGGGCCCTACAGTTTATAGTGTGATCCGAACCACCTCTTGGAAATAATTTATATTATTTGAAAATTACTTAGCAGTTTGCTAGGTGTGTTCAGGGAGAGAGCTAGACGTACTGACTCACTGAGCTACCGTCCCCCGTTAAGCCGCTTAACTCCATATTAAGAGAGTTTATCTTCAGGTATATACAATGTAGATGAACAAAATAAAATCCAGGAGATTAGGATTGAGTAAAAAATTATTATGCATGCTAAAACCCCAATAAAATTTAAAGAAATTGCCATAGATTTTGTTCTAAAACTTTAAAAATTATTTTATAGGTGTAAGTCAAGTTGTTCAAAATTTTGAAATTACATTTCTGGTTACACTTAGAATTTGCTCAAACGTATGTGTTATCAGACCGGCCCTCCTGGAATATATGGAAACGGAAATGGTGACGTAATGTCGAAAAACTAATAAAAATAGAAATAATAAATAAATTAAACGCAATGACATTAAATGCCTCCTTTACTACTTCAAAGTTTGTCCGAGTTGTAACTGACAATTGTTTATGTATCTCTTTTTCAATGTTTCTTATTCGTTTTTGTTACTTTTAGGAATCATTTCACATTACACGAACTTTGCTATTTGCTTGTCCTTTTGGTTATAAATGACATTTCACAAAGCTTTGCAACGGATTTATACCATGGTGGATTTAAATTCACATTAGTAACATTAATATACACTTTTTTAAACTCGAACTCCTAATTAGGGCAATTAATTAAATGCAAACTCATGTAACAATAAAAAACATACACATATCATCAAAACATGTATTTCGATGCAACGAAATGCATTCTAATAATTGTCAACGACGTAGTAAAATAACCATTGTTAATGTATACTAATAACACATTATCAAATAGTTCAAAGTATCTATATCTGTTTTAAAAATATCTAGATCGTTAAATTTAATTTTAAAGTGCAAAAATTTAAAGCATAATTTATTTTCGCATGGAAAAATATATTGTATAGCTTAATTGACCTATTGTGCGATTTTGTTAAATGAAATATTAATTATCTGGCAACGATGAAACCTCGAATGAAACAATTAAAACTTAATATAATCATCAAAATATTTACAGTGTATACAGAGTCAAATGAATATTGATGATGATATGACCTTTAGTTATATAGATTTTCGTTTAATCTACTGGTGTCTGGTCGATAGCGAGGTGGCAATCGCGATTAATTACACGGACATCGCACCACCGGGTTCGAATCCTGGCTCCGGCACTGGCACTGTCGGAGGAAATGGTTGTATGAACGCGTTTTTTCAATGTTTAACCTCCTTCCCCACAAGTGCCTAGCTTCTGGAATTGGGGGTTGTCTAATTTCTGTGGTGGTGGTGACGGCGGTGTTATTCTTTAGTCAGAACGTAAGTGAAAAAGCATCATTACTGTTGAAAAATCAGTTTCCGTAAATTGAAATAAATAGTTGAACTGTAGGGCCATTAGTCAAATGTAACACATATGAACGTCACTACACAATAAGACCATACATAAATAAGTTTTTTCTACTGTGTATATTTTAAAAGATTTAAATTTTTGCGACTTAGACTTAGAGAATTTAATTTGTACATAACCAACTTATTTAAATAATTTTTTTTTTTTTTTTTTTAGAAAATTGAAAGAAAAAATTATGTCTGTATACCGTCTTAAAATATCCTTAACTCCCTTAGAAAAAGTGTAGCCCAACGTTGTTTACTGTATGAATATACTAAAATTTAACATCATTATAATCTGAAGTAAAAAATAATTTATTAGTGTTTCTACTACATTAAGGTCCGGTTTTATAATGCTAGATTAATTAAAGAACACGGTAAAACCCTCGGTATACTTTTCGATGTTGTAACAAAATCCGACTTAGGAAATATTTCGTATAAAAAGCGTGCTTTACGTAAAAATATCGTGGAAGAGGTTTTTAATATTCTTAATCATATTTTCGCTCTACGGAGCGATTTTTATGCAAACATTTCCATAACTCCTCAAGGAGCGTCATTTTAGAAGGTGTAGTAAATGTCGCTGCACAGGAACGTAATGTCGCCCCGACCACCTAAATTTAGAAAGTATAATAAAATTTGAAATTTCAGAATTAAAAACCCTTTCACGAATCCACGTAGTTAAGCACTGCAACTCATGCGAGGTCTTAAATATGAGGACAAGTTAATCCAACTTCTATCCAAAGTATATCGTGAGTTTTAGCGAAAATAGCCCTTAGGGACATGGGACCCCCATCATTTCCTAGCAGTCGATTTTGACGGGGAAATGATGAGTTTTAACGGGATTTGCCCTAAACCGGTTCCTCAGTGATTCGATGTCAGAAAAGTATCTTTACCATGTACTCATATCTGCATGGGACCGCCTTGCCTGAACGTATAAAATTGTAATTGCAGAATACAATTCGAAGTAGTTTTCAAGCTCTGAGGAGCGACCAAAATTGATATTGAAATAAAAATACGTGTATAAGACAGGCAAGCAAAAGCCCACCAAATTTCAGAAACATTGAACTTTTCTTGAATCTTTTTGTGTAATCGTTAGCTCACAAAACTGCATCTTGGATGGTAGTTGGTACATTATAAATCGTTCCGTTCCTCACCATGTGTTGCACACGGGCCAGACTAGTGTTTGTTAAACATATTTCTTAAAAGTTGTTGTAAAAACATAAAATTTTTTGAAGATTCAATATATATTTTTGAACTTTATATTGTCTTTTAATTGTGTTTTCTAACAAAATTCCCTTTCAGGTAT
This sequence comes from Leptura quadrifasciata, assembly GCA_963675555.1. Lineage (NCBI taxonomy): Eukaryota > Metazoa > Arthropoda > Insecta > Coleoptera > Cerambycidae > Leptura > Leptura quadrifasciata. The sequence continues at coordinate 73,640,908 of OY776677.1, forward strand.
AATTTTAAGAAAGTGTGGTACATCCAGTGTTAGGTTTATAGTGTTGCGACGTCCAATAGATACCATTAGAGCAGCAGTTAAGCAAAAACGAACAGTAAGTATAAATTTTCATATTATTCTCCGTCTGAAACAGTCATCGTGAAGCCTAATTTTGTGAACGTTAACATTCACTTTTGAAATATATTAAAAGTCCTTCAGACTCCAAAAGATGAATCGTTCACATGGCGCCCGAGCAGGGACAATGCCGTCCTCAAACCCAACAAATCCATTTTCTTTTATGGTGGAAGACTCCGAGGAGTCGACCCCAAGGAATTTCTACGAGCGGGCCCCAGTGCCTCTCGTCGACAACAGTTCTAGAGAGTTAGAACCACAAAGACTGTTTTCAGGGGTCAATAATCAAAATTTATCTGCTTCACAGCCACAAAATCCAAATTCAATGGAAAGTATGTTCATGAAAATGGCAGAGGGCTTCGTGCAGACGATACAGAACGTGTCGATCTGTACGCCTCATGAGAGACAAAGATGTCCGAACGTGACGTTCCATGGGCTCGATCATGAAGATCCCGCAGCATTTATAAAAATTATGGAGGAATATTTCGACAGAGCTCGCATAAGTCACGACTATGATCGCCTCCATAATGTGACCGGCCAACTCAAGGGCGAAGCCCAACGATGGTCCGAACAGTTTTGGACGTTGACGACATCGTACACCTTATTTAAGGAAAGATTTTTTACAAGGTTTAATTCACCCGACATACAGTCACGAGCTATTGCTCAACTGTATGCCACAAAACAAACGTCTTTAGACGACACGGCAGTGTTTATCACGAAGAAAACTTGCCTTTTCAATCGTATAGATCCCTTCAAATCCGAAGCCATCAGAGCTCGGATAATCATGGACCAACTGCGTCCAGAGATTAGGTCACGCTTGAGAAGCAACCTAATTTCATCCACAGAGATGTTAGTAGCCGCAGCCACTAACGTCGAACGGGATTCAGCCGACGAACAGACGTCGCTAATCCAACTCATCGATCAACGTCTGTCCCGCGCGCCTTCCTATCAAGAGCCGGGACCCTCGAGTCGACAAAATTTTAGCATCAGGAGCAATGGAAGCCCAAATCCGACAGCACCGAGGGTGCATTTCCGAGAGGATGTCTCTCGTCAGGACGGACCAGGTAGAGCACCTGGCCGTCCTTTTTTTATGAATAATTTTTCAAGCGGATCAGCGAATCCTAACCGCAGGCAGCACAATTTTAATGGCGGATCGGGGAAATTCCGAGTACCCGACCGACCGGCAACCCCGTGCCGATACTGCACAGACACAGTGCAGTGGCACTTCCATAGCCAATGTCCCAACAATCCTCATCGTAACAGGGGACCGGAAAACTTTCAAGGGGCCAGAGACCAAGGCCAAGGTCAATCTGCAAGATCCCTGGCACAACGGCCGAACCAAGGCGGCAGCAATGCACGTTAAACTATTATTCTGATACTCATGACCATTACGACACTCCTATGCATAAGACAAGGGAATCCATTAATTATATGAGCGAAGCGTTCCTTTTGCTTCGTATAAAGGTTCTAATAAATGAACATGCGGTCGACGCTCTGATTGTTTCAGGCTCGACACGAAACGTTATCCATCCTAAGCTGTTGGATAATTTTAAGAATCTCACGACACGTCGATCATTTGCTATGGCGTGCGGAGGTAAAATGGTGGACTCTCTTGACATGACGAAATTGGACGTAAATATTTCAGGCACCTCTTTTGAAATTGATTTTCAAGTAATCGAAAATTTAAACGAAACAGTAATATTGGGATCCCCATTTTTATACATGAATAATGTCGCATATGATTATGGCCCAAAATGTCTATATGCCGGCACGGAAGAACGTATTACCGTCTTCTGGAATCAAGCTTCTCAAAGTGAGAGACAGCAGGTAAAACTTCCTGAAGAGCTTGTTATTAAAGACAAATTTCTACGGCCGCTGTTCGAAGAATTTGTCGATTTGTTCACTGCGGAACAGACTCAAGCAACCACAGTGATTGTTAAACACAAAATTGTCGTGAAAGACTCAAAACCCTTCAATATCAGACCATATCCAATGTCTCCATGTACTAAGAAAATTATGTACGATCAAATTGAAGAGATGCTGAAAGCTGGCGTCATTGAACCAACTACTGCGCAATACAGTTCACCTCCAGTGATAATTAAAAAACCCGATAAGAAACCACATTTTTGCATTGACTATCGTCACCTAAATGAAATGACTGAAGACGAAGCTTCCGTATTACCAAAAATACATGAAAACATCAAAGACTTGGGCAATTCTAAAGTTTTTACTGTGTTGGACCTCAAGAGCGGATATTGCCAATACCGCTCGATGAAGCATCAAAAGATTTTTCGACTTTTACTACTCCTGATGGGGCAGCTTATAGATTTAATGTCATGCCTTTCGGCCTCAAGACAGCTCCCTGTACCCTTCAGGAATTCATGGCAAAGGACGTTTTAACGGGTTACCTGCACAATTTCTGTAAAGTCTAGCTAGATGATATAATCGTTTACAGCGTAAACGTGAAGGAGCATATGTCCCACCTGAGGTTGGTCTTTGAAAGACTACGTTTACATAATCTAAAAGTGTCACCGGAAAAGTGTGTAATAGCGACAAATGAAATACAATATTTAGGCCACACAATTAGAATTGATACTTCTCGTCCATTAGAAAAACATGTATTGCAAATTCAAAAATTATCCTGTAACAAACACGAAAAAGCAGCTTCAGAGTTTCTTAGGACTTTGCAACTGGGTAAGAGAATATTTACCAAATGTTGCGATAATTACAAAGTCATTAACGAAACTTCTATCGAAGGAATATCGCTTTCATTGGACTCAAGCATGCGATGAAGCTTTTCAGAAACTTAAAAATTTATTATCCGGACTGCTGGAACTCCATCGTCCGGATTTTTTACGTCAGTTCATTTTGCAAACAGATGCATCACTACAAGGGCTTTCAGCAGTACTCTATCAATTGGGCGACAACAGCGAAAAGCATATTATATCATATGCTAGCAACACGTTATCTCCAGCAGAGAGACGTTATCACATTAACGAGCTGGAATGCTTGGCAGTGGTGAATTATATAAAAAAGTACCAGATGTACTTAGCAGACAAACCGTTCTTGGTTAAGACGGACAACAGGGCGTTACTTTGATTGAATAAACACAAAGACGACAAAACCAATTTCACTCGATGGTCCCTGTTATTGCAAGAATATGCATTCAAAATTGAACACTCTCCAGGCAAAGAAAACTTGTTAGCGGATTTTCTCAGCCGTAATCCACAAGATAAATATGTCGAGACCGACGATGAAGAGGAAATAATGTTCCTACCAAATTATAAGTGCCCATAACGTATTTCTGTTTTAACACATTCGGAAATATACGAAGATATCGGACAGACTCAATCGACGTCGAGAGATATTCAAAACAATATCCGCCGTTGGAATGATCTATTTCAACAGGAACAACGTTCCGAAGCGGATCTTATTTTTATGAAAAATTTTCAAGTACAAGACGATGCATTGATGAGAGATTTAGATCGAGATTTAAAGTTGGTAGTTCCAAAGAGGAAAATCAAAGAATTGATTTACCATTATCACGATCGAGATGAAGCATGTCATCCAGGGAGAGACGAGACTCTTAGAAAAATTGCACAAAGATACTATTTCAATAATATGGCCAGGATCGTAGGCAAATACATAAACGACTGTTTGATATGCCAATCAGTAAAAACACGACAAGCTCAACCCATTGCTCCACTTAGAAGTCATACACCGCAGATTGCATTTGAAACTTTGAGCGTCGACGTAATTGGACCACTGCAGAGGACCAAAGACGCCGAAAATCGATATATGATTATCGTCGAAGACGTATTTACCAAGTGGATAGAGGCAAAGGCATATATTCAGGTCGATGGCAGAACGATCGCCAAATTTATTGACGAAGAGATAGTTGCAAGATCCGGAGTCCCTCGAGTCATAATCTCCGACAACGGAGGTCATTTCAATTCTGAATGGTATATAACATTCTGCGAAAGAAATGGAATTGAACGATATCTCATTGCTGCTTATCATCAACAATCCAACCCCGTGGAACGACGGGTTCAGGAATGTAAGGAAATTCTAAATACTTTGTTATATAAAAAACCAAACGACACATGGGATAGCTACGTGCATCACATGGCATATATTTTGAGGAATCGTAGAAATGCAGCTACAAGTCAAACACCTAACATGATAGTGTTAGAGTGTAATGAAGTATACAATACTACAGGAATACTGTATACTTTCATTCCAGTTTAACTTATTTTAATCATACATGGATCAAGTAGTTCAGTTTTAGATTAGTTCAATACCTGATTAGTGCTTTTGTTAACTTTTAATTCTAACTTCACCAGGCCGCAACTTGCGTGCCGTGTGCATTTCGTGCCGGGTGCAAAACCACGTGACCGTGATTTTTGGGTATAAAATAGCTAGCCAGAAACCAGTAAATTCAGAGCTTGATTTTCACCTTTCTCGAGTGTGTTGAACTGAGATAACCGGAAGCTCAAGTTTCTCCGGCGTCGTGGCAGCCGCTGGCCAAGTATCTGTTAGGGAGGATCCGAGTGCGTTGAACTGGACCTCTTGTCAGATTGATTCGAGTGTATTGAACTGGATCTCTCCTGAAACAGATTTCTTAGTCGCGTCTGTTATGTCCTGGAACTTCGATTAAAGAATTGGGGTTACGACGACGTACATAGAGGAAATATGTTACTCTCTCTCTCTCTCTCTCTCTCTCTCTCTCCCCGATTACTATGATGTACTTATGTAATAACAAGATTGTCGCAACCTAAGCCATAAAAGATATGGCCACACTGTACATATAATTATTAGGAGAATAAATGTCTTATTTTGGATCTGGATTTTAATTAATATTAACATTGAACCCTGGAATAATCTCCAAACCAGCTACCCGAGCAAAACAAGCATCACAAGGCTATGAACCAGCCGAAAAAGGCGAATGGGATTTATATGCATCAAACGCTTCCACGATATGAGCGAGTTAAGGAAGCCCGTCAAGTTCAACAAAACTATAAACAAAAGTATGCGCCAAAAGAGGCCGTCACTCCAGTCGTTTTTAAAGTTGGAGATAAAGTCATGAGTAAAAGAAAAAGGAAGGTACATACCTTCACGCCGTCTTGGTCAGGCCCAACCAGAATCTTCAAGAAGTTTTCAGACGAAGTATATCTCGTTCAAAAGGGAAACGTAACTACAAGAGTCCATGTAAATGATTTCAGACCAGCCCCGCCAGAGGAGCACAAGTTGGAAATCGAATCTTCAGATGAAGAAAACGCTAGTCCAGGCGGAACATCACTCGATGGAAATGATACTCCGTTCTCAGACGATTCCACAGAACCTCCAGAGCCGGAGCAGGCTGTAGTCCAAATCCATGCACCGCCACGCGATGCTTCTACTTCTGATTCCGATTCAAGTTCTGGAGATTCTATTATATTTTTATAATATTTTTAACCTAGGCTAAGTTTTAACTTAGTGCTAGGTTTGTTTTATATCAAAATTTCCATACCAACTTTTTGTCACATCAGGTAAAAGTTGGTATTTTTTATGCATTTTTTACAAGTTATTTCCATACTGAGGAGATTGTATCGACCGTACAAATCTTCAAAATTCACTGCAGCAACTCTGACCGTGTCCGGTAGAGTTGGTATTTTTTATAATTTTTCTAAGTCCTCATATGTTCAAAAACATACACATCTGTAAGCAGAGTCCGACCCAAAGGGTCTTAACAAATGTTCCATTGGCACGTCATGGAAAGACGACAACTCTGACGCAAGGGCGCGATTCAGACGAGTGTAGTAACTCAAGGGCGAGTGCCGCCACGTCTGCTGAATGGGCAGATGCAACGATCCGACGGATGCAGATTCTGTCGCAGTTTTCTCCTAAGAAGAGATTTTAATTACACGGAAACCATTTCAATCAACATAAGTCAACAAAATTCTATGTTTCTATTCTCCAAGACAACGATGTGATATCGGTTGCAGTTTCCATTTTACGCCCAGACGGGATAGAGCCATAACCATTTAACCAATACAATTTACTAAAATTCTGTTTTATATTGTTTCATATTAATGAGCAGTGCCATTGTTAATACCAGAGCCAAAGCAGTCCAAGGACCACCTAAGCTGATCCAGAAGGCAGTTCGACACCGAAGGTGATCAACAAGGCAATAGACACGAGGAGGAGCAGGGGCAAGCAAGAATTAGTGAAAGAACACTAAGAAAGTTAAGTGCGTCGAAAGTGTTTGTGTTGTATCAATAGTCCTATTGATACTTATCAAAATCATCATGATTTTTTCTTTTTATTTATCCCATTTCGGGAATACAATGTTCAAATAAACAATCGAATGCTATTCATCGATATATGTACAAACAACCATTTTTTAGATTTGCATCTATGTTATGTTTCAGATAGGCCGGTCTGAAAATAACCGAATGCAACACATGGGAGACTCCATCCAAAGATCCATTTTTATCATACCAATTTAACAAACATTGCACAAAAAGATCACCGAAAGAAGGGGGTGTTAAAGAACATGGTAAAACCCTCGGTATACTTTTCGATGTTGTAACAAAATCCGACTTAGGAAATATTTCGTATGAAAAGCGTGCTTCACGTAAAAATATCGTGGAAGAGGTTTTTAATATTCTTAATCATATTTTCGCCCTACGGAGCGATTTTTATGCAAACATTTCCATAACTCCTCAAGGAGCGTCATTTTAGAAGGTGTAGCAAATGTCGCGCTGCACAGGGACGTAATGTCGCTCCGACCACCTAAATTTAGAAACTATAACAAAATTTGACTTCAATTTTGGAAATTTCAGGATTAAAAACCCTTTTACGAACCCACGTTGTTAAGCACTGCAACTCATACGAGGTCTTAAATATGAGGACAAGTTAATCCAACTTCTATCCAAAGTATATCGTGAGTTTTAGCGAAAATAGCCCTTAGCGACATGGGACCCCCATCATTTCCTAGCAGTCGATTTTGACGGGGAAATGATGAGTTTTAACGGACTTTGCGCTAAACCGGTTCCTCAGTGATTCGGTGTCAGAAAAGTACTCATATGTGCATGGGACCGCCTTGCCTGAACGTATAAAATTGTAATTGCAGAATACAATTCGAAGTAGTTTTCAAGCTCTGAGGAGCGACCAAAATTGATATTGAAATAAAAATACGTGTATAAGACAGGCAAGCAAAAGCCCACCAAATTTCAGAAACATTGAACTTTTCTTGAATCTTTTTGTGTAATCGTTAGCTCACAAAACTGCATTTTGGATGGTAGTTGGTACATTATGAATCGTTCCGTTCCTCACCATGTGTTGCACACGGGCCAGACTAGTGTTTGTTAAACATATTTCTTAAAAGTTGTTGTAAAAACATAAAATTTTTTGAAGATTCAATATATATTTTTGAACTTTATATTGTCTTTTAATTGTGTTTTCTAACAAAATTCCCTTTCAGGTATAATTTTAAGAAAGTGTGGTACATCCAGTGTTAGGTTTATAGTGTTACGACGTCCAATAGATACCATTAGAGCAGCAGTTAAGCAAAAACGAACAGTAAGTATAAATTTTCATATTACTCTCCGTCTGAAACAGTCATCGTGAACCCTAATTTTGTGAACGTTAACATTCACTTTTGAAATATATTAAAAGTCCTTCAGACTCCAAAAGATGAATCGTTCACACTTACTCCACGTTTATCATAAGTTTAAACTTAAGATTAAACCATGATTTAAACTTTACTTTACAAATGCCTGTTTTATAAAAATAAAATTAAATTTATACAGTTGCCACTCCTGTTCAACAGAAATTGCAACTTCACGTAGTTTGATTCTAACCTATTTCGACATTTTGACATGACATTTCAACTTATTTTTGTAAAAAAATGGAGGGAAGTAGAAGCGACAAATTCGCTGAACTAATTTTATTAGTGAAACATTTTTAATTATACAAGAGGCACTTGATTTATGTAGGCTCCCAAAGTTTCTGGTAAAAATAAACATATATTTATATGCATATAGGTGTGAGGTGATCAAACAAATCTTTACTTTTCTGTCAGATGTAATAATAAATTTTCAATTAGCTCCAATAAAATAATAACTAGCCCAATCTAAACAGCTTCTACATTTTTCTGATTACATTCTTCCTTGTAACTATATAGGTCTGATTCTAAAATTTCCAGAACTTTGAGCGTATTAATAATAATTCTCTGTCATCATCAGATTGTAAATAATCACATATCAAATATTACACCGAATTTTATTAATTCTGAAGTTATGAACATTCTGACATCTGATAATCCAAAGTTTAAACCATCCCCATCCACCGTTTGAAGTTTAACTTTATGTGATGTAATTAATCTGCAAACTAAAGATTGTTGACATTATAAAACAGACTTTTTTTTTTTAAATCTGTAGTTTAATCTGTGCTCTGCAGTTTAATCCGATATTATAAAACCGGCCCTAAATATCTAACAGTCTCGATACAAAGAAAATGCGTATATTCAATAACATATGTTTTTAAAAAATAAACAGATAAAACATAAAACTCTAATACTTTAATACATAACACATCAGGGTACTGGTACTATTATTGCATTAAATTATCAAATATCTAAAAAATAAAACGAGTTGAAAAAATATCGAACAAAAATTGCACCTAAACAGTTTATGGTAAAGTATATACCAATATACCTGCTTAATATAACGGGGCTTTGTGCGCCTTGCGACTTGCAAATGATTCTATTATTGCACAAAGTCACAATTTCTAGCTAAATCTGACTCAACAGCTAATGAACCTAAATCTGACAAACGATCTTGAGCCATTGTCGATATTAATATAATAATAATATATAATATATTATTATATTAATATTATATTAATATAATATAATAATACGCGCTAAGAAACTAAAAGATCATTTTGCTGAGCTACAGTAATGGATACATCTAGTGTAAAATATTCTTAAAGCAACTATAACGTTAGGAAATAAAGTATCCAATTTAAAATACGTAATTTTGTTTAACAAATTAATGGGAGATAATACTTTTCCTCCAAATTTGTGAGGTAAATTGCTTTTAGGTGCTTTATTTCATTTCAAGTGCTCTGAAGTTTTTCTGTTTTATTTTTAATTTGCTCATCGTTTCATCAAGAAATGTCTACAAAATACTAAAAAGATCATATATATTTTTTGCAGATTCAAATCGGGCTGAAATATCACACAATGCAAAAAAAATATTAAACCCATTAATTCTAAATTTTTCCTCTGGACTTACTTCTAAAAAAATATCGTTTGGATTACTTTCGTCAAAAAAAGTTGTTCTTTCTCTTTTTCGTTTTTCAGGCAATGAAGACAAATCCCTCGTAAGACCTAAGTTTTCAGCAATTAGCTTGTATTCATTGAATATCGACTGCCAGTTATTTGTAATAAAATTTAAATTATCCATCAGGCTAAAAAGATTTTTAATTTCTACATCGATCGTACTTTTCCTTTCTTGCAGTATACACTTCTATAGTAGAATGCAGGTTTTCACGGCCGTTGTCTAATGAAGTAGTTTCTAGATTCTCTTTAGAATCTTTCTGAAGAAGCTGACTGGATGATCAGCGAAATGTCAAGTCAAGTTCGACGACCACGGCAAGACCCGGAAGAAACTACTTCATTACACCTCTATAGTTTATTGAGGTAAGAATGTTTAGCCAAATTGATCCCTTCAACAGACATATACTACAATATACAATAATATGCTTGAAGAAGTTAAAGAATGAGAAAGCGATATTATGTTACAAGATTAAACTGTTGGAAGTTTTAATAAAGATTTTTTTAAAATTATTTTGTTTTTTTAGGAATCCGATAAAAAAGAAGAAAGAGCAACAAATTTAAATAATAAGCGTAATTTCAATTGTAACTTTGATTTCTAAAAGTACTCGATTTATTTTTACCAAAATATACCCTTTTCTTATATAAATTGTACTAGTTATGAAATTATATCACGAGTTATATCATATAAAAATAGTTATTGTCTGCTGTAAATATTACTTACTAATATTACTTATTAATTGTTCAGTAATTTTTCTTTCTGTGGAATTAAAGTTAATAGCAAAATATACGCACATATTCTGTATAAGCCTGATAAGATTCTTGGCGCAGGGTGCAATCGAGAGAAGGTAATACATAATAATTTTTATTACACTTCCACAAATACACTTATTTTTATTTTTTCTATACTGCTTGGCAGATATTTACACAGAATTCTATTTCAAAATAGGGAAAATAGAAAAATAACTAATTTTCTTAAAATTTCGAAAGGAGTGATCATTTTCCCGGCGGAACATCGGCCACCCTATGCTAAGAAGAGTTTTTACTTTTTCCTAGATAGGTTAATATTATATAGCACTATGTGCAGGATTGTTTAACAAATAAATTAGGGAATGATCATATAAATGAAATACAATGTAATTATAATATTCAATAAAAATATTTTAATTGGTAATTGGTAATTGGTGAGAGAAGGGAAGCGCTGCATGTGTGTCTCCACTGCGTAGACCGCAATGTTAAAAAGGCTGTAACTTTTTTATTACTAAGAATAACCCAAATATGAATCTAGTCAAAATAAATCCAATGAATTTTTGAAGTTTTTGGCATAAGAATATATTTGATAACTCATTATATAAGACAGCAGGAACAAGTTGAATACAAAAGAAAAATAGTGCTATCATGCACTTTTTAACAAATTGTTAAAATATTGGTGTTAATATTTATATTTTTATAAAAAGTAATACCTCAAATCGAGGAAAAATATTTAAGCTTTAAATCTGTGAAGGAATTAAGTTTCATTTTAAATAACTTTTTAAGTTATTAGGAGTTAAATCTTAAATATAATATTTCCCATTTTTTCCCGTTTTTTTTTTGCTATAACTTTTGTCTCGATCAAAACTAAAGGTCGGTGTATATATGACTTTTTTATGTAATACGCTTAATCGGATGGTGTAGGTCTGATAAAGTTATACCGAAATATTGGGTTAGTGGAACGCAAATGGTAACGCGCCGTCCGCCTATAAGTCAGACTGAATTTTCAACCAAAAATTTATATAAAAAATTACAGAGAATATCAAGTGTAACACATAAACTGGTTCACACTGTATATTTGTTTATTACTTAGCGCGTATTGTCGGCAAAACATAATGCACTTTTATTCTTAGATTATATCTATCTCTTCAGTTTACTAGGTAGGTGCTATAAAAGCTTTACCTTACCAAGCAAGTTAACAAACCTCCTTTATAAAAATGGTCATTTTTTATAACACATGTTTGCTGAAAGCATCGGTGTTCTACATATGGAATTTGAAATGTTCTTGTATGTATCAATAGATTAGACAAGTACTAAATAAAAAAACTCTCACTGTGCATTTATAAAGCCATAGAATTTGTTGCGACACTGCTGTCAAATTTATGACACTATACAGTGCGTCCTACAAATATTCGACTGTAAACCATTTGATTCCGTAATTAGGAACAATAAATGTAAGATTAATTGTAAACCTTGATGTCGGGTTTAACAAGCAATCGAAATATTTTTTAAATGTTGGGCCCATAAGGATGACATCCAAAGCACTTGACCATAGGTCTATCAGGTAGCTGCTAAACGTTTAAAAAATTTATCACAGCACTTTCTTTAACGCCTTCATTTACAAAATGCTTTAAAAAGTAAATTTTTGCCGACAGTGATATAATAAATAATTATTATTATTATTAGCCGTTACTCGAGTCCGAGTATAAAAATGTTACAGTCGATAGATTGTGTACAATAAAAAACAAGTAAAAGGTGTAGTCTATTGTAATTCCCATTCATCTACGGTGCGCACGACTATGGCTATAGAGGCCAATTCGGGAGAGCACATGTCGACCGCAGTCAGGACAAACATAGACCTGGTTAGGTCTTGGATTCGGCCTTCTTGCAGCAACATTTCTTTGATAGCTGGCCACAACTCTTCGCCATTCGGTTCTGTCCGCTGCAAGTTGCTCCCATTGCTCGTCTGCAATACCGCAGGATTTTTGATTTTCATGGAGAGCGTCTTTGAACCTCTGTCGTTGACCGCCACGCCTTCTATTAACGCTTAGCAATTCACCATAAAGTGTACATTTAGGAAGGCGGTTATCATGCATATGATGAACGTGACCTGCCCATCTTAGGCGTGCTCTTGAAATAAGCACCTCAATTGGAAGGCTGTTTGCTCTCCTGAGTACTTCCACGTTTGATATGTGATGGAACCAACGGATTTTCATCATACTTCTGAGGTGTCTTTGCTGAAAACGTTCTAATTCTTTCACATGACGATGGTAAGTGACCCAGCTTTCACATCCATATAGCAGTGTTGGAATGACAACTGCTCTGTAGACAGCCATTTTCGTTGACAAAGCAAGGTCGTGGTTGTCAAATACTCTCTCTCTAAATCCCCAGAGTGCACTAGATGCAGCGTTAATTCTATTGCGAATCTCGCTGTCCATGTTTGCTTTGTCATTAACAACGTTGCCTAAGTAATTGAACTGATCCACCACTTCAAGAGAATTTCCGTTAAGTGTAATGTCTATTTGGTTCACTTGATGAGGAGTTGACATAATCTTAGTCTTTCCAATGTTGATTTTAAGTCCCAAGGAATCATAGCTCTGGGCATACACATCTAAAAGTTCTTGAAGCTCTTCCGGCGTAGAGGCTAAAAGTGCACAGTCATCCGCATACTGGAGAGCACAAATGAATCGTGTGCGAGTCTTCGTGAAAGCTCTAAAGCGCCCTATGTTAAAGAGACCGCCATCAAAATGGTATCTGAGACCTATTCCTCTGACTGTCAGTTTGTTGTCAACAATAATTGTTAGAGCAGTGGTAAACAAATTAAAAAGTAGGGGTGCCAGGACACATCCCTGCCTCACTCCAGTGAGGGTTTGGAAAGGTTCGGTTGCCTCATTATTACACATAACCTGGGCGTTGTTGTTTGTATGTAGACATACTTCCACAAATTTTCTAGGGAATAAATAATAATAAACACCACAGAAATTAGACAACCCGCAATTCCAGAAGGCAGGGCTTGTGCGGAAGGGGGTTACACATTGAAAAAACGCGGACATACAACCATTTCCTCCGACAGTGCCAGTGCCGGAACCAGGACTCGAACCCGGTGATGCGATGCCCGTGTGATCGCGATTGCCACCTCGCGCCTTAACCCACTCGGCTCTCGACCAGATAAATAAATAAATAAACACCTTTATTGCCCAACAGATTACAAAAGAATCCAATTACAGGACAAAATTAATGGTTTATATTCAACTAAGCTAAACTACAGTAAACTAAGCTAAATAAAATTATTAAATCTTCAAGTTAAATTACAGAAAATAAAATTACATTAAATTAATCAAGTTAGGTAAGAAAACAAATAAGAAAGTACACAAAAATGATCAATATTAACAAAAGTAAGGGGTATAAGTAACCAAATATATAATCCTACATTAAACTTCTCTACATCTCTATCTTCGAGTTATAGTAAAAAAAGTAAAAAAATTACATTAAGTTAAGTTGAGAGGTAAAAAAAGAAAGAAAGAAAAAATAAAAAATATATAGCCCAAAAAAGGATCAGTAGTGACAAAAGTAAGGGGTAAAAATAAACAAACAGAATAAACATGTGATGCTTGTTTTGCTCGGGTAGCTGGTTTGGAGATTATTCCAGGGTTCAATGTTAATATTAATTAAAATCCAGATCCAAAATAACGCAAGTTGCGGCCTGGTGAAGTTAGAATTTAAAGTTAACAAAAGAACTAATCAGGTATTGAACTAATCTAAAACTGAACTACTTGATCCAGGCATGATTAAAATAAGTTAAACTGGAATGAAAGTATACAGTATTCCTGTAGTATTGTATACTTCATTACAAACAAACGAAGAGTAAAAAACGTAAAAAAGGGAGAAAGAGAAAAAAAGAAATAAAAAAATATACAAGTAACAAATAGAAGTACAAAACTGATTGAATTGAGTTAAGTTAGTCAAATAAGAGCAAACAGTTAGGTGAGGTTGCCATAATCTATGACAATTTTGGTCAGCTCATTTAAGCTATTGTGGTGTATATCGCAGATCATGCCAACGTCATTCACACTGTTGCACATAGTATATATAGGTGACCGTAGGAATGTATTAGTTCTAGCCACAGGTAAGTGAAAAGTAATCGATACTCTTGTGTGAAATCGCGGAACCCGATATGATATTTGATTGGCAAGACTAATGCAATTAATTTTATTATGTATTAGCTTGTAGATAAAGCTCACTGCAAATAAAACTCTTCTTAGATGTAACGACTAAATATTCAAAGAATTTAACAACAGATGTTGAGGGTAGCCTCTAACAGGGTAGACTCCTGAGATTTTATATTGTAAGAACTTGAGAAATTTCCTCTGAACATTTTCAACAGCCAATTCTTATGCATTATAAAAAGGACACCAAATCAATGAACCGTACTCTAATTTTGATCTCATATAAGAAAAATAAACTGTTTTTAATGCAGCGGGGTCCTGAGAATTACGGCAGTTTCGAATTATAAATCTTAACATTCTTAATGCAGAGGTTGTAGATTGTTTAATATGTTCATTGAATAACATTTTTGAGTGGAACACTATACCCTAGATCTTTTATGGATTCACATCGACTTAAGTCTGTGGATATTATACTTTGTATGAATGTTATATAATTTATGTATAAGATAATTGTTTAAATTTAAAAATAAAATAAAAATACGTAATTTAAACTAACGCCAAATTATTCTTGAGCCGACCCGGGCCCTTAAATGAGGCGTGGGCCCGAAATTTGCTCCCTCTGCACCCCCTCTTGTCGGGCCTGATCCTTAAAAACTACAATATGAGCCTTTGTCATCCTTAGAAACAAATATTAGTAAGTAGTAGCCAAGCAGCACTCGCCAGTTGAGAATTAAACTTGTCTGGCACTAGTGGCGACTGAATGGGCACTATTCGACCACTCCACTCACAAAACATCGCACCGCCGGCGCCGCACAGTGGACGAAAACGCCGAAAAGCTGGCCAAAATTAGAAAACTCGTGTAATCCAATCAAAAATTGGTACTCGGGGGTTTTTGGAGGTCGCTGATTACGAATCTCGCAATGGCTTTTCAAAAACCAAAATGGTGGCCCCAACATGGCGACCAAAACTATCCAAAAGTTTACTATTCGTAGTAAAAAATGGTGCTCGGGGGTTTTCAAGGCCGCTGATTACAAATTTGACAATAGTTTTTCAAAAACCAAAATGGAAGCTCCATATGGCGACCAATACTATTCAATAGTTTATTATTCGTAGTGAAAATTGGTACTCGGGAATTTTAAAGGCAGCTGATTACGAATTTGACAATGGCTTTTCAAGAAACAAAATGGTGGCTTCAATACGGAGACCACAGAATTAAAAAATTTATCGTTAGCAGTGACAGTTGGTCATCGGAAGAAAGATGAAATAGCATTCATTCAAATCTACATTTTATTATATACAATAATAAAAATTCATTGTTTTATGAAAAAACTGTTAGTAACAAAAAAAATTGTTTATGGTTTAAAAATAATTAAGTTTGGTTTATTTTATTTTACTGGTGGTCTGTATGGAAATTAATATTTAAAAAACGACTTACCATTGATTGACAATAACTTTATTTTATGTGCACCACTTGAATGAATGTAAACTGGGGAAAGGGGTGAGAATTGGATAGGACTGGGAATACACACTTTTTTATATTTAATCTTATTTTAATAACTGATCAAAATATCTATAGGTACATTGAAATACGGAGGTTAACTCGAATCCCGCTTGTTCATTTCTGCGTCGCGCTCCTTGCCCCTTAACAAAAAAAAACCAACGTTTTGTGGCAAAAACTCTCGTGCTTAATATAGTGTCTACCATTAATTAGGATACAAATTAACCATACAATATAAATGGCCAAAACAGTTTATTTGTATAATGCAATGAAATTTAATAATGAATATGTGTGAAAGTAATGTTATAAACCGAACTTCACGGGTTGCTACATTTGACACCGCGTAACAAAAAGCAGCATTACAGGCACGGCTGCAGATGGCCGCAGCCAATTTTTCAATTTTTTTGTAAGATAAACCTTCAGGGTGTATCACAAAATGAAGATTATTAAACGAGTGTGAACGAGTGATACACTTTTTCCACTATATACTAATGGGGAAAAAAATGTTTTCACAAAAACCACCTCCATTGCATTGTTAATAAATTTTTACATATTAAGAATTGACAAATTCTCTTTCACCTGTTAATTATACATATCTTATGGAGGAAAATCCATTTTGCAAAACTTTTCTAGCACTTTTGCTCACTTTTTATAGTACTTTTCACATAGTCTTACGAAACGTGCAAATCGAAATACATGAAGCGCTTGCTGCAACGGTCAAATTCAGAATGCCGTTACAAAGTGTAGGGCCGTCGGAGACTCGTCGGAACCGGTTTCTATTATATCTAGGGTACCCTACTAAACATTGCGGGACAAAAAATTCCAAAACTAGAACCTTCATTTTCTAAATTTTGGCCAGCTTTTCGGCATTTTCGCCCACTGTGCGCCGCCATTCCTCCTCGATGCCTACTGCTGCATCTATGAGTTTAAATAATTCCACCTG
Source organism: Leptura quadrifasciata (assembly GCA_963675555.1). Lineage (NCBI taxonomy): Eukaryota > Metazoa > Arthropoda > Insecta > Coleoptera > Cerambycidae > Leptura > Leptura quadrifasciata. The sequence continues at coordinate 73,657,698 of OY776677.1, forward strand.
CCACATGGTTATCACGCCACTACCACGTCACTTACCACTTCGGTGCGCCCTGACTCCGTCTCGAACTCAGAAGAGAAGAGCAAGTATAGCTCTTATTGTCATCACACAGTTACGATCTAGTCTAGTAGTACCGTTTCAGCAACGCGTGATAATTTAGTACATTAAATACAATTTGCATAATGCATATTAGCAGATTGTAAGAAGCTCAAATTAAAAAAAACAATATATTAAAAAATATATATGTATGGAGGAATTTTCTTTAGCTGCCGGAAGAGCTTTGGTAGTATCAAAGTGATGTTTTTATTAAATTATATTTATTTGGATGTGACGTATTAAGCATTATTTGAAATATGTATTTCACTAAATATCTTCAACTACTTCCCCAAGCGTATTAACTTACTCTGCAATCACATAATTGAACACTTTTTATTCAAAGAAATTGAACAATGGAGCTTCCTTAACACGTCTGGTCTTTGGAAAGGTTATTGCGCAAATTCTGGAAGCTAGAAGGAATTGCAGCATTTGGAAAGCAGCAGTCTCGTTAAATGCATCGTGTAGTTCTTGGTGGTAGATCAAAACTTTGTAATTTGATAACAGCGTCTCTATTAGTGTTAATATCATCCGTTCACTTCATGCACTGCCTAGGTTTCCCAGGGGTTTCCTAATTTTCAGAAAATACAGGTTTAGTTGTTTTTGTTTGCAACTCACTAACGTCTTCGTCAGCGGCGGTTTCCCGCAGCTAGGATTATGTCTTCATTTGCATTCACATTACTATTGCGTCTATTGTAAGGTGGATGTTGCTGATTGCCGACCTGGAACGACTCGCCCTTATGTCTCCTGTCGGACGCGGATCGCTTCACTCGCCGACTTCTATTGTTATCGTTCAAACTGAAGGCTGCATTTTTGTTTCTTTCCATTTTACATGGGCGCCAAGAGGTTATCTCCTCCGGAAGGGAAAACGATATGTATTGAGAGGTAAGGAATATGAAAATGTATAGAAAATTTTATAAAAATACGATTAAATAGGAATATAGGAGAAAGCACAAGTGTCTCAGTATGGTAGGAGCTTCAATGATCCCAATAATCTTAGAACCAGAAGTGATAAGTGCCGCTGGCAGTAACGCCTACGCTCTAATGGTAGAAACTGATGGAAGTTTCTCCTGTTCTCGTCTCCCAGCCTCACTATTTTTACTAGTTTCTGCGGCGAAGTCACCAGGGGCGAGTATTCATATATGATTGAGGGTTTTCTTCCCACACATGCGGAATTCTAGATTGTCTTTCACATTTAAGTCGGTCTATTTAATGTGCAGTATCCTATTAGATTATCTAAATTCAAGGATCCTTCTGTCAGAAGGATTAGCAGAGTCGGACCTTGTGCAGGGTAGAACTACTCGTTCCACTAATTCCTGAATCGGATTGTTTCATTCCGTCACCAGACGCAGATTTCATGTTGACGGCATCCGAGGTTTTTCTTATTCCACAGGAAATGATTGACTAATCATCCAAGGGACTGTTACTCATTTTGAACTGATTAGGATCTGCGATTACGCCATACCCATTGTAGGCTCACCTGCATAATTGCGGCCGTCCAATTAGTCGTAGCTGCCCTATACGAATTATATTATTATTAGTATTATATGTTTTCTAAAGGAATTCTCGTGAGAGTCCCTATCCGATGCCCATAGATAAATTTAAACATATAACTCTTTTATTTTCAGCCTTCTAGAAACAGAATATCGTTTGAATAATTCGGTTCCCACATCTAAAATGAAATATTACATAATTGTTTGCTCGGACAATTTGAAGAGATTTACCCTTTGTGAATGTCTAACTGCATGCCTTTGGCAGCAACCCAAATGTAATTTCTACCACTGTTAACTAGTTTATAATATACTTCCTACAGGGGATAAACCTACATTACCCTATTCATCTCAGACATAATCGGTTTCGATGTAATTAACCTAACAGCAATTGATTGTTCTGAAATATTTAACGCAACAACGCTCAAAGGAAAATAATTACATTTATTTATTTTAATGCTGTTAATTAACATCTTTTAATATTTAATAATAATTACTTTAATAAAACACATTGCGATATTCTTTTTACTCTCTAATTTTTTGATATAAGTTAAACTTCGAGTAATCTCTTTATGTAAATATAAAAGTACTACAAATGTGTTATAAGTTAGATGCAGATGTACGTCCCTTATACGAAGGGATCATGTAGTTCTCAAAAGTGATTAAAAATACCTAGGGGGGAGTTTGTGACTTCTTGACAGAAATGACCCCAAACATCAAGAAAATTGGACTTTATTATTTTTCACATTTCTAATCCTTTTTGAAACTCACGTTCCTTTCATTTGAGAAATATAAATATGAACTTGAATCGATAACAATTACGTGTGAAAAATATTTGACAAAATAGTGTCTCAACGTAGGTTTTGGGGTATACGTTATACATATACAATAAGCGGCAAGCAAATGCGTACATTGGGTCGCGTTTACATGTGAAATAAATGGGCAACCGACTTGCAGCACATGCAGGTGTGATCACTATTTATGGATATTTATTAGTTAGGCAGTCACAGACTCAGTACTACGTTGTTATTCGTTGGGGGTGGACGCATGGTCAATTATTCAATTCACGATGTATAATACATGTGTCACAGCATCTAAATTATAATTATTCTCATACAGTTACGAAGGGCCGAATCACTCGACCCTAAGAAGCGCTATAAAATAGTGTTTTAATAAGATACATTTTTAAAATAAAATAATTTTGTTTGAAAAACTTCTTCTGACATATAACAACATATTCGACTAGTTCGAAAGCGTTTGCGATTTTTTAACCGCAACTTCTCGAAATTGTTTGCCCTGTTCTCCTGCCAACCATAAATTTGAGATTTTATGTGGCCCCATAAAAAAAGGCATTTTAGCCAAATCAGGATCTAACTAAATCCTGAACTGTGGCACAATCATGAGGAAGTATTGAAACCAGACCTCGTCAAGTCTTTGCCCTGCTAGCCGTCTAATTTCCGGAACAATATGTGCTGCTGTAATAGATTTAAGTGCTTAAGGCCGTTTAGTGTACCATTAATAAAAAATGGACCGATCATATGTTCCGCCAGCATACCTCCCCATACATTTAATTTCTGGGGATACTGAGTTCGTAATGCAAAAAACGATGCAGATTTTCCCGAGACCAATCATGAACGATTGACATATTTGTTTAAATAGGCGGCAAAATGGTAGATTGACTGCCGCGGCTGATAGCTATGCTCGGCTAGGAATTCAGCCAAGGCAGTCAATCTATGTTGCTGCTGAGTTGAACATATAATTTTTTCGTCGATTGTTTAAATATATTCTAAAATAATGAAATTATTACAATTCTCAATCTCTCTATTTTTGTTGTAATAAATTCAATAAAAATTCATTAAAAAGTCGCAGTTGTTACTAGTTGGTTACCATGGAAACTAAGTGTCACTTTCCCTGCCTAGGCAGGGAAAATGAGCACTTTCCTGCCTAGGCAGGGAAAGTGACACTTTGCTGATTGATATTAAACAGCAAAGTTAGTTATTTTATTATTATTAGCCGTTACTCGAGTCCGAGTATAAAAATGTTACAGTCGATAAATTGTGCACAATAAAAAACAAGTAAAAGGTGTAGTCTATTGTAATTCCCATTCACCTACGGTGCACACGACTATGGCTATAGAGGCCAATTCGGGAGAGCACATGTCGACCGCAGTCAGGACAAACATAGACCTGGTTAGGTCTCGGATTCGGCCTTCTTGCAGCAACATTTCCTTGATAGCTGGCCACAACCCCTCGCCATTCGGTTCTGTCCGCTGCAAGTTGTTCCCATTGCTCGTCTGCAATACCGCAGGATTTTAGATTTTCATGGAGAGCGTCTTTGAACCTCTTTCGTTGACCGCCACGCCTTCTTCTACCGCTTAGCAATTCACCATAAAGTGTACATTTAGGAAGGCGGTTATCATGCATACGATGAACATGACCTGCCCATCTTAGGCGTGCTCTTGAAATAAGCACCTCAATTGGAAGGCTGTTTGCTCTCCTGAGTACTTCCACGTTTGATATGTGATGGAACCAACGGATTTTCATCATACTTCTGAGGTGTCTTTGCTGAAAACGTTCTAATTCTTTCACATGACGACGGTAAGTGACCCAGCTTTCACATCCATATAGCAGTGTTGGAATGACAACTGCCCTGTAGACAGCCATTTTCGTTGACAAAGCAAGGTCGTGGTTGTCAAAAACTCTCTCTCTAAGTCCCCAGAGTGCTCTAGATGCAGCGTTAATTCTATTGCGAATCTCGCTGTCCATGTTTGCTTTGTCATTAACAACGTTGCCTAAGTAATTGAACTGATCCACCACTTCAAGAGAATTTCCGTTAAGTGTAATGTCTATTTGGTTCACTTGATGAGGAGTTGACATAATCTTAGTCTTTCCAATGTTGATTTTAAGTCCCAAGGAATCATAGCTCTGGGCATACACATCTAAAAGTTCTTGAAGCTCTTCCGGCGTAGAGGCTAAAAGTGCACAGTCATCCGCATACTGGAGATCACAAATGAATCGTGTGCGTGTCTTCGTGAAAGCTCTAAAGCGCCCTATGTTAAAGAGACCGCCATCAAAACGGTATCTGACACCTACCTCTGACTGTCAGTTTGTTGTCAACAATAATTGTTAGAGCAGTGGTAAACAAATTAAAGAGTAGGGGTGCCAGGACACATCCCTGCCTAACTCCAGTGAGGGTTTGGAAAGGTTCGGTTGCCTCATTATTATACATAACCTGGGCGTTGTTGTTTGTATGTAGACTGCGACATACTTCCACAAATTTTCTAGGGATACCTAAGCGGAACATAATTTTCCAGAGCACTTCCCTGTCCACCGAGTCAAACGCCTTGGTTAAATCAATGAAGGCCATGTGAATTTCTCCTTGATGTTCGAGTGCTTTTTCTTGAAGCTGTTTAAGTGTGAAGATTAAATCCGATGTGCCTCGGTTTGGTCTAAAGCCACTCTGTGTTTCAGGAAGTAACTTTTCCATAACAGGTGTTAGCCTATTTGCCATTGCTTTAGTGAGTATCTTCCCTCCAACAGCCAGGAGAGCTATACCCCTGTAATTTCCACAGTCCGCAGCGCTCCTTTTGTTTTTGAAGAGGTTGATTAAAAGTGTATCACGAAACTCCTGCGGAGCTTGACCACTTTCCCACACGACATCAAATAGTTTTTTGAGGTAGGGTATGAGCTCTGACGACACAGCTTTAAAGATCTCAGCTGGGAGTGAGTCGGCGCCGGGAGATTTGTTATTTTTTAGCTGCCCAATGGCGGTTAAGATCTCTTCCGTTGTTAGTGGTTTATCTAAGTCTTTGAAGGTGTCATATTGAGGGATAAGATTTATAATATCGTGATCGGCTTGACTTTGCTGGTTAAGAATGTTAGAGTAGTGTTCTTTCCATCGGGCTCTTATTTCCTGGTCTTCTTTGAGGAGATTTCCATTTAAATCTTTAATAGGGCACATATTTTTCCGACTGGGGCCGTACACTGCTTTTACTCCTTGAAAGAAATTCCTGTAGTCGTGTGAATCGGCGTACCTTTGAATTTCTCTGGCCTTGCTTGCCCACCACTTGTTCTTTATTCTTCTGATTTCGCGTTGCGTTTCATACTTAGATTGGGTAAAAGCTTCTGCTTTTGATGAGACGTTGGGGTGGTTGATAGCGTTTTGGAAGGCAGTATGTTTGCGGTCAAGAAGTTCTTGTATAAAAGCTTCATTATCATTGAACCAGTCCTCCTGTTTTTTACTTGCTGCAGTGCCAAGAATTTCCTCACTCGCACTTTTTAAACTATCTTTAATTTGTGTCCAGGTAGCAGCGACATCTACAGAATTGGTTTCTTCTAGTGCACTCAAATTCTCTTGAACTTTTTGCTTTAGCTGTTCGACGGTTTGTTGGTCACGCAATTTACTAATACAGAGACGGGGTCTACGTTTTACTTGAGTTCTTCGGTGTTTGAGTCTCATAACAATTTTCATTTTAGAGACAACAGGACGATGATCGGTTAGTACTTAGTACTTTGCTGTTAATCGGCGAAAAACAATATTTTTGATAAAATTTTCACCACGGTTTGCCTTTTTCATTACATTTTCACAAAAGGTCATTCATCTGATATTGTCTTCGGGAAATATCTCGTGGGTTTTTCTTACTTTGTAGGATTGGTAACCATTTTTCTTGAGAATCAATCCTTCTTACTAAAACCATTATTCCTCTCATTTCATTATTGCGTTGTGGAACTGATTCTCTTTTATGTCTTCCGGGAGAGACGCGCCCATGTTTTTCTAAGTTATTTATAATTCGACTGATTGTTTCTAGTATTGCGACAGTTATTATTGATAATGTTCAGTTGTTATTGTTTAATTTATGTAATATTTACTTTTGTTTCAGGTAAGTGAAATACTATTAAGAGTACAGAGCTGAGTAAGTATTTTGTAATATATAATACTTGCTATATTACCTGAAAAGAATATATCTACATTTTAATTTTTTCATCAAGAAATACTATCCAAATGTATGATGTACACTAATTCCTTTTTTGCGTAGTAATGCCCACTAATGTCCCCAAAATTTCAACTATTATCCCCATAATTCATGCTAATAATGGCCTCATTTTTATCCAATTATAGGACTCTGGTTAAAAAAAAAAATATCTCACTGTTTTATAAAGGGTATATTTACCCTGGGTTTACCCCGATGTTTACATATAGGAAATATTGGAATTTTAATAAAATCATTTTAATTATTTAACAAAAGAAAAATAACAAAAACTGTAGGTAGGTACCCATTACATGGCAATATATTATATAATAATAATAATAATAATAATAATAATAATAATAATAATAATAATAATAATAATAATAATAATAAGTAGGAGGGGCTAACTTCCATCTATTAAGCCTTTGGTGAGTAGCGCCACCACTTACTCCAGCTAGGGGTGCAAAACCGAACCGGCAGCCCTAGTGCACCCGGGAGGGGAAAGCATCTTCCCCTCTGGTGTCGGTCGTGGGCCTGCTGGGCTAACCACCCACAGGCTCTAACCTTTGGTTCCGGCAGGCCGAAGACTGGGCCCCCACGATCGACCCCGTTCGGATAGGGGTCAAGGGCAAGGTGGTGGGGCCCAACCGGATAGACCGCCCGTTGACGACGTACGCAATGAACAAGGACGCTTTGAGTGGACAGATGAACTGAGGGATGAGCTTCTGCATTGTTATGAAAGCAGTGAGCCCGCGCGGAGGGGGTACATGGCGCGGATGCATGCTCTGTGGTGTGAGAGGCTACCAGAGCATAGCGCCTTCACGCCACAAAATCTGCGTGACTATGTATCCCACCTTCGTAGTAGGGGCTACGTGAGGGTTGCTCCTGGGCCGGTGAATGAGGTGGCCGAAGAGCCGCCACATTCACCGGTTGAGGACGTGGCTCTCCTCGTTCCGCCAATACCAGAGGGCCTCAGTACCAGAAGGGGGTTACACCGTCTGAAAACCCCCGGGCCACAAGACCTGGCCAGAGTGGACGCTGAACTTCGTACAGCGCTACCAGAAGAGGCTGACATCTGGCACATAAATTGTGCCGTGTATGCCGCTGCTCAACGCTCGTCTCAGGTGGAGAGGCGAAATACCTCGTCCCCACAGGAGAGAGCGCAGCGGCGCATACAAAAGATGGAAGCCAAGATCCAGTCGGCGAGGCAACACGCATCCCGTATCCAATGTGTGATGGACTATATGGCGGCCAGCAGGCCGTTCACGCCTAAAGTGCGTCGATTAGCCGCCATCTTAAGACGCGTCCATCACACACTCAATGAGGCAGTGCTGCGAACCACCAAACAGCACTGTCTCGACAGGATACGGATGCTAGTGACTTGCAAAAAGTCATTAGTGAGGCGGGCGAGGGGGCTTGCGGAAAATAAACTGTTCCGCGAGAAGCCCTCGCGCCTTTTCCAACCGCCTCCGCGTGTTGTAGACAATCCGCCGACTGCAGATCAGGTGGAGAACTTCTGGAAAACGCTGTACGAGGAGAGGCTTCCACTCAACCGAGATTCTCCTGCCCTTGCACACTTTGAAGCCTTTTGTCAAAGGCTTCAGCAACCACAGGAAGTGTGCGAACCAATAACCCCAGAAGAGGTTCGTAGGGCTCTTGAGGGCTCTAAGAACTTTGCTGCTCCAGGTCCCGATGGGATAAATAACTTTTGGTGGAAAAAGTTATCGAGCACCCACCACCATTTGGCCAGAATTTTTAATTCCTGGTTAAATGGGGAGCAGCAAATCCCTTCTTGGGTTGTTGAGGGGCGGACAGTGCTGATCCCCAAGAACGGAGATTTGTCCAACCCAAAGAATTACAGACCGATAACCTGTCTAAACGCATGTTACAAGGTGTTTACACGCATTTTGTACATGCGGGTGCTCCACGCAGTTCAACCGGTTTACGAACGGATATATGAGCAACGAGGGTCGAAGAGAGGTGTCGCTGGCTGCAAGGAGAACCTGTTGATTGACAGATGTGTCACACAGGACTCCATGCAGTATAAGCGGAACCTCTCTATGGCCTGGATCGACTACCGCAAGGCATTCGACATGACATCGCATGAGCTCATTGTTCACTTGCTCCGATGTCTTGTGGTACCCGGTCCCGTAGTAAGATGTATTGAAGAACTGATGCCGCTCTGGAGGACTCGCTTTACCATAACATCGGGTAACGATAGAGTCCAAACAGAGTCGGTAACATTCAGAAGAGGAGTATTTCAGGGAGATTCCCTCAGCCCCCTTCTGTTTTGCATCTCACTACTGCCATTATCCGTCTCGCTCCGGAAAACCCGTGGCTACAACTGCGGTACCCCCGGCGACAGGAGGCATAAGGTCACCCATCTATTTTATATGGATGACCTTAAACTTTATGCCTCTGGAGAGAGGGATCTCCAACAGTCCCTTAGGGTGGTACAGGAGTATACGCAGGCTGTCGGTATGCAGTTCGGGTTGGACAAATGCGCACTGATCCATCTCAAGAGAGGACAATGCGGTGACTATGGAGAGGACGCGCAGCTCGTGGACGGAAGCATCTTACACCATCTAGATGCCGGAGAGTCGTACACTTACTTGGGTGTCGAGCAACGCTCCACCCAAGAAGTGAGTGTAGTGAAAAACGCTCTCCGCGGCAAGTATCAGCACCTACTCCGACAGATCTGGTCTTCAGAACTGTCGGGGAAGAACAAGGTGTCTGCTACAAATATGCTTGCCGTTCCGATCCTTCTCTACTCTTTCGGAGTAGTGAAGTGGACTAGAGAAGAACTGCGTCAACTCGATGTAGTAACCCGCAAGAAGATGCATCTCAATAGGAGCTTGCATCCTAAATCGTCCGTTCCACGGTTATATCTCCCACGACATCGGGGAGGCCGTGGACTCTTGAGCTTGGAGAGTCTCCATAGCAGGATGGTTCTGGATGGAGCATGTAAGGTCATCAGGAGTTCGGATCCCCTCCTCTGCATGGTCCGAGACCATGAAAATGCAGAGGTAGGAGCTTTTCTCTTTAAGGCAGCACGGAGAGCAGCCGATGAACTTGGTCTCATCTTCGACGTCGAGCGGGTAAACCCCGACTCTGTCACCGAGTTGGAACCCGTTCGACTAAAAGCCCACATTAGAGCTGCAGAACACAACATCCTTCTGCAGCTCCATAAGGATAAGCCATTGCACGGGATCTTCTATAAAAATATAGAAGACCTCGGCTTATCCGAAAGGCTGACCTTCGCCTTCTTAAGGTCAGCTGGGCTGAAGTCTGAGACCGAGGGATTCATAATGGCTTGCCAGGATGGTGTATTTAACACTCTCGTCTATCGACGTCGTGTCATGGGTATGGAGGTCCCTGATGTCAGCTGCAGGGCCTGCCGCAGGGCGCCGGAGACTGTAATGCACTTACTGTCGGCTTGCCCGACATACGCAGTCTCGGCCTATATTCATAGACACAACGCAGCATTACGAGTGCTTTACTATCATCTAAGGCACTCGTATGGGATAGACGAAACACCAGTGCTGCCTTACGTTCCGGGGGATATTGAGTCCGTTGTGGGGAATGAGAAGTGCCTAATTTATTGGAACTACTCGTTTCCCACCGTCAGGCAAATACAAGCCAACAAGCCTGACATAGTACTCCTCGACCACCAACTCAAGACAATGTATGTCGTGGAATTCTCGGCTCCCGCTGAGAGCAACATTGTCTTGAAAGAGGAGGAAAAACGGACAAAATATCGAGATTTGCTCTTCGAACTCCGCAGGCTTTATCCAGGCCATTCTGTTAAAATAGTGGTACTGATTATAGGAGCCCTCGGTGGAATGAGACAGACGCTGCTTTCAGAACTAAAGATTATACCGGCATGCCGAGATTCGGCAGAGATCTTAGCCGGCAGAATGCAGAAGGCTGTCATCCTCGGTTCATTACGTCTACTCAGGGCACACGATTCGCGGACCCGGTAGTCACTCACCCCACGGGCGTGTGGAGTGGCTATTGGTATTACCAGCTCCCCTCTGTGAGGGTCGGAGCCACAGAGTAGGGTGACTGGTTTTTTGTAAAAAAAAAAAATAAATAATAATAATAATAATAATAATAATAATAATGTGGTGTCGGTCGTGGGCCTGCTGGGCTAACCACCCACAGGCTCTAACCTTTGGTTCCAGCAGGCCGAAGACTGGGCCCCCACGATCGACCCCGTTCGGATAGGGGTCAAGGGCAAGGTGGTGGGGCCCAACCGGATAGACCGCCCGTTGACGACGTACGCAACGAACAAGGACGCTTTGAGTGGACAGATGAACTGAGGGATGAGCTTCTGCATTGTTATGAAAGCAGTGAGCCCGCGCGGAGGGGGTACATGGCGCGGATGCATGCTCTGTGGTGTGAGAGGCTACCAGAGCATAGCGCCTTCACGCCACAAAATCTGCGTGACTATGTATCCCACCTTCGTAGTAGGGGCTACGTGAGGGCTGCTCCTGGGCCGGTGAATGAGGTGGCCGAAGAGCCGCCACATTCATCGGTTGAGGACGTGGCTCTCCTCGTTCCGCCAATACCAGAGGGCCTCAGTACCAGAAGGGGGTTACACCGTCTAAAAACCCCCGGGCCACAAGACCTGGCCAGAGTGGACGCTGAACTTCGTACAGCGCTACCAGAAGAGGCTGACATCTGGCACATAAATTGTGCCGTGTATGCCGCTGCTCAACGCTCGTCTCAGGTGGAGAGGCGAAACACTGCCTCCCCACAGGAGAGGGCGGAGCGGCGCATACAAAAGATGGAAGCCAAGATCCGGTCGGCGAGGCAACACGCATCCCGTATCCAATGTGTGATGGACTATATGGCGGCCAACAGGCCGTTCACGCCTAAAGTGCGTCGATTAGCCGCCAACTTAAGACGCGCCCATCACACACTCAATGAGGCAGTGCTGCGAACCACCAAACAGCACTGTCTCGACAGGATACGGATGCTAGTGACTTGCAAAAAGTCACTAGTGAGGCGGGCGAGAGGGCTTGCGGAAAATAAACTGTTCCGCGAAAAGCCCTCGCGCCTTTTCCAACCGCCTCCGCGTGTTGTAGAAAATCCGCCGACTGCAGATCAGGTGGAGAACTTCTGGAAAACGCTGTACGAGGAGAGGCTTCCACTCAACCGAGATTCTCCTGCCCTTGCACACTTTGAAGCCTTTTGTCAAAGGCTTCAGCAACCACAGGAAGTGTGCGAACCAATAACCCCAGAAGAGGTTCGTAGGGCTCTTGAGGGCTCTAAGAACTTTGCTGCTCCAGGTCCCGATGGGATAAATAACTTTTGGTGGAAAAAGTTATCGAGCACCCACCACCATTTGGCCAGAATTTTTAATTCCTGGTTGAATGGGGAGCAGCAAATCCCTTCTTGGGTTGTTGAGGGGCGGACAGTGCTGATCCCCAAGAACGGAGATTTGTCCAACCCAAAGAACTACAGACCGATAACCTGTCTAAACGCATGCTACAAGGTGTTTACACGCATTTTGTACATGCGGGTGCTCCACGCAGTTGAACCGGTTTACGAACGGATATATGAGCAACGAGGGTCGAAGAGAGGTGTCGCTGGCTGCAAGGACAACCTGCTGATCGATAGATGTGTCACGCAGGACTCCATGCAGTATAAGCGGAACCTCTCTATGGCCTGGATCGACTACCGCAAGGCATTTGACATGACATCGCATGAGCTCATTGTTCACTTGCTCCGATGTCTTGTGGTACCAGGCCCCGTAGTGAGATGTATTGAAGAACTGATGCCGCTCTGGAGGACTCGCTTTACCATAACATCGGGTAACGATAGAGTCCAAACAGAGTCAGTAACATTCAGAAGAGGAGTATTTCAGGGAGATTCCCTCAGCCCCCTTCTCTTTTGCATCTCACTACTGCCATTATCCGTCTCGCTCCGGAAAACCCGTGGCTACAACTGCGGTACCCCCGGCGACAGGAGGCATAAGGTCACCCATCTATTTTATATGGATGACCTTAAACTTTATGCCTCTGGAGAGAGGGATCTCCAGCAGTCCCTTAGGGTGGTACAGGAGTACACGCAGGCTGTCGGTATGCAGTTCGGGTTGGACAAATGCGCACTGATCCATCTCAAGAGAGGACGATGCGGTGACTACGGAGAGGACGCGCAGCTCGTGGACGGAAGCATCTTACACCATCTAGATGCCGGAGAGTCGTACACTTACTTGGGTGTCGAGCAACGCTCCACCCAAGAAGTGAGTGTAGTGAAAAACGCTCTCCGCGGCAAGTATCAGCACCTACTCCGACAGATCTGGTCTTCAGAACTGTCGGGGAAGAACAAGGTGTCTGCTACAAATATGCTTGCCGTTCCGATCCTTCTCTACTCTTTCGGAGTAGTGAAGTGGACTAGAGAAGAGCTGCGTCAACTCGATGTAGTAACCCGCAAGAAGATGCATCTCAATAGGAGCTTGCATCCTAAATCGTCCGTTCCACGGTTATATCTCCCACGACATCGGGGAGGCCGTGGACTCTTGAGCTTGGAGAGTCTCCATAGCAGGATGGTTCTGGATGGAGCATGTAAGGTCATCAGGAGTTCGGATCCCCTCCTCTGCATGGTCCGAGACCATGAAAATGCAGAGGTAGGAGCTTTTCTCTTTAAGGCAGCACGGAGAGCAGCCGATGAACTTGGTCTCATCTTCGACGTCGAGCGGGTAAACCCCGACTCTGTCACCGAGTTGGAACCCGTTCGACTAAAAGCCCACATTAGAGCTGCAGAACACAACATCCTTCTGCAGCTCCATAAGGATAAGCCATTGCACGGGATCTTCTATAAAAATATAGAAGACCTCGGCTTATCCGAAAGGCTGACCTTCGCCTTCTTAAGGTCAGCTGGGCTGAAGTCTGAGACCGAGGGATTCATAATGGCTTGCCAGGATGGTGTATTTAACACTCTCGGCTATCGACGTCGTGTCATGGGTATGGAGGTCCCTGATGTCAGCTGCAGGGCCTGCCGCAGGGCGCCGGAGACTGTAATGCACTTACTGTCGGCTTGCCCGACTTACGCAGTCTCGGCCTATATTCATAGACACAACGCAGCATTACGAGTGCTTTACTATCATCTAAGGCACTCGTATGGGATAGACGAAACACCAGTGCTGCCTTACGTTCCGGGGGATATTGAGTCCGTTGTGGGGAATGAGAAGTGCCTAATTTATTGGAACTACTCGTTTCCCACCGTCAGGCAAATACAAACCAACAAGCCTGACATAGTACTCCTCGACCACCAACTCAAGACAATGTATGTCGTGGAATTCTCAGCTCCCGCTGAGAGCAACATTGTCTTGAAAGAGGAGGAAAAACGGACAAAATATCGAGATTTGCTCTTCGAACTCCGCAGGCTTTATCCAGGCCATTCTGTTAAAATAGTGGTACTGATTATAGGAGCCCTCGATGGAATGCGACAGACGCTGCTTTCAGAACTAAAGATCATACCGGCATGCCGAGATTCGGCAGAGATCTTAGCCGGCAGAATGCAGAAGGCTGTCATCCTCGGTTCATTACGTCTACTCAGGGCACACGATTCGCGGACCCGGTAGTCACTCACCCCACGGGCGTGGGGAGTGGCTATTGGTATTACCAGCTCCCCTCTGTGAGGGTCGGAGCCACAGAGTAAGGTGACTGGTTTTTTGTAAAAAAAAAAAAAAAAAAAAAAAAAAAAGATAAGATAAGATATTTATTCACCAATAGATGATACATAAATGTACATTTGGTAAGTCCTTAATTAGGTAAGTATAAAAATGTATATAATTTACAGTTTTTAAGTCAAAAAATTGTGAGAACAAACAAAACTTGGTAAAAATTATTTTAAACAATTTCAGATTAAGAATATTTTAAAAGCAAAGCAAAACACTTGTAAAGAGTATCCAAAAAGAAAACACAAAGTTCCACACATTAAAACGATTTAAAAGCAAAAACCAATAGGATCAGACACATTAAAAAACGATTTAGAAACATACAAAATAAATATAAATCTAGAGAAAGACGATAATAGAGGATTTATTTATCTATTTAAAAACTCATCTACAGTGTAGAATCCTCCTTTTTTAAGTAATATTGAAATTTCCACTTTGAATTTTTTTTAAACATAAATCTTTGAGTTCTTTAAATAGACTATTGTATAGCATTATACAGTTATAAAAAGGAGAGTCCTCAAAAGCTTTCGTTTTGTGTGGAGGGATTTCAAGTAAATGCCTATGCCGAGTCTCATTTCAGACATAGATTTGAAACATTGAATATTTATTTTGGCATATGTTAGACATTTATATATATATATATATATATTGCTATTATACATGATTTGCAGGAAACAACTACTCAGCGGGCAAATACCCCGACCTGCATTGAATTACACCTTACAAATCATGAAAAATTAGATTAGACCACATGAGAGGATTCACTTACCTCTCACCACTACACCATATATATATATATATATATATATATATATATATATATGGTGCAGTAAAAATGTTCTTTTCAACAAATATATTTCTGCAACTATCTCTATATTTCATATTAAATAATAATCGTATGATCCTTTTTTGGAGTATAAATACCCGCTTAAAACTAGATGCTCTACCCCAAACATGTATATTGCATGATATATAACTATAAGCCATTGAGTAGTAAATGTCCAATAAACCCATCTCGTTTAGAGTGTCCCTCGTCTGTAGTATGGCGTAGTATGCAATTTTTAATTTATTGCAAACGTGTTCAATCTGATTTTCTCATGTTAAATTACAATCGATATGGATTCCCAAGAATTTTGTTGTATTGGACACAGTAATATTATCAATGATCAATGGTCTCCTCAGATTAAATTGTATATAGACAGTTTTAGACTCATTTAAAATAAGTTTATTACGATGACACCATGAGGTCATGTCCTCTTGTACGGATCTTATTTTGTGTTTTAAACGATCACTATTTTCACCATATACGGTAACTGTTGTATCATCGGCATATATTGTAGTGAAGCCATCTTTTATATGATTTGGAAGATCATTTATATACAGTAAGAACAACAGTGGACCTAACACCGACCCCTGGGGCACACCTAGTTTCACATCAAAAACTTCTGATACTGCATTGTTATATTTTACTTTTAGTTTTCTCTCCTGCATATAGCATCTAACCCAATTTAATATAGGACCCCTCATCCCTATATTTTCCAGTTTCGTCACCAAAATATCAACATTTACAGTATCAAAGGCCTTTGATAAATCGAATAACATCGTTATGACATAAAAACCTTCATCCAATTTTTTATATACATGATTTAAACATTGTGTAGATGCGGTTTCAGTTGAATGACCAGGCCTAAAACCGTGTTGATAACTTGTTAGGATGTTATATTTTTCAAGAAAGGATAGCAATCTATTTGCTACTTCTTTCTCAATCAACTTTGATAAACTACTAAGCAGCGATATTTGTCGATAATTTTCTATGTCATCTATGCTACCTTTTTTGTGAATAGGAATTATCAATGCTGTTTTAAGACTATCAGGGAATATACCAAGGGTTAGAGATAGATTTATGAGATAAACTAGAGGCTCAGTTATATTATTGATTATGCTCTTAAGTACTCTATCTGTTAACTCATCGCAACCTGACGAGTTTTTATTTTTGAGTTCTTTAACGACATCTCGAATTTCGTTTTCTGTTACGAGCGTCACAAACATTGAATTTTGGTTGCAATTTGATACGGTACATGGTAGAGATAAATTATAAGAGAAATTACGGTTTATAGCATCAACAGCAACAGTCGAGAAATGTTCAGCAAATGAGTTGGCTACATCTTTGTCATCACTAATTTTATTACCGTTTATGTTGAGATATATTTCTTTAATTTCACTTTTGTCTTTTCCTAATCTTTTATTTATAATATTCCAAGTTTCTTTCTGTTTGTTTTGGGATTTGTTTATTTTGTTTGAATAATAACATTTTTTAGCAATTTTAATATTCCTTTTACACTTATTTTTTCTTTCACGATACAAATAGGAGTTTGCCTGCGGGTCGGTTTTCATTTCAATGAATAGTTTTTTTAGATTTTTACTTTCACATATTAGCTCTTTTGTTATCCATTCACTACTATTTACTTTATTTTTATATTTAAATATTTTAGTAGTAGTAGGACAACTTATCTCGAAGCACCAAAGAATATTTTCAACAAACAAATTAAAAGCTGCATTAAACTCTAAATCGCACATTTCATTCCAATTTGTGGATCGTAAATGATGATTAAATTCATTTAAATTAACATCATTTATAATCCTTGCGTAAATCACTTCGTTATCACTGGATTTATCAAATTGCTTAATACTTAGAGTACATGTTAATATAAGGGCATAGTGGTCGCCCAGGGTTGGGTCAGTGACATTAATTAAGGTGAAGATATCCACAAAATTTCATCCACAAATGCTGACGTAGAGGAAATTCTATCCCACCAGTGTAGGGTTGTAAGACGCTACGACATACGTGCACTATCACATTATGTTACGGCTTTGAAATTTTGCACATGTGTATAAGTCTCGTGACAATACACTTTAACATCTTCATATAAGAAAAAAACAAGATGGCGGACGACTTTACCGTTTACGATCCGATTCGACTCAAAATAGATATCTGGGTGTTTTCGAAATCCCCAATTATGAATTCTTGGTAAAAATTCAGAAATTTAAAATGGCGGCGTCAATATGGCGGATGAATTTTGTCATTTATGGTCCAATGGCGATTTCAAGATGGCGGACGACTTTATCGTTTAAGATCCGATTCAACTCAAAATCGATATCTGGGGGTTTTCTAGGTCGCGGATTATGAATTTTCAGTCAAACTAAAGAAATTCAAAATGGCGGCGCCAATATGGCGGATGAATTTTGTCATTTAATTATGGTCCAAATCGATCAATATTGATATCTGGGGGTTTTCGGGTTCGCCGATTACGAATTTCCAGTAAAAAAATTTTGTTCAGGATGGCGATTTCAAGATGGCGGACGACTTTATCGTTTAAGATCCGATTCAACTCAAAATCGATATCTGGGGGTTTTCTAGATCGCGGATTATGAATTTTCGGTCAAAATAAAGAAATTCAAAATGGCGGCGCCAATATGGCCGACGACTTTCGTCATTTACGTTCAGATAGATCAAAGTCGATATCTGGGGGTTTTCGGAGTCGCGGATTACGAATTTCTAGTAAAAAATTTAGTTCAAGATAGCGGACGACTTTACCGTTTATGATCCGATTCGTCTCAAAATCGATATCTGAGGATTACAGCTTATGAGAAGACTAAAAAGTAAAAAATAAAATTATGTAAAAAATATTTAAAAAAAGTTTTTATTTAAACGTTCTAAGAAGTAGAAAATAAACGTTGAAGCAAATCAAATCCATCATTTTAATCCATTATATAATTTGTTTATGATATAAAAGCTTGTCGCGAACAATCTCCTTTACACAGGAAAATCTGGCGACAAGCTTTTATATCATAAAAAAAATTATATAATGTAACAAAATGATGAATTTGATTTACGTCAAAGTTTATTTTATACTTTATAGAGCATTTAAATAAAAGCTCTCTTAAAAAAATGTTTTTTATATAATTTTTTACCATATTTCGAAGACAGCTTTATTATAAATTCCCAATTTTACCCCTATAAAAGTTTTCCTATAGTATTACATAGTCAATATATACATTAAAAAAATTTCTTCGTGACGAACGAGGCGAACAAAGCGTCTATTACATTGAATTTCAAATTTATTTTACTGTTAAATAAATAAAGATTGTTTCCCAAATTCCCAACTGTATCCCACCAAATTTTTCCTACAGTTTCCTGGGACCCTTATATACATTTGCCATACAAAAACAATCCGTGACAGACGAGCCTTCATACGCGAGTAAATTGTTTATTACATTGAATTTCAAACTTATTTTTAATGTCATATAAATAAAGATATTTTCCCAAATACCCAGTTGTACTCCAACAAATTTTTCCCACAGTTTCTTAAGACCCTCATGTACATTTGCCATACAAAAGTAATCAGTGGCAAACGAGCCTTCATAGGTGAACATATCGTTTATTGCATTGAATTTCAAATTTATTGTTACAGTAATACAAATAAAGATTTTTTCCAAATTCCCATTTGTACCCCCACCAAGTTTTTCCCACAGTTCCTTAAGACCCTTATGCGCATTTTCCACACAAAAATAATCCGTGACAAACGAGCCTTCATAGGTGAACAAATTGTTTATTACAATGAATTTCATATTTATTTCTACTCTCATAAAAATAAAGATTTTTTCCAAATTCCCATTTGTACCCCCACCAAATTTTTCCTACAGTTTCTTAAGACCCTTATCTACATTTGCCATACAAAAATAATCCGTGACAAACGAGCCTTCATAGGTGAACAAATCGTTTATTACATTGAATTTCAAATTTATGTTTACAGTTATACAAATAAAGATTTTTTCCAAATTCCCATTTGTACCCCCACCAAATTTTTCCCACAGTTCCTTAAGGCCCTTATGTACATTTTCCATACAAAAATAATCCGTGACAAACGAGCCTTCATAGGTGAACAAATTGTTTATTACATTGAATTTCATATTTATTTCTACTCTCATAAAAATAAAGATTTCTTCCAGATTTTCCATTTGTACCCCCACAAAATTTTTCCTACAGTTTCTTAAGACCCTTATGTACATTTGCCATGCAAAAATAATCCGTGACAAACGAGCCTTCATAGGTGAACAAATTGTTTAGTACATTGAATTTCATATTTATTTCTACTGTTATAAAAACGAAGATTTTTTCCAAATTCCCATTTGTACCCATCCCAAATTTTTCCTACAGTTTCTTAAGACCCCTATGTACATTTGCCATATAAAAATAATCCGTGACAAACGAGCCTTCATAGGTGAACAATCGTTTATTACATTGAATTTCAAATTTATTTTTACGGTAATACAAATAAAGATTTTTTCCAAATTCCCATTTGTACCCCCACCAAATATTTCCCACAGTTCCTTAAGGCCCTTATGTACATTTTCCACATAAAAATAATCCGTGACAAACGAGCCTTCATAGGTGAACAAATTGATTATTACATTGAATTTCATATTTATTTCTACTCTCATATAAATAAAGATTTTTCCCAAATTCCCATTTGTAACCCCATCAAATTTTTCCTACAGTTTCTTAAGACCCTTATCTACATTTGCCATACAAAAATAATCCGTGACAAACGAGCCTTCATAGGTGAACAAATCGTTTATTACATTGAATTTCAAATTTATTTTTACAGTAATACAAATAAAGATTTTTTCCAAATTCCCATTTGTACCCCCACCAAATTTTTCCCACCGTTCCTTAGGACCCTTATGTACATTTTCCATATAAAAATAATCCGTGACAAACGAGCCTTCATATGTGAACAAATTGTTTATTACATTCAATTTCGAATTTATTTTTAAAGGTTGTTTGCCACGGATTATTCTTGTATGGCAAATGTACATAAGGGCGTCAGGAAGCTCTGGGAAAAATTTGTTGAGGTACAGCTGGGAATTTGGGAAACAATCTTTATTTATGTGACAATAAAATAAATTTGAAATTCAATGTAATGAATGACTTGTTCACCTATGAAAGCTCGTTTGTCACGGATTATTTTTATATGGAAAATGTTCATATGGGTCTTAAGAAACAGTGGAAGAAATTTGGTGGGTGTACAAATGGGAATTTGGAAATAATCTTCATTTTTATGACAGTAGAAATAAATATGAAATTCAACGTAATAAAACAATTTGTTCACCTATGAAGGCTCCTTTGTCACGGATAATTTTTGTATGGCAAATGTACATAAGGGTCTCAGGAAACTGTGGAAAAAAATTGTTGGGGGTACAAATGAGAATTTAGGAAAAATCGTCATTTATATGACAGTAAAAATAAATTTGAAATTCAATATAATAAACGATTTGTTCACCTATGAAGGCTCGTGTGTCATGAATTATTTTTGTATGGCAAATGTACATAAGGGTCCCAGAAAATTGTGGAAAAAAATTGTTGGGGGTACAAATGGGAATTTGGGAAAAATCGTTATTTATATGACAGTAAAAATAAATTTGAAATTCAATATAATAATCGATTTGTTCACCTATGAAGGCTCGCTTGTCACGAATTATTTTTGTATGGCAAATGTACATAAGGGTCTTAAGAGACTGTGGAAAAAATTTGGTGGGGGTACAAATGGGAATTTGGAAGAAATCTTTATTTTTATGAGAGTAGAAATAAATATGAAATTCAATGTAATAAACAATTTGTTCCCCTATGAAGGCTCGTTTGTGACGGATTATTTGTGTATGGCAAATGTACATAAGGGTCTTAAGAAACTGTAGGAAAAATTTGGTGGGGGTACAAATGGGAATTTGGAAAAAATCTTCGTTTTAATAATAGTAGAAATAAATATGAAATTCAATGTACTAAACAATTTGTTCACCTATGAAGGCTCGTTTGTCACGGATTATTTGTGTATGGCAAATGTACATAAGGGTCTTAAGAAACTGTAGGAAAAATTTGGTGGGGGTACAAATGGGAATTTGGAAGAAATCTTTATTTTTATGAGAGTAGAAATAAATATGAAATTCAATGTAATAAACAATTTGTTCCCCTATGAAGGCTCGTTTGTCACGGATTATTTTTATATGGAAAATGTACTTAAGGGCCTTAAGGAACTGTGGGAAAAATTTGGTGGGGGTACAAATGGGAATCTGGAAGAAATCTTTATTTTTATGAGAGTAGAAATAAATATGAAATTCAATGTACTAAACAATTTGTTCACCTATGAAGGCTCATTTGTCACGGATTATTTTTGTATGGCAAATGTACATAAGGGTCTTAAGAAACTGTAGGAAAAATTTGGTGGGGGTACAAATGGGAATTTGGAAGAAATCTTTATTTTTATGAGAGTAGAAATAAATACGAAATTCAATGTAATAATCAATTTGTTCACCTATGAAGGCTCGTTTGTCACGGATTATTTTTGTGAGGAAAATGTACATAAGGGCCTTAAGGAACTGTGGGAAAAATTTGGTGGGGGTACAAATGGAAATTTGGAAAAAATATTTATTTGTATTACTGTAAAAATAAATTTGAAATTCAATGTAATAAACGATTTGTTCACCTATGAAGGCTCGTTTGTCACGGATTATTTTTGCATGGCAAATGTACATAAGGGTCTTAAGAAACTGTAGGAAAAATTTGGTGGGGGTACAAATGGGAATCTGGAAGAAATTTTTATTTTTATGAGAGTAGAAATAAATATGAAATTGAATGTACTAAACAATTTGTTCACCTATGAAGGCTCGTTTGTCACGGATTATTTTTGTATGGAAAATGTACATAAGGGCCTTAAGGAACTGTGGGAAAAATTTGGTGGGGGTACAAATGGGAATTTGGAAAAAATCTTTATTTGTATAACTGTAAACATAAATTTGAAATTCAATGTAATAAACGATTTGTTCACCTATGAGGGCTCGTTTGTCACGGATTATTTTTGTATGGAAAATGTACATAAGGGCCTTAAGGAACTGTGGGAAAAATTTGGTGGGGGTACAAATGGGAATTTGGAAAAAAGCTGTCTTCGAAATATGGTAAAAAATTATATAAAAAATATTTTTTTAAGAGAGCTTTTATTTAAATGCTCTAAAAAGTAGAAAATAAACTTTGAAGTAAATCAAATTCATCATTTTGCTACATTATATAATTTTTTTTATGATATAAAAGCTTGTCGCCAGATTTTCCTGTGTAAAGGAGATTGTTCGCGACAAGCTTTTATATCATAAACAAATTATATAATGGATCAAAATGTTGGATTTGAACGTTTAAACAAAAGCTTTTTTTAAATATTTTTTACATAATTTTATTTTTTACTTTTTAGTCTTTTCATAAGCTGTAATCCTCAGATATCGATTTTGAGACGAATCGGATCATAAACGGTAAAGTCGTCCGCCATCTTGAACTAAATTTTTTACTAGAAATTCGTAATCCGCGACTCCGAAAAATTTTGATCTATTTGAACGTAAATGACGAAAGTCGTCGGCCATATTGGCGCCGCCATTTTGAATTTCTTTATTTTGACCGAAAATTCATAATCCGCGACCTAGAAAACCCCCAGATATCGATTTTGAGTTGAATCGGATCTTAAACGATAAAGTCGTCCGCCATCTTGAAATCGCCACCCCGAACAAATTTTTTTTACTGGAAATTCGTAATCGGCGAACCCGAAAACCCCCAGATATCAATATTGATTGATTTGGACCATAAATGACAAAATTCACCCGCCATATTGGCGCCGCCATTTTGAATTTCTTTAGTTTGACTGAAAATTCATAATCCGCGACCTAGAAAACCCCAGGTACGTATCGATTTTGAGTTGAATCGGATCTTAAACGGTAAAGTCGTCCGCCATCTTGAAATCGCCATCCTGAACAAAATTTTGTTACTGGAAATTCGTAATTGGCGAACCCGAAAAACCCAGATATCAATATTGATCGATTTGGACCATAAATGACAAAATTCATCCGCCATATTGACGCCGCCATTTTAAATTTCTGAATTTTTACCAAGAATTCATAATTGGGGATTTCGAAAACACCCAGATATCTATTTTGAGTCGAATCGGATCGTAAACGGTAAAGTCGTCCGCCGTCTTATATGAAGATGTTAAAGTGTATTGTCACGAGACTTATACACATGTGCAAAATTTCAAAGCCGTAACATAATGTGATAGTGCACGTATGTCGTAGCGTCTTACACGCCCTACACTGGTGGGATAGAATTTCCTCTACGTCAGCATTTGTGGATGAAATTTTGTGGATATCTTCACCTTAATGTGACATTAACTACATATGCTTCTTGGGGGAGATTTGTTATCATATAGTCGATACATGATGAACTTATATGTCCATTTACATCTTTAAATACTCTAGTGGGTACATTTACAGTGAATTTAAAACCATAGGCTTGTAATAGGTCACACAAATATATTTTTCCTGGTTGGCTCTCTAAGTAGTTAATATTAAAATCTCCACACAAAACAATATGTTCAAATTTTTTTGTTATTGTATTCAAAGCTTCAGCTAAATTGTTTAGAAAGATGTGGACATCTCCTTTTGGAGGTCTATAAATATTAATTATTGCAATTTTTTGTTTCATATCACTAGTGCAAATGGAAATTCCAGACATCTCAACTTGACATTCAATAGATAGATCATTTAGTAATTTAAGTTTAGTAGAAATTATATTATTTTTAACATAAATTGAGGAACCACCGTGTATATGTGATACTCGTGAAAAATAAGACACTAATGTATAATTTGGAAAAGAAATATTTTCTATGTCATTATGTAATAGCCAATGTTCAGTTAGACGTAGTATGTCTACGTTATGTTCCTTCACAAATATTTCAGTTTCATTGATTTTATTTGTAATGCATTGAACATTTACATGAACTATTTTAAACTTGCACACTAAACTTGAGACATTTGTGATAGGCGGGGATATAAAAAATGTTCTCTATTTGGTACAATTTCGTTTGATCTCACAGAAAAAGCTGCAGGAGTGATTTGCAGAGCATCTAACAGGCTGTGATCCACACTATTTAATATTGGAATAGGCAATAGTTCTTCTGAACCGAACTGAGAGGAAATTGCCGAATTTTCACTATGAGGCACATGATCAATAAAAATTAACGATTCCTCATTAAGGTCACTGATTGTGATAAACTTCAGATTCTTGTTACTAGACTTATATAATAGCACTTTGTTCACTATATTAGAAGCAGCTGCTCGTCTATTCCATTTTGTTGATTTTCCATTGCTTACATCAACAAATTTAAAACAACCCTCAGTATAACTATCAAATTTATCTAGAAATTCCTTCATTTTTGCATTAAATTTAAATACATGCTTATCTCTCATGTAATGTTTTTTATAATACGGAATCGATGCGAACAGTACGTTAGTATGTGTAGATAGTTTAAATTTTTTACATATGTAACTGAAAGACGGTGTCTTCTTTTTGAGAATGTCATTTAAACCACCTGTTATGATAACATAATCTTGCAAGGTAAAATTTTTAGCTAGCATTTCAATATTTTCAATTACTTGATGTAAGGAGGCACCTGGTTTCTTAATTGAAATGATGTCATACATAATGTCATAATAATAATAAATGCCTTTATTTAACCTGGCGGGATGTCAGCGTAAAGCTGCTATTAACTCCAACATCCAATATGGATGTGAGTAATAAAAATAAACAAACATAAAACGAGCATAAAAATAACAAATATTGAAGAAACAAAACATTTCTCTTATATTGTTAAAATAAATTAAAATCTCGAATGTACAAATAAGTTATTTTTGTTTAAAAGTTTATTTAACTGTTAAGCAAATGATTTATTTCCAGTTCTGATGGTTCAGAGTCTAACTCTGCCATTAGACTCGTCTAGCAGCCAACAATGAGATTATTTTTTTATCACAATGATTTTATCTACAAGATCAATATTGAGAAACTGGGATTCTTGTAATAAAGTGTTCTTGTGGATTTTTGCAGAATAACCCTTCAAGTTAAGTTCCCTCGGTTTTTCAGTTTGAGGTTTACCCATATCCAAAATTAATTCCGCGACGCCGTCAATATTATTCACGTTTGTTTTCGAATCTGGTTGACCCCGAGATTTCACTATTTTGGTTCTACTTTTTAGTCGACTTTCCTCCCGTGGAAATAAAAACACACCTGCCCTGTAGCGCAGTAAAAATAGCGAAAAAAATCAATATAAGGAACTTTTTCCATAAGCAATTTTATATTTGGATCCTGTTGGGAGGTGCTCAGGAGTACTCAAAACATTTTTGTACTTCGAAGACCCTGTGCTCCAATTATTATTAACAATTAATTTTTTAACCGCGTTTTTCAACCTAAAAATGTGAATAACTTAGAAAGTTTGGCCTCGATGCCAGCTTTTTGATGCCATAAAAAAGATTTTTTTTAAACCTATTTTGGCCATTTTTTTGCATTTGTTTAAAAAGGAAATTTTAATGCCTTTACTTTAATAAAAAAAAGAATTTATTTTGGTCAAATTTTTGTTAGAGCAAAAGGCAGATTTTCAAAAGTTTGAAGCTGATTGGTTCATCCAGTGGCTCTGGGCAGCAAAATGAAGAGAAACCGATTTTTGGCCAGTTTTTTCACTTTTGTAGGTTATGGTTGTGCTCGTAAGACCTACACTAAACGTAGGTTTGTACAAAACTTAATTACAAAGATTTTGTTTCTTTTATGTTGCCCGATTGGATCGCATATGTAACGTTGGTGCACAATGCTCTCATAGTACTTTAACTCCCTCAACTAATGTGCCAGTAATGTTTCAATAATGCCCCCAATTTTCTTTAATTTTTGAAGAATCTAATGTTCACTAATTCCTCGCTATTGCCAACTAATGTATACTATGTCCACTTAATGCCCCTTAATGTACACCTTTGTCCACCTAATGCCTTGGGTTTGTACACCAAAATTACCTTCGCAGATTACCCTCATTCATATATTAACGTTAATTTAAA
The DNA here is from genome assembly GCA_963675555.1 of Leptura quadrifasciata. Classification (NCBI taxonomy): domain Eukaryota; kingdom Metazoa; phylum Arthropoda; class Insecta; order Coleoptera; family Cerambycidae; genus Leptura; species Leptura quadrifasciata. Next base: position 73,683,901 of record OY776677.1, read on the forward strand.
ATTTATACCAGTGAAGTTCAGTATATATACAGGTAGCGACCTACATATTGTTACTCCCTTTCCAGATTCATTGATTTCAAGCCTTTAGAAGTTTGCGATCAATGTTAGGACGAGCCAAGAAAAATTTCCATACATATTTTTTTGGATACAGTGTTTGAACTAGATAGACAGATATGAGCGGAGGAGTTGGCCGATTGACCTTGACCATCATTTTTTCAGATCTATTGTGGCGCTTCTAATGTTTTCCTTAAAGTACCTCAACCAGGTTGGTTCTTTATATCAAACGTACCTGTTCTCTGAAAATCTTAGCTTTGCAAAAATTACGTAGGTCTGGAGGCTCTGTGATCTCACTCTATAAAAAATATTCATATTAGGTATTTTAGTTGCTAATCGAGCCGAAATACACATCGTAGAAAATGTAATAAAAAAAAACATCTGTAAAGAGTTGCTTCGAACCTTCAACCACACGCGTGAGAATCGAGCAATACAACCACTACACCACGGACGACTTTTAATGAAGTTACATACTTTTTGCTATATAAACGTAAGAGTAAGATTTTTTATTTACCTTCAATACCTATTATTTGTAAAAGGGTCCCGCTTTCAAACTGGGGAGTACGCAATACGTGTTTACCTACATATTACACATTTATTTTAAAAATCTTAGCTTTGCTAAAATGACGTAGGTCTGGCAGCTCTAGGATCTTACTCTAGTATGCAATCAGAATTCAAATATATTTATGAAAAAGCCTACTCTCTGACAACCAAATTAACCTAAAACAGCACATTTTCTAACAATCTCATAATTGGTATCAAAATTAATTTTTATTACTATTAAAAAGATATAGTAACTACATATGAAATTTAGAATCTCGTTTTTGAAAAGCTGTTAAAAATGTCCTTGAGTGAACAAAATTTTTGTGGTCAGAATAAAAAAAATTGACGAAAAAAAATATAAACTTGAGATAAATAATTGCAAAAAATCTAACGTGAAACATTCCCCTCTTAATAAAACTTGTTTGTATAGTAGCGTACTTTTCAGATCTTAATAATATAATTTTTGGTAATTTGTCTTCCAAATACAATATAAATAGTACGGGGGCCATGAACCTTCCCGTGGCCCTTTGAGGTCGCGACGAGTAAATAGGTGTTTTCGACGTATTTTTTCATGCTGAATCCAAATATGCAACTCAATTTTACGGAGTCATGCAAGAAAAATTGTTATTAACATTTTAATTGTTTATAAGGCTATAACTTCAAAGTTAACAATGGAAGGGAGAATTTTCAAATTTTTTATGATTTCTGATACAAAAGCAAAGAAAACTCTTTTTGAAAAATTAAAATCGGCTGATTAGAACCGGAGATATTGCACATTTATTATTAACAAATTGCATAATTACGATTTTTCCGCGCTATTTCACTCATAACTCGGCTCTTATTCAACGTAGAAAGTTCTACCAGGTCTCATTTTAAAGCTAAAGCTTCAAAATCTTTTGTAGTGAAATATCCCACCATGCTCTTGAAAAATTTTACAAGTGATGAAAGCCTGAAATTTTTCCGGAAAAAAGATAAGTAATTTGTTTATACGCATTTTGAGGAAAGTTAATCTATAAATATCAGCAATTGAGTTATACATTATTATTGTACATCTCAAAACGAACATTTTTTGACTTGCTGAATGTATTTTAATTGATTTTTCGCCGAGTAATATTAATTTGTAGTTGAAGCGCTTTCGCGCGCAATGCGCACACTGAGTACGCGTTACATGTAGCGACTATCGTTTTATTCCTGGCTTTACTTAATAAATAGTTTTTGAAATTTTTACATTAATAAATAATTTGTAAATAATAATAAACAAATACACAATTTTTTCTAAAGTGTAATAATGAAAAAAAAGTTAATTCATTTTCTCATACTATGACTTTCTAGACTTTCTAGCCGAGGTAATTGTTTATTATTATTATTAATTTTTGAAATATAATACATCACTTGCATCAATACTTGCTAGTAAAGATTGTGTGAATTTTTCAATATCGCCCTATCAATTTTCAGCATTTTTGAATATATCAAAACATTTTTTAGATGTAATAATAATTACTCTTCACTATTTAGTCTTTCAGATGAAACAATTCACATTGATTTGAGAAGAGGAGAGGAATATTTAGTGGAAGTTATGAAAAAAAAATGCAGGCTGTAAAACATTTGATGAATTAAGATTTAAAATATATTCCCATTCCAGTAAACACCTCATCGAGCAGTTACCACCCACATCTGCTACCATTAAATTACATATTTTAAGATGTTTATATATAACTTTTGTACAGACTAACATTTTATCGGTTAATATTAGCCTTGTGAATCCAGAAAAATTTGGATGGATCAAGGAACAAGATTTACTTTTGCCCCAAAAAATGCATGATTTGTTGCCCCCGATGAGTGAACTTGTACCAAATTGTACATGTAAGATGTGCACAACTAAATGGTGTCGCTGTAAAAAAGCTAATTTATCCTGCTGCATGTTTTGCACATGCAAAAAAGACAATACATGCAAAAACAATCAATAAACAGTTAGTATTAGTAGAAAATGAATTAACTTTTTTTTCATTATTACACTTTGGAAAAAATTATGTATTTGTTTATTATTATTTACAAATTATTTATTAATGTAAATATTTCAAAAATTATTTATTAAGTAAAGCCAGGAATAAAACGGTAGTCGCTACATGTAACGCGTACTCAGTGCGCGCATTGCGCGCGAAAGCGCTTCAACTACAAATTATTATTACTCGGCGAAAAATCAATCAAAATACATTCAGCAAGTCAAAAAATGTTCGTTTTGAGATGTACAATAATAATGTGTAACTCAATTGCTGATATTTATAGATTAACTTTCCTCAAAATGCGTATAAACAAATTACTTATCTTTTTTCCGCAAAAATTTCAGGATTTCATCACTTGTAAAATTTTTCAAGAGCATGGTGGTATATTTCACTACAAAAGATTTTGAAGCTTGAAGCTTTAGCTTTAAAATGAGACCTGGTAGAACTTTCTACGTTGAACAGGAGCCGAGTTATGAGTGAAATAGTGCGGAAAAATCGTAATTATGCAATTTGTTTTTTTTAATTTTCTAAAAAGAGTTTTCTTTGTTTTTGTATCAGAAATCATAAAGAATTTGAAAATTCTCCCTTCCATTGTTAACTTTGAAGTTATAGCCTTATAAACAATTAAAATGTTAATAACAACTTTTCTTGCATGATTCCGTAAAAGTGAGTTGCATATTTGGATTCAGCACGAAAAAATACGTCGAAAACACCTATTTGCTCGTCGCGACCTCAAAGGGCCACGGGAAGGTTCATGGCCCCCGTACTAAAATTGAATTCATTCTGAACTTTATTAAAACTTGAAAATAAGGATTAGGTCAGGACCAGCCCGGATTACGTGGGCTACGTTACATAGTTGCTATATGTAAATACGGTTGCTTTTACGATTTGATGAATGCCTGACGGATATACTGATAGGTGATATTTATTACGCTGAGGCAGGTATTTGCAAATTGAATTTTAATTGTATTCACAACCTTGACCGCCGTTTTCTTTATTATTCCATTAATAGTCGGGTCAAAAAATTCAAAAAACAACTCCTACATCAAAGAAAATCAAATCAACCTTTCATATACCTATGTATATTAGTTATTAGTCATTCATTATTTTATAGTTCATGCTACTTGAAAGACACGGATATGAATTTAAAAGTTATGCGATTTTTTCTCGAATAGTAACGTCATATCACTGGCCGATTTATAACTAATGTCTCCATTATCTAGAAAATCAGAGACTAGGTTTTACCTAATAGTTTCTACAAAATCACGTTTATAACGGTTCTCAGGGAGTAACTTATTTTTTATTTTCTGGTTTATAGCTAGAGACAATATTGTCATCCAGATTGTGATGAAAATAGACCTATTGGACCCCGAAATTAAATGTATTCAAATCTGTCGTATGTCTGTCTGTCCGTGTTCGAGAGAACATGATTCAACGTGAAAAAGTGATATTTTACGTATAGTATTTTTATTGTAGGAAAACTATAAAGAAGCCGACAAACGACGACGTCAAATTAAGTAAAGTCTGAAGGCAAGGGCACTGCAAACTATGAAAAAGGCTTTTTACTTTTAAGAATCATGGAAAATTCTTTATTTTCACTACTACAATGACAAATTTTGAAAATTTTCATCGTCTGCAGCGTTATCCTCTCTGTCATCATCACCGTCGTACTCGCTGTCTTTCTCAATACAAAGTAGGTTTCCGTGTTGGATCCAATAGATTTTTTTTTGGAAATAGATAAATTTCGTCTTCCAAAATTATTTTTTCGATCTCGAAGTGACCTCCTTGGATCCATATAAGAGTTGTACGACATAATTGCATCTTTTCCGAAATTGATTACAAAACAAACAAACCCCTGTATTCGGTGAAGTCGCTAGACTTCGGGTGTTTCTTCGCAGACTGCCCGTTGTTCGCTTACAGAACTGGTCAGTAGTGTATTTGATAATAGACATGGTTAATCATCAACAGATATATCAGATTCCATTGAACTTACTAACGCAGTTGATTCGAACGATGCTATTGGGAATAAAACAGTTCGGTATTAAAAATTATGAGAAAAAAATGCCAATATGCTGAAATTCCAGTTGGCAGTTTCATAACCCATAATTCCTCTCACAATTTTTTTTTCAATTGAAAATTATAAGTTCTGAAAGTCTTACGTTGCATCGTTTATATTTATAGCTGTATTTTTTGGACAGCTGTAAAAGTAGTGTAAGTAATCAAGGAAAATAATTTAAGACTGTCGGAATTACGTTAATTTTTCGTTGGGAATATTCTATCACACGTACTGGAGCACGTTCAGGAAGTACGCCCGGCGAAATGATTATTACCAAGAAGTGATTATTTTATACAGCTCTGGTAGTTACTGAACGATGTTTCTGAACGGGTAAAATTTGGTTGATAATTTTTTGGCGGACTAGAAATCCAGTAAAATCCGTCCATTTCTAGTCACATGTCAAGATTCACCCAATTATTAAAGAATTACACCGAAAACATTCCATGGGAGATTATCACCTGCCATTATGTTGCTATGCAACGACAAATTTTTGACAGTTATAATTTATTTAAAATGTCACATTCACGATTTGACATATTATTAGAATTTCAAAAAATTATCTTACCGAATTTACCACGTGTCCTGATAAATCCTTTAATTTTTTGTAATAATGACCCTCAAGCTTGTTTCTTTAAGTATTTACCCTCCGCCTACGAATATCGGAGGTAATCTCCGACACTATTGGACTAATTCTAGTAAAGTGTGAATTTACCAGTAATTTGAGCTTTTAAGAATGTATAAGTATAAAAAATGTTTTCGAAAATAATAAATGGTAGATTTACCATAAATATCATTTTTTATTCTTACGATAATCCATATTTTCTTAACATCTGTAAAGTATACGCATTCATTGACATAAACTGAGCGTAGACAGCATTTTAAACGTTGCGAACTCCTGCTCACCAACCTATCTGAGGCAAGCCAGGAGCGACTGAAAGCCACGAATTTTCAACATATTTTACAAAAAAACAAATACCGCTTGTAGTAATTTTTCTTAAGTAAAAATATTACTTTTTCCTTCTTCTAATAGCTCTAAGATTTTGAAGAAAATCGTAAGAAAATTATCATTGTAATTAAATAAAACGTAAGTGAATATCACGTGCTAATATTTACAAATTTAGTACCGCAAAAGGTATTCGATTTTTTCCCAGGTATGCAGACATTAACAAAAGTATATGTATAAATTTTCAAGATATTCGTAGGAATTGTTTTTTGTTGGGAACATCCTTAAGTCCTAGTCCTAGATAATTATTAAGACATGTAATAGTGTAATATGTTTTTATCATTAGAAAATAACTTTTTATAGATAAATTCAACTGTTAGTAAAAAGAAATGATGAAAAAATATTGAATATACTAATCCCTAGCATTTATTTTAAAATATCAGAAACTTAAAATAGACTGGGTTGTGTATTGATTTTTTTTTAATCAAATAATGAACAATCGATAAAACCGGGACGCGAAACAGTGGATGGCACTGTCTGTAACACTTCAACAAAAAAGAGTTAACGTAAGTAAAGATAGGTTTAACTGAACTAAAAATGATTAAAGATAAAATTGAAAAAGCTTAGTTTTTGTTATACTGACTCGACTATATTGTCTATTCAACTGTGATAGTTAATGTAACAGCTGGCTGGTCAGTAGTCTATAATTTAAGAAGACTTATAAAATCGCCCACATTTTTTTATACAACTAATAAATCATAATTGACACATTCATCTAGAATTTTATCTATTTACAGAACAAATTACATCAGCCGAGCGTTTTAAGAACTAGAATATTAAATTAATTAAATAGGTAACTATTTTTTATCTTGTGTCACACCTGGGCCTGCCCGATGGGTAAAGTCCAAAAAACATTTTAGAGAACTGGTGGGAAGTAATCGTATTGTTCGTAAAAATTTAATGTATGTGTTATACTCTGATGAAGATTAGTATTAATTTATACTTGTATAATTTGAATTAATTTTTTCATTGCTTAGTACTTATTATTAGTATTATGAGATAAGTATTTAGAGGATTTAAAAAATAAACAATATGGTTCCATACGTTGCCGGATTATGTTCGAATTAAAATATACTTATAAATTGCATTCACGACTTACTATAGCTAAGAACGGCAATTCAACGAGTAAGTATATCACAATGCTATAAAATTTTCAAGTTCTTTGTTCTAGAATAGCTTTCTCAAATATTTGCGAAGCGTTTTATTGTACGAAGAAAATAGCCAAATCGTATTATTATATATCGGTTCAGTTTTTTTTTTTAGAATAAAATCATCAGAATATCTAGCAGGTATTTTAAGTTATGGAAATCACAGGTAGTCACATAAACACAACACATATAATAGACAACCCCCAAATCCAAAACCAAGGGCTGCTCGGGAGTAGAACACATTTGAAAAAACGCAGACAACATCCATTACCCACCGACATTGTCAATGCCGTTGCCGGGGATCGAACCCACAACACAGCAGGTCAGGATCAAATAGAATTTACCACATAACGCACTCTAGCCGACTGAGCTACCGTGCCGGTATAAACCGGCAGTAATTTTAGGTAAATTCCATTTTTATTCAATATTATCTAAAATGTACTTGTTCATCAACATCGAATTTAAATAGTTCCCACAGATGCTTATTCTCTACATACGTTCTGTCTACAGGTTGATTCCTAAGTTGGTACTTGAAATTCAGCAAGTTTTCTAAATATTTTTTTAAATAACCCGAAAATGCAGGGGCGGGTCTGTTGATTGAGGGCCACTAGCGTAAATATCTCGATTTCGCGAATGTAATTAGTGATTGTATTTTTTAATTATTTGTGTTGAAATGGGGAAGAGCAGAAAGAGGTCATGACCATCATGGACCCCCTGCATTAGCCGGTGGCAATGAAATCGTTTACGTTAGCAGTGGAAAATTCACACCACCATTCCCCCCCCCCACCAATTTGAGTACCAAGGGAGCGCATTCGGGGGCGGTTCTATGTCCTCAGATCAGTGGAGTGTGGGGGGATTTGGGATTCTTAGGCTTATACGAAGGTCATAAATCGGAGATAATAGCTAAAGCAATAATCTGGTCAAGTATTCTTTGATCTGTCAAAGGCATTTGATTGCATAGACCACTTTTTTCTTAAACAAAAACTTTATACCTTAGGAGTAAGAGGGTGCATTTTATCATGGATAATGTCCTATCTTGAAGATAGAAAAATATGTGTTAAAGTACAAGATAGTACTTCAAATTGCTTTAGTATACATAGAGGTGTACCTCAGGGGTCAGTGCTGGGCCCATTATTATTTATTTTGTACGTCAACGAGTTGCCAAATTTTCTTACATCTACATGTGTTACAATGTTTGCAGATGACACCACAGTGGCGGTATCAGCACTGACAGCTGAGGATTTAAATAAATCTATAATTAGAGTTATACATGATTTTCAGAGTTGGTGTAAGAAAAATAATCTCATTTTAAATGTAGATAAAACTGTATGCCTGAATTTTTATAACAAAAAGAAACACCCCATCGATGAAATTGTTGTCAACAATATCAGATTAAATGACAGTTCAATAACAAAATTTCTAGGGGTCTTCTTAAATGGTAATCTTACCTGGTCAGCCCATATAAACCACGTCAGCAAAACGATTAGCAGATCATTTTATGCTATTCTAAAGTTGAAAGATGTGCTTTCTATACATTATCTGTTAAATGTGTATTATTCCCTGGTCTACAGCCATCTTTCATATAATATTGTGCTTTGGGGAAATGCCCCCGAAAGTATCAGAATCTTTATAATGCAAAAAAAGATATTAAGATTAATATTCAACATGAAGAATACAGAATCATGTAAATCTGTTTTTACTGGCAATAAAATTATGACGCTTCCTTGCATATATATTTTTAAATTATTACTGTTTATAAAGAAAAATATTAGTTTGTATGAAACAAATTGTAAATATCACAATTATAACACGAGAAAAAGGAATGAATTGAGTACGGTAAACCATAATACGTCTAAGTATGAACATTCACCATCATATGCAGGAGTAAAACTGTTTAATAAGCTTCCGGAACACTATAAAAGGGAAAATTATAATTCATTTAAAAACATACTGAAAAATCTTCTTGTTAACAAATGTTTTTACAGCATTACTGAATATATGAATGATACTCTAGACTGACAAATGTTTATATCTTGTCTTATATATTATTTATTTATATATATGTATATATATGTATGTATGTATATATTTATGTGTATGTATAGGTATGTGAATCTATGTGTAAATGTTTGTTTGTATTTACTCAGTGTATTAGTTTGTTATATTTATATATGTTTTTTTTAAAATTATTATTACGATGTTTAGCCCGGCTAAACTAAACAAATTTTCTATCATGTTATTTAAAACTTTTTTATTGACATGTACATCCATTGTAAAATGGCCTAAGTATGAATAAATTATTATTATTATTATTAATGAGAGCGTTTTACAACAGTCCAAAATGGGTACTGTTGGCGGTTATTTGCAAATCGGACATCTAGTTATATGGAGCTGGTGGATGTTCACATGGTTATTAGGGGTTTATTATAGGAAGAAAATTGCTATCTCTTTTAACGCAATAAAAGTTTAAATGATAAATAAAAGATAAAAGTTTAAAGATGACATTGCGAGGAATATGCCTCAGATAGGTATAGACATTGATTGATCACCCTGTCTTATATAGGAAGCATATCCATCCGCTTCAATATAGAATTTGAGATTACCACCAGCACTTGGTAGTAGAAAAGATGTTAGGCTGATGCCTGAGGGGCATTGAGTTGGGGTAGGCAGCAAAAAGGGGGAAAATACTTGACACTACCACACGCATGAGCCCCAGAGTAGAGCGTGTGATGTCAATTTCGACAAAAGTTTGGACAGTCTGAATGACTATCACAACTCGTCTGTCGGTAGCTCTTTAGTCGGCCGCAAGGGGTCGTGGGTTAGGTTCACAAATGTCATCGAATTGTCAAACAACAAAAATTAACCTCTTATAAAAAGTTGGAAATTTATAAATAAAACTAAAAGTTTGTAAGCTTGGGGCGCCAACCAAAATTAATCGACAAAGGGTTGGGGCACGGAGAACAAGACAAACAAAATCAGAAGGAAAAAACCAAAATAGAAATAAGTATAATTTAATGTAAAAAATATATATGTAAAAAAAACTGTACAATACGAATATCAAGCTCTAATTGATAGCAGTGATTATCAACCCAAGAATGTGTACAAAAACAGGTAAAATTTCGTGTGTCGAACCAGTATATAATGATATGATCTAAATTAATATAAAAAATGTTATTTTAGGACCGCAAACAGCTGCTGTTTCTGGCTATATATAAGTACAAAAGTACACACAAATACACATATAATGGTATTACATTCAAAAATGTTTAAATTAATTAATTAATTATGTGCTCAAATCGCTTGGCAACAGTTATCATAAAAATGCACATGCTGTACCAATTACGATCAAATAGCAAGTGGTGAAAACCACGTATCATATGTAAAAACAAGCGAATAGTAATATACCATAGATATGTATGCGTACAGCAAAGTACTATACGTAAAAGTTTGAAAGTTTTAAGCTGAAGGCTGACTTGATTTCTTCCTCTGCGACGTGATGTAGTTCCTACGTTGGAATAGAAATCAAAATTACTCACTTTATGTTGGAAATTCTTACGCAGTTAACCATATGTCGGTACGTCATGCCTCTACGATGGATTAAAAACGTTCTGGGCAACTCCTCAACTAATCGTCTACCATGCGACAACGATTTAACACAGCGGTCATATATGGCTCCGATCCACAAGATATGTATTTTACACAGACCAGGGGGGTAATTTTCAAATGCCAAAGGGCAACGACAATCAAAAAGAATAACAAGCAGAGCAACGACAGGGCTTTAACGGTAACAAAAAAGAAAAAAAAAGAAAAATTAATTGGAGCAAATTACAGGACCAAGCTTCTGCTCTCTCCAGAAGTCTCAATATGTCTGCCCCCTTTTGTCCTTTTTGAATAAAAAACCGGAATTTGCGTCAAGGCAATTAAAAGATTAGCAATTAAAAATCCCCTAAACGATAACTTGACATTTGTCATTTTAAAATCAAATCAAACCACCTGGGGTAATTTTTATGAATTTAAAACAACACTAAGGTGTTCAAGTAGCCTATAATATGTTATTTAAATTTAGATGACATTAATTACAAAATTATAACATATAATTTGTTTGGTTTTACAGATCTGCGGTACTTGGATGCGGCCCAGAAGATTTAATAACCTTTCATTTACGAATCTGAGAGACGTCATATGACATATGTACCATATTAGATGTAACGTTACTTACTGTGCCATTAAAATATCCTTTTATGTATATCGTTTTATATTTTATCACATTTGACCCGTTACAAGCGTGCGGCTAGCTCTGAAGGACCTCAGGGTCTAGGTACGACCAGCGTACTGTCTAGAGCAAATACAAAAGAATGTCCCAATATATTACAGTTTATTAGATACAGAGCAGATATTACAAGAGATATATATTTTTTTTCGGGTGCTTAGACCTTTCCCTCTTCACACAGGAGCCGCTACATCAGTGCAGTTATTTTTATTATTATTTTTTTTTCGCGAGAGCGATGCTGGTCAGTTCTGCCGTGTCTCCGACATTCTCACGGAAGAAGCGCCAGCGAATTCACTACGACCACTCCCTGCAACCTGCAGAGTTAGCGACCGTAGGTTCCTAAATCGTGTGCCCTAAGTAAACGAAGAGAACCCAGGATAACAGCTTTCTGCATCTGGCCTGCCAGCCATTCGGCCGAATGTTGACAGGCTGGTATTGTTCGTAATTCCGAGAGCAGCGTGGGCTTCATACCTCCAAGTACACCGATTATAAGGACTACCAACTTGACCGAGTAGCCTGGATACAGCACTAGGAGCTCATACCGGAGATCGCGATACTTAGCCCGTTTTTCCTCCTCTTTCAAGACGATGTTTGTTTCAGCCGGAGCTGAAAACTCGATGATGTATATCGCCTGCTGCTGATGATCGATGAGTACTATGTCAGGCTTATTAGCTTGAATTAGCCTGACGGTCGGGAATGAGTAGTTCCAGTATATCCTGCACCTCTCGTTCTCGACAACGGACTCAATATCTCCGGGAACGTAAGGCAGCACTGGTGTTTGGTCTACCCCGTACGAGTGCCGTAGATGGTAGTAAAGCACTCGTAATGCCGCGTTATGGCGATGGATGTAGGCCGAAATCGCATATACCGGGCATGCAGACAGTAAATGCATGAGCGATTCCGGCGCCTGATGGCAGGTCCCGCAGCTGGTATCAGGAACCCCTACACCCATCACACGGCTTCGGTAGACCAAGGTGTTAATAACACCATCCTGGCAGGCCACAATGAATCCCTCGGTCTCCGACTTAAGCCCAGCTGACCTTAAAAAGGCGAACGTCAGCTTGGTCGATAAACCCAGTGTTTCTATGTACTTATAGAATACACCGTGCATGGATTATTATTATTATTATTTATGGACTTAAGCCGTGCACTTTCTCGGCCGAAGCCGGAAAAAATTCACCGACCCCTCGCGCGCGCCGTTGGGGTTCGGCTCTGTGGGGACCCGGGCCCATTGCTGTTGGGGATCGACTCGGTTAACGGGGATGAAATTCATCACGTCCCATTAATCCGGTGGATATTTCGATTTTCTATCCTTCATCGTTCAGAAACTTTCTGGTAATATGGCATGTCTGGAGAATCACCGTCCTCTGGATAATCTTCGCGAGGCCTCTAGGTAGATTAAGTTTCTCCAAATAATTCAAGAACTTCTTCGTCACCACGCCTGTAGCCGAAATTATGATCGGGATAATTCGAACCTCCTCTAATCTCCACACGTGTTTAAGTTCTATAGCCAAATTCTGATATTTGTTTCTCTTTTCCACCTCCGTTTTCTGCAGGTTGCTGGTTAAGGGGCATCCAATATCAATAATAGTGGCCTTCTTGTCTCTCTTTTTGATCACCAGGATGTCAGGGCGGTTGTGATCCAAGGTTCTATCAGACTGTATTGGTCTATCCCAGTAAAGCAATGTTTCCTCGTCTTCTAAAACAGCTTGAGGTGTATATTTATAGAAGGGCGGTGGATTAGTAATGAGTCCTAAGTTAAGTGCCAATTCTCTATGGATGATTTTCGCCACCTCGTTGTGCCTTCCCAAATACATTCCCGTAGCCAAAGCGGGGCAGCCTCCTGTGACGTGTTCGATAGTTTCACCCACTGCCTTACACTTTCTACACACATCGATCACTCCGGGGACTTTAAGAATGTACTTCTCATAATTCTTAGTACGGATAATGCTATCCTGAATGGCTGTTATGAATCCCTCAGTTTCTGGGTGTAATATTCCTTCCTTAAGCCATAGGAGCGAGGTCTCCTTGTCGATCTCTGGATTGTTTAAGGCATTGGGATATTTTCCGTAGAGTACCTTGTTCTGCCATACTGTTTGAATATCCTCGTTCGTTCGGATCATTATCTCGTGTTGTCGATCTTTGAGGTTTAACGGTGTATATCTGTTGTCATTTTCCACTATTTTCCGAATGAGGACCCTGTCTGAATTGTAGAAATAGAGGCGCATGTTCTTCTCTTGCGTTCGGCACATCTTCTGAACACTGCTTAATCCCCTGCCTCCTTGTGTTCTTGGCATGTATAGTCTTTCAACTGCGCTCTTTGGGTGATGCATTCGAAACTTTGTAAGTGTAGTTCTCGTCATTCTGTCTAGGTCTTCCAGGTCTATATCCGAGTACTTTAGTATTCCGAATGAGTATGCCAGACTAGGGACAGCATATATATTGATCGCTGTAATCATGTTCCTAGCGTTGAGTTTAGTATTCAGGAGCTTATTTAGACGTTGTTTGTATTTTTCCCTGAACTCCTTCTTTAGCTGGGTGTGGTCTATCCTTCTATTCTGCAGAATTCCAAGGTACTTGTAAATTTCTTCTGGCAGCATTTGCTCAAAGTCACGGTTATTCTCCGCTGCTGCGTTAATTTTCCCTTTGTGACATGTACTTCGGCACATTTCTCCAGACCAAACTCCATTCTGATATCATCGCTGAAAGTTTTGACATTGGCTACTAGCGCATTCAATTGTCTTGGATTCTCAGCGTATAGCTTGATGTCATCCATAAATAGTAAATGGCTGAGCCTCGAGCTTGGTTGCTTGGGATCTATTCGGAAAACGTAGGTGGTGTCATTCAATATTGCTGAGAGGGGATTGAGAGCGAGGCAAAACCATAATGGACTCAGCGAATCCCCCTGGTATATACCTCTTCCAATCTTGATGTTCGAGATAGTGCTTCCTCCAATTCTTGTCTGGGTTTCCCAAGTCGCCATTGCATGTATTAAGAGCCGAACGATGGTGGGGCTAACTTTGTATACTTCTAGCACTTTTATTAGCCAGTCGTGAGGTACAGAGTCGAATGCCTTTTTGTAGTCTATGTAGGCCATACTGATGTTTCGACTCTTTACTTCAGCTTGTTTGATGGTTACTGCATCTATTGTTAGCTGCTCCTTGCATCCAAGTGATCTCTTTACGCATCCCCGCTGCTCTGGGCCAATTATATTGTTCATCTCACAGTGTTCATTGATTTGCCTATGTATCAATGACGTGAGAAGTTTGTAGATCGCAGACAAGCAGGTGATTGGCCTGTAGTTTTTCGGGTCTTTCAGATCTCCTTTTTTGGGCAGAAGGTAAGTTACTCCTCGACCTAAAAATTCAGGAAATCTTGTTGGATCTTCAAGAATTTTGTTGAATGCTCGGGCAAACTGTGGAATTAGGGCTGGGAATGATTTCAACCAGAAGTTCTGTATGTTGTCTGGTCCAGGTGCTTTCCAGCTTGAAGTGTTTTTTATGCACTCTTCGACATCTGCAGGAGTAATATTAGTATCTGGCATATCTGGAAGGTCATTTGCATTGCGCTCTGCTGTTTGGAGCCATATAGCTGCTTGATTGAATCTCGCAGGGTTTGACCATATCCCCTGCCAGAATTGACCGAAGCGATTGTGGTCAATTTTCTCGGGTTCTGTATTGCCTTGGTTGTTGCTTTCCAGATTACGATAGAAGGTCTTCTGGTTACTAGAGAATAAATTATTTTGCTCCTTGCGCTTCGTAGTCTCGTTGTATCGCCGTAGTCTCGCTCCCTTAACTTTACTTTTCTGTCTAGCATCATCGTAGTAATTCGTGAGGGTTTCGTTGAACTGTGGATGGTTTAAGTCCATTTGTTGTTTTCGGCATATTTTACGAATTTTGCTCTTATTGCCATCTAAGTACTCTTTGATAATGTTTGCCTCAGTTCTTAGCAGATCTATTTGCCTTTCGAGTCGCATCTTCCAGGCCGGCTTTCTTTGTTTCTGAATTTTGTTTATAAATTTGAAGTTTCTGGCCATTCAATTCTATGACAGTGGCAGCTCCTGCATATAAAGCTGTATGTAAAATGTTAAATCAGGATCCAGTTGTTCCTCCATTCTCAATTTCAATTCGGTATCCACAGATTTTATATACCGTTGTGTATCTTTATTGATTTTTAGCCTCGGTATTATTGGTCTGGTGAGAGGGTTCGAGTGGCTAAATAGCAGTAGATTGCTCAGTAGTTTCTGCCGTATCTTTCCTACTTCTTCCCCGTTATTTTGATTATGGGGCTCTTCCTCATGAGGTGCATTGTCTTCAATTTGTTGGCGTATTTCTTCGTTATGTATTTGGGCTCCTACTTCCCTACGCAGGGTATCTATTTCAAGCTGTGTTAGGTATTTCCTTTTAATGATTATGTTCTTTCTATCCGCTAAGTTCTGTTCGGAGATGTTCATTCCAGGGTGAGTTCTTGAAAATTCGGTAAAAAGTTTTTGTCTCCATCCAGGCAGAGGATCGTCTCTGCATTAATTAACGAGCAAGTATGTTCGTATGACATCCTTATTCATTTCATTGCTCCATTTTATTCTTCCGGCTATTTCGTTCCTCCTGGGAGCAGCCCGTTCGATTCTACGACCTGGACGCTGTCCAAGTGGTGGGTTTGGCTGTCCTTCAATGCCTGGTGGTGGTAATTCTCCTCCTTCGTTATGTTCGTTGTTATTATGGGCTGTAGCTTGTTGATTGACAGGTGCCCGCCTCCTCAGCACTCTGCCACCGGCGTCCCGCATGCTGTCACGTCCAGCGCCAGCTCCAGACGTGCCCTGGCGCTCCCCAGACAGCGGCTCGTTTCGTTTCCTATTTTTAGTCTCCATCTTCATGGGTGTGCCAGTTTTTGCTCCACGGGGAAGTATTTAATTTATTCCCTACCCCCCTGCCGAAGCGGTGTGAGCATTCCCCTATTCGCAAGGGGACGCGCCCAATAGAGGAACTGGCAAACCCCCACGGGTTATTATTATTATTATTTAATTTTTTTTTTTTAATTTTTTTTTTATCACAACTTTGCGTTGGATTTCTTGATATCATGGCCCACCGGGGTCTAAACGACCAACGGTGTGCTCATGTGCCAGCACCCTTCGAACAGTACTACAGGTAGCTAGGATTGTAGCTTTTTGAGCAAGTCCTATCACCCTTTGATGTTCAGATATACCCAGTTGTCCTAATGTCTTAGGCAGCTCTTTGTCTACTAGCCCATTTGCCGATATTACTATGGGAGTGATGGAAACTTTATCTAGTAAGTAGATAGCTTTCAGCTCGTTTGCTAGGTCTTGATACTTGCTGATCTTTTAATTCCTTGCTTTTCGCATGTTTTCATCCAGGGGAATTGTAATGTCGATGATGTGTGCAAGTCTTTCCTTTTTATTTAGTATTAAGATATCAGGTTTATTATGCCTGATTTCCTTATCAGTCACAATTCCCGTGTCCCAGTATATTTTCATTTTGTCATCTTCTAGGAAGGCTTCCGGCACGTAGTTGTAGTACGGCATGATGTCATTAATAAAATTATTGTTTTTACAGATTTCCTGATGTATTACTCCAGCTACCCTGTTGTGTCTGTCAAGATAATCCTTTGGTGCAAGATAAGTACATGCGGAAACAAGATGTTGGATTGTTTCTGCAGTAGATCCACAAAGTCTGCATTTATCGTCTGCTATGTCTTGCCTTAGAATGTACTTACGATGATTCCTCGTAAGCATGACCTGATCCTAAATGGCATTGATAAAGCCTTCTGTCTCAGGCATAAGGAAACCCTGTCTGAGGTAACTGGTTGACATTTCGAGATCAACATCCTGGTTATATAGTGCGGCAGCGTATCTTCCATGCATAGCCTTACTCATCCAATCTTCCTCCAATGCTTTAATGGCCTTCTGTGTTGCAGGTGGTTCCCGAGCAGCCAGATTCAATGGTGAAAAGTTGATGTCCGCAATTGAAATAGCGCTTTGAAGCTCGTCATTGGTATTTGTAAAGTAACTACGCAACTTTTTTATTTTGTTGGCATGCAGAATTTCTAAGTTTAGGAGTCCTCTACCTCCTCTTTTTCTGGGCAGATAGAGTTGACTAGTCGACGATGTTGGATGGTGGTTTCTATACTTAGTCATTGTTGTTCGTATCTGCCTGTCCAACCGTTCGAGATCCGTTTGAGTCCATTTTAATACACCAAATGTGTGCATTATGATAGGAACCGCCCAAGCATTAATTGATGCAATAAGATTACCTGCATACAGTTGTGTTTTTAGCAGTGTCTTCACTCGCTTCATGAGATTGTGAACTATTTATTCGCGGCCTACGAGATTTGTTTAACATAGAAGTCTAAATTACTATATTCTTTGATTGCGGCCAGCCCAAAGGGAGACTATTTTAATAAATATAAAAAATAGCATAAGTAATTTTAGTGAATATTTTAATGCGGCAGCTGACAGATATCTTAAATCAAGAACTGGGCGCTATAATATATGACTTTATTATAATATAGTAAGCTACGTGACTTAACCATCAACGATAACAAAAACAAGCAGTATGCAATGGCGTTATTTATTAATTTAAACAATAGAATCATGTTCGGCGGATTAATATTATTAGTCACGTGACGCCAAGAAAAGTGATGGTTAATTAGCACATGAAACTAAAGACGAGTTCATTTCACTCCATCTCCACTTACAATCTTAAAGTTAACAAGAATGTTTAATTTGTGCATGCTACGTTTTATGAGTTTTGCTGGTTCCAATAATGCAATCAAGAAAATTTTATCTTCAGTATTAAACTCAAGACACCTCAGACATAAATTTAAGAATTTTTTTCCAAGATTTATCACAGTTAATTAGTTTATGCTACATTTTGTGTATAAAAACGGAAATACGACGTCGACGGATACGGAAGTCGCCTAATTTAATTCTGTGACAGTGACATTTATAAATAACATGAAAATAGACAATCAAACTAATATAAAGATAACCTGAAATTTTTAGAGACATAGTGAAGTTACGCGCGAGTGGGTTCTCTAACCAGGTTCTTTTATATAAAGTTTAATATTACTTGTTTCTGTCTGATACGCTATACCTTAGAAAATTAATCACTTTGTTAATTGAAATACCTGGTAAACTTGAACACACTGTCTATTAATTGAGAAACCTAGTTAATTACATATGATATTTATGTAGTATTTTATTACTCAAGATTGCACATTTATAGTTGAAGTTTGTTTTCTATTTTGCTTTGAAACAAAACCATTTATTTAGTTTATTACTTATATGACGAAAAAGGTAAATGTGAAAGAAAAGACAATAATTGATGGAAAAAAATAGTAAAAAACATATTATTTTATATAAATTGATGTAGCAAATAGCTGTGTACATGAAATCAAAAGTAATACAAATATTTGAGACAATAGGGTTTTTCCAGAAAAAAAATTATTGCTGAAATACTTAACTCACGTAAAAAAATGATTTATGGCATATTTATTATCTTATTAATTTTACTAATAGTAACAAAAAGAAAACTTGAAGTTTGAAAAATATTGGGTTCATTTTAAACAGCCATAAATTGGCGCGTTGTGACGTCAACACCCTGAAATCCAATCACAGAGGTTGTCTGTGTTCAAGATTGTTCATTAATCCTGGTCTCTGTTAACATAACATAACCTCTATTTATTGACAGCACTCAGCACTTTTCTACTTTAGGTAAATTATCAGCGACACCTTTAACATATCCCTCTTCCACTTGATTCCATTTTGATTGTAGAATTAATAAAACATAAACCAGAAACTGATAAAATAATATTTTCAGGTTTATAAAAATATAAATTTAACGTTTTAGGTTAGTCATCTGATGTGTAATGTCGGTAAAGGTTAAACCTAAACTACAGTACAAAATATTAACGTCCGACGCTTTCACGAATAACTTGTGTGGCATTTATCTGGATTCTGATTGGCCAATATTTACACGTCCACTGCTTTAGACCAGTCATAGTACAAGCATTACAAATTGAAATTCTGAGAAGTTTTAGAAGAAAGCTTTCTTTTACGCACAGTTAGAATCTATTACAAATTAATTATATCCATAATCTCATTGATTTTCCGGGTAGATACGTAATTCTGTCGCGTAAAAATGCCCGTTTTAAAAAGCAGTGAAATTATCAGCAAGTTGTTTTAACGATATTTTCTTAGAAATAATTCTTATTAGAAAAGTAAATTGTTGTTAATTAATAAAATGTTTTATTATATCATTTTCACGACACAAATTGTTAAAATAAAATTAGTGGGAAAACCCTATTGTCTAAATATTATAATAGGAAAATTTGCGTTGCTGTAGTAATGACCATACTAAAGATATGCTAAGTGGTTTGATGTAATAACAAGAACTGAGTTATACAAAAGTATGCTGTGTTATTTTAATAGTAATTAGAGTTGTGGCAACGGCCTGAATAAATATATCACATGTCTAAACTGAGAAATTAACCTAGACAAGAATAAGAGCAGTGACAATAGTCTATATAAATAATAATTAATGATTAAACTACACAGAAATTATACAACCATTTCTTCTGACGGTGTCAAGGCCAGAGCCGGGATTCGAACGCAGTGGCGCGATACTCGTGTAACTCGTGTATTCCACCTCGCATCTCAACCAACACGGCTATCGGCCAGATAATAGTTACTTTGAACAGATGTGACAATAGTCTGTAAGTGATATAACCGGAGTGAACAAACGAGTGTGGAAATTTCCAGTTTTCATGTAGTTGTGCTCTCGCCCACGGACAAGAGAGATAGGAGGATACAGTATGATAATATCGGCTGCATCTAAGCAACTGGCTTAAATAGTGTTAGAAAGAACAATCTAAACAACATTGGAAATTTAATTTTGTGTCAATTGACTGATAAATTAAACAGCAGTAGCAAATGTTTTACACCGAACAGATGTTAACATGGGGTGGCCGAAAAGATCGACGACCTTAAAGATTTGCGTAGACAAGTGTTCTTAAAACAGCAGACTGTTAATTTTAAATTTAGGTCGAACTCTGATAGTCCGTAATGCACCTATTTTACTGTTATGTTGTGCAAACACAGTTCACAAACAACTACATTCTCGTAGTTACGAAAATTGTACATTGTTGACAATTTAGTAGTTAAATAAATAAAATTGGTTGAAGTCGGCAAAGACTATTATAACAGATCTTATATCAACGTGAAGCGCCTAAGTAAAGTATTTGTAAACTTGTAATGTATGGTCCAAATATATAGTTCTTGAATATAATCTTGTTATTTTGCAAACGCAAGTTCCCTAGTAAAATATTCAAAAAGTGAAATTTTATGAATTAAAATCGCGAATGAAATCATAACTGAATACCTGGTAATATTATCATAATAGTTAAAAATCAAAGTTAATCGTTCATAAAAAAAATCTAATATTCTTTTAGTACCAGAAATGTGCCAATGAAAACCCTTTATAACCACCCCGTAACCAGAATGCAGATTCAATAATAAGCGGGGAATTAATCAAGTAAAAATACTTATCAAATTACGTTGGCGTTGTACAATTGCGTGTTAAACAGTCAGATAAGTTGGTGTAAACGTAGAGTGCATTTTGTGTGTAATTACTTGTCAAAATGACCACAAAATAATCCAGCGAGTACAGCGAACTTAAAGTCCTGCGATGCAACTCAGGTGTGATTAAATTTTATTTCCAAAGCCCAGCGAACATTGAGTCCTGCGATGCAGCTAAGGTGTGGTTCAATTGTAATCTCCAGGAAGCAACAGCGAACATGAAGTCCTGCGATGTAGCTCGGATGTGATTACAATCCTCTTTGCATGGCCACTGCAGTTTATTTTATATGTACCTGACGTCACCATTCTACTCGGATTTACGCGTCCCCCTGGTCTCACGTGGTAATTGTTTACGTTAACAACATTACAATGTTGGATACGGCGTAGTTTGGTGGAGCATTTTAGACTAAAAACTTAACTCTCTATCTTTGTCTATAGTTAAAATAGAAAAGGGTAGGCGATTTCATACTCTGGGAAGTAACCAAAGTGCTTGACGCTTATCGTGTCCATTGTAAACAAATCTTATGGCTTGACTTACTCTAACTGGATCCTCTCGTAAAATTTATCATTTCTCTTGCTTTAAAAGAAGGTAATTTTAAAATGCATTCTGGCAACTTTATTGTGTTCAATATTAAATGGCTAAATAAATAAAAAATGAAATGAATTAACTGCAATAATTACTTGAATTTGGAAACTAAATAAGTAAAACTAAATTTATGTATGGGGTATATACAAGGTATATCGCTTGAAATGTCAAACTTTAATGTCATGAAATGAGTAAGAATTCTCATGATTTTCTGACGTTTGAAAAAAAGCAATATTTATTTACTTAGTATTCGACGTTTGAAAGAATAGCTTGTTATATGTGTATGTCACTTTTATTACATATAAAACAATATACTATTTATTACAGGGATATATAAAGATTCGAAAAACCTTTCAAAGAATGTTTCGCCACCTTACTATTTGAAAATTTCTAAAAAAATGTCTGTGGAATAAGGGAATGAAGCTAGGTGTACAGTATATTTTACGTTAAAAGGCGTCTCCTGTTTTACGTTGTTTCCAAAAAATCCATTACCTCTAAAATTGTTTTCATGGCTCTTTTTAATACGCCCTGCATGAATATTTTGATTGAGTTGATTTATTTTAATTTATTAAATTATCTATTTCAGCCGACCTTTAACTCATTAAGTTAATACTGACGCAACTATTATTATATTGATACATGTTTAATTAATCCTCAGTTAGTGTTTGACAAAGTATTGGAGGCACCCAGGTATTTATCTGAGTAAATTTAACCCCTGTTCAATCATGGCTACCTAGGGCCGGTTTTATCAATGCTGTTAACTCGTAACCAAAAGACAAATGTCAAACAAAACAATAAATCCCCATTGTTTCATTTGACACCGAACCCAAACCGCACTTTAATTAGATAGGTAGTCTAAATCTTATTTAGTGCCAAGATGCGAGAACAGACAGCTCAGATTTTATTGACATTTATTATAGCAGGAACATCTTCTTGATTTTAGTATTGGAGTCTCCTATTTTTATGACCACCTATCTCCTTATTATATATTGTAGTGATAATAGTAAAGTCATTATTTGTGGTGATCTGAATATTGATTATTTGTCAGCTTCCAATATTAAAAAACAATTAACTGATATCATCCAATCTAATGATATATACATGAAATTAAGTGAATCTACCAGATACTCTGCTGACACAAAAAGTTGTATTGATTATATTTGTACTAATTTCGGAAACGATTACAATTGTAACTATAAAATTTACACAAATGATATTTCAGATCATACTGGACAAATATTAACTTGTGACATTTCCATGAATCTACATAATCATGACAAATATGAATATAAGCGTTTATTAAATGATAACAACTACCATACATTTTTTCATCATTTAAGTAAAGAGACGTGGTCTAACATATATAATGCAAACACAGTAGATGATGGTTTTAATAATTTCATTGATACACTTATTTACTATATGGAAGTTAGCTTCCCATTAAAGAAATACAACAAAAAAGGAAAAGTTCATAAAAATTGCTGGATTACGAGTGGTATTAGAGTATCTGCTAATAAATTGAAAAGTTTGTATGAAATAATGATCAGAACTCAAGATATAACGGATATCAATTATTATAAAACTTACAAGACACTCTATAAAAGGGTAATAAGAGCCGCAAAAAGACATCATAATATCATTTATGAGAATGCTTCTAATAAAAGTAAAGCAGCGTGGTCAATCATTAATAATAATATAAATAAGGCAACAAATAATCCAAATGTCAAAAAATTAAAAATTGGAGACGACATAATAACAGATAAAAAAAAGTATTGCTCAACATTTTAACACACATTTCATAAATATACCCAAGAGATTAAACGAGAAGCTAGATGTGCCGAATAATGAAGATAACACTTTTAATTTAGATATTAATTATCTTACTATATTCTTGGAACCAGTAAGTGAAAATGAAATTGTTAATATAATACAGAATTTAAAAAATTCCAGTTCTTCAGGTATTGACGGTATCAGTGCAAGCATATTAAAAAGATCCTATAACTTTATTGTTAAACCATTGACATTTTTAATAAACGCTTCAATATCTGAAGGTAAGTTTCCCATGATTTTAAAAAAATCCAAAATAATACCACTACTCAAAAAAGGAGATATAACCACACTAGATAATTACCGGCCTGTTGCATTACTGTCTACCATTTCAAAAATTTTAGAACGTGTCATATACAACAGAATAGTGAGTTTTTCAACTAGTAATAATATATTTTCAAAATGTCAACATGGTTTTCTTAAAGGTAAATCAACAGAGACAGCAATTATGGATTTTTTTAAGAACTTATATGAAAACTTAAATAATAATAAACGAAGTATCGGGCTTTTCATGGACCTTAGTAAAGCATTTGACCTAATAAATCATAACTTGCTACTTAATAAATTAGAGTCTTATGGATTAAGGGGTAAAATTCATGATTGGTTAAAATCATATCTTTCGAATAGAACACAAGTTGTAGAGATTAACGGAGTAAAATCTGAAACAGAAGAAGTAATGATTGGTGTCCCACAAGGGTCTGTGCTGGGTCCCTTATTGTTTTTATTTTATATTAATGACTTGCCACAATGCGTACCAAATGATAATTTGATAATGTTTGCTGACGACACTTTCTTTTTAAGTTGCAGTGACTCAGTAGAGGGTGCAATACATGACATTAGCACCAATCTAAAATACTTTACTACATGGTTCCAAGAAAATAGATTATTTTTAAATGTTTCGAAAACTGGATTTATTAACTTCACTCCCAGAATTGCTAATATATCTCAAAGTAGCTTAATAAGAATTAATAAACAATCAATTGTGCAAATGACTTCTACCAAATTTATAGATAATGCTTTAAACTGGGAATTACATACAGATTATCTAGCTAAAAAATTGGCACTAGTTTGTTATGCATTATATAGGTTACAACACGTCTCTAATAATGTTTCTACTATATCGTATTACTATGCCCACTTTTATTCCCGGCTGTCATATGGCATCATGTTTTGGGGATTGTCGCACAATGCAAGTAGAATAATTAAGTTACAAAAAATGGCAATAAGAAATATAGCGAATGTTTCACGACAGACTTCATGCAGGGATTTGTTTAGAAAATTTCATATTTTGCCCCTAGCCAGTATATATATATATATATATATATATATATATATATATATATATATATATATATATATATATATATATATATACTTAAAACACTAATCTATGTAAAAATATTAATATATTTTCCACCAACAATTTCAACCATGAATATGACACGCGAGGTAGTAATAACTTACTGATACCACGTCATAGCTTGACTACATATGAACACAACCCATTATATATGGGAATTAAATTATATAATAAGTTATCACTCGAAATAAAGAACAACAATTTTAATCAATATAAAACCAAGCTAATAATTATGCTTCACGAGAAATCTTATTACTCTGTACAAGATTTTTTAAATGAGTAGTCAAATAATGAACTTTTATATTTATTAGCAAAACAGCTATTTTGTTTATTATATTTGCTATTGTTTCGTTTTGTAAGCATATATGGTTTATTTATGTTTATTTTATCTTGTATAATTGTCTTACTTTCGTATTTTTTATTTATATTTTAACCATTGTATTTTACATTTTTATTTTCTAAACTGTATTTTCACTTTGATTTGTCTTATACCATTTGTATAGTCTTTTGGACAATAAACATTATTATTATTATTATTATTTTTAAGTAAAACCAGTCGTCCTTCTCCCTGCCTCCGATACCAGAGAGGGTACGCTGGGTAGCGCCAGTAACCACTCTCTACACCGTAGAGTCAGTGATCACTGGTTCCGTGACTCGTGTGCCCTGAGCAGACGCAATGAACCAAGAATGACAGCCTTCTGCATTCTCCCGGCTAGGACTTCTGCCGATTGTCGGCATGCCGGTATGATGTTCAATTCCGAAAGCAGCGTATGTCTCGTTCCAAAGAGAGCTCCTATAATCAGTACCACTAGCTTGACAGTATGGTCTGGATACAGTCTGCGGAGTTCGAAGAGTAGGTCTCGATATTTTGTCCGCTTTTCTTCCTCCTTCAAGACAATGTTGTTCTCCGCGGGAGCCGAGAACTCTATGACGAACATTGTCTTGAGTTGGTGGTCTATGAGGACTACGTCAGGCTTGTTTGCCTGTATTTGCCTGACCGTGGGAAACGAGTAGTTCCAATAAATTAGACACCTCTCATTCCCCACAACGGACTCAATATCCCCCGGAGCATAAGGCAGCACTGGTGTCTCGTATATCTCATACGAGTGCCTCAGATGGTAGTAAAGCACTCGTAGTGCTCCGTCGTGCCTTTGGATATAGGCGGAGACTGCATATGTCGGGCAGGCCAACAACAAGTGCATAAGCGTCTCCGGCGCTCTGCGGCAGGCCCTGCAGCTGACGTCAGCGACCTCCATACCCATGACACGACTTCGATAGACGAGGGTGTTGAATACACCGTCCTGGCAAGCCAATATAAATCCCTCGGTCTCAGACTTCAGCCCGGCTGACCTTAAGAAGGCGAAGGTCAGCCTTTCGGATAAGCCAAGTTCTTCTATATTTCTATAGAGGACACCATGCAGTGGCTTATCCGAATGGAGCTGCAGAAAGATGGTTTGTTCTGCAGCTTTCATTTGGGCTTTCCGCCGAGCGGGTTCCAACTCGGTGACAGAGTCGGGATTATCCCGCTCAACGTCGAAGATGAGACCGAGTTCATCGGCTGCTCTGCGTGCTGCCTTAAACAGAAAAGCTCCTACCCCTGCATTTTCATGGTCTCGGACCATGCAGAGGAGGGGATCCGAACTCCTGACGACCTTACAGGCTCCATACAGCACCATCCTACTGTGTAGACTCTCCAAGCTCAAGAGTCCACGGCCTCCCCGATGTCGTGGGAGATATAACCGTGGAACGGACGATTTAGGATGCAGGCTCCTATTGAGGTGTATCTTTCTCCGGGTTCCTACATCGAGTTGACGCAGCTCCTCTCGAGTCCACTTCACTACTCCAAAGGAGTAGAGAAGGATCGGAACGGCAAGCATATTAGTAGCAGACACCTTGTTCTTCCCCGACAGTTCTGAAGACCAGATCTGTCGGAGTCGGTGCTGATACTTGCCGCGGAGAGCGTTTTTCACTATACCCACTTAACCCAAGTAAGTGTACGACTCTCCGGCATCTAGGTGGTGTAGGATGCTTCCGTCTACGAGCAGCGCGTCCTCGCCGTAGTCCCCACATCGTCCTCTCTTGAGATGGACCAGTGCACATTTGTCCAATCCGAACTGCATACCGACAGCCTGCGTGTACTCCTGTACCACCCTAAGGGATTGTTGGAGATCCCTTTCTCCGAAGGCATAAAGTTTAAGGTCATCCATATAAAACAAATGGGTGACCTTATGCCTCCTGTCGCCGGGGGTACCACAGTTGTAACCGCGGGTTTTCCGGAGCGAGACGGATAATGGCAGTAGCGAGATGCAAAACAAAAGGGGGCTGAGGGAATCTCCCTGAAATACTCCCCTTTTGAACGTTACCGGCTCTGTTTGGACTCTATCATTACCAGATGTTATGGTAAAGCGAGTCCTCCAGAGCGGCATCAGATCTTCAATGCATCTCACTACGGGACCGGTGACCGCAAGACATCGGAGCAAGTGTACAATAAGCTCATGAGATGTCATGTCAAATGCCTTGCGGTAATCGATCCAGGCCATGGAGAGATTCCGCTTATACTGCACGGAGTCCTGCGTGACACATCTGTCAATCAACAGGTTCTCCTTGCAGCCAGCGACATCTCTCTTCGACCCTCGTTGCTCATATATCCGTTCGTAAACTGGGTTAACTGCTTGGAGTACCCACATGTACAAGATGCGTGTGAACACCTTGTAACATGCGTTTAAACAGGTTATCGGCCTATAGTTCTTTGGGTTGGACAAATCTCCGTTCTTGGGGATCAGCACTGTCCGCCCCTCAACAACCCAAGAAGGAATTTGCTGCTCCCCATTTAGCCAAGAATTAAAAATTCTGGCCAAATGGTGGTGGGTACTGTTTAACTTTTTCCACCAAAAGTTATTAATCCCATCAGGACCTGGAGCAGCAAAATTCTTAGAGCCTTCAAGAGCTCTTCGAATCTCTTCTGGGGTTATTGGTTGGCACATCTCCTGTTGTAGATGAAGCCTTTGGCAAAAGGCTTCAAAGTGTGCCAGGGCCGGAGAGTCTCTGTTGAGCGGAAGCCTCTGTTCGTACAACGTTTTCCAGAAAGTTTCCACCTGATCGACGGTCGGTGGATTGTCGGCAACACGCTGAGGCGGTTCGAATAGGCGCGAAGGCTTTTGGCGAAAAAGATTATTTTCCGCCAGCCCCCTCGCCCGCCTCACTAGTGACTTTTTGCAAGCCACTAGCATCCGTATCCTATCGAGGAAGTGCTGTTTGGTGGTTTGTAGCACTGCCCCGTTGAGTGTGTGATGGGCGCGTCTTAAATTGGCGGCTATACGTCCAACTTTAGGCGTGAAAGGCCTATTGGCCGCCATGTAGTCCATCACACATTGGACACGGGATGCGTGTTGTCTTGCCGACCGGATTTTGGCCTCCATCTTTTGTATGCGCCGCTGCGCTCTCTCCTGTGGGGAAGAGGTATTTCGCCTCTCTACCTGAGACGAGCGTTGAGCAGCGGCATACACGGCACAATTTATGTGCCAGATGTCAGACTCTTCTGGTAGCACTGTACGAAGTTCAGCGTCCACTCTGGCCAGGTCTTGTGGCCCGGGGGTTTTCAGACGGTGTAACCCCCTTCTGGTACTGAGGCCCTCTGGTATTGGCGGAACGAGGAGAGCTACGTCCTCAACTGGTGAATGTGGCGGCTCTTCTGCCACCTCATTCACCGGTCCAGGAGCAGCCCTCACGTAGCCCCTACTACGAAGGTGGGATACATAGTCACGCAGATTTTGTGGCGTGAAGGCGCTATGCTCTGGAAGCCTCTCACACCACAGAGCATGCATCCGCGCCATGTACCCCCTTCGCGCGGGCTCACTGCTTTCATAACACTGCAGAAGCTCATCCCTCAGTTCATCCGTCCACTCAAAGCGTCCTTGAACATTGCGTAAGTCGTCAACGGGCGGTCTATCCGGTTGGGCCCCACCACCTTGCCCTTGACCCCTATCCGAGTTATTATTATTATTATTATCTTCAGTGTTCTCACCCAGAGAAGATGGGGTTCGCTTATTATCGGCCCTTAAAGCAAGATAATAAGTTCCTATTTGACATTTATTCAGTTGGTAGATTTAAAAATTTTCGGACTGTATTACAAGTGCTGAGTATAGTAGCCTTCTGGATCAGACCAATAATATGCTGGCTAATTCCGAGTATCTCCAGGCTCTTCATCAAAGTTTTGGGAATAACACCAGTTGACGACAAGGCGATTGGGACAATAGTTACCTTTCCTTGTTGCCACATCTTTTTAATTTCCTCTGCAAGCTCGCTGTATTTGTTATATTTTTCTGCGTGAGTTTGTTGCAGCATATGCGTGTTTGGTATTGCTATGTCAATCAGAAACGTGCATTTTTCAGATTTTTTCGTTAAGACGATATCCGGTCTGTTTGCAGAGATGGTTCGATCTGTAATAACAGAGCGGTCCCAGTAAAGCCGGAAGTTGGTATTCTCCAAGACTGCATCACGTGAGTACTCATAGTAAGGTATATTTACGTACATTAGTTGGTAGTTTAGGGCCAGTTGTGAGTGTTATTTTTGCTACCTGGTTATGCCTATGCGTATAGTCAGTCGCTGCCATTATACGGCATCCCGAGGTTATATGTTGGATTGTTTCTGAAGCCTCTGCACATTGTCTACAAGCATCGTTTGGAATGTTCTCTTTCAATATGTACTTCCTATAGTTCTTTTTTGGTACTACTTGGTCCTGGATGGCTATAAGAAAACCCTCCGTTTCCGGGAACAGCTGTCCATTAGCCAGCCAGCAGTTCGACGCTCTTGTGTCTACATTTTCCTGAGTAAGATCATGTGCGTGTCGTCCATGGAGAGCCTTTCGCTTCCAAGTTTCCAATAGATCGCCATCTCTTCTTCTCAATTGTTTGGGGCTCTGTTAGCGGTATGTTGTGCTGCAGATCCAGCGGTGTATAGTTGTTGTCGGCCAAGATTATTATTATTATTATTATTAATTGAATGATAGCTCTTCAATAAAACTTTGTTTTTTTTTTTAGGAACAATATGTTCATATTAAAAAAAGTAAAGCTTAAATTCTGTTTCTAAGCAACTTTCAATAAACACCTGCACTGTTTTTGCAATTTCTGTAAATTTGTATTTTCTTTTACAAGCATAGCGGTTATTGAGAGTTACAGATTTTTTACAGTTCTTGTTTTTTTATAATTGAAAATAAGGGTGAAGGAAACGGTTAAATTAGATGAGGTTTATTTCTCGTGATTATCCTGGTAACCTAGCTTAACCAATGTTATTGTGGTTGGTCAATCCTGTCTGAAGAAGTTGACATTTATTTAAATTAGCAGTTTCGCAAATTCAAAGACACAAGCGGAGTTTTCACACTCACAAGGGCAGATTGTTTCAACTCTAGAGACGGACCTCAGTCGAATAACAAAATTGTATACGACTATCGATTATTGCTACCAACTACTAAAGGACCGCGCACACACGGTCCCTTATAGAAATTGTATTTCGGTCAAAATTATTCATTAAGGTATGTTATAGTTCAACTCACTTTGATGAAAGGTTTTTATGGATGTTATACGATCATCAACAATGGATAGTTGTGAGCTTGTTAAAGGTTGTCCGCAGGGCACTCATGGAAATTGCGAAAGTTGTTCATTTTAAGATATGTCATAGCTTTCGACTCTCCTGTTGAAAAGTTGTCATAAGCACGACCCCCCAATAGCACATAGTATCATTCATTAAGAATTACGTGATATGACAACCCTCAACACCCTCTACCTCAAAAACTATTTTTCTGTCTAGAGAAAAATTAATAAACTCCAATATTATGAATTAGAAGTGTCCCAGACAGAACAGTGAATATTAAACTCAGTTTGGTTATCAATTTCGCACATTAAATAAATATCACTGCCAACACTGCACTTATTCCCGCGGGTCTAGAAATTTTGTTTTCATCTGCAAACTACTCTTATGTAAATTTTCTCAGAGAAACCAAAAATGACGTTGTTAGGATTATGGTACAAAATTATTGGGGGCTATTATCGAAGAAATCAAAATCTTTCTATTTTTTGCTTCAGTAAACTTAAGAACATTCCAGGGAAAACCGACATATTGTTAGATTTGTAATGTATTATTGATGGACAAATTTCGAGATAAGCCATTAGTACCTTCTTGAGAAATCGGGATTTTCGGTTTTTTTTTCCTCATCAATAATTTACCTTTAATAATAAGGGTAAGTGAAAAATGAAAAAATAATGTCTGGACAAAAATTCTACGAGTAACTTTAGTTGGAGTTTGTCCTTTGCTGCGCACAACTATGGCGCTGCGATGCACAATTATTTTTCGGTTGCTGGAATCTGATTCATGTTATTAAGGGACGATTTATAAACAATTCTGATCGCGTAGAAATTTTTGTAAAAAACAACCGTTTTGGAGCTATATACATTTCTTTCTTCACAGTCCTGCTTTTTCTAATATAAACATAAAACGCCACATATAGCAGATACCCCCAAATCCAAAGTTAAATGCTGATGTTCGAAAGGGGGTTACACATCTGTAAAAACACGGACAACATACATTACCCACCGACATTGTCAGGGTCGGTGCTGGATCCCAGAACACAGCAAAATCACACCAAAGCGAATTTGTCACACAACTCGCTCTAGCCGACTGAGCTACCGTGCCGGTAAAAAGCAAAACTTCATATATTATCACATAATTTTAAAATTCTTTTATTTTTCAATAACTCTTCAGATAAAATTGTATCTACACCTTGAAATTAGTAAGGTAATGAAGAAAATACTTACCACTTGTATAGTATAAACAGTGGATCAGACGAAGTTCAGTTAAACTTTGTTTAAAATTTTATAGTGGGTTAAATTAAATTTAACTATTTAATAAAAATCATTTATAAGTTTTATTAATAAATGGGAAATTATTAACAGTGAAATTAAACTTAATTTTTTCTAATTATCTGTCACATTAAATACTCAACATTTCTTCTTCATAAATACAGATATTTTACATTTTTAACAATTCTTCAGTGCATGTCTATTTATAAAATAGTCGCTGGCTAGCCAACGTTTTGTTGAATTAGATTTATATCTCCTAGAACTTTTTTAATAAGTTAGTTTTCATACGTCTGTACCAGGGATGAACAGTCTCTCAGTGCGATCACCTTGCCAATCCCCTATATATTTTTACAAAGCAAGATAGATAGTTATATGTATGTAAACATTTACTTTACATAATTTGACAATATTTTTAGAGTCTATTTCCACAGGACCACAATTCCATGCAGTTAATTAGTCTCGCGCTATCATATAATTTGAAAACGGGGGAAAGTTGGGCTCTGCTTATCTAAAAGGAACCCAGCGACATTAGCACTTTTTAGAAAAATGCCATTTTGATATTGCAAATTCTACTGCAAATCTAATTATGAATGTTTTCTAACGAATTTTGTTTACAAATTTTATCTTGTTTGAAATACATCTTATTTGAAAATAGATCAAATAATAAACTTGAATTTAATGCCTGTAATAGCCCCTTTTTGGCGCTTGGTTCCTTATTCAAAAACTAATAAAAAGACACCCCTCTGTATATGTGTCTATTGAAAATATAATAACATTCAAATATTTTATTGCGACAAACCGCTAAATTTTACCAAACCTAATTTTCAGCTCCCATTTTAAAATCAATTTTTTAACCAAATAGTAAGTGTGGAAAATGAAATTGACTGTGAAATATCTTAGATTAAATAAAACCAAGCGTCAATTACAAATAATTCAGAGTTTATCTAATGGAACCTGTCGCTTAGTTCCATATAGCTAAGTGAAAAATCTATTTTTGTAAGATACATTACAACAGAGTTTTAAAATAACTTGATACTACAGTAACTTTAGACGAGAAATGGACTCATCTTCGGAAAAATGTATAGTGAGCTGTAAATTGGTGTACACGTACTTACCTTTCAGCTCCCTAAACAGTTTGTGAAAGGTCCCACAGATTCCGGTGTATGCATAACTTTTGACAGTCCAATAAAGTCGGCTATTAAATGTATTCATAAAAAAGAAAGAACGGAAAATTCTCTACAAAAAAGGTGATATAAAGTTTATCAATAGAACTAGTCATTTCCACGCAAAAAAGCGTGAAACATCAGATTAAGTTTTGTGGTTGAGCGCCGCTGTGTGGTGCGTTCTGTATGGCGGTGCAAATAGCAACTGAGCCTTCCCATCTCACTTCGACGAGACGATGAATGTCACAGTAGACCAGGAAAAATTCCTTTCCAACAGTAACAACAAAAGAAGATTAATTTTAATGTTGTCTGTCAAGTTCGAAGCCAACAATTTTGTCGTTAAACAAGCGCAAGATGAAGCTGATGTTTTAATCATTGAAATAGCTCTGGAATGGTCACGCACAAATAGAATAGTTATTGTTGAGGAAGATGTAAACCTTCTGGTAACATTGGTTGGTCGCGCTCCGATTAATGAAGTGATCTTCTTTCTTAAGCCAGGCAAAGGAAAAAACCAGCGAAAGCTCTACTCTTCTCGGAGTTTCAATAAATACGAAGACATCAGGGATAATCTTCTCCTACACGCTTTCACTGGATGTGATACGACATCTGCTTTTTTTCATAAAGGGAAAACTGCAGCTTTGAAACTTTTCACGAAACGTCAAGACTTACGTGCTGCAGCTCAAATTTTCAACCACAGTGATGCTTCTCGAGAGTCAGTTTCTTCGGATGGAATACGCATCTTCCTAGCTGTGTATGGCGCACCGTTAACCAAGGTGATTTGGGAGAATACCGTTACCAGTGCAGTTCGAAATGCTGTCGCGCTGTGTGCGGCTGGAACTGCAATGTTCAGCAGTTGTGGCGACTGTCATGGGACATCTTGCCTGAATACTGCCC
Source organism: Leptura quadrifasciata (assembly GCA_963675555.1). NCBI lineage: Eukaryota > Metazoa > Arthropoda > Insecta > Coleoptera > Cerambycidae > Leptura > Leptura quadrifasciata. The sequence continues at coordinate 73,717,254 of OY776677.1, forward strand.
CAATCGAAGACCATAATCTCGAAAAAGGAATTGACATCGACGATACATAAACAACTTCTATTCATGATCCCAAATCCTGCTATTTTCCACCTGTCCAGTGGTAAAATGAAGAATAAATCGAGGATGAATAAGAAGAAAATGTCAGAAAATAAGTCAAAACTAAGTTACATTAACAAACCTAATTTTTGTAGTTATTAATAATAATAATAATAATCGATGGATCGACTACCGCAAGGCATTTGATATGACATCGCATGAGCTCATTGTTCACTTGCTCCGATGTCTTGTGGCAACAGGTCCCGTAGTGAGATGTATTGAAGAACTGATGCCGCTCTGGAGGACTCGCTTTACCATTATACCGGGAACGATAGAGTCCAGACAGAGTCGGTAACATTCAGAAGAGGAGTATTTCAGGGAGATTCCTTCAGCCCCCTTCTGTTTTGCATCTCACTACTGCCATTATCCGTCTCGCTCCGGAAAACCCGTGGCTACAACTGCGGTACCCCCGGCGACAGGAGGCATAAGGTCACCCATCTATTTTATATGGATGACCTTAAACTTTATGCCTCTGGAGAGAGGGATCTCCAGCAGTCCCTTAGAGTGGTACAGGAGTACACGCAGGCTGTCGGTATGCAGTTCGGGTTGGACAATGCGCACTGATCCATCTCAAGAGAGGACGATGCGGTGATTACGGAGAGGACGCGCAGTTCGTGGACGGAAGTATCTTACACCATCTAGATGCCGGAGAGTCGTACACTTATTTCGGTGTCGAGCAACGCTCCATCCAAGAAGTGAATGTAGTGAAAAACGCCCTCCGCGGCAAGTATCAGCACCTACTCCGACAGATCTGGTCTTCAGAACTGTCGGGGAAGAACAAGGTATCTGCTACAAATATGCTTGCCGTTCCGATCCTTCTCTACTCTTTCGGAGTAGTGAAGTGGACTAGAGAAGAGCTGCGTCAACTCGATGTAGTAACCCGCAAGAAGATGCATCTCAATAGGAGCTTGCATCCTAAATCGTCCGTTCCACGGTTATATCTCCCACGACATCGGGGAGGCCGTGGACTCTTGAGCTTGGAGAGTCTCCATAGCAGGATGGTTCTGGATGGAGCATGTAAGGTCATCAAGAGTTCGGATCCCCTCCTCTGCATGGTCCGAGACCATGAAAATGCAGAGGCTTTTCTCTTTACGCAGCACGGAGAGCAGCCGATGAACTTGGTCTCATCTTCGACGTCGAGCGGGTAAACCCCGACTCTGTCACCGAGTTGGAACCCGTTCGACTAAAAGCCCACATTAGAGCTGCAGAACACAACATCCTTCTGCAGCTTCATAAGGATAAGCCATTGCACGGAGTCTTCTATAAAAATATAGAACACCTCGGCTTTTCCGAAAGGCTGACCTTCGCCTTCTTAAGGTCAGCGGGGCTGAAGTCTGAGACCGAAGGATTCATAATGGCTTGCCAAGATGGTGTATTTAACACCCTCGTCTACCGACGTCGTGTCATGGGAATGGAGGTCCCTGATGTCAGCTGCAGGGCCTGCCGCAGGTCGCCGGAGACAGTAATGCACTTACTGTCGGCTTGCCCGACATACGCAGTCTCGGCCTATATTCACAGACACGACGCAGCATTACGAGTGCTTTACTATCATCTAAGGCACTCGTATGGGATAGACGAAACACCAGTGCTGCCTTACGCTCCGGGGGATATTGAGTCCGTTGTGGGGAATGAGAAGTGCCTAATTTATTGGTACTACTCGTTTCCCACCGTCAGGCAAATACAAGCCTGACATAGTACTCCTCGACCACCAACTCAAGTCAATGTATGTCGTGGAATTCTCAGCTCCCGCTGAGAACAACATTGTCTTGAAAGAGGAGGAAACACGGACAAAATAACCAGATTTGCTCTTCGAACTCCGCAGGCTTTATCCAGGCCATTCTGTTAAAATAGTGGTACTGATTGTAGGAGCCCTCGGTGGAATGAGACAGACGCTGTTTTCAGAACTAAAGATCATACCGGCATGCCGAGATTCGGCAGAGATCTTAGCCGGCAGAATGCAGAAGGCTGTCGTCCTCGATTCATTGCGTCTACTCAGGGCACACGATTCGCGGACCCGGTAGTCACTCACCCCACGTGCGTGGGAAGTAACTATTGGTATTACCAGTTCCCCTCTATGAGGGTCGGAGCCAGAGAGTAGGGTGACTGGTTTTTTGTAAAAAAAAAAAAAATAATAACCTTTATTTAATAATACCATGTAAAACAGTGTAGAACAAGTGAAAAGAACATTGTTAGTAAGTACAAATAAAATTTTAAGTCAAAATTACATTACAATGTACATAGAAGTTTAAAATATAGTACATTCATATTATCTAAAAAATTGTAAATTTACGTAAAAATAAACATCACTTTGCTTCACAATGACAAATTAAAATGACGGATTAAAAATTCTGAAACACAGTAAAATGGATTTTGACTCAGATATGTTTTGAGCCTTGCTTTGAAAACCCTTAATGTCAGATTCTGGTATTCCAGTGGTATTTTATTGTAGACTCTTATCAATTGCGTTACTACATTCCGTTGTACTTGTGTGAAACTAGTTTGCGGTTGACGTAACACTGATCTTGCATAGCCTCTCGTATTAAACATATGGTTGGTTTCATACCTGGTAAATAATTCATGGTAATATTATTTGACAAAACACATTCATACACATACAAACATAGCATGGTAAGTATGTTTTTCTCTTTAAATATTTCAGGACATGACTCTCTTCTTTTTAGGTGGAAGATGGTACCTTATGCAAGATTTTTGGAGCTTGAAAATTATAGGCGAGTCAACAGAGTTTCCCAGAATATAAGCCCATATCTTATTCTGGATTTAATATAGGAATAATAAGCCGATAAAGCTGCTGCTTGATTTACGGAATTTGATATGACTCGTAAGGCGTATGTAAATGAACTTATTTTCTTTGCCAGGTAGTGTACGTGTTCTTTCCAGTTTAACTGCGAGTCTATCTCAATGCCTATAAATTATTATTAATATTAAGCTAATAATCAATAATCTAAATAAATATATAATAAATTTTGATCACTGAAATATACAATTTTTCATATATTTTGATCATTACACGCATTGAAATATCCGTACAAAATTTTTACCGGAGTTTCAATGCCCGATTACGTAAAAACTATTAGTGTTATCAATAAACTTTGCCATCTTTTTCGTAGAGAATTTTCCGTTCTTTCTTTTTTGTAAGTACACTTCATAGCCATAAGATCGATGGGAACGAAGATATTGACAAAAAAACCGAGAAAAGGTACTTTTTTGGGCTGTTGGGGCTTTTCACAGATTATTTGGGGAGCTGAAAGATACGTCTACACCAATTTATAGCTCACTATAAATTTTTTCGAAGTGAAATGCTAAACTTCCTGGACTATGATTGATAAACAAATATAAATCATTCACTGAAAAGAAAGAGTTAAACCACTCCCCATTAATTTTGACCAATGTATGCAATGATCAGTTTTACACGCGTCAAATTAATAAATGTGATTTGACGGATAATTTGACAATTCGATTTCAAAAATATTAATTAAACAATAGTGTAAAAATCAGTCCGTTAGTGTAAGAAAACAGGGAGCTGCGTTTGTCTTACAAAAGCGATGTAAATATATGAAAATAACGAGGTCCGAAATTTTATTGCTAACGGGCTGATTTTTGCACTATTGTTTAATTAATATTTTTGAAATCGAATTCTCAAATTTTCTGGCAGGTTTTCTAGTCCTACGCCATAAAGTGTCAGTTGCACGATCAACATGTTTAGCGGCTGTGTAGAACTCTAGAGTACATAGAAATATTATGAATATGAAATGATATGATGCTTTTGATATTGAGTAAGAGAACTTTTTATTGTATACTTTAATTTAGTGTCTAATATAAATTTTCAATTTGACGTAGTTTTTTTTTAACATTTCTGATTCGTAATCATCGTCATTACGAGTTATGTGAAGCTATGACACCAGATACTATAGAGTGAGAAAAGCATCTGTGCCCTGAACTAATTTCTCGTTTAAAAATCACTATTTATTGTTAGCATGTGATGTGTAGAATGAGAATGGTTCTACACTTGTTTTGACATTTACTGTCTTATGGGCCCCTGTACGATAGTACGTGTTATAAAAAATAAAATAAGAAAAATATATTGCAATATTTTTATTTATTATAATTTATTATAAACTTGATAAAATTTTATTCATATGTATGTTGTATTCGAACTTCTTGCTCATTTATTTGTATATAATTATGCATTACAACACATGCTTTTATGATATCTTCGCATGTCATAATGTCTGCAATTATTGGTAGATATTCATTTTCACCCACCGCCGGACCGCTACCATTTTATTTAAAGTTGGTGGTTCATTTCTTTCAAAAAAAGAATGAATTAAACATCGAACATCACTTTTAGTTCTATCATCGATGTTCAAAATTGCTGGTTGACGGTGATACACTTTCGGTGCCTGAAATATGCGTGTTTCCTGATAGTCACGAAGAATTTTAAAGACACTCTGGCTACTCACAACTAAATTAAAATGTATTATTAATATAGATGATAATAATACACTCAAACATAAACTACAACAAATATACCTAGTTAAACTAAGAATGCCTCAGAGAAAAAGTCCTTTGACGTACTAATTAGCATGCCTGTATAATACAAAAATGAAAATTACCTGCAGCATTTGCAGTAAACTACACATTTTGTGTCTAAAGTATACGGATTCTCTTCAACACAAGCCCTATAGATATTTAAAATGGTGTTGCTTATCTTCAACTAAAAAATGACTGGCTCGCCATTTTTTCAATGAAGAAAGAGCCACTGCTTGGTCCATAATATGAATCGAAAGAATTTCTAACCTCAAAAAGAAAAAGTGGTTCTGACATTTAATTAATATTATTTATTTTCATTACGTACCTTAATATACGTAAATGTACACCAAAGTATTGAAAAATACTGTTTTATGAGATGAATGGGAATAACAATTAAAGATAACGAATTACTCAACAGCAATTTTTAACAAACATCAAAAATTAAACATCAAAAATATGAAATGGATGGTTGTGGTATTTGGTGGTTGTATTATGGGATTTAAAAAAATCAACCAATAGAGAAATTCTATTTCAATACACTTTTTTGGGGAGTGGCTTAACTATTTCTATTCAGTGAATAGATATTAGTTGTTTTTGACATCGACTAGGTAGCTCATGGCCACATAGAGAATAATAATATTATTACCTCGATTATTACACTCTTATATCCGATAATTTTTTGACTTTGTCATAAACTCTGCACTCGTATGGAGGAGGGTCACGACTTTATAAAAAACTAGTCAAATATATTTCATTTCGAGTAGTGTGTACGGTCGTGACAAAAAATAGGGCAAGTCTTATAACAGTGTTTTGCTAAAATCTAGTTGCGCACATCTAACTTTAATTTTTGTGACATTGTCAGTTAGTTGTCATAATTTATTGCAAGTGTGCAAAAAACTAATATGCCTCATATAAACGATTTAGTTAAATCTAGAGTTATTGCTAAAGCAGAAGATGCATGGTCAATGAGACAAATTGCACTGCGTTATTATAATATTGACAAAAACTAGGTGTGTAACATTTTAAGAAAATGGAGAATAAACGGGACGATTAATAGAAATCCTGGATCAGGGGGACGAAGGATATCAACTCAACAACAAGGTTTTCAATTGGTAAATGCTTTAGTAGAAAATCCATTTTACTCAGTTATTCAGGCTGCTGAAGGAACGAAGTTTCCTGGATCGAGTAGTACTGGTCGCCGGCGAGTAAGAGAATCGGAGCTACGCTGTCATGCAGCACTTACTTAAAGCTGAACATAAAGAAGCTCGAGTAGAATTTGCGCTTGAATTTTTAGCGCGATGTAAATTTTTGGAACAATGTATTCTTTACAGACGAAAAAACTTTCCAGTCAACACACAGCGGTCGTATTCGTATTTGCTTACCGCCCTCCGAATACTCGATTCGATGAGAAATATATATCTAACAATGATAAAAGTGGTGGATTTTCCGTCAATATATGGGCTTGAATATCGGCACGTGGTCCTGGTGTTTTGTGGCATATTGAGGAACGATTTAATAGAGAAGCGTATATTAGGATTTTAGACAATATTATACTCCCTTCTGTGTCACAATTATTTCCTAATAATGAGTTCATATTTCAACAAGACAATTGTTCCGTTCATACTGCTCATACCGTAACTAACTGGTTTCAAGATAATAACATCAATGTTCTTAACTGGCCCAGTCATAGTCCAGATCTTAACCCTGTGGAAGAAGTATGGGGACCACTAACGAAATGTGAGACCACGGAATGCTGAAGAATTACTGGAAATAGTAAATAATGCATGAGAAAATATTATTACTAATGTTTATTGTATAAGGTTATTTAATTCTATGCCAAACAGACTTATAGAAGTTATAAATAGAAATGGTGCAATAACGAAATATTAATAGTTAGTTTCTTGTTAAGTAGGATATCCTTTGTCCTTTGATCCAGGATTTCTACTAATCGTACCGTTTATTCTCCACTTTCTTAAAATGATACACACCCAATTTTTGTTAATGTTATAACGCAGTGCAATTTGTCTCATTAACCATCCATCATTTACTATAACAATAACTACAGCGTTAAAATAAAAAATTAAAAGTGATATCTGTTTTATTTCGGCTACTCATTACATATTCAATTAGAGACATTAGAGACATTACATATTCAATTAGAGACAGAATTACATTAGAAAAAAAAAAGTTGTCACGACAGTACCAGTATGAACTCGAAAAAAAAACATTTTTTGCAACAATAAATTGATGTAAATATCAGTTATGCTGTAAATATAGATTTATAAATAAGATCAATAAACAACGCGACCCGGGTTTTTTTTGTGTAAAACAATTAACGGGTTAATAAAAAAATTTACCTTATACGTGCGCATAGCTTATTGCCTTCATATATTTTAAAGATATATTTGTTTTATTAGATTAATTCTTTTACCCGCCTCTGACTTCCAATCGAAAACCAATCCATTTTTATTGACATCTAATTCTAGTGGAGATTTCAGGTTTTATGATTAGCTGTTACTTTTTTGACACAAATTTAACACGACAGAAATATAATAATACGATATTAATAATAATATAATACGATATCTTAAAATAGGTGTGCATATACATCAATATACTTGTTACATTTGGTAGAAGTGAAGCATCAGGTTCTTTTCAGATTCTTTCATTTAATATGTTTGCTTGCGATTATATCGAATGTGTTTGAATTGAAATTTTCCAAGCATGCTTCTTGTATCGAACATAATACTCTTTTATACGAATCAGCAAGATTTCTTTTATTGTCAATGGCATATAAATACCTTATTTTTCAGTTTTTTCACGAAGTATAAAGAGCTCTTAGACGAATTGGATTAGGTAACTGTAAAAAGAAAACAGCATTTGAGTGAAAATGTAATTTCATTTTATTGAAGAATATTTTATGAATCCACAGAGAAAGGTCCCTTTAACATTCATATTAAGAAAACAGTATTATTGATCTGGTGAAAACCTAATTTCTCGATCGCATCAACGTTTGTGCGTGGGCTTGTGTTGTTAATCCCACAAGTTTTTTTTAACTTCCAGTACTTTCAATGCACTGGAAGCCAGTATGTGTGAATGCCAATTTACCATGCTTTAAGTTTTTGTAAATGGATTTTTAATGTACTTTCTTTCGAAGGCGAAGGACATATTTTGATGTTATCAAATTATAAACATTAAAATGGAAGAGTATTTTTTCAAAGTGATTTAACCGAATAAACTGATTATTCTGAAATAATTTAGTTATTGCATTTTCGAACAGATCGTAAACTGACCAACAAAAACATTGTCAGGATCTAAATCACTTGAGAGGATAAGAAGAAAACTGAAAGGATCTACAAAAGGGTTTATGTATTGTGTATTGACAATTTGACAGTTTCTCGTTAACCTGCCAGCTTTCCTTCTCTAAAATTCGGTCTCGGATAGGTGCATCTCAACAATCATTTCATATCTTCCTTGATACAGTTCACCGTATTTATTTTTTATTTTTTTATTGGATGAAAACTTGTCCCTTGTACTCCAATGAGAAATTTACAGATCTTTTCAGCCACAGTGTTGCAAAAGCGTTGATACAGAAAAATGTTATCACAGTTTCCAAAAGCATGTTGCTTATGAGCCTAAAAACACAGGAACTTGTGATAAAATTATGAGCTATTTATCAACGTTCGAGGAACGTTTGTTCAGAACTTTTTTGCAAATTATTGCATTATTATTGTTTATTATTTTGCTAATACATAATTTAATGCGGATTTTTTCAGCCGTGTTATAAGTACATTCTTTTTGTCGCTGTTTTAAATGCAATGTTTCATAATGGATAATTTTTATTTGAAGCATTTTTTTTATTTGACATACAATTATTTTTTTGGCTGTAATAAAAATGAGTAACTTACTTCGTGGGCGTTCGGATTAGAAAAAGAAAGAGAATTTTTAAATTTGAAAGTGGCATTACACTCGATATGTATATATCAGATTAAAACTCTAAATTAAAGCTCAACGGGACAATCAAAACACATATTAAGAATAAATTTAGTTTTAACTTCAATTTTAACTCCATTAGTGTGAAAGAACCTATTTTCGAATGGTTTTTGGCCAAATACTATATTTTTAAACCATCAAATTTCACATCGAAAAAGTAATCCAGGTCCTATTCAATATTTTTTATATGATAAACGGGCAACTCAACGACATTGAACTTTTATCAACATGCAATTTTTGCAATATGGTTAATTTTTCTTGTAAAAATGGTACAGGTCTCAATTCAAAAAATTTAAATTAGTTTCAATTTTGCACCTAGTATTTCTGTCACAAGGCGTCTTTTTTACAAGCAATTCATTTCCTTCCCGTTCTAATATTTTAAGAAAAAAATTACCTTGACTCTAAGTAGATTATCAGTTCCTGGAAAAGTAATAAACGAAATAATTTTAAAAAGTACGAAAAACCTGACGAGGGAAAAGGAAATTTCAACTAAAATGAGCTAGTCAGTGTAAATTATTTCTAGATGATGCTAACACATGGTTGGCGAAATACAGTGTTTTGATGTTTGAGAAAACTCCTTCAGTGGCAGCATCACACCAAAAGTTCCAACATCTCTTTCAAGATATTTATATTATCACATTGCATATTTGATAATGATGGTATAAAGAAACCCAAACATTAGAAGCAAAGGAATAATTTTCAATTGAATGGTCAAAAACACCTAAAAGTTTAATTAATCGTTAACCTGGAGGAATTCGTGAAAATCGCTTCGGAAGGTTGCGGAAATCGCGGATTCGCGATTAACTCAGTTTTTGTGGCCCAAACGGGAGCAACGCCTATTATAAAAGTTGTAAATTCTCTACATTAAAGGCCCTATACATTTTTTTCTTACGCCTAAACGTTTTGGAGTGTAACGGTAATATAGTACTTTTTCTTTTTCTGGCTCTCTCTGTATACAAGTATTTATAGAAGGTCTATATTAATTTTTGTTTATGATAATTTACCAGCAGTAACGAGTATATTAAATAATTATGACTGAAAAGGTGAGCAGGCATAGATTATCACTGAGTGAGGCGAGTACGCCACTGGGCGAAGTATAAAACATTACGGCTAGTTTTTTAAGAGATGCTTTAATTAAAAAAAAAAATTTGGCTTCGAAAGAACGCGAAGTAAAGTAGATAACCGGACATTATGATATGTAAAGACACTGAATACAAACGAATTTTTCTGTGAAATTAATTTAACAAAAAGGCCATTCTTTAGAAGGTATGTTTAAATTATTACCAATATATGTTATTATTGATTGTTTAGTACGTTTTGCAAATTTTCTTGCGGATTAAAGATATAAATGCATCTTTTTATTTTTTTAGATTTGCCGGCCTTACATACTTACTTATCTACTTACGTATTTAATTAATAGAAAAATTTGTTACCGATACTGAGATTGCCGTATTGTCCGTTTGTCTTCTGAAATCTTACTGCTGTTTGGACCACTGTTAGTTAGCGATTGCATAAACCGTCCTGTTTATTTCTGCTGTCTGCTCACCACATGCATCTTTGGTTGCCCCTCAGTTACTGCTGCTGCTGTCACCATTTTACAAATTACGTCATTCTGGATTTTATGCAAATATTACTTTCTGGCATTTGGGATACCACGAGGGAAAAGGAGGTCAACTGGATTACTGTTGTAAAATTAAGGTCAGATAAATCCATTAATATATTTCTTTCGACGAAAATTATATGAAATTCCATATCTCAACGTGCACATATCAAGTATTTTATTGAGTTATTGCTAGACAGATAAAGTGTGAACCAAAAGTAGCGCTACTTACGGGGTAACCTGCATTTTTTATATAATTTTGAATATTGGAATACATTAACCAGTTTTGCCGTTGTACAATTCACCTTATGTTTACTTGTATCTGCTCACACAAACTAAAAATTTGAGTAAAGTGCTATTGAGAATCCACTTAATGTTTTTTTTTTTTGGTAAGTGCATACCGTAAGGTAGTATAAATTTTCTTAGTTTTTATAACTTCAAAACTAAGTGGCGCCCCTATAATATCACATAAAAAGTTTGGGACAAAAGAAGAATCCGTACTCATCCCCAGTGCCTCCGACAAGAGAGCTGCCGCCAAGCACCAGGTATAAGTTCCCAGGAGGTTATACGAAAATTGACGCCTGAACGTGGAGCCCGATTCTTAGTCATAAATTATTTTTCAACAAAGTAACATTTAATTCAGATATTTCTCAAGGAATTTCATATAATTTCAATAGGTAATAAGGTACTTGAATTACTACAAGCAAAAAGTAAAAGATATCCAAAGTGTTTTTCTTCAAATTGCCTACTCGTTAGAGTACTTAGATATCACACATATGTTTTCCTATACCAAAGAATAAATAATAACGCTTTATATTTAATTTGAATAGATTTATTTTTAAATATATGGTTCATATTATTTGTTGATGATAGTGTTTTTGAGTAAGAAGTTTTTATACTTTACAGTATAGGTAAAAAGAGAGGAATAAAAACTGTCTTTTAGTTGATTGATAATTACTGAACTTTCTTTTATTTAAACAGATAGTTAAGTTGACCTTTAAATTTCATACACTTTAATATACTGAGTGTCCCAAATATTTACTTTACACAGTATTGAAAGATATTTAGTACTTTTACATATATATTACAAACTATATGATTTTCATAAAATATTTGTATATGGTAGGACCTAAGGTGTATACAGGGTGAGCAAGAAAATTGTATTAAATGACATTTCTGAAATATTTACACGCACAGATAAATAAAATAATATTTTTACGAGGTGAATAAAAAAAAATCTATGTACTTTTAATAAACAAAATGGAGGAGATTATAAATATGAAACCTAATCACTTACTCGCTAATGAAATTAATTATGAACTTAGAATTAGAAGGGTAGTAACTGGTCGTGACGTTAGTGAAAAAAGAAAAATTTTAGGTCGACTTTTGAATAAAGAGAGGGGTAGGAATCTTGATATTAGAGATCCGGATTTTAATTTTGATACAGAGAAAGAAGCTATCACGTCATCAATAGAAAACATTAAGAGTTTGGTTCGTGATTTTGAGGGTCCAGCTACTGACAGTCTATTCATACGTATGCGTTCTAGGTTAATTCATGTTACGGGTAGAGTTAGTCGAATGGAAATCATTGATGACGCGGACGGTGTCCGTCAGTTGTTTAAAAATGAAACATATGCAACCTGTTTACAATTAGAAGCGGAACTTTTCGAAAGAGTAACATCGGATACACCTACTGTTGAACATCATGCGCAAACAGCTACTGTTGTACCAATACCTGCGCAGTCACCTGCATCATTACAAATTTATAAATGGGAGTTAAATTTGATGGGAATTTACAGCGTTTAGGTGTAGAAGCATTTATAGAACGAGTAGAGGAACTATTTGACGCGAGAGGGGTCAAGAAAAGTGACGTTTTTTCTTCTGCAGTTGATCTATTCACTGGGAAGGGCCTTGAGTGGTGGCGTTATGTCAAACCCTCACTTACTGATTGGGACTCTTTAGTTGCGAGACTTAGGAATGACTTTTTGCCAAAAGATAATGATGAGCAGTTATGGAAAATAATTAAGAACCGTAAACAGCGCAATAATGAGTCTGTTACTATGTTTATTGCTGAAATGGAATCATATTTTAGACGTCTTAGTAATACGCCAGCAGAGTTAACAAAAGTAAACAAAATTCGCGAGAATCTATTATTTAAATATTATGAGCGGTTAGCTTTAACAGATTTTGGGTCAGTTAGGGAACTTGCTAGTGCATGTAAAAGATGGGAAGAAGTTTTATCGTTGCGTACACGAAATTCGGATTTGGCATATGTTGCGAACTCTCCAATACCTAGTACCTCTAGTCAAGCAAGAAACAACCAAGAAGGAAATAACAATTATGTGCCTCGAAATTGCTCTTGTAGGTGTAAATGTTCTAGTTTTAGTAACGCGTCAAGTGGTCCTCAGGTAAATAGAAGGGGTAGAGATGACAACGAAAATAATTCACAAGTAAACGCGGTAAATCAAAATGTAAATCCTAGTACAACTACAAGAAATAGTAGTAGCAATGTCTCGCGGATTATTTGTTGGAATTGTGGTCAGACTAATCATACGTTTAGGACCTGTAGGCAAAGGCGTAATAAGTTTTGTTTTAAAGGTGGAGAAAAGAATGTAACGGTTTCAAATTGCAGTAAATGCTCGGGAAACGCCAACAGCGGGTAAAACATCGCGGTCATGTTCTACCCTACCCTAATATTAAGACCGATACCGTAGTAAGAACTAGCGAACGCACTAAGGAACAAAAAATAATTTTAGACCAAGTACAGAAATTTTTTTATGATAATTTTCAAAAACCAGAAGCAAGCAATACGTCTCCTGTGTTTGTAAACAAAAATAATGACAACAGACCTTATGTAAAGGTGACATTATTTGATAAGGAGTTGGTTGCGTTATTAGATTCCGGGGCAAATAATTCAATAGTTGGTATGTATGGAATTAATATTTTAAGATTGTTTAACATCAAGATTATGAAAGCACCCAATAAGTCTGTTACCACAGCAGATGGAACTCGTCAGTACGTGCAAGGTACTGTTGATTTACCACTTTGTGTTGACGGCATTTGTAAAATAATATCTCTTCTCATAGTACCATCAGTTAAGCATAGTCTTTTATTAGGTATCGATTTTTGCAGAAAGTTTAAAGTCAATGCAGACTTTGGTAATAACTCTTGGTATGTTGATATATCTACTTTAAAAACTGGATATAATGTACTGCATTGTCAAGCTTTTACCAGGGATAATTTTTCTGATGAGCAACTCTCTCAAGTTGATAATGTAGTTTCGAAATTTAAATTATTAAACAGAGATGGAAAATTGGGGGGGAACCAATAAGCTAATTCACAATATTGACACTGGAGATGCTAAACCGTTTAAACAGCGGCAATACTAATTATCTCCGTATATGCTAGATCATTTAAATAGGGAACTAGATAAGATGCTGCAGTTGGGTGTCGTCGAACCCTCCATGAGTGAATGGTCCTCCCCTGTGTTGCTAGTTAAAAAACCAACTGGAGAGTATCGATTTTGTTTCGATGGGCGAAAATTAAACGCCGTGACAAAGAAAGATTCGTATCCGCTGCCTTTTGTGGATAGAATTCTGAATATCTAAAAAATAAACTCGTTTTGCGATCGCATTTGCATACTGTAAATATCAGAGCTCAGAGCGCACTTTGTATACCCCAATTTAATAGTATGTTTTTTAAAAGATCATTTACTTATGCAGCATGTCATTTATATAATAAATTACCGCAAGATTTAAAATCTTTGTCTGTAGCTGCATTCAGAAATTCCATCCGAACTCATCTACAAAGTCATTGGTAAATAATTTTGGTGAGCATTTTTTTTTTTAATCTTATTTTTTTTTCCACTCCCTTTTTCGTTAAATTTCCTATCTCTTTTATTTTATTTGTTATATCATGTTTGTCACCTACTTAATGTTGGAACTTCGTTACTATTTTTGTAGTTACTATTTATTATTATTGTTATTTATTATGTATTATTATTATTATTAATTATAACTATATTACATAGTTGTGTTTGTGTTTGTAATATGTAGTTGATAAAGTGAGGGTTAAGTGGAAGAATGTCGTATAGACAAACTTCGCCCTCAAAATAAAGACGTTTATTATTATTATTATTATATGCTCCAAGATGCGCGTTATATCTCATCAGTAGATTTACGCAGTGCATTTTGGCAGATACCTTTGGACCAAGCGTCTAAAGAGAAAACAGCTTTCGCCATACCTGGCAGAGGCCTATTTCATTTTAACGTACTGCCTTTTGGTTTGTCCAATGCAGCATAATGCCAACAACGTTTAATGGACGCCACTTGCGATCCCGAACTAGAACCCAATATTTTTGTATATTTGGAAGATGTGATAGTGGTGTCTTCTACGTTTGATAAGCATATAGAATTGTTAGACGAGCTCGCTCGTCGACTAAGCGATGCGAACCTTACGGTAAATATTGAGAAGTGCGAATTTTTTCGCCCTTCTTTAAAATATCTTGGGTTCATTGTTGATAGCTCTGGACTGAGAACTAATCCCGAAAAAGTATCTGCAATGGTGAATTTCCCCAACCAAGGACAACAACAGAAGTCAAAAGATTTACCGGCATGTGTAGCTGGTATCGACGTTTTATTCCGCACTTTTCTAGTCTTATGTCTCCTATTAATGACTTACTTGCGGGCAAGAAAAAAGGCCAGAAAATAAACTGGACTGAGGCTGCTGACGAAGCATTTCGCGATGTCAAGCAAGCGCTTGTTTCAGCCCCTCTATTGTCAAGTCCAAATTTTGCCCTTCCTTTTTCAATACAATGCGACGCCAGCAATACTGGTCTTGGATGTGTCCTCACACAACAGCAGAATGGAGAGGAAAAGGTAATCGCTTTTGCCAGCAGAAGCCTCTCGAAAAGCGAAAGGAACTATAGCTGCACTATGAGAGAATGTTTGGCTGTTGTGTTCGCATGTGAGAAATTTAGACCTTACGTTGAAGGGGTTCGATTCACTGTTATTACTGATCATGCATCCCTTAAATGGTTGCATAAAATGCGTGACCCTTCCGGGAAAATTGCTCGTTGGTGTGTTAGGTTAAGTCAATTTGACTTTGATGTTATCCATAGAAAGGGTAAATTTAATGTGGTGCCTGACGCACTATCTCGTGGTTCTGTAGATTCGCCTCCTCTGGAGTCAGAGTGTCTTGAAGATGCTGTGATTAATGCAGATGACTGCATCACACTAGATATCGATCTATCTAATGTAGACTCCTTTTATGAAAAAATGCGAGAGAAAGTTTTGAGTAGACCTGATGATTTTCCCCAATGGACGGTAAAAAATAAATATGTGTATAAGTTAATACCCTCAAAAACACCCGTAAGCACAAATATTTCTGAGTGGAAACTTCTAGTCCCCAAGACACAACGTCTTTCTATCTTGCAGTCGTGTCATGATGATGAAAGAGCTGCACACTTAGGTGTCTCAAAGACTATCGCTCGAGTGTGCCTGACATATTACTGGCCGAAAATGCGCCGAGATATATATCGTTATGTTAGGTCTTGTAAGGTGTGTAATGCCCAAAAAGCTTCAACCACTGCTAGGTTCGAATTGATGGGAGCAGAAAAACAAGTACGTTTCCCTTGGCAAGTTATTTCGGTTGATTTAATGGGTCCTTTACCGAGGAGTAAAAGCGGTCATTCTTATCTTTTAGTGGTAAGCGACAGGTTCACAAAATATACACTTTTACATCCCTTGCGAAAAGCTACCGCCGCAGGTATTATACGTTTTATAGAAAACGAGGTATTTTTGGTATACGGAATACCGCAGTACATTATATGCGACAATGGTTCGCAGTTTGTAGGGAAAGAGTTTAAAAAACTTGTTAAGGAGTATAAGTCAAAAATTTGGTATACTGCAAAATATCATGCCCAGGCTAACTTCGTAGAAAGGTCTAATCGTACTATAGGTGCGGCCATCCGAAGTTACATCCAAAATGATCATAAGCATTGGGACGAAAACATTGCGAAAATAGGTTTTGCACTGCGTACCGCTAACCATGAGGTTACGGGATATAGTCCCGCATTCTTAAACTTTGGAAGAATAATACCAGCGACGGGAGACTATTACGGAAATTTAAGTTTCGATCAATTGCAACCAGGAGGTCCTACCCACTATGCGCACGATTTAGGTAAATTACAAAAAGTTTACGAAGATGTTCAGGCCAAGCTAAACGCGGCTTACAAGCGTAATGAAAAAACTTACAACTTGAGAAAACGCGATGTGGAATTTTTTGTTGGGGATAGAGTGTGGAAAAAAATAAAGTATTGTCGGATGCTGCACAAAATTTCTCAAAAAAGTTAGCCCCACGCTATGTGCTTTGTACGGTACGTAAGAAACTGTCCAAACTAGTTTATACTTTAGAATATGAGGATGGTTCAAATGCAGGTAACTGGCACGTTAAAGACCTCAAACCATATTTTTATTCAGCTTCGGATCTAGAATATTCTGATTCCGAGGAATTGTAATTCTCATGCTTATTACGGAAAAATGTGTTTTAGATTCTCGAGATATTATGAAACGTTCATGTTACGTTAGGTTTTAAAATAAATTTTATAGATCCGGTATTGGATATTTTAGAAATACCTGGAGTTATTGCTTAGTATAGTGTATTTTTCTATATGTACGTTTGTCATTTTATGTTGTCACTAATGTGCCAAGTACATAGATGTTAATTACTTATATGTAGTTAGTGAAGCGTTATATTTACATGTTTCAAGTAAACGTCTTTCACCGAGTTTAGTGTATGTAAAATATTTTAATTTTAAGTTAGGGTTAGATCTGCGCAGATCATAGTTTTAGGAAGGTTAATGTCCTTGACGTTAGTCTTACAAACATTAGGTTAGAAAAGCCGGTTTTAGATTAGTTAAATTAGGAATATTAGGTATAGAATATTGGTTATAGGCATTTGGTTAGTAGTATCAGCTTTAGGTTAGTTGGGAAAAAATCTCAGGGCTATACTATTTCGTAGGATTAGGATACTAACAAAACTAACTAGACTACAAAAAAAGAAGGATTCTCATGAAAAATAGTAATTTTCAATTCCTATTTTTCTAGCGTTGGAAGGGGGTGATTGTGTAACGGTAATATAGTACTTTTTCTGGCTCTTTCTGTATACAAGTATTTATAGAAGGTCTATATTAATTTTTGTTTATGATAATTTACCAGCAGTAACGAGTATATTAAATAATTATGACTGAAAAGGTGAGCAGGCATAGATTATCACTGAGTGAGGCGAGTACGCCACTGGGCGAAGTATAAAACATTACGGCTAGTTTTTTAAGAGATGCTTTAATTCAAAAAAAAAATTTTGGCTTCGAAAGAACGCGAAGTAAAGTAGATAACCGGACATTATGATATGTAAAGACACTGAATACAAACGAATTTTTCTGTGAAATTAATTTAACAAAAAGGCCATTCTTTAGAAGGTATGTTTAAATTATTATCAATATATGTTATTTTTGATTGTTTAGTACGTTTTGCAAATTTTCTTGCGGATTAAAGATATAAATGCATCTTTTTATTTTTTTAGATTTGCCGGCCTTACATACTTACTTACTTATCTACTTACGTATTTAATTAATAGAAAAATTTGTTACCGATACTGAGATTGCCGTATTGTCCGTTTGTCTTCTGAAATCTTATTGCTGTTTGGACCACTGTTAGTTAGCGATTGCATAAACCGTCCTGTTTATTTCTGCTGTCTGCTCACCTCATGCATCTTTGGTTGCCCCTCAGTTACTGCTGCTGCTGTCACCATTTTACAAATTACGTCATTCTGGATTTTATGCAAATATTACTTTCTTGCATTTGGGATACCACGAGGGAAAAGGAGGTCAACTGGAATACTGTTGTAAAATTAAGGTCAGATAAATCCATTAATATATTTCTTTCGACGAAAATTATATGAAATTCCATATCTCAACGTGCACATATCAAGTATTTTATTGAGTTATTGCTAGACAGATAAAGTGTGAACCAAAAGTAGCGCTACTTATGGGGTAACCTGCATTATTTATATAATTTTGAATATTGGAATACATTAACCAGTTTTGCCGTTGTACAATTCACCTTATGTTTACTTGTATCTGCTCATACAAACTAAAAATTTGAGTAAAGTGCTATTGAGAATCCACTTAATGTTTTTTTTTTTTTGGTAAGTGCATACCGTAAGGTAGTATAAATTTTTTTAGTTTTTATAACTTCAAAACTAAGTGGCGCCCCTATAATATCACATAAAAAGTTGACAAAAGAAGAATCCGTACTCATCCCCAGTGCCTCCGACAAGAGAGCTGCCGCCAAGCACCAGGTATAACTTCCCAGGAGGTTATAGGAGATATGACGCGAAATAAGTGAAAAACGCATTTAGTTCCTTTTTTATATTTTTTAAATATTTTAGTTATATTGGACAGCACAGAATTATTCAGACGTTCAAACTTGGTTGGAAAAAGACACTGATCTTGAGCAGTGGGGCTGGATTAGAAAGAATGACATTTTGCAGTCAGTACCAACGCAGTTACCACCAGGACCAGACATATTGTTAAATTAAATTTTTTGCAACTGTACGAAGGGTTGTGCAGGAAAATCTTGCCGTAGGAAAGTAGGGCTGAATTGTTTAACAGCTTGTGGACATTTTCACGCACTCCTGCTTGAATACCGCACCTATAATTGCTATGAATGAGGAAATGGACGACGTAGAATCTTATCAGAATGAGAGTAATGAGAACGATTTGTCATTGGACAATAACGTTTCAGATACCGAAGAAGTCACAAATATTTACTAATTTAAGATCGGGCGTGGATTAGGGCTTCTGGGGAAACCATGTAAAAAAAGCGTGCCGAATATTCTACCTCTAAAGTGGTGCGGAAATGAACGCATTTATGCCTTATTCACTGTATATAAATGTAAATAAAATGTATAAAATATTCTAGTGGAGAATAAAGATCACCGAACTCTGTAACAGCAATATTTAATATACATTCTGAGACATAGAAAGAGCAAGATAATTGCGAAATATGTGGTGCAAAAGAGGTTTGGCGGAACTAAATGCATTTTTCACTTACTCTGCGTCGTATCTCCAAAACATTTAGGCGAACGAAAAAAATTTATAGAACCTTTAAGGTAGAGAATTTACAGATGTACAAATTGTATAATAAATGTTGTTCCTGTTTGGGCCATAAAAACTGAGTTAATCGCGAATCCGCGATTACCGCGACCTTCCGAAGCGATTTTCACGAATTCCTCCAAGTGTATCGTGGCATAACTACCAAGTGTTATTCAGGATGTCTAAATAAATACAATAAAGAAAAATCGTAGAGCACGAATTTAGCACAGAGGTCAATGTTACAGCTAAAACGTCTGGAGTTATGAGTTAAATGATATTAAGGCAAAACCAATTCATATTTTGCGAATTTTAATTAATAAATTTTTAAATGCGGTTGATGTAGGTATATGATATAAAAAAATTAACCAACATAATTTTGAATTAGGGTCAATTGTGTATTTATTTGTCTTAATATTTTAATTTCGTTTCATGCTTTATTAACTATTTTGTTTTTAATTCCTTATTTCTTATAAGTGCAAGAATCTGGTATATGACTGAAGAACTTGAATTTTTGCACAACGCACAAAAAAAGTGGCAAATATCTGTAACGACCACAGATCGTAAACACCTTCAGTAAAATAATGCTGCATATTCTTCAATGCAGACTATACTACAATATGTCGGCAAATATCTCCCGAAGAGCACAATACACACAAAATAACGCATTTTGTATTTATGGCAGCATGAAAAGATTTTGTGCTCGAATACATTTGTCTGGTAACCTAAAGCTTTTGACAAAGTAGAATGGAACAGTCACTAAACTGTACTATTTGAGATGGAATAGCCAGGTATCTGACATCTTCATTATTCTCTTACTATGGGAAGAAAATTATACTTTCGTGAAAATCAACGACACTACCTACATACGGAAGTGTAATATCGGTAAGGCATCAGAAAGAGCAGAGTTCTATCACCTGTATCTGCTGTACTGTACATGTGATACAAAGCGTGGCTGGAGGATTGACAGGACAGAGTAACTCTAGCCAGATTAATATTCTTAACTTGAAATTTGCAAATGATACTATCTTAGTGATTGCAAGTAAAGATGAGCTCAATATTCCTGCTTGACAATCTTCAAACAACATGCTCTTGGTTTAAGTGTAAATTATAATAGAACAAAAGTTATGGTTGCACATCGAACAAATATAAATCATTCGTTTAAAGATTGATGAATGAAAGTGAGATTGGGGTCTATGTTGACATTACCAGCAACTGCAAATTTAAAATCACAGGATCGGCTGACGAGCCGCCGATCCTGTGCTAAGCTACACTTAGCGATGGCGTAATATTGTGATATGCAGTACCATAAAATAAAGACAAGCCAACTAAAATGCATTCCCCGCAAAATGATCGTGAAGGCGAACGTGGCAAAAGCCTTGAACAAAAAGAATACAATTATTTTTTCAAATTTGCGTATCTTGAATTTTCTTTGTTAAAAATACCGATCAATATCGTTGGAGCCGTTTCAGAGAAAAACATTATTTTCTATTTTCTTTTCTGTTTTTAGGGATTTACTCCCCCCACATTTGAGCTAGAATCGATTTTGCGATTTCGCCTTGAGGTGTGGTCGTCTTGAATACACATGTAAAATTTGAACATAATCGATCCAGTAGTTTGGGTCTAGGTGCGACCACAGACGACAGACATTTTTTAAAAGCCACTTTTTTGGGTTCAGGGAACTTGAAAACGTGTAAATCCATCAAAAACTCAAAATCGAATTTTTGCACAATCAACATACTTTCCTTATATACTACGTATATAGGGAAGTAAAAAGTGAGAAGAAATAATTTTTATATTGTATTTATCATCCAATTCTAAACAACTGCCCGTCTCTCACGTTTCTTGTAATTAAATAAGTAAAAGTGCGTAATTGCATTGAAATTTGGACAATATAGAGTTAACTAAAGGATGAAACATATTCTCGAAAAAATCAATCAGTAAGTATAGTATTTATGAAACATGATGAGAAAAATATTGTGCTCCAGCGTTTGATAAGTTCTACAGAAATCAAAGTACTGCATGTTATACGGACGAGCAAGAATATTTAAAATTAACTTCTTTCTCAAATAATTGCCAAGTGTATAGTCGAGCTCAAGATTATGGTGCACTCAAAAAAGGCAATAAAAACTTTGTTCGCCGTTGGACCATGCGGCAGGTATCATCAACAAGCCGACGCACATTAAAAACCTATAAAGATAAGCGATTCAATTGGCGAACAAAATGGCACAGAGCCGAACTTAAATTCGTATGTATTTGTTGTGTGGGTATAACTAATTAAATGTTCTTCAGAAGGAGTTATTTATTAAACAAAACTTAACAAAAAGTGGTTACGAACCTTAAGTTTAAATATACGAAGTGAACTGTTTGAGAACAGAAATAAGACTGACCTGTTTTATCTGCATTTCGGCGGTCTCTCGTGTACCTCTCGAGGGATGGGTAAATGAGCGCAATTTCCAAATTACGGTTTTACGGTAGGCTATTGTAGTTGGCCGTTACTGCCTCCAGCCTGTCGGCATTTTTTGCCTTCAAGGTATAACCTTTTTCAGTTTTATGATTATGGTATATCCGTGCTTAATTGTGGGAAAGTACGCTACAGTATTAGAATGTATATAATAATACTAGACCGTAACGCACTGTTAAAATTGAACGACTAATTTGCTGATCTAAATACTTTAAGTGCGTGCCTGGAGCGCAATTACTTTTGTGACTAGTTTAACGGTATTTTAATGAAGTCGTAATGTTTTTATTGCCTTTTTTGAGTGCACCGTAAACCTGAGCTTGACTACATGTTCTATAGAATAATCAGTAATTCTTTAAAAACTTCAACAAACACTGATATATATTTAATGCTTTCTCGTAGTTAGAGAATTCTGAGACAACTAAAACGTATTTGTCTGTTTAATATATTAGACAATACAGTTGGTTCTAATCCTTCAAATAAGTGTCCCCTAAGTCATTCAGTTGCTGAAATTGTTAAGTCGGAGACAATGTTAATAGGACACATATGGATGCGGTCCTTCTAAGTTGTACAATATCACAATAGCATATGATGAAATATTTATGGTTGCTTTAGAATGAATAGTTGCACAATACCTTCCTGATTCCTTTGTAAATGTCTAATGTAAAATTCATGATTAAATTAAGCGAGAGACAGAAGTAAGTTCCTGGAATACAATAATATAAACAAAACATGGAACAAAATTCTTCGATTCGGAAATTATTTTCAAATAATGTAAAATGCCTGAACTTAAATTTATTCTACGTATACGTATTTGTATCAGGTCTCGGGTATATTAAAATTGAGCTTATTTTTATAATATTCAAATTATAGTATTAAAAATAGTTTTGATTATTATTTCAATATAAATCTTCGGTAGTTTATATACACTGGTTTTCCTGCAAAGTTATTATTTTTACTTTTCACTTCACTTCCAGCATGCGATAAGAATATAAATATAGAAACATTTTTTTTGCCCAGTGGCGTTCAGAATATTAATGATTATTATTTGATTTACTACGAAGAAATTTGGTAAAGGATCGGTCGATGATTGTACGGTAAAATGTTAATATAATATATGTTAATATTGGGAAAACTTGGGATAAACCTGTGCTGTAAAAGATGTAAAACGTGTAACTTGCGAATAACTGCTTAGAATCGTTTCCATCCACATTAAAATGTATGATGTAATAATTTCATATTTTTTAATTATTACTGAAATCTTTTTATCATCTACGATTGGTTTTATTAATTTCTTCCTTGATTCATTAAAATTGTTGTCGAGTAAAAAGAATATGATATCATATGTTGAAAGAAATAATTAGGAAGAAATTGTAGATTTCAACTACAACTTACAGTATTTGCATTAATAAACATAGTTTGGCCTTTAATTTACTTTGCCATTATTTAAAATTATTCTCTATTCCTATTTTAAATTATTTTCTCTAACATATTCAGTATTTTCGTTGAATTTAGACATTGATAACTAATATATTTGAAAAGTACATTGAGCTATTGAAAAATTGATCCATGACGTTTCTAATATCAACAGATCTGAGCAGACAGTATGTTGCAAACAAATAAAGTCAGTAATTCATTATGTGTCTTATAATTAAATCTGTCAATCCTCAGGGTTCTATATTAACACATCTTTTAATAATATACATAATTATGTTCACGATGATTGGTTGTATTATATGCGTGAATGATTGTGGAATAAATATTATATTACATAACCAGCATGGAAAGTAAAACTTACAACACACAAGTGGGAATGTTGACGTAGGACGCCTCAGAGTGCGCAAATCACACGAATATATAAGAAAGACACCATTCTCACGTTCAAAAAACAAGTCTACTTTTTATGTAATTACAATTTTATTTTACAAATTTTGTACCTTTGTTGCGATGTTGTAGGTAATTATTTAACGAAATGATTTTTTCTGTTTCTACGACACCCGGTTGATGCATTTCATAAAATCGTCACTACTTGAGTCAGTATTCATATTTCATTTTTACATTGAAAATATTCAGGTTATGTTGGATACAGTTTCATTGTGTTATCAATAAAATATGATGCGACTCACCTTGAACCAACATTGTTGTAACTGATGCAGATTTATAATAATAAACGCCAAACCGATTAACTGATTTCCATTCCGAATCAGTTGTTCGATGTATAACCATTGAAAATTATCAAATTATTGTCATTACAGTGTAATGTTCATTTTCACAATTTGCTTATATTAAATTGGAGTACCGCAGAAATGAGCCGCCGCTGGTACTGTAAGAGGAAAGGGAAACCACCAAACTTCATAATGTCGTAAAGTTCTTATTATTTTCAAATTATTTTATCGCAAACTATATTTAAATTAATGCCATATGTTAAACTCATCCGCTTATTATGATTGAGAAATTCTGGGAAATTAAGAAAAATATGATTTTCAACCGACTGACTTGCAAATATGTACAAGGCGACTATGATAGGATCGTTTAATATTACTTTAGGGAAAGGCATTACTTTTCCGTCGGAACAACATTTACAGTGTATTTGCAATGTCCTAACTGATAAAAACGTACATAAAAGTATAGAAATATTTGTTAGAGTCCAAAATGAATTTTATTGTTCCACAGAGAAACTTGCAAACATAAAAAATTAGCTTCCTTTAACTATAGAGAAATACACAAAAATAATGATAATCTTATTATTATTCGTGTTCCTTATCACCTAATTTATAATTTTCTCTACAAATGTATTAATTTCAACCAGAAATCTGTAAAATATTGTATTTTTTTATAAGCATATTACAGCTATTCAGTACCAGCTTAGAGGTCACTTATGTAACCATTTTATTAATTCTCTGTATAAAGAGTTCGACAAGACGCATATCAAATTGAAAAGCGAAATTAGTAATAATGGCAATAATAATATTTATTGGTGTACCTATATAACAAAACTTGTTTTATACAAGTCGAAATAAAACAGAAAAATTGCACACAGTAAAGAATACACAAAATACATATGTACTCAAAGCAGTAAATGGAAAATTTAAATATACATATAAATTTCGTAAAACAAACAAATCATTAATAACAAAGAAAACAGAATAGAAATACATGAATTTAAAAATAAGACAAACAACTTATATGAAGAAATCATCAAATCAAAACAAATCGCTAAGAGACGAGTTTTTTTTTAGCACTCTGGGGGAGGGGTAACCCTCCCGCGCCCCCCTTCAATAATAATAATAATAATAAACTTTATTAGCCAAAGCTAAATATAAATACAAATAATAACATATATATGTATGTTAGATTTGAACTTCCTTGATTGATTTTTTAAAAACAATTTATTTAAAATATTTACAATTATTATTATTATGGAGATTTTCACAATATTCACTTGAATATTTATGCTTGGTAGCAGAGCGTACAAGCTTATAAAATTGATACTTTGAATACAGAAATTATTAAAATGTGGATCTCGAATGAGAAACACTGAGTTTAACTATATTTTGCTAACTGAATGGCATATGCCTTTTACGTGTATTTATAATATTTACAATAAATGCTGAATTAGCATCAGATTGCTATATTCGCATTTCACAGAGTAATTCCAGACTGTATGTGTTCTAAAACAGCAGACGTATTAGGTTACAAAGATAATAAAAAGAAATATGATATAATTTTATGAATTTATCTATACTGGTATTGAATTACTTTGTGAGAATGTTACTGATAATGGACTTAATACTAATAAGATATTTACAATGTGGAAAGCTGATATAACAGCTCCCTTTCTTATAAAAAAGTTGATGCTGTGGATCAACTTTTAGGCGTAATCTTTGCTGAAACTGGAATTTAATTCGATATCTTCGGTAGGTCCTCTGATATTTACAATGGGTCTTCTTTTCGGTAGTAGGTGTCCGTATCCCTGTAGTAGCCTAGATTTTGGTCGTGGGGGTTGTGGTGGTTGATCGTTTGATGAGGTGATGCCAATTTTTACGTCCCTTCTTCTTCTCTTACATTTGCAGGTTATATACAAAATAATAAGCGTAATAACTAAAGCTATGGTTAAATAGGTGAACCATGAAATATTTTTGGTTACAAATGGTTCGTTGATTAGCTTATCTAAATCGTCAGAGTATTGATCTAACTTATGTTTAGCAATGTTTAAATCGTCCGTATTAAGATTACTCAATTTTAGTGGTTTTAACGTTGGAAGTTTGTGTTTCTCCGGTAAATGGTTACAACAATCGTACGGTATCCGCACTGCGTGGTTGCTGTAACTGACGTTGTCCTGTTGATATGAGGATGCATGTACTCTGGTGCTGCCTATGAAAGCGCTGCATTCTGGTTGTAGGGTTAAAATAGAGTTCATATTTATTATTTTCGTCGTAACGTCTCTATTGTTGCCCTTCACTGTAACCGGTAAATTGTCTGAGATTGATATTAGCCACTTATTGTTTTTGAGTTTTTGTATGTTATAATCTTTAGCAAACAGCAGGTTTGACTGACAAGTCCGGGGCGCTACACTTAATTGTCTTAGGATTTGGGCTTCACATATCGCATCACTGTCTATGGGGTATGGAAGCACATTCGAACAAAGTCTTGTACTTGGGTTTAGCGTTTTGCAGTTGTCGACATCTGGGAGAGGTACAAATAACAAAGAATCATCGTCTTTGGCTATATATTTATGCGTAGTTGACAGGATATGATGAAGTCCTGTTCGATTATCTAATATAGGAATGGGATAAAGGTGGTAGAGGGTATATCTTTCTGGTTCTGTTAACGGAATTTTTAAAACAAATATTACTCTAGTTCCAGCTTGAAAAGCTTGGAGTTCTATTATGTCAAAATATTGAGCTATTTTTGAAATTTGTGGAGTTATTGGCAAGTTGTTCTTGTGTAAAGACTGAGATATTTCTTGAAGAGAAGTGACCAGATCTTTCGGAGTGATTATCGAACTATGTAAGATTTTTAATCTTGCAAACGTAATTGAATTTAAAATGTTGTCTAAATTATTTTCTAAAAACATGTAACTTTCCATCAAAGATTCACATAACTCAAGTACTCGTAATTTCGATTCAATGTACGCTAAATCGTTTGATATGTCGTAGATTGAATTTTCGATTTCCTTTATGTCCTTATTAAAGGTTTCCTCGTCTATTTTTAATTTCTGGACGGTTGAATTAAAACTTCTTATTACTGAAGTTGTTACCGAAATTTGGTTTTTTAATAAATTTTCTAATTGGTGTTCGTCGCTCATTAGTTTGTTAATACAATTGGTGTAGTATTCACCATCAGAGGCGTCTAAATTACCTGTGATAGCTTTCCATACTGTCCCTATTCCATTTAAAATGCCGCGTTTATAGCGTTTTGTGTCCGCGAATATTTCTTCAACCTTTAATTCTAAAGATTGTGAGATTTGGGTTAAAAGGCTAATGTGTGTTTGGATTTCTGATCGAAATGATGTCATACGGGGGTTGTCGGTTTCAAATGTCGTTATCATGTCGTTTAGAATGTTATTGTTGTGGTCAAGGGTCAATTTGATCGGTTCTATGTCTTTGTAAACTAAAAGCGTCCATTTGTCGTTTGATATTTCGATACGGTCTTCTTCGTGATAGTAAATTCCTAGGGTATTGTTGATAGTCTCTATCGAGTATTGGGGTGATACTGCTTTGAGCAGCAGAAGAAACCTGAAAATAAATTAATTTTCAAAGTATGGCTTCATTCTGTCAAAGTTGATTTTTGTACTTTGTTCAGTTTCAGGGTTATAAAGAATAGCGGAATTTCTTAAAATGTCCCTAATAATAAATGGTCCATTAAATTTATTTCCTAATTTATTTTTTATTTGACTCTCTTTTACATAGACTTTGTCGCCTACATTGAATTCGTAGTTATCTGTTACGTGTTTGTCAAATCGTACTTTGGACTTTTGTTTTTGTAGTTCCGTTTTTGTACGAGCTATTTTGTAGTAGTGTGAGATTCTGTTATTTAAATCTCGTATATACTTAGATATTAGTTCTTGCTGATTGTAAAGTGTTTCAGGGGGGCGGCTAGAAGTATGCCCGAATACCAACTCATACGGGGTAAAACCGTGTGTCTTATTAACAGAATTGTTATAGCAAATGATTGCATAGGGTAAGACTGTCAGTGGGTGTTCGCTGGGGTTTTCTAGTTTGTTAGCTCTAATCATTTCCATAAGGGTCGCGTGAAATCTTTCGATTGAATCGTTCGATTGGGGGTGATACACACTAGAGAAGGTTAATTTGATGTTATAAAGGGTGCAAAGATCTTTAAGAAGCATGTTATCAAATTCGTTGCCGCAATCACAATGTATGCGAAGGGGTGTTCCGAAATGTTGGAAATAGAGTAAGAGTGTGTTGACAATAGATTTTGCGGTTTTGTCTGGTATAGCATAAGCCTGTGTGAACTTGGTGAGTTCGTCTCTAATACTTAGGGCGTAATATTTAGTGGGAACTTGGATGATATCGATGTTGATTCGTTCGAAAGGGGTTTTTGGTGTTTCGGTGATAACCAAAGGATTATCGAGATTTTTCCTTAAAGTTTTCTGACAAATTTCGCAAGCTTTTACAAATTTTTCTACGTCTTTAGTTAATCCGTTCCAGTTGTACTTATTTTTTATTCTACGAATAGTTTCGTTTATGCCACGGTGAAGATTGTTTTTACCGGCGTGAAAATGGTTGAGTATTATGGGAATTTGGTCTTCGTCGGGGGTTCTTACAATATCTTGACATATAACTAGTTTTATGTCTTTGTCACTGAAAATAAATGATAAAATTTCAAGAATGGGTAAATTAAGGTTATTTTCGACGTAATATGTCTTAGATGGGTCAATGTCGTTTTTGTTTTTATATATTGTAACGAAGAGTTGCAATAAGCTGAACCGGGATCGAAAGGTAAAGGTACGATATAGTACGATCGTTTCTTTACGGTTTTGCTGGAAAGAACGTTAATTTTATTGTTGGTAAAGTCAGGGTTTTCTTCAAAAATGTCTTCTATAATACTATAGTGGAAATCTTGTAGACTGTCTTATTGAAAGAACGTTATTATGTTTTTGTGGTCTTTGTCAAGTAATTGGTTGTTTGAAAATGTTATTTTTGTATAGTCAATGAGAGAGGTTGTCTGATACAATTTTTCGAAAGCGTCGTATTCTTGGGTTATTTGTTCTGGTGAAATTTCTTCAGGGTTATCATCTGTGTCAGATGAGTCATCTAAATTTTGGATATTGTTATGGAACGCTATACATTTTTGTATATGATTTACTTTAATACGGGATAAAGCGTCTGCGTTCTTGTTAATTTTTCCTGGCTTATATATGATCTCATAATCATATTCCTCTAGCTTGAGGCGCCAACGTGTGAGCCTGCTACCGGGATCTTTAATCGAGAATAGCCACGTTAATGGTCGATGGTCAGTGATAAGTGTAAATTTTCTTCCGAAAAGGTACGGTCTGTAATGCTTTACCGCCCACACGATCGTTAGAAGCTCTCTTTCAATCGTGGAGTACTTCGTTTCTGTACTACAAAGTGTTCGCGATGCATAAGCAATAGGGAGGTCTTTGCCTACGGGTCCTTGGGAAAGTACAGCGCCAATAGCGTACGCGCTAGCATCTGTTGTTAGGAGAAAGGTTTCGTCGAAATTTGGGTATATTAAAATGGGGGTAGAAGTCAATGCGTGTTTGAGTTCGTCAAAAGAATTTTTACAAGTCGAATCGAAATTAAATGGGATGTCTTTTTGCAATAATTTAGTAAGGGGTTTAGAGATTTTGGCAAAGTTAGGGATAAAACGTCTGTAATATCCAGGTAGTCCTAAGAAGGATTTGATGTCTTTTTGGGTTTTTGGTTCCGGAAAGTTTTGGATACAGTCAATTTTTGTAGGGTTTGGTTTGACTCCATCTTGGGTGATGAGGTGGCCTAGATAAGCTACTTCCTTCCTGAGGAATTCGCATTTATCCGGCTGGATTTTGAGATTAGCTTTCCTTAATCTTTTAAAGACTTCTGTGAGTCTGGAAACATGCTCATGAATGGTGGGTGAATATATAATTATGTCATCCATATAAACAAGACAGCGCTCGTTTTGAATGCCTAAAAGA
The DNA here is from genome assembly GCA_963675555.1 of Leptura quadrifasciata. Lineage (NCBI taxonomy): Eukaryota > Metazoa > Arthropoda > Insecta > Coleoptera > Cerambycidae > Leptura > Leptura quadrifasciata. The sequence continues at coordinate 73,747,264 of OY776677.1, forward strand.
ATGTTGTCCATAACGCGCTGGAAGGTGGAGGGTGCGTTTTTTAGACCAAATGGCATACGAACGAATTCGTAATGGCCATTTTCTACAGAAAATGCTGTCTTTTGGATGTCTTTTTTATCAATTTCGATCTGGTGAAAACCAGACGCGAGATCTAAAGTGGTGAAGTATTCACACTTTCCTAGCTGGTCGAGGAGGTCTGAGATGTTAGGCAGAGGGTACTTGTCGTCAACGGTTAACTCATTCAGTTTCCGATAGTCGATGACGACTCCCCATTTCTGCTTGCCCGAAGCGTCGAGCTTCTTCGGCACAACCCACACTGGAGAGGACCAGGGTGAGATAGATGGTTGGATTATACCTTGATTAAGCATTTCGGTAATTTGGTGTTTTACTTCTTCCTTATGGACTTGAGGGTATCTGTACGATTTAGTAAAGACGGGCTTGGCGTTATTAGTATCTATCGCGTGTTTTATTTCGTTTGTAAAAGTTAGCGAATCGCCTTCTAGGTAGAAGATATCAGAAAATTTAAGACATAAATCAGTAATTGATTCTCTTTCCTCGTCGTTAAGATGGTCTAATCGTAATTGATTTTGAATTTCGTAAAGTCTATCCGCAACGTCATTTTGAAGTTGATCTGAGTTGGTATTAGAAAGGTTCATGTTACAAGCTAGTTCGAACTGTGTTATCGGTTCTAGTTTTAAGTCAGAAAAGTCGATAATTTTTGGTATTGCGTTAGGGTTAATTACGGAAGTTACAAATTCGCCTTTTTCATTAATTTTGACTAGTGCATTAGGTAGTCTAACTTTTTCCTTTTCCTGTGCTAGCAGTATAGCATCAGTACTTATTAAATTACAATTTAGTTTGAAAACTTGTTCTGTGCGAGGTTGAATAGATATTATGTTTTTAAAATTTAAATTAAAATTTGCGTTATTACTGACAACTGTGGGTTCGTTACATTCTTCACCTGCCTTATACAGAGGAACTGTTTTAAAGTTTGTAGTGAGTTCCCTTTTCTTTATGTTTATTATACAATCATAATGTTCTAAAAAGTCCGCTCCGAGGAGTCCGTCAAATTTTATGTCGAGTTTGTAAATGTAAACTTTGTGAGGGTCGCTTATATTAAATGGAATAAGTTTTGATTCGGTTATTAAAATTTTTTCACTAGTTATTCCTTGAATAACGGCATTTTCAGGAAATGTGTTCAAAATTTTTTCAGCAGTTTTTTCTTTGAAAATTGAAATTCCTGCGCCGGTATCGATCGAAATCGTCTAAGTTCATTGATTGGACTTGAGATGTTAGGTCTGAAATCGCATTGTAATTGTCCGGGGTCGTCTCTGGGAACATAACGGGGTTTTCCTGGGGGAAAAGTTCGGGGTACTGGGTCTGGTAATCTGGGGGGTCTTGAAAAGCTTGGGAACCTAATTGAAAATCCTGAGAATTAGGATATTGGTATTGTTCTTCTGAAAAATACTCTTGATGCTCATATGGGAATTCTTGGAGTTCAGTATTTGCGTCTCCTTGGTAATCATCATTGGAATGGTTTTGTATTGGGTAATTTATGTGATGCGTTCGTGGTTGATTATTATTTCGACTAAAATTCGGGTTTGGTTGAATTACAGACGGTCGGGGTTGAAATTGGCTGGGTCTGTTGAAAGGTTGATTGGGTCTCTGGTTCTGATTTGAGAATATTTGTTGGGGAAATGGCCTCTGCTGTTGCTGTTGTGGAGCGGCATATTGCCTTTGAAAATTCGGAAAATTATTTTGTGGGGTGAAATTTGGGTAATTATGTGATTGAGAAGGTTGTTGACGAGCTCGGCATTCGTTAATGACGTGCCCTGTTCTCTTGCAGTAAGAACATGTTTTCGTAAAGGATTGAACATTCGGTTTTTTGATAGGGGCTTGAATATCACGGGAATTATTTGGTTTATTGAATTTTTGGTTTTCGAAATAGGAGAGTTGAAGCTCTCGCCTGATGCGTTGAGATGCTTCAAGCATACTCGGGGGGTTTCCTGCTCTTATTATTTTGCCTATGTTTGGTTCTAGACCAGTAAGGAGGGTGTTTAGAGTCATTGTCTCGATAAGTTGAGACTGAGCGTCTTTTTGTTCAGGCGTCAAATTAGTCTTTTGGATTGATGCGTGCATCTTGGCATTGTGAGTTTGCAAGCGGGAGAAAAATGTTAAAGGTGATTCATTGGGAAGTTGTTTGATTCGTTGCAGGTCTTGGATTAGAGACGTCAGGTCCCGTGAATCTCCGAAATGAACTGACAGCAGTTGTTTGATTTCAGCCCAAGTGGCTGGGTTTCTAGAGTTAATTAGCTGGGCTGCTCGCCCACGGAGCTTATTTTTTATGTGTAAAGCTAATAAGATCTGTTGATCATTAATGGCCATGTGGTGGGCATGGTCACAAGCATTCAAAAAGGTATTCAGAAAAATTTGGTCGCCCTCAAATTCGGGAATGATAGAAAAAATTTCAGAAAGTCTGTACGGTTCTATTTCTTGTACTTCTTGTACTTCTAGTACTTCTTGTACTTGTCGTACTTGTTGTACTTGTTCGTTTGCCATTTTAAAAGTTTATTTCGTTTGGGTTTATAGGAAAGATTTATATTAGATAATCGGACTTTGTCTTAACACGACAAAAAGTACGAAATATAAATAAAATAAATTCGAAGCACTTAAAAATGATTCAATGTTAAAATGTACTTACAGGATTTTTTCCATAGTATGGTACCAGTTGATTCGTGCGTAGAAGTTGCTTGTTTCTTATAACTAGTTGTTTGTTTATCTTGAGTGAATGATTATTCTTCGATTTGTTGTAGGAATTACGGTTCTTTTTCCGTTGAAGGATGAAATCCACCATTACCAGTTGGAATACTCGTGTTCTGATAATGTTTTGCGGATCCTACCAACTGCGCCAATTGTTAGATTTGAACTTCCTTGATTGATTTTTTAAAAACAATTTATTTAAAATATTTACAATTATTATTATTATGGAGATTTTCACAATATTCACTTGAATATTTATGCTTGGTAGCAGAGCGTACAAGCTTATAAAATTGATACTTTGAATACAGAAATTATTAAAATGTGGATCTCGAATGAGAAACACTGAGTTTAACTATATTTTGCTAACTGAATGGCATATGCCTTTTACGTGTATTTATAATATTTACAATAAATGCTGAATTAGCATCAGATTGCTATATTCGCATTTCACAGAGTAATTCCAGACTGTATGTGTTCTAAAACAGCAGATGTATTAGGTTACAAAGATAATAAAAAGGAATATGATATAATTTTATGAATTTATCTATACTGGTATTGAATTACTTTGTGAGAATGTTACTGATAATGGACTTAATACTAATAAGATATTTACAATGTGGAAAGCTGATATAACATGTATGTACACACACCTATAATCATTTAGATAATACATACTTCCATAATTCAAAAATAAAAATATATAAATAAAAAAATATCAAAAATTATATTATATCTATATGATTTTTTACATAATCCCCACATCCCTTTTTAGACTTCCACAAATTTGGACTAAGCTTTATTTCATCAGGCAATACATTATATGCTTTTAGACCATTATGAAATAAGTTATTTTGACCATATGATGTACTAACAGTTGAAATGTAAAAATTATTTTGACTTCTTGTATAGTGATCATGCATATCCCTTATAAATGAACAATTTTCTAATAAATGCTAAGGAAGTAACTGATGCAAAATTTTATATATAAATACTAAAGTGTTGGAGATTATAGTTTGTTTGACACTGAATATTTGTAATTTTTCTAACATATATTTCACACTAGTATACCTATTACATTTAAGTATCACTCGAAGAGCTTGATTTTGTTTTTTTTGTAACACGGAAACTTGTGTAGCATTAAGTAAGAATAGTACTGTTGAACAATAATTGAAATGTTGATGTATAATAGTTTTATAAATTGTTAACTTTGTCCATTGGCTAAATTCTTCACTTAGTCTACCCAAGAGGTTTACTTTCCTCGCAATTTTTTCAGTCACATACACTGCATGAACTCAATTCTTCATCAATTATTACTCCCAAGTATTTAAATTCTTTGACTTGCTCAATATTTTCACCATCAATTAACACTCCTCTATTATTAGCTATATTTAATATGTTGTATTTGTTTTTTATTAACATATACTTGGTTTTGTCTATTTTTAACTTTAAATTGTTCTCACTTAACCATTTATTTAAATTTTCCAAATCCCTGTTTAAGATCTTTAATATTTCATCCACATTGTTGCCTATTGTATATATTAAGGTATCGTCTGCGAAAAGTTGTATATTACAATCATTTATGGATTTTACAATAACATTTATATACAGTATAAAAAATTTGGACCGAGAACTGTTCCTTGGGGTACACCAACTTTAATAAGTTTGTCTGAAGACGTGGTATCTCCATATTTGGTTTTTTGATATCTGCTCTTAAGATAATCTTCTATCCATTTTACTACTATATTTGTAAATCGCATATTTTTTAATTTTAACAGCAACAGTTCTCTGTTTATAGTTTCAAAAGCCCTACGTAGGTCAAGGAATACAACACCTAACATAAATTTGTCGTTTAAGGCACTTTTCCACTGAGCTATAATTGTTTGCAGTGTACTCTCACAGGAATTATTCTTACGAAAACCAGCTTGATTCTTCATTAATATATTATTAGATTCAACATATTCCACAATTTGTTCATTAGCTGCGAGTTCTAATACTTTCTCATAAGTAGGAACCATATTAACAGGCCGGAATTCTTCACATTTATCAGTATTGGCTTTTTTTTCTCAATGGGTCGTATAGGTGATGTTTTCCATTGACTGGGAAAAGATCCTGATTCAATCTAACCTAAGTATATGTTATCTTTGGAAATCCAAATTAACCTACTAATTAAACTTAGGCAATGTATGATAATTTAAAGTATGACTAAAAACTGAAAAAAAAATAAATTTAAACTTGCTTTTTTTGTAAAAAGTTACTAAAAAGTAAAAAATAATGTGCGACTGCAAGAAAAGCAAAGCGTGCGCATTGCCTATGATTTTGCGCATGATTGTATGAAAGGGGTGGAATCGTTGTACACATATTACCTTCAATCATGCGTACATAAAAACGATACATATACTTAAATACAAAGTGCACACGCCTTGCTTTTCTTGCATCCGTACATTACATTTTTTTACTTTTTAGTACGACTTTTTACAGAAAAGCAATTTTTTTAAAAATTGTATTTATTAATGATAATTCTTTATTTCTCAATTAATTGTACAAAAAAAGATCATACAAGTAATTGTAGAGAGCGTCAAGTACATTTAAAAACACATTACTACATTTATCTGAAGTCGATGTGCAGATATAACTAGCAGAGGGAGAAAGATAAAGGCACGGTGATGGCAGTTGCTATATATCAAATTCCATTGTCTTGCGTCAATTTTTTTAGTATTGAAAATACTTATACAAACGTATATATGGGTATCGTTTACACATAAATGAAACGACATGCAACAAATTTGTTTACCGGGCAGCGTTGGCGCAGCGGTCGAGAATAAGTGAATACGAGACTAGATTTAATTTACCGGCTGGTTGCGTCTGTAAAACTTATTGTTATGAATTGTATAAAAACTACGTTGCGTCACGTTATAAATAATCCGGCGGATATTTCCTTCGTTTATCGTAATATGTCAAAAGGATGTTTATTTTTGTCCAATTTTAATCAAACAAAAATTATAATTAAGAAATTATGTAAACAAAATCACGAGAATATTTTTGATAAATCAACAAATAAAAATATTTGACACCGGTATACAGTACCAACAGGTATAAAACTTAAATCGATCCACATTGTAAGAGAAGGAAATATAAATAGCAAAATAATATACGTGAAATAAAGGGATATATTAACATCGATGCCAACAACAATTTTACTTTCTTCGAGTTGGTGACATTGGATTTCAGTGAAACTTGAAACTGGAACTGACTAATAAATAAAGAAAAGCGAAAAATAATTTTCGTCATTATTTTACATTATTACCAATGTAAAATTATTTATTTCACAACAACGTTTCTGTCGGTTTCTGTCTATACAAATTACGCGTGAATTATTGATGATTCAAGCATAATTTTATAAAATTATTCAATTTTGAAAATCTTGGAACATATTTGTTCCGATTATTTAAAATGGGAATGTGATCCAGCCTCAGAATACAATGAAACGAAACTACAATCGTTTTTTTGTATCTTTAACAGTAAGCGAGGTATATCGCATTACCATAATATATCATTCTGTATCAACCACTTTTGCTAAAATTATGTTCTCCGTATATTGAGTTTTTGATATATAAAAATTGTATTTCATTCGGATCAATCACAAGAGAGGATTTATGATTGCAGATACAATCCAAATCCGTAAAAATAAATATAATATCATTATACTCTACCTAATTTCATCCTTCAAATTACCTAAACAATATGGAGTTGAAGTGAACAACAACAATACAGACCATCATCGACACCCATCCATCACACTTTATGAGAATGAAACCACAGGGTTTCCCAGAATACAGAAGTCATGCATTTAACTAGCATAAAGTATCTATTTAAGTTCATAATCTTACTGCAGAAGCAACACTTACTAACTCGGTTGTTTGAATGTTCGAATAGTGCACATTTACGATTCCTACTTTTAGAACAGAAATTATCTTACATAAACAAATTATCTGTGCCGAGGTATGCTCTTCCTCGAAGAAATATATTGATTTATTTTTTGCACTAATGGACAATTTTGTTATGTTTATAAAATTTAAAAAAAGGATATTCTGACACCAATTCGTGATGATACAAGCGCCTAAATACGCTGTGGCTTGTTTTGCAAAGTATCAACAAAGAATAAGTTTTTTTATTACATATAGTTATCATAAATATTGTTAACTGGTTGTACATTTTTTTTTTCGTTCACAAATGGAACAACCTGAAACTTATTTTTTTATTTTGATTTTTTTATTTAAGGAGTTATTAGCCGTTACTCGAGTCCGAGTATAAAAATGTTACAGTCGATAAATTGTGTACAATAAAAAACAAGTAAAAGGTGTAGTCTATTGTAATTCCCATTCATCTACGGTGCACACGACTATGGCTATAGAGGCCAATTCGGGAGAGCACATGTCGACCGCAGTCAGGACAAACATAGACCTGGTTAGGTCTTGATTTCGGCCTTCTTGCAGCAACATTTCCTTGATAGCTGGCCACAACCCCTCGCCATTCGGTTCTGTCCGCTGCAAGTTGTTCCCATTGTTCGTCTGCAATACCGCAGGATTTTAGATTTTCATGGAGAGCGTCTTTGAACCTCTTTCGTTGACCGCCACGCCTTCTTCTACCGCTTAGCAATTCACCATAAAGTGTACATTTAGGAAGGCGGTTATCATGCATACGATGAACGTGACCTGCCCATCTTAGGCGTGCTCTTGAAATAAGCACCACAATTGGAAGCCTGTTTGCTCTCCTGAGTACTTCCACATTTGATATGTGATGGAACCAACGGATTTTCATCATACTTCTGAGGTGTCTTTGCTGAAAACGTTCACATGACGACGGTAAGTGACCCAGCTTTCACATCCATATAGCAGTGTTGGAATGACAACTGCTCTGTAGACAGCCATTTTCGTTGACAAAGCAAGGTCGTGGTTGTCAAATACTCTCTCTCTAAGTCCCCAGAGTGCTCTAGATGCAGCGTTAATTCTATTGCGAATCTCGCTGTCCATGTTTGCCTTGTCATTAACAACGTTGCCTAAGTAATTGAACTGATCCACCACTTCAAGAGAATTTCCGTTAAGTGTAATGTCTATTTGGTTCACTTGATGAGGAGTTGACATAATCTTAGTCTTTCCAATGTTGATTTTAAGTTCCAAGGAACCATAGCTCTGGGCATACACATCTAAAAGTTCTTGAAGCTCTTCCGGCGTAGAGGCTAAAAGTGCACAGTCATCCGCATACTGGAGATCACAAATGAATCGTGTGCGTGTCTTCGTGAAAGCTCTAAAGCGCCCTATGTTAAAGAGACCGCCATCAAAACGGTATCTGAGACCTATTCCTCTGACTGTCAGTTTGTTGTCAACAATAATTGTTAGAGCAGTGGTAAACAAATTAAAGAGTAGGGGTGCCAGGACACATCCCTGCCTAACTCCAGTGAGGGTTTGGAAAGGTTCGGTTGCCTCATTATTATACATAACCTGGGCGTTGTTGTTTGTATGTAGACTGCGACATACTTCCACAAATTTTCTAGGGATACCTAAGTGGAACATAATTTTCCAGAGCACTTCCCTGTCCACCGAGTCAAACGCCTTGGTTAAATCAATGAAGGCCATGTGAATTTCTCCTTGATGTTCGAGTGCTTTTTCTTGAAGCTGTTTAAGTGTGAAGATTAAATCCGATGTGCCTCGTTTTGGTCTAAAGCCACTCTGTGTTTCAGGAAGTAACTTTTTCATAACAGGTGTTAGCCTATTTGCCATCGCTTTAGTGAATATCTTCCCTCCAACAGCCAGGAGAGCTATACCCCTGTAATTTCCACAGTCCGCAGCGCTCCCTTTGTTTTTGAAGAGGTTGATTAAAAGTGTATCACGAAACTCCTGCCGAGCTTAACCACTTTCCCACACGACATCAAACAGTTTTTTGAGGTAGGGTATGAGCTCTGACGACACAACTTTAAAGATCTCAGCTGGGAGTGAGTCGGCGCCGGGAGATTTGTTATTTTTTAGCTGCCCAATGGCGGTTAAGATCTCTTCCGTTGTTAGTGGTTTATCTAAGTCTTCGAAGGTGTCATATTGAGGGATAAGATTTATAATATCGTGATCTGCTTGACTTTGCTGGTTAAGAATGTTAGAGTAGTGTTCTTTCCATCGGGCTCTTATTTCCTGGTCTTCTTTGAGGAGATTTCCATTTAAATCTTTAATAGGGCACATACTTTTCCGACTGGGGCCGTACACTGCTTTTACTCCTTGAAAGAAATTCCTGTAGTCGTGTGAATCGGCGTACCTTTGAATTTCTCTGGCCTTGCTTGCCCACCACTCGTTCTTTATTCTTCTGATTTCGCGTTGCGTTTCATACTTAGATTGGGTAAAAGCTTCTGCTTTTGATGAGTCATTGGGGTGGTTGATAGCGTTTTGCAAGGCAGTATGTTTGCGGTCAAGAAGTTCTTGTATAAAAGCTTCATTATCATTGAACCAGTCCTCCTGTTTTTTACTTGCTGCAGTGCCAAGAATTTCCTCACTCGCATTTTTTAAACTGTCTTTAATTTGTGTCCAGGTAGCACCGACATCTACAGAATTGGTTTCTTCTAGTGCACTCAAATTCTCTTGAACTTTTTGCTTTAGCTGTTCGACGGTTTGTTGGTCACGCAATTTACTAATACAGAGACGGAGTCTACGTTTTACTTGAGTTCTTCGGTGTTTAGGTCTCATAACAATTTTCATTTTAGAGACAACAGGACGATGATCGGTCCAACATTCGCTATCAATGCGCGCCTTTGTAATTTGGACATCCTTGAGATGCTTCCTACGTACGATAACATAGTCCAGTAGATGCCAGTGACCTGATCTGGGGTGACGCCAGGCGCCTTTAAATTTATCCTTTTGTCGGAAAATGGTGTTTGTTATAACTAGATCATGTTCGGCGCATTTAGTTAGGAGTAGTTGACCGTTAGCGTTCATGTTGCCCAAACCGTTCTTGCCTATGATGCCTGGCCAGGTGTCTGCATCTCTCCCTACTCTAGCGTTAAAATCGCCAAGTATAACGAGTCGTTCCGTTTTAGGTATTCTACAGAGGGTTTCTTCCAGCTGTTGATAGAAGCTTTCCTTGGTTTCGTGACTTGCATCCAGAGTGGGAGCGTAGGCGCTTATTAGATTTACCGCGTTGCCATCTGATAGCTTATAGCGTAGCAGCATTAGACGCTCGGATAGGCCTTGTGGTACTTGTGTTAAGTTGGATACAAGTTGATTCCGAACGGCAAATCCTACTCCATGTTGTCTTCTTGAATTGGTGGGAAGACCTTTCCAATAGAAGGTGTAGTACTTTTCTGTGAGAGAGCCTTCCTCCAAAAATCGAGTTTCGCTGAGAGCTGCAACGTCAACATTGAGTCGGTGAAGTTTTCTATCTATTAGAGCAGTTCTTCTTTCAGGCCGATCGGTGCGAGTGCTGTCGTTCAAATTACGAACATTCCAAGCGCCGTAGATGAAAGAATTAGTTTTGTTGGATTTAACTTGGTGGTTTTTCGACATTCGATGAGGTGTCCCTGTGGGCACCCCCCCCCCCCCCCCGGAGATCCGATCGGGAGGGTATTTTACCTCCGGATGATTTTGTCCCACTTGAACGCTCCATCATTTTTTTAAAGCCTTAATCGACTGAAAACGAAGCTGCATTTGAAGTTTTAGCTGGAGCAAGTATGCAACTGACCAGCTCAGTTGCGGAAGGCGAGTGGTGTGGTCCCATGGCACAGAAGGAGACTGCGACGATGGGGTAACCAAACGATTCCAAAAGTAACCTTTGTGTGCGGTGGGTTATTTTTACCGCACTCTTCGTGAGAAGGTGGATGTGCTCACGGCAAAAGGTAAGGGTTATTCCGCCCTTACTCGGTCGTTAGAGCCTCGTTAGTGAAAACAGGGTGCACCAAGTTCAAACTGAACTCATCGCGAAGATGAGGTTAACAATTGAGTAGGAGAGGCTATAACTTACGCTTCACTACCCCATAACACCCCCACCCATTTAAGGAGTAGAATTGAACCATTAAAAAAGAAATGTAGCAATGGGATATACCTAGTATTCTGATCTATCAAAACAGGGTTAATACTACTACAGCGCTTAGAACTAATATTTCTATATTATAAACTGTTATTTAAAAATATTATCGATCTTATCTTGATTATCAAATATAATTTTTTTATTTCTATTCTGTATTTACTTAGATGTTGTATATTCTTAATATTAAGGGGTAAAATGTTATATAATTTTGAACCATAATAGAAAGTAAATCATTGTGTATACGTTTTTTTGTATAAAAGTATAATAAGGTGTTTATTTGTTAAGGATCTTGTTGGGTAATAATGAGAAATATTAGGCCAGTCATTACGGACTTCGATAAAAGAAAGTTCAACAATAATTGCAAAAGTTTTTAAATTTGGAGACAACATTGGAGGGGGTGAAAAAATAACAAATTCGGTTTTGCACTCTTTTCCGCCCCCCGGAATATTGTTAAATTAACAAAAAATGTAAATTTGTAATAACTTTTTGGAAAAAATTTTCGAAGTTTATGCAAATCTTGGAGAACATTTTAATAATTATTAGACAGACATCTTCTATCAAGTTTGCACCCTGCTACGATGACCAGAACATTGCAAAGAGTTGTATATTTACTTTGATATATTTTGTCGAAAAAAAAAATTGCGAAAGTTATGTAAAGTTATGTAAATGATTGCTTATACGGTCACATACCCGCTTGTAGTTTTGCATAACTTTTTTTACTCCGGAAGTTTTTCGAAAAAATTGCGACAGTCCTAAAATCGGGTTACGAATGCTTGTGAAATTAATAACTGACATAATCTGAATTTGCAACCTCAAAAATATCCCGGAACTTAATTAAATTACCTATTATTTAAATAATACAGTTACGGATGACAAAAAATTTGAAAAAAGGTGTAAATTTATTATTGTTTTAATTACGTCGTTATATAGCTTCAGATCAATTTGCAACCCATTTATTAATACGGAACATGATTTAAATAAGTAAAATCTATAAATGTCATGGATTATGTGAACATTCACGTGAATACAATAGAATCGTTTATTATTGAAAGGAGGCAAGTGACATTTTGTAAGTTCTGAGAAAAACGCAAAAAATTATTCTGAGTTATATTATTTTTAATTAGTTCTTTTGTTTAAACTTAAACGACTGTTTATAAATAGGTACATCAATGTGTGAAACAAAATCGAAAATATATTTTTTTAATAATTATTTTTGTTTTTTCAAATGTCACTTAGCCCCTTTCAACAACTTATGAAATAAAACTTTTTTTTAAAGTGTTTAGTAGGGAAATATTTTCAAAACAAGAAAAGAATACAGTTTATGTCTATTTTTTTGATTGGCCAGTTAACAATCTCATCGTAAAATGACCTATGGTTTTCCGGAATATATTTTATCACCCGTGTGAAAACAGCAACGGTTTACCAGCAACGGTTTTTAAAAATGATGTCTGTTGAATTTCTTTACGTGATTCAGTTCAAAGGGATACTAGTAGTTGGAAAAGTAGCATGAAATAATTTTCCGCCCCGTACTAAGGGTGCAGGACACCCCCAAAATACAAAAAAATCATTTCTTCATTGTTTGACGATATCTGTTGAATTTCTTTACGTGATTCAGTTCAAAGAGATACTAATAGTTGGAAAACTAGCATGAAATAATTTTCCGCCCCGTACTAAGGGTGCAGGCCAACCCCCAAAATACAAAAAAAAATCATTTCTTCATTGTTTGACGATGTCTGTTGAATTTCTTTACGTGATTCAGTTCAAAGGGATACTAAGTTGGAAAAATAGCATGAAATAATTTTCCGCCCCGTACTAAGGGTGCAGGCCACCCCCAAAACACAAAAAAATAATTTCTTCATTGTTTGACGATGTCTGTTGAATTTCTTTACGTGACTCTGTTCAAAGGGATACTAGTAGTTGGAAAAATAGCATGAAATAATTTTCCGCCCCGTACTAAGGGTGCAGGACACCCCCAAAATACAAAAAAATCATTTCTTCATTGTTTGACGATGTCTGTTGAATTTCTTTACGTGACTCTGTTAAGAGTAACACTAGTAATTGGAAAAATAGTATGAAATAATTTTCCGCCCCGTACTAAGGGTGCAGGCCACCCCCAAAACACAAAAAAATCATTTCTTCATTGTTTGACGATGTCTGTTGAATTTCTTTACGTGATTCAGTTCAAAGGGATACTAGTAGTTGGAAAAATAGCATGAAATAATTTTCCGCCCCGTACTAAGGCCACACCCAAAATAAAAAATCATTTCTTCATTGTTTGACGATGTCTGTTGAATTACTTTAGGTGATTCTGTTAAGAGTAACACTAATAATTGTAAAAATGGCATGAAATGATTTTCCGCCCCGTATTAAGGGCGCAGGCCACCCCCAAAATACAAAAAATCATTTCTTCATTGTTTGTTGATGTAGAGAGAGAATGGACCACAATAGTTGTGTGACGTTCATTATTCACTGGGCGGCTCATTTGCTTTGCTTTCCATATCGTCTATAGGGTACGCTTTAAGTACATGTGAGTCAAACTAATTGCTTACAATTTTAAATAGGAATTGCTGTGTTATTGTTCATATTTAACTATTGAAACCTACCGACTAAGACAAATAAGGTCCTAGATTATTAGGTTTTTTTTACATGACAACTATTTTTTTGTATTGGAGAAAACAATTACAGTATTATTACGGGAAGAGGCGGCGTTTAAAGATGAAGCATTTTCATGTAAATTCATTTGTTAAATATTTACAAATTTTTCAGAATAATATGGAAAGTTGAAGTGGGGAGTGATACGTCATACTATTGTGGTCCATTAACCAGTATATTACTGGGAAATGGCCTCTACACCCGTGAATTAAATGTCAAAAAGCATCCTTTAACTATTGTATCTTTGACGTAAAAGTCACGGGCGTAGAATTGATTTCCCACGCATATACTGGTTACTTCTATTATTTTGTGGATTCACTAAAGGCAAAATAGGAACATTAAGACCATGCCACAAATGATGACAGTTAAACCATATTTAAAAATGAATTGCAAAGGTTGCATCTGGTATTTGTGAATGCAACGTGGCAGTTTTGGTGAATAAGTCTATTGCAGGCATTACATTTATCAAAATCGGCGTTGCATAATAATCCGCATTTTATACATTTTGCTTTCATGTCGTCAGATTCTGTAAGAAGTAACGTCTGCAATTCTTTCCTATAAATATGCATGTCTTTATGTGAGGTTAATGGTCGATTTGTAACAATTTGTTGTACAAAGTATGATACAAACACTCCACAATTATATGTATCAGTTTGAAGATCATGACTAATTTGGTTTAACGTCCAGTTCGTAATTAGATTTAAATTTGTTCCTTTATACTTTGCATATTCATTTAAAAAACTTATTACTCTGTTTCTCCTCAATTCCTCAATTGCACGTATACTTGCCTTTCGAGGATCTAAATACATTATCGTTTTGTTTGAGAAGTTTACTACTCCTAAACACCAATGGTTTCTATTTTGCGACATTGGTACAAGTAAAACAGTTTCTGTCGATATTTGCGGTATAATATCGAAGAATTCCGGCTGCAACTCGTTGTACAAGTAATTAGCTGCATAAGCGTGGTCTGCAATAAATAAAATATAATTATTATTTTTTGACCTTTTAATGGTGCAGTAAAGGCAACTATTCAGTGCAAAGTCTGTTAGCCATTGCTTACCACTGATGCTGTTAAAATCCTTCCATTTTAATTCCGGCCAAACGGCATTTTGATAATTGCAAATGACATAATCAGCGTATTCTTCATTTTTTCTATAATAATCAACTGACGCCACTAAACCGTTCCCTAGAAGATCCAATTGTACAACCTCGGAGTTGCTAAACGAAACAACTTCGGAATTACTAATGGAATTATGGGTGTTCATTGAGTTCGGTACCTCCTCCTTCCATAAAATCATATTAATTTTATTGGGATATTTGGGGCTTACGATTTCGGGTAATAGATAAAACATATAAAACCTTTCAATTGAATGAACCATTCGTTCTAGCCAGAATGTATCATTTTTTAAAATCCTTTGAATATGAATTCCTTTATAAGTCCAAATTATAAAGTCACACCATTTCCGTCTGGTTATGTGTAGAATTCCTTGGATTTGGAAGAAATATTCGTAGGTTTCAATGAGATTTTCGTCAAGATCCAAGTAATTCAAAAGTTTTTTCCTTATTGCATCATTAGGATGAATATATCTAATTTTGAACGGACATTTTACCTCTATCACCCCTTCTTGACCAGCCAGACCGTCTGGCGAACATGCGAAGTAAGGTTTTTCCAGATCTAAAATTAATCCGCAATAATGTATAACACATTTGGGATGTTTATCTCGATATTCTCTTATCGCCTTTTTTTCGCTCTCCATACCGTGCTTCATCGGTAATGTGGGCTTCTTTGGAACGTACAGTAACTCTTTTACTTTTTGAAGAAGTAAATCATTTTTGTCCTTGTTGTTACAAACGTATCCGAAGTTTGAGGCCGTTATGCGTTTTTTTCGTTCCTCTATCCACAAATCGGACAACCTTTGCCTAACTGTGGAAATATTCAGATGTTCCCTTTCTTTATGAATCAAATTCAGTTGTTTTAAAAATTCCAAATATTTAGTTTTTATACTTTTAGTAGCGTCAGGTGAAATTATTTTTGTATCATGTTCCAATTGCGCATCTGCCTTCAGTTTTTCACTATAGTTTGTGTTATTCATTCCAAGTCTTAATTTACACCTTTTTGTATCGATGGAACTGAGGGTGTGCTTTAAAAGAACGCCTTTAAAATTGTTATTGTTCTGTTTCGATTTTTTATTCCAACTTTCCTTTACAAGCGGAAAATTATTTCATGCTATTTTTCCAATTACTAGTGTTACTCTTAACAGAGTCACGTAAAGAAATTCAACAGACATCGTCAAACAATGAAGAAATGATTTTTTTTTGTATTTTGGGGGGTTGGCCTGCACCCTTAGTACGGGGCGGGAAATTATTTCATGCTACTTTTCCAACTACTAGTATCCCTTTGAACTGAATCACGTAAAGAAATTCAACAGACATCGTGAAACAATGAAGAAATGATTTATTTGTATTTTGGGGGTTGACCTGCACCCTTAGCACGGGGCGGAAAATTATTTCATGCTATTTTTCCAATTACTAGTGTTACTCTTAACAGAGCCACGTAAAGAAATTTAACAGAC
Source organism: Leptura quadrifasciata (assembly GCA_963675555.1). Classification (NCBI taxonomy): domain Eukaryota; kingdom Metazoa; phylum Arthropoda; class Insecta; order Coleoptera; family Cerambycidae; genus Leptura; species Leptura quadrifasciata. The sequence goes on from OY776677.1 coordinate 73,763,310, forward strand.
ATCGTCAAACAATGAAGAAATGATTTTTTTGTGTTTTGGGGGTGGCCTGCACCCTTAGTACGGGGCGGAAAATTATTTCATGCTATTTTTCCAACTACTAGTATCCCTTTGAACTGAATCACGTAAAGAAATTCAATAGACATGGTCAAACAATGAAGAAATGATTTTTTTGTGTTTTGGGGGTGGCCTGCACCCTTAGTACGGGGCGGAAAATTATTTCATGCTATTTTTCCAACTACTAGTATCCCTTTGAACTGAATCACGTAAAGAAATTCAACAGACATGGTCAAACATGGAAGAAATGATTTTTTTGTGTTTTGGGGGTGGCCTGCACCCTTAGTACGGGGCGGAAAATTATTTCATGCTATTTTTCCAACTACTAGTATCCCTTTGAACTGAATCACGTAAAGAAATTCAACAGACATCGTCAAACAATGAAGAAATGATTTTTTTGTATTTTGGGGATGGCCTGCACCCTTAGTACGGGGCGGAAAATTATTTCATACTATTTTTCCAATTACTAGTGTTACTCTTAACAGAGTCACGTAAAGAAATTCAACAGACATCGTCAAGCAATGAAGAAATAGTTTTTTTGTATTTTGGGGGTGTCCTGCACCCTTAGTACGGGGCGGAAAAGTATTTCATGCTACTTTTCTAACTACTAGTATCCCTTTGAATTGAATCACGTAAAGAAATTCAACAGACATCGTCAAACAATAAAGAAATGATTTATTTGTATTTTGGGGGTGTCCTGCACCCTTAGTACGGGGCAGAAAATTATTTCATGCTACTTTTCCAACTACTAGTATCCTTTTGAACTGAATCACGTAAAGAAATTCAACAGACATCGTCAAACAATGAAGAAATGATTTATTTATATTTTGGGGGTTGGCCTGCACCCTTAGTACGGGGCGGAAAATTATTTCATGCTACTTTTCCAACTACTAGTATCCCTTTGAACTGAATCACGTAAAGAAATTCAACAGACATCGTCAAACAATGAAGAAATGATTTTTTTGTGTTTTGGGGGTGGTCTGCACCCTTAGTACGGGGCAGAAAATTATTTCATGCTATTTTTCCAACTACTAGTATCCCTTTGAACTGAATCACGTAAAGAAATTCAACAGACATCGTCAAACAATGAAGAAATGATTTTTTTTTGTATTTTGGGGGTTGGCCTGCACCCTTAGTACGGGGCGGAAAATTATTTCATGCTGCTTTTCCAACTACTAGTATCCCTTTGAACTGAATCACGTAAAGAAATTCAACAGACATCGTCAAACAATGAAGAAATGATTTTTTTGTATTTTGGGGGTGTCCTGCACCCTTAGTACGGGGCGGAAAATTATTTCATGCTATTTTTCCAACTACTAGTATCCCTTTGAACTGAATCACGTAAAGAAATTCAACAGACATCGTCAAACAATGAAGAAATGATTTTTTTGTATTTTGGGGGTGTCCTGCACCCTTAGTACGGGGCGGAAAATTATTTCATGCTACTTTTCCAACTACTAGTATCCCTTTGAACTGAATCACGTAAAGAAATTCAACAGACATCGTCAAACAATGAAGAAATGACTTTTTTGTGTTTTGGGGGTGGCCTGCACCCTTAGTACGGGGCGGAAAATTATTTCATGCTACTTTTCCAACTACTAGTATCCCTTTGAACTGAATTAAGTAAAGAAATTCAACAGACATTGTCAAACAATGAAGAAATGATTTTTTTGTATTTTGAGGGTATCCTGCACCCTTAGTACGGGGCGGAAAATTATTTCATGCTATATTTCCAATTACTAGTATCCCTGTGAACTAAATCACGTAAAAAATTCAACAGACATCGTCAAACAATGAAGAAATGATTTTTTTGTGTTTTGGGGGTGGCCTGCACCCTTAGTACGGGGCGGAAAATTATTTCATGCTATTTTTCCAACTACTAGTGTCCCTTTGAACTGAATCACGTAAAGAAATTCAACAGACATCATTTTTAAAAACCGTTGCTGGTAAACCGTTACTGTTTTCACACGGGTTATTTTATCGTGAGTTTGATATGATTTATTTTGGTTTCCTTTATCGGAATCTTGCTTTGGTATGCATTATTTGGTGACAATCTCACAATACCTGCATTAGCGTTTTTTAAATGGAAAGTGTGTGTATTAAAAGGACTATTAATAAAAGGGGAAGCAGTAACATATCCGGGTTTAGAGGCATCATGCTTAAAGTGATGTAACAGTGATACTGAAAAATTCTGTTTCTCATTTCGTGGCTTGTTTCTTTTGTTTGTCTCTAGAGAAATAGTATTCTTCTTATAAATTCTAGTCCACCAGTTTTTAAAATCCAAGATATCATTGTTCTCAACTTCCATTACTGTGAATTTTCTACTTGCACTTGATGTGATTATCAGGTTGGTGAACTCATGCACAGAAAAAATTCTGTCGCAGCATCTCAGATGGAAGGAAGGAAGGACTCTTTAACTTTCACTCCAAGTTCCTCACACTGACAACATGTATCTACCTGAGGCCGGCCAAAACGGTAGTTAAAATGTTCTTTAAAATATTTCAGGTAATAATCATACTTTATTAATGATGCTGGGTGTTTCTCCTAGAAAAGCTGATACATAAGCTTGTAATGTGTCTGTTTAAGAGGAAATAATTCAACATGTTGCCTTATTAAAATATTGTTTTCTTCCGAAATTGCATGAGTCTTCGGATTGTGCCCCCTTTTGTCACGTGGTGTTTTGTTGTTTGATAATAAATTTTTAATCCGTTATATTCTCTTTTTTGAAATACCATTTAAACTGAGAAAGGCTTTTTGGCAAATGCGTATGCGGGTGTCACCAACAAGAACAAAATGGATATATGTACATGATTTTCTCATCCCTTCGTTTTCTGTAGGTTGTTTCCTCCTTCTACCAATACTGCGTTTTTCTATAAGTCCTTGTAAGTATATGTCCTGCTCATCTTTTGTTTTTAAACTATAGAATTTGACGAATATTTCATTTCTGTCGTCCTCTTTATTTATTTTAGTAAAACATTTTAAAGGACATCTAGAAAAACACAACGATGTAAAAAGCAGTTGAACTAATAAAAAAAAATTAAACGTACTTGCATGCTAAGCCGATTTTAACATTTTAAAGGACATCTAGAAAAATACAACGATGTAAAAAGCAGTTGAACTAATAAAAAAAATTAAACGTACTTGCATGCTAAGCTGATTTTCTTTTCTGCAACTCTTTTTCCTCCGTAGTTTACATATGAAAGTCCTTTTATTCTGCTGTGTTTAATAACATTTCTCTTATAATCCTCGTCATGTCTCAAACCTCTCTTTCTTCTTTTAGGTAAAGTAACTTCGATTTCACTTTCACTATTCGAATGTTCTTCCATTTTTTGGTATAAAAACAACAACAGAACTTATCACGACAAAGTAAACAATGCAAATGGCTCCCTCAAGTGACAATGCGTAATCGTGAATCGTTACCACGTGACCTTATTTCTACGTAAGTTGTTGAAAAGGGCCAAGCGACGTCGCTTACCTCCTTTCAACACTAATCACAGTCGCGCGCGTAGTATTTATATCCATATAACGCATCGGCGTTTGCATCCTTTCAACACCAAACGATGCGGATATGGAAAGAAAGGGAAATTCTTGCAATAACTCGAAACACTATAAAATGGCGCTTGACTCCTTTCAACAATAAACGATTCAATAAGATTCAATAATTATTCCAACTTTGGTATAATAAAATTCAAAGATATATCTGCCCAACTTAATGTCATTTGTGTACTCCTCGGCACGTGTTGCCGGTAAGCTAAAAAGTAGTAACACAAAAATAGTACACTTTTTTTGTTGCATTTTTTTATACCCGTTCCTTCCGGTCTACTATATAGTCCAATAAAGGGGACTTTTAAATGTCCATTCATACTCCATGGCGGAATTATTGACCAGAAATTAGTTTTAAGATTTACATTAACCGTCTATAGTCAAAAAATAGAAATTGATGTGCAGGCGTTTTAAAAAATATATTTAAGGGTTGAAACCGCAATATGTCAAAAACGGAAAAATTTTCGGAAAAAAGTTTTAGATAAAAGTTATGGAGAAAAAAAAATCTATGTAAAAAACTACTTAACTTTTTTTTTTTTTCTATAAGTGACCGGCGTGCCATGAGATTCAATTCAAGTTTTTGAACGATTTACACAGATACCGCTGGCGCGTATGACCTCTCCTCACCGCCAGAGAGAGAAGCGTACAGAGTGTGTCTAGAGTGAGAAAGACAGACGTCATGAGGCGAATGATGTTTTGTGTGTTATTTGCGATTTTAACATTTAAAATATTTTTATCTTCCAAGTATGGGTTTCGATTAATAGTCCATTTAAAGAATCTGGATTTATGACGAAATTACCGAGTGTTTGCACCTCGGACTAGACAATGTCCCCCCAAGTTTTCGCGGGTGCTGAATCGATTCCCGGGGTTAAACAAATTTTTCCACCTCGGCAACCCCCTCAAATTGGCCAAAAACCACCCCTAAAGTCTCCTTTTCCGTGAACGCATTTATTTTCCCGTTTTTCGACTAATTGTTATTCCCTCGCGTAGAACAGAAGGTCCCTCGAGGGATTTGACCTCAGCCACCCCTACCTCAGCTACCAACCCTTGTAGGCGTGAAAAAATGATATTTGTTTTTGTGAGAACAAAATTTATATTTTATAGGAGGTGTTTCTTTTAGGAAGATGGTAGGTGACCAGTGTTCTGTAACCACCCCCGGGGATGTTTCCACCCTTCAAAGGGGTAGTATTTTTTTTTCTGGGGAAAAAAATTAATATTTTGTAAGAGACGTTTCTTTGAGGAAAGTGGTAGGTGACGAGAGTTGTGTAACCGGCCCCGGGGGTTGTTTTCGCCCTTCAAAGGGGTGGAAAATCAATATATAAAAACACGTTAATAAAAGTATTTTTCCACGACCGGGAGTAGAAATCGATTTCTATGGCATCAAAATTGTGACAGAAGTAAAGCATTTACTCCCTAAGGACGAAATAAGACAATAATTTCCCTAGGGTTTTTTTTTATTTTATTTCATTTATAAACAAATCTGTTGCCATGATACGTTGAATGCAAATTTCCCAAAGGCTTCTAAATATTGTTATTTCGCTCCAATTTATTATAATTATTTATTTATGAAATAAATGTTTCTACTCCCGATCGTGGAAAAAATAGTATATACACCTCGGGAGAGACCGCCATTTTTCCCTCGATGTATTTGTTGCCCTCGGGCCTCAAATTACACTTCAGGAAAAATAAAACGTTTCTCGCCCTTAGTGTATAATGTACTATTTTCCACGACCGGGAGTAGAAATCGATTTCTATGGCATCAAAATTGTGACAAAAGTAAAGCATTTACTCCCTAGAGACGAAATAAGACAATAATTTCCCTAGGGGTGTTTTTATTTCATACCCAATAGTTAAACAAAATGTAATTCTTATTTATTAACATTGATAGTAAATATTACATTCTCACAACTATTGAAATTAATTTTCGAAGGAACTTCACTAAATGAAACATTTTCTTTACTCAGATTTATAGATTTTTGAACCGTAGTTGCAGGTTGTAGTACTTTATTTGCTATACTTGTTTTGTTTTGCACCGAATTGTCAATGTACCCCTCAGCAACTGTCGTCGACTTCCAACCTCCGTGACGTTTTATAGTCGGGATGTCTGCTCCTGCATCCTCTATAGTTGCTGAAGATCTACGTAGACAATGGCCAGTATATAAGGTTGGATCCGATAATCCTAAGTAGGTGGCTATTTTACTTGGGATTTTAGTCCAGTGCAATTAGGAATTGACCCAAAAATTTTGGGTACATTTTTTCTTTTGTTCCTTATTCGAAAGGGGGGTCAATGAAAACCTTAAGTCTGAATTTGCGCATTCCTACCTCCCCCCCTTTCGCCGCCATCTTGGATTTGTTGTTTTTTTTTTCAATCGCTCATAACTCGAGTTCTATTTATCGCACAGTAATGAAAAAAATATCGTTGTACTCGTGAGGATTTACTCTTTATGTCATTACGAATGCATTTTTGCCGTAAAAGTTATTGCAAAAAAGTTATTAGAGCTCAAAGTTGAGAAAAGATTTCAAATAAATTTTTTTCGCTTTCTTGGCTCGCCACTATTTTGCAGTGCATCTGACACTCTCTACCAACAAAATGTTATTTAAACTAGACGCGATTTCTAGGATTAAAAAAAAAATTAAGTCCGTAAGTGGATTCCTCGCCCGCCAATCCACGCTCAAAGTTGACATGTTCAAATAAGCGCGGAGCGTTTTCAATCAGTCATAGTATTTTAACTTGTACATTTTGTAAACTCATTTCCACACCACCTTTGAGGTAGAGTCGATGGCGCGTTTTTTTTAACGTGGTTTTCCTCTGAGGCCTAATCCACGATTTCTTTGCTTGATGTTTGATTTCTTGCCACTTTTCTATAGGAAATTAATAGTTTTCGTCAGTTTCCTGGGATACTTCAGACGCTTTTCTTTTCGCCGCTCTGGGTAATGGTACCATAGTAGGAAGGTCGTAGCAATCGTTGTCTTCATCATCCAAGATTTCTGCAACTTCCTTGATGTTTGTGCAATTTTCGCCGCAGCAAATTTTGCATAAGATGGAACACTTTAATCCGGCCTTTCGGCAGCCGCAAGCTTTACCGCAGTTTTTGGCGCATCCACAGGATATAATGTCCAATAGAACTTGTGGAATCGGGTCTTGTTCGCTGGTCACAGGCTCTAAACCGCGGTAGCCATTTTTCCAGCCCCAAGAAATCGCGCTTTTTTCTTGCCCGAGCCACTTCTGGACCTGATGATGTCCATAGGGAATGCTGACGTGTTGCGGAACACGTTGGGGGCAAGCGCGACAAATCCGTTTTCTTTTTAAGACCCAATCGTGTAAACATTTTAAATCGCAATCGATCGATGGATACATCGGATTCATTTCCTCCGTACAATGCGATTAACACGCTCTCTCCAGCTGCAGCGATGATATTTTGTCCAGGAGTGGTTGTTTGGAATAATTTTATATCCTCTTGAAGGTGAACATTTTTTTTGATGACGTCAATTATTTTTTTCTTTCCCATTCCACAGATTGCTGAAAAGGCATGTATGAAAAGCAAATGCTCCAGCAGAAGTGCGTGTTTGAAGCTGCTTGTAGAATACGTCTTCGATGCCGTTGTTCCTCTTCCTATTTTACGGAAATAGTCATTTTTTTCATTTTTCCCGAGTGCACACAGCAACACAAGCAGGTCCGTATCCTCTCCTACGATGACGACAGCATCAAATTGTGGACTTGAATCAATTGCAGTTTTCACGATATCCATGTCCGCATCTTCCCATGATTGTTTCACTGTGAATCCTTCCTTTTGTAAGCGCTTTTTCAGCATCTCGATGAAATTCTTTTTGTTGCGCTCGTTAGCAAGAAATAGTTTTTGAGATGTGTTTGAAAATGTCGTTGACTCGTCGAAAATCATGTCAATTGTGCGTCCACCCTGTGCTCTTTCGTGTGTCTTTCGGCAATTATTGTGCTCGAGGTAGAACCATCGTCAGGGTAACCGTCGAAAACAACCTTGCAATTTTTTCCGTACTTTTCACAAAGGTTGGTTATGTAACTCGTGCAAAGGTCTTGGAAGCGAGCATCGTGTTGCCATGTCACTCTGTGCAGCAAAAATCCTCCGTCGATAACATGACATATCGAATTACCAAGGAAAGTTTGTGATGGAAGCGCATCGAATTCAGTGAACAGCGCCGACTTTTGAGTTTTCCTCATTCCAGAATCATCAAATAAAGATAACGGGTATGGTGTAAGTTCGTACTTTAAACAATCAGCTAACTCTTCGTTGGTTCTTTGAGTAAGTATCATCCGATGGAAAATTGTTTCTGTGGAAACTATCACTCGTTCGGAGTCAACTATTATGCTTCTGGACATTGTGGCGAAAGTGTTGACCCGATCCTTCCGACGTAGTTTCAGTTTGTCGAATAATTGACCAGTAACGTTTTCAAGAAGTTGAGCTCCAACTTCATCAGCTTTGTGACAATTCACAGATGTATCAGCGACGAATCCTGAGTAAATCGAAAAAAGCTCAGCAGTTTCGGGAAATGGTGAATATCGCGCAAGCATCTCTTCGTGGGCCTTTTCTTGTCGGGCAATACTTGCCGCGAGAAGAGTTTGTACTCCTTTTTTCTTCACTTTAGTGGTCGCTTCGCATTCTAGAAACTTCGAACAAATGAAGCAGTGACTCATTGTTGAAATTTTTCGGAGCGCGTGCACGACTACTAACGCTAACGGCGTATAACTGGCCGCTAGAGAACGCGCGACCTTCGAAGAGGGCCCCCACCCCTCCCCTCTCCAGACCCTAACTCGGCAGCTGCGATCCTATTCGCCGAATACAGGTAACGTGTCTTTGCCGGTATATCGAACGCATGAGATTGACGGCCGGTCAGAGGCACGAAATAGCGCGTATAAAACTTAAAAATATCATCGGAAAAAACATGTCAACTTTGAGCGTGGATTGGCGGGCGAGGAATCCACTTACGGACTTAATTTTTTTTTTTAATCCTGGAAATCGCGTCTAGTTTAAATAACATTTTGTTGACAGAGAGTGTCAGATGCACTGCAAAAGAGTGGCGAGCCAAGAAAGCGAAAAAAAAATTTATTTGAAATCTTTTCTCAACTTTGAGCTCTAATAACTTTTTTGCAATAACTTTTACGGCAAAAATGCATTCGTGATGACATAAAGAGTAAATCCTCACGAGTACAAAGATATTTTTTTCATTACTGTGCGATAAATAGAACTCGAGTTATGAGCTATTGAAAAAAAAACAAATCCAAGATGGCGACGAAAGGGGGGGAGGTAGGAATGCGCAAATTCAGACTTAAGGTTTTCATTGACCCCCCTTTCGAATAAGGAACAAAAGAAAAAATGTACCCAAAATTTTTGGGTCACATCAGTACATTTTTCCTAACTGCACTGGAGTATTTTTCCAATAGTGTTTTTGCCTACTGGCTGTATAGTACATTTACCTGATTTATAAAATATAAAAAATCGACCATGACTGGTGTGAGAGGGACGCAATGCGGCATATTTACGATATAGATCGAGTAAATTTATGTTTCCTTCATTTCTGGTTACTACAAAGGTTCGGGATATTTTAGTTTTGGTATTAGGTATTGTTATTATTAAAGATGATACTACATCTTCAATATAATCAACTTTTAGGTTAGTTAATTCGTCTCTACGGCATGCGCCTGCAATTCCGAAGACCAACGCAATCTAAAAAAGTAACAAAACATTAATGCATAATCATACCTTAATAAACACTAATATGATCTTACCTTTATCATTAAATATTCATCGTCATGCGTCCTTCCGACGTAGTTTCAGTTTGTCGAATAATTGACCAGTAACGTTTTCAAGAAGTTGAGCTCCAACTTCATCAGCTTTGTGACAATTCACAGATGTATCAGCGACGAATCCTGAGTAAATCGAAAAAAGCTCAGCAGTTTCGGGAAATGGTGAATATCGCGCAAGCATCTCTTCGTGGGCCTTTTCTTGTCGGGCAATACTTGCCGCGAGAAGAGTTTGTACTCCTTTTTTCTTCACTTTAGTGGTCGCTTCGCATTCTAGAAACTTCGAACAAATGAAGCAGTGACTCATTGTTGAAATTTTTCGGAGCGCGTGCACGACTACTAACGCTAACGGCGTATAACTGGCCGCTAGAGAACGCGCGACCTTCGAAGAGGGCCCCCACCCCTCCCCTCTCCAGACCCTAACTCGGCAGCTGCGATCCTATTCGCCGAATACAGGTAACGTGTCTTTGCCGGTATATCGAACGCATGAGATTGACGGCCGGTCAGAGGCACGAAATAGCGCGTATAAAACTTAAAAATATCATCGGAAAAAACATGTCAACTTTGAGCGTGGATTGGCGGGCGAGGAATCCACTTACGGACTTAATTTTTTTTTTTAATCCTGGAAATCGCGTCTAGTTTAAATAACATTTTGTTGACAGAGAGTGTCAGATGCACTGCAAAAGAGTGGCGAGCCAAGAAAGCGAAAAAAAAATTTATTTGAAATCTTTTCTCAACTTTGAGCTCTAATAACTTTTTTGCAATAACTTTTACGGCAAAAATGCATTCGTGATGACATAAAGAGTAAATCCTCACGAGTACAAAGATATTTTTTTCATTACTGTGCGATAAATAGAACTCGAGTTATGAGCTATTGAAAAAAAAACAAATCCAAGATGGCGGCGAAAGGGGGGGAGGTAGGAATGCGCAAATTCAGACTTAAGGTTTTCATTGACCCCCCTTTCGAATAAGGAACAAAAGAAAAAATGTACCCAAAATTTTTGGGTCACATCAGTACATTTTTCCTAACTGCACTGGAGTATTTTTCCAATAGTGTTTTTGCCTACTGGCTGTATAGTACATTTACCTGATTTATAAAATATAAAAAATCGACCATGACTGGTGTGAGAGGGACGCAATGCGGCATATTTACGATATAGATCGAGTAAATTTATGTTTCCTTCATTTCTGGTTACTACAAAGGTTCGGGATATTTTAGTTTTGGTATTAGGTATTGTTATTATTAAAGATGATACTACATCTTCAATATAATCAACTTTTAGGTTAGTTAATTCGTCTCTACGGCATGCGCCTGCAATTCCGAAGACCAACGCAATCTAAAAAAGTAACAAAACATTAATGCATAATCATACCTTAATAAACACTAATATGATCTTACCTTTATCATTAAATATTCATCGTCATTTGCTTGCGATAAAAAAGAGTCAATTTGGCCCCTTGTCAAATTTTTTTATTTTTCTACTTTATAATCATCGGAATTTCTTCTCAAAAATGCCATCAGCTTTGCATATTTACTTATATCTGTGTTATCGTACACAATCATACACGATTTTCACATAGAATAGGGCCCATACCGTGGAAGATTTATATTCATTTGATTTTTCACGAAGATAGGCCAGCATAACATTTTCCGTGTACGTTTGTACCTTCTCTTTCTTACACCATTCTCTGAACTGATTGTACGCTTTATCATACAAAATTCTTGATTTTGTGGGTAATAAGTTTAAAACTGCTGCACCCGCAGCTTCAACGATATCTTGCGGTTCTTCTTGGTTTTCCATACCAAAAATGCCAAAACTCAACTTTTGCACTTGACAAATGTATTTATAAACAAATATCTGTTGCCATGATACGTTGAATGGAAATATCCCAAATGCTTCTAAATATTGTAATTTCGCTCCAATTTATTATAATTCTTTATTTATGAAATAAATGTTTCTACTCCCCGATCGTGGAAAAAATAGTATATACACCTCGGGAGAGACCGCCATTTTTCCCTCGATGTATTTGTTTCCCTCGGGCCTCAAATTGCACCTCAGGAAAAATAAGACGTTTCTCGCCCTTAGGCCGCGTTGTACTAACAATTTGATCTCCGGATCAACGCTGATTCGAGGATCAGTGATCCAGATTCGTTGTACTATTGCAAATCGGCGTTTTAACAATGGTTGATTCGAAGATCACCTAAATCCACTATGTTGAAGGTTTAAAACCTGGATCAGTTGAATCTAACCTCACATTTTTCAAATTATTTTGATTTGTGCTCAGCGAACTTCCTTTTGCCGCGGGTTTTGATGTTTTTAAATTTATTTTTTAATAAGTCGATATCACGGAATACTTTCGCCTTTGGATTGAATTCTTTCCATATTTTCGCCCAAGCTTGAGCTTTCACATTATTGTTATCGTGGTCCGTCTTTTCGCATTCAATTTGTTCAGCGTATTTTTTCATCAATGTGGTCAACAAGACTTCCTCTTAAGAGGTAAAATTGATTGCTCTTTTTATTCTGGGGCTGGGGCTGGTGGCTTGCACGGTTGTATTGTTTATAGATTATATTATTTATTAAGTAAATAATTTTATTGTTAGATTATCTCAGCAATTTCCTCAGCTTGTCACTCTCGGTCATTTGACATATAGAAGAAAGGTTATAATCCACAATTTACGTCACACATCAGAGATTTATATTGATTTACGTACTTTTACAGAATCAGTGATGCCAATATACACAGTCACCCACTTAGCACCAGATCAGCTGATTCTCCGATAACTTTGCTTCGTACAACACAAAACTGTTTTAATCCTCGATTAAATTTAATCCTGGTTTTCGTGATCGTAGGATTAAAAATGATTAGTACAACGCGCCCTTAGTGTATAATGTACTATTTAAAAATTCCAGAGAGGATGATTTTTTCAGGGTTGCTTGGGGACTGCCTCCTGAGTATCCAAACAGTAGATCACACTCGAACTCCTGGTACGATTTGCGCTACATGGGTGGTTTCCTAAATATTTTCTTAGAGCAAAATGACCTTAATAAAAGTTGTAGAGGAACAAATTCTGAACAACTTTTCTTTATATATTTTTTTGTATCTCTAATATTAATGAATTACTGCGCATTATGTGACAAAAATTGCACGCGCTGCGCTGCAAGAGTGGTCGTGTAAACATGTTTTTACAAAAAAATTACCTTAATAAAAGTTGTAGAGGATCAAAACAACTTTTCCTTGTAATTTTTTTCGTAAAAACATGTGTACAAGACCACCCCTGCAGCGTGCGCAATTTTTGTCCCATAATGCGCAGTAACTGGTTAAGTATTAGAGATACAAAAAAAAATTATGAGGAAAGTTGTTCAGAATTTGATCAGAATCTTTTGTTAAGGTCATTTTGCCCTTAAAAAATGTTTAGGAAACCACCCCTATAGAGCAAATAGTACCAGGAGTGTTCGAGTGTAATTTTTTTGTTGGATACTCAGGAGGCAGTCCCCAAGCAATCCTGAAAAAGTCATCCTGTTTGGAATTTTTTTCTTGCGGCCCTTATAAGCCTAGCACAACTTTATTGAACTCTTTCTGTCATTAGTAAATAACAGTTTGTTATCAGTTATTCTCCTGTATCTCTGTTTATTAATTTTAATATATATATATATATATAATAAAGTTTTGAAACTACTGGTTACTTTTAGTTTTCTTTAATATAAGCCTAAATCCATTTTAAGTATTATTGATGATCAATTGAAGTGAAGTAAAACCGGCCAAAAATTAAGATTGACAAATGAGTACCTACCATTTTACACTGCTTTAAACATTGAATTCAATGCCTGACATTACTTATTACTTTTTAGTGTTATCCTCAGAAGCTAGATACCTCCCCAAAGAGATGACACTTTAGGAATGCTGTCAGATCCGATAAACGTCATTTTTTGTGTCGGTTGCCTAAAAAATGTATTATTAGTTATAGTTAAAGTTATAGTTTTCACCATTTTCTAAACCTTTAGAAATACATTTAAAAACTAATATATTCGTCTCATCTTGCATTTGAGTACATTTAAGAAGATCACAAATTCTACAAAAATAACAAAATTAATCAGTATATTGGAAAAGTAACCTCTACGTGTGACGTTTATGTCAAAGGATCAGACAGAGACTATTTTTTGCCAACTAATGCAAATTATAACAACAATAAGCATATTCTGATGTTCTGGAATCTAAATCTGCTTCATTTTTCAAGGTTATGAATGCAATGCTTTTATGCTGTGTATATTAAATACACAGCTTAGTTAGAACATGTAGAAACGGAGTACAAACGATATACTTAAAACTAGATGGGGATCAATCAAACAGTAATAATGAATTAAAAAGCTAAAAATGTTACATTGGTAAAAGAATATCCCTACAATCACCCAGAAATTTTATTTATGTTAAGCTCTTCCTAACGTTCCTTTAGTGCTTTTCGCGTTATTTATCACACTACACAATCTGTAATTGATTTTGCTTCTCCGTTTGATAGGTGCCTTATTGGGGATAGAGTTTCCTTTTTTTGGTTTGTCTACAGAATACCATCTGCTGTACTCTTTCTGGTGTTTTGATTTTTGTATGTGTTTGATTAGTGCATCTCTTCCACCAACATACTGCTTTCAGCCGCTTTTTCGATCCTTTTTAGGTCTCTTCAACTGTTTAGATGATAATTCGTATTTTACAATTAGCTAGTGGTAATATATGGCTCCACCCTTGACTACTCATACAAGAACCACAATTTATATACACTATACAGTAGATTTATCGTTATATTACCGGCATTTGCAAGATTATATTTGCTAATTTTTTCAGCCGTCACACAGTGGGAAATTTTCAAGCTTTAGGTGGACAAAATTCTACAAATTTGTAACTGAACAGAAAATATTCGTTAGAAAAGTGGAAAAATATTGAAAAAATTGTAGACACTAAGGGGGTGGTTTTTGAGGGGGTTTAAAAAATCTGAAACTTTGTGGATACCATAATAATGCACCCGCGAATACACCAAAGATAGTAACAAAATTCTAAGGGGATGGTTTTTGAGGGGGTTGAAAATTAAATATTTAAAAATCACATAACTTTTTTAATAAGATTTGTGAATGTACGAAAAAAAATGTAAAGTAAATGTAGTAAAATATTTGTAATGTCCTAAGGGATGGTTTTTGGGAGGGTGCCGCGGACAATTTTATATTTCTAGGAGGCCACAATTATTTCAATTTTCTTTTTCTGTTTTTGGTGCAAAATAGTTTACTTTCAAATTTTAGGTTGTTTGTGATATAATATTAAGATTTGTAACTTAACTTGTATTTAAAATTTGTATTTAGTCCAAACATATATTATATCAGTGGTAATAAAAGTAAAAGCAAGCAAGCAAAAAAATTAGTCGCTATCACTATCAGTTTTACTCTTATAGGAACTGTCAGATCCAGGATCACTTTCAAGGTCATCTGTACTGTCCATCTCCACAGAAGGCTGCTTAAGGACATAATGTTTATCCTACAATTTTTTGCCATATTTCAAAAATATCATATCCAATTTTTTTAATTTTGTCCTTTATTGGCTGTTCTAAAATTTCTTCACAATGGTGTACGACAAAGCGATTAAGGACATGCAAATGCATCCTATGATTTTTTTCTATTTTGTCACATTCCATTAACCATACTTCAAATGGACTTCTCCGTGGTATAGTATAAGTAGGTAACTAAAAAGTAAAATCATGAAGAAAGTAGCAGATGGTAGCAGTTTTTTTTTTTTTCATAAAATGATAATGTAATAATAGTTAATTATCGTTCTTAAAACGACAAAACTTTAATTAACATGAATAAAACTATGCAGCTATAACAATCTGTACTTATTCAGAAAATTACAATTCTCGTTTGATTAAAAATGACACCCCTATAAAAAGTACTAAAAGCTAAATGTTGGTGATTTTGTTTAAAAATAAGAAAGTACGTACCTGGTTGCACATTCTCCATGACACAGAATAACATGAACACAATACCACATTTAAAACGCTTTACTGAACAATGTTTAATCAAAAACTCAATTTTACATGACCCGTACCAGTCCGTAATCCCTTATGAAGCGGTCATCATAAAAATATGAGGAAAACGATAAGTACGGTATAATTCTCAGAATTATTTAGTTTAGGGTTTTTATTATTAAAATATGTTAATAATTTTTTAATTGGAATGGGTTCGAAATTTGGATTATGTCCACCTAAAACTTGAAAATTTCCCACTGTGCGTCATCCTGACCTCAAGCTTGATTAGTTTTAATGAATATTTATTGGCCTAACAACTCAAAGCTATTATACTCAGATCAGTTGGTTAATGAATTAATTCATTAATAAACTATATGAATTCCTTACAACTACAGAGTGTAGTTAGTGAAATTTAGTAGGAGTTTAAAATCACATGATGATAAAATTAAAATACTATGGTACAGCTAAACTTTATAGAAGAACTATGAGAGCAGTTATGACAGACGTATAAGTAATAATTTTCACCAATTATAATCTGAACTCAGAGAACATGGTATTTGCAAAATTACAATCGCTTCCTAACAATATTTTCACCTGCATCGGCAGGAGCTTGAATCCACAGTACAATAAGCCGCGAATAATAGAGTTGGCCAGCTCTGTGAAGTTAGCACTACCACTTTAACATTTTGAAATCTTTTGGCTCCATTAATTGTAGCTTTTTTGTTGCGATTTGTTGCAATGAGAAAAAATTTGTAGCTCTTTATTTTAAAAAAATAACCCATGGTAATGTCATCTTCACTGTCAAGTTAGAAATCGTTTTAAAAAGTACACAAATATTTCTTTTATCATAAAAAGAATTTATTGCGAATTTGTTGCGGTGAGAAAACATTTGTAGCTCTTAATTTAAAAAAAAATAACCCATGGTAATGCTAACTTCATAGTGAAGATGGCATTACCACTCACAGAAATTGCTTTAAAAAGTGCACAAATATTTTCTTATCATAAAAATTTCTTGCACTAATCGTGTGTAAGAAATTAATGAAAAAAATGTTTTTTTCTAATAACATCTGATAATACGAACTTGATAATCAAAATAGCATTAAAACTTATGAAAAAATCGTTTTTAATAATAACTTATAAATTGTTTCAAAAAAAATTGTTTAAATATTTTTTAGATAGCTTTAAAAAGTGAGCAATCGCGACTGAACGATTCCGGGTGCATCACATAGAAAATGGAACAAAAAATGTGCAAGACATGTTATAAAGGAAATTTACATATAACAAGTTTCAAAAGATTTTGGGAACAAAACGTTGACTCTTGTAATTTATATTGAAAAGTAGTAGCAGTTTACTCATAAAAACAGGCGTTCCATTTTATTGCATAAACATTTTATTCAAAAATGTTTTCTAAGGAACGAAAAAGCACAAATCGCTAGAATTCTAAGGTTGTCATAAAAAGATAAAGTTTTCTCGAAAATAGTTTATTAAGTATGTTGAAACTATATTAGAGAAAACTTTATTTGCAACAAATTCGTACGCGACGCGCAATAAAATCTCGAACTGACGAACAGATGAAAAAATGCATTTGCAACGATTTTTTGCGGTGGTAGTGTCAGGTTGCGCTGGAAATGCAGCGCATTATCAATTTTTGCGAAAACTTGTTTCGAAACCAATTATGACTCGGCGTTACAAATTTGTACACCACACGCCTCAAATCGTCGAAGTGAAAAACACATGAAAAACATTTGCAACAGTTTTTAGCAGTGGTAATGCCAGGTTGTGCTGAAAATTCAACGTTTTATCGATTCTTGCGAAAATTTATTTCGTGACAAATTATTACTCGACACAACAAATTCGTACATCACACGCTACAAATTGTTGAAGTGAAAAACACATGGAAAAATGCATTTACAACCATTTTTGTAGGTGGTAATGCCAGATTGTGCTGAAAATTCAACGTTTTATCGATTTTTGCGAAAACTTGTTTCGCAACAAATTATGACTCAGCGCAACAAATTCGCACACCACACGCAATAAATCCTCGAAGTGAGAAACAGATGGAAAAATGCATTTGTAACGATTTTCTGCGGTGGTAGTGTTTGTTAGGTTGCGCTGAAAATGCAGCGCATTATCAATTTTTGCGAAAACTTATTTCGTAACCAATTATTACTCGTCACAACAAATTCGTACACCACATTATACAAATCGTCAAAGTGAAAAACACATGAAAAAATGCATTTGCAACGATTTTCAACATTTTATCGATTTTTGAGAAAAACTCGTTTCTCAACAAATTATGTCTCGCTGCAACCAATCTTACACGACACACAACAAATTCTCTATGTGAAACGCACTCGAAAAAAGGCATTTACAACGGTTTCTGGCACAACCTGGCATTACCACAGCCAAAAACCGCTGCAAATGCATTTTCTCATGTGTTTTTCACTTCGAGGATTTATGGTGTACAAATTTGTTGCGCCGAGTCATAATGTCTTACGAAACAAGTTCTCGCAAAAACCGATAAAACGTTGAATTTTCAGTACAAACTGGCATTACATTACCACTGCCAAAAACCGCTGCAAATGCATTTTTTACATGTGTTTTTCACTTCGACGATTTGTAGCGTGTGGTGTACGAATTTGTTGTGCCGAGTAATAATTTATTACGAAACAAGTTTTCGCAAAAATTGATAATACGCTGCATTTCCAGCACAACTTGACACTACCACCACAAAAAATCGTTGCAAATACATTTTCTTCATCTGTTTTTCACTTAGAGGATTTGTAGCATGTGGTGTACGAATTTATTGCACCGAGACCTAATTTGTTGCGAAAAAAGTGTTTGCAAAATTTAATGAAATTTTGAATTTCCAGTGCAACCTGGCACTACCACCCGCACAAACCGTTGCAAATGCATTTTTTCACATGTTTTTCAGTTCGAGACTTTGTTACGTATCGTGTACGAATTTGTTGTATCGATAAACAATTTGTAATGTTTATGCAATAAATGGAACGCCTACTTTTATGAGTAAACTGCTACTACCTTTCAATACAAATTACAGTAATCCACATTTTGTTCCTAATATCTTTTGAAACCTGTTATCTGTAAATTTCCTCCCATACTTGCCTTGCATATTTTGTGTTTCATTTTCTATACGTTGCACTCTGGATCGTTCAGTCGCGATTGCTCACTTTTTCAAATTTTTTTTTTCGGTTCCTTTCTAAAAAAAATATATAAACATTTTTTTTATCGTTCTTATTTATAAATTATTATTAAAAGCGATTTTTCATAAGTTTTAATGCTATCTTGATTATCAAGTTCGTATTACCAGAAGTTATTAGAAAAAACATTTTTCTCATTAATTTTCTGCTATTAATCGTGTGATAAGAAAATGTGCACTTTTTAAAGCGATTTCTGTGAGTCGTAATGCTATCTTCACTGTGAAGTTAGCATTACCATGGCTTATTTTTTTTAAATAGAGAGCTACAAATTTTTTCTCGCCGCAACAAATTCGCAACAGAAAAGCTACAATTAATGGGGCTAAAATGATTTCAAAATTTTAAAGTGGTAGTGCTAACTTCACAGAACTGCGTTAGCCACATAAGGCCCCAATCAACAATCCTGTCGGTAGTACTGGTTGACGAGTATAATACAGTGTTTTGTGCAGTACGCTCTAGTAGGTACTATTATCAACATTATTATGGCTCAAATTCCCAAACGCTACTCCAGCTTTATTCACACTGATCTATAAACTTGGTACTCAATTTTTTTCTTTACAAAAATATAATCCGTCTGTAAAATTAGCTATTTTTGAAATTTTGTTTTTTCGTAGTATTTTCCATTTTGCCTAATGATGTCAAAGCCAGAAACTGTATTTGTGTAGGTTTAGGAATCTTTTCTCCTTACATTATTTCGTAGGTGGTGGTGGATGAAGAAGAAAGATTGCAGAAATGTGAGGGAAAATGGTAGTTGGAATACGGTTAGATAGTAGGAGAAAGTGGTGGAAAAATGGATGTATGATAGAAAGTAATAGACGGTAGTGGAAATATAATGGAGGATAGTGACAGGATGAGGATAGATTTTTGGAAAAGTGAGGAAAGATAAGTGAGGATAGTGTGAATGAAGAAAAATGGTGTGAACATAAGAGAAAGTGGTTGGACAGTAGGGTTGATAATGGCATGATGAGCAAAAGGTGGGAATACTGGAGGAGATGAGTAAATATGATGAAGAAGGAGACAGTGGTAAGAAAGTAGGAAAAAATAGTGAGAATGTAAAGGGAGGTTATGTATTGAAGGAAAATGGTACAAAAGTAGGTAATGAGAGTGCAGTAACATGGTGGGAAAGTGCTAGAAATTGGTGAGGAAGGATTTGTAGGAAACAGTTTTGGAATATTCTCTAGGTATATTTTCCAGTGATTTTAGCGATGTTATCAAATATTTTCCCATGCCTCTCACATTCTTTCCCCAGATATGTTAATGTTTTTCAATTGTTTCAGCTCTTCGCTGTTATCAAAAAAGGGTTATAATTCCAAAATTACTGAAGAACACCTGCTACATTTATTTATTGATAATTCTTCTTCTGTTTTTAGGTGCCAGGCGGTATCTGCTTAAAATCACCTATATTTGGGTGGATCGGGTAGTATGGCAGATTTTAGGCTTAATCGCTCCTAAAAATCATAAGAAATGATAATTTCACTATGCGCTAGTTGGAAAACCTGGGCGTAATTTTTTATTAAACGAATGTGAAAAAATTACTAAAAATTCCGTTTTTTTCTTCTTATTTTTTCATATACCTCAGTAACTATCGCTTTTAGAGAAAAGTTCTAGGAGTGAAAAGTTTTGTGATTAAAGTTTCAATAAGATGCAGTTGGTTGCGGATCCAAAAATTTATTTTTACTATTGCAAAAATAGTAAAAATCGCAAAAAAAAAAATTAAATATAAAATTATTTGTGGAATTTTTTTCAAATACTTATATTATACGTAGGACCTTCATACTTGGCTAAAGAAAACTTTTTAATATGATAAATCTTTCCACCAAATTTCATCAAGATCGAACTTTTAGTTTTTGCATAATAATTTTGCAATCTAAACTTCCTTCTGAAAATTTGCAAATTTTCAGAATGTTTCTGAGGCTAAACTAAAGCATTTAGAAAGTTGAAAATTTTTGACATATAAAAGAGCACTCAAATTTTCAAATCCATTTTGAGATACTAAAATCCATTAATTAGGAGAGACTAGGGAATTTCTTAAAAAATTGGCAAATTTCTTTGCTTATAAACAAATGCAATAACTTTGAAAATTTTCAACGGATTTTTGTTTTTAAAATATATTTTGAAAGTACTCGGAAAGAGGCTTCTTAAAAAAAAAGCACGATGATTCGTGTATTAGAACCGCTGTTATGATAGACGAAAATTGAACTCAATTTATTTCGTCCTATATTGTTTTGTACTGCTTTAGGTCTCTAATATATTTTTTAAATTTTTTCTAAAAGTTGTAGGTCTATCCAACGATGTATCGCATGTACATATTTGATTCGAAATAAAATTTTGAGAATTTTTTTTAGTCTTTGAACCGCCGCCATTTTTTTAAATTTTTCCTATACATTTCAGCAAAAAATGTTTTAGTCAAAAGTTTTAGGGCTAGATGAGCGCTATCCAACGATGTATCACATGTACATTATTTGATTCGAAATAAAATTTAGAAAATTTTGTCGCTTTTAGAGAAAAGTTATAGAAGTGAAAAAGTTTTGTAATAAAATTTTAAATAAGATGCAATTGGTTACGAATCCAAACATTCATTTTTACGATTGCAAAAATAGTAAAAATCGCAAAAAAAAATTTTGAAAAAGCAAGTTATTTGTGGAATTTTTTTCAAATACTTATATTATACGTAGGACCTTCATACTTGGCTAAAGAAAACTTATTAATATACTTAATAAATCTTCCCACCAAATTTCATCAAGATAGGACTTTTAGTTTTTGCATAATAACTTTGCAATCTATACTTCGTTTTGAAAATTTGCAAATTTTCAAAATATTGCTGAGGCTGAACTCAATTCAATTCAGCAAATCTTTATTCAACTATAACAACAAATAAATACCGACCGTGCAACCACCGCGCTCACGGATTGCAAGACCGGGCGGACCGGGACTGGTTTGGTTAGAAAACAAATTTTTAATCTTAACCTAGACACCTTTTACGAACAGTAAATAAATACAGGTAATAACATTAACAATACCTAATACAAAAAGATTTTAAAAAAACTTAAAACTACACACTTATTTTTAGGGACTTTACACTTTTTTTGTATTATTTTTATAGTTGACGCAGGCACCTCAGTCCAAACGAGGAACCCTCTGCGAGATGTATGAACACCGGGCTGCGCAAGGCGACACAGCCATGTACGCGCATTCTCATAACGCACAAGCAGCGAATATGCTGCTGAAGGCGCACATGGCCCGTGCCACGGCTTATTACGACCAGTGGGAGATTCGGGTCAACGCAGTCCGAGGCGATAGTCTTCACGCGTCGGTTCATTGAAAACAAAATTATAACACCTATTTCGATCAGGGGAAACAAAATTCCTATTAAGAGATGCGTGAAGTACTTGGGGGACTCGACCAAAGACTGACGTTTAATACGCACATTAATGAGACAATACGGACGGTCTACTCCCTGTCCAGGAGTCTGTATCCGCTCATGGTCAGGAGTAGCAGACTCAACAGACAGAATAAGAAATTGTTGTATACAATGGTGGTCAAGCCGTCCATCACTTATGCGGCGCCGGTGTGGTGCAGCATACCAGCCACGACAATGAAAAAACTGAAAGTGTTCGAACACAAATGTATGCGCCTCATATCAAATTCAGGAATGTACACCTCCCCCAGAGACCTAACGCACGTTATAACTCCGATAACGGATTAAACACCCCTTACTGTACCAGACGTTACCGATTTTCCGGCAACCTCTGTAGCCATCTTCACCAACTATAACTTCTACTTACCCTATCCACCTTTACTGATATTTCATACCTTCTGTATCTTTAAATATTTCCTGTCCGCCTCTTCCTTTCTGTTTGTAATATTTTTGTCGCGTTTGTTTTCTGTTGTTTTTTTTTTGTACATTTTTGTCTCTAAATTAATTTCTCGTCACAAAATCTTTTACCAAATCAAAATTTTTTTAACTCAAAGATTGTAAAAATCAAAGTTTAGGCCAGCCTTGCGCAGCCCAGCGTTCATACATCTCGCAGAGATAATTAAAAAAAAAAAAGTGTAAAGTCCCTAAAAATAAGTGTGTAGTTTTAAGTTTTTTAAAATCTTTTTGTATTAAATATTGTTAATGTTATTACTTGTTTTTATTTACTGTTCGTAAAAGGTGTCTAGATTAAGATTAAAAATTTGTCATCTAACCAAACCAGACCCGGTCCGCCTGGTCTTGCAATCCGCGAGCGCGGTGGTTGCACGGTCGGTCTCGGGGCGGGTTCTGGGGAGGCAATTGCATCTTATTTAAAATTTAATTACAAAACTTTTTCACTTAATAAATATATAAAGGATATAAAAAAATATGAAGAAAAAAACGGAATTTTTGGGAAATTTTTCACATTTTGTTTAATAAAAAATTAATCCCACGTTTTCAAACTAGCGCATAGTGAAATTATCATATTTTTTTAATAATTTTTAGGAGCGACTAAGCCAAAAATCTGCCATACTACCTGATTCACCCAACCCAAAACAGGTACCGCCTGGGCTATAATTAATTATCTCTTCAACATGTGACGGCAGGTGATACATATAAAACGTCTACAGTTTCAGTTTTTAAAACTCTAAAAGTCTGTTAATTTGTGGAGAAAATAAATAATTTATTGTTTATTACTTTATTACATATACCAAATTATGATTTCGAATATATAGCTGCTTATTATTCACTCTATAGAAAAATTAAAAATTAACACCAGGAAGTATTACATGCTTGGAGAAGAAAAGGTTCCATGATGGATATATACTGACGATTATTGCCTGAATACCCGTTTTTTCATCGCTAACGATCAAGGAGATGCTGGAGCTGGAGAAACTGATCGAGGAGGTCACTAAAAATGGGGCCTAAAGGTAAACATGAAAATGCCGAATATTCAGGGCTAAGACAACACTATAGCAATCTATAAATTCAACAAGGCATTGTTCAAGAAAAATGTTTAACAAACACTAGTCTGGCCCGTGTACAACACATGGTGAGGAACGGAACGATTTATACTGTACCAACTACCATCCAATATGCGGTTTTATAAGCTAACGATGCACAAAAAGATTCAAGAAAAGTTCAATGTAACTGAAATTTTGGTGGGCTTTTGCTTGCCTGTCTTATAAACGTATTTTTAATTCACATTAATTTTGGTCGCTCCTCAGAGCTTAAAATTGCTTGAAGCGCTACTACTTCGATTGTATTCTACAATAACAACTTTTTACGTTCAGGCAAGGCGGATCCCATGCACGTATGAGTACATGGTAATAATACTTTTTTGACTCCGAATCACTGAGGAACCGGTTTAGAGCAAACCCTGTCAAAACTCATCATTTCCCCGTCAAAACCGACTGCTAGGAAATGATGGGGGTCCCATGTCGCTAAGGGCTATTTTCGCTATAACTTCCGATATACTTTGAATAGACGTTGGACTAACTTGTCCTCATATTCAATACCTCGTAAGAGTTGCAGTGCTTGACAACGTAGATTCGTAAAAGGGTTTTTAATCTTGAAAATTTCGAAGTCAAATTTTATTACACTTTCTAAATTTAGGTGGTCGGGGCGACATTACGTCCCTGTGCAACGACATTTGCTATACTTGCTAAATTAACGCTCCTTGAGGAGTTAGTGAAAATTTTGCATAAAAAACGCTCCGAAGAGCGAAAATATGATTACAAGTATTAAAAACCTCTTCCACGGCATTTTTACGTGAAGCACGCTTTTCGTACGAAGTATTTCCTAAGTCGGATTTTGTTACAGCGTCGAAAAGTATATCGGGGTTATAGCGTGTTCTTTAACATTAACAGTGGTACCTCATACTATTTAGGTAATCGATTTAAACCAGTAAGCGCCAAAAATGCGACTCACCTTTTTAATACATGTCGGGATACAAGGGGCGCAACTTAGGGTTAGACTGCTTGGGCATTTCAACTAACAAGTACGGCACTGATGTTTTATTATCAATTATAGGATATATTTATTTCAACTAGCCCCATGTCCCACGGCGATAATAATTATGTCGTAAAGTTTTTGTTGGGTTTTTTCTGTCTCGGAAATTTATTACTTGAACTATAATTTTAAATTTTCCCTGCAATTCCGGATTGTACATAGTCAACATCAGGAGAAGGAACTTGATTGACTTTCTTAGCTAGAGTACAAAAGAAATCACATAGAATAATAAGCAATCTTGAAAAGCAGCTTCCAATATTGTTTCGGCTGCTGTATGTGCTTCTCAATGTTGTAAATTACCAACAGTCATTTTACTCGCATCAAGCTAATTGATGAGAGGGATTGATTGGAAAATATATCTACTAGAGTTAAAATTTCATGCGTTTCTTCAACTGACCATTATTACCTTTTCGTTTTCCCACTATCTACTTTTACAGAATGGAGTAACAATGAAACAACATTAGCAATATTGAAAATCTTAATTGCATTTTTTTCCATGGTGTTTTCGGTCTTCCTTTTCTTCTTCTATTGACGGGTGTATATATTGGATACTTTTTTCGGCCATGGGTTGACGAATTCATTCACACTTGAGACTCTACATAAATCGCAGATTCACTCATCCGTTCCTTATCCCTAGTAGTGATCTGCCAATACTCAGGGCTAAGACAACACTATAGCAATCTATAAATTCAACAAGGCATTGTTAGAGGACGCCACACTTAAAAATAGAAAGTACAATCAACGAACTGCCAAGACAGACAGTACAGGATCGAAAGTTTATTCAACCTCCCTCCTTGTAGTCAAAATGAAATTACGTAGTTGATAATCTATCGAGTAATCGTAGGGCCCATATTAACGTGGTTCTGAGTATTGGCAGATCACTACTAGGGATAAGGAACGGATGAGTGAATCTGCGATTTATGTAGAGTCTCAAGTGTGAATGAATTCGTCAACCCATGGCCGAAAAAAGTATCCAATATATACACCCGTCAATAGAAGAAGAAAAGGAAGACCGAAAACACCATGGAAAAAAATGCAATTAAGATTTTCAATATTGCTAATGTTGTTTCATTGTTACTCCATTCTGTAAAAGTAGATAGTGGGAAAACGAAAAGGTAATAATGGTCAGTTGAAGAAACGCATGAAATTTTAACTCTAGTAGATATATTTTCCAATCAATCCCTCTCATCAATTAGCTTGATGCGAGTAAAATGACTGTTGGTAATTTACAACATTGAGAAGCACATACAGCAGCCGAAACAATATTGGAAGCTGCCTTTCAAGATTGCTTATTATTCTATGTGATTTCTTTTGTACTCTAGCTAAGAAAGTCAATCAAGTTCCTTCTCCTGATGTTGACTATGTACAATCCGGAATTGCAGGGAAAATTTAAAATTATAGTTCAAGTAATAAATTTCCGAGACAGAAAAAACCCAACAAAAACTTTACGACATAATTATTATCGCCGTGGGTCATGGGGCTAGTTGAAATAAATATATCCTATAATTGATATTAAAACATCAGTGCCGTACTTGTTAGTTGAAATGCCCAAGCAGTCTAACCCTAAGTTGCGCCCCTTGTATCCCGACATGTATTAAAAAGGTGAGTCGCATTTTTGGCGCTTACTGGTTTAAATCGATTACCTAAATAGTATGAGGTACCACTGTTAATGTTAAAGAACACGCTATAACCCCGATATACTTTTCGACGCTGTAACAAAATCCGACTTAGGAAATACTTCGTACGAAAAGCGTGCTTCACGTAAAAATGCCGTGGAAGAGGTTTTTAATACTTGTAATCATATTTTCGCTCTTCGGAGCGTTTTTTATGCAAAATTTTCACTAACTCCTCAAGGAGCGTTAATTTAGCAAGTATAGCAAATGTCGTTGCACAGGGACGTAATGTCGCCCCGACCACCTAAATTTAGAAAGTGTAATAAAATTTGACTTCGAAATTTTCAAGATTAAAAACCCTTTTACGAATCCACGTTGTCAAGCACTGCAACTCTTACGAGGTATTGAATATGAGGACAAGTTAGTCCAACGTCTATTCAAAGTATATCGGAAGTTATAGCGAAAATAGCCCTTAGCTACATGGGACCCCCATCATTTCCTAGCAGTCGGTTTTGACGGGGAAATGATGAGTTTTGACAGGGTTTGCTCTAAACCGGTTCCTCAGTGATTCGGAGTCAAAAAAGTATTATTACCATGTACTCATACGTGCATGGGATCCGCCTTGCCTGAACGTAAAAAGTTGTTATTGTAGAATACAATCGAAGTAGTAGCGCTTCAAGCAATTTTAAGCTCTGAGGAGCGACCAAAATTAATGTGAATTAAAAATACGTTTATAAGACAGGCAAGCAAAAGCCCACCAAAATTTCAGTTACATTGAACTTTTCTTGAATCTTTTTGTGCATCGTTAGCTTATAAAACCGCATATTGGATGGTAGTTGGTACAGTATAAATCGTTCCGTTCCTCACCATGTGTTGTACACGGGCCAGACTAGTGTTTGTTAAACATTTTTCTTGAAATAAAAGTTGTTGTAAAAACATAATTTTTTAAAGATTTAATATATACATTTTTGAACTTTATATTGTCTTTTAGTTGTGTTTTCTAACAAAATTCCCTTTCAGGTTTAATTTTAAGAAAGTGTGGTACATCCAGTGTTAGGTTTATAGTGTTACGACGTCCAATTGATACCATCAGAGCAGCAGTTAAGCATAAACGACAGTAAGTATGATTTTTTATATTATTCTCCGTCTGAAACAGTCGTGTTGAACCCTAAAAATTTTGTGAACGTAAATATTCATTTTTGAAATAAAAATAGACTAGAGGAAAAAGAAAAATTTATTTTTCTTTTTCCTATTTTTTTTCTAACTTATTTAAGATAGAAATAAAAGTCCTACAGACATCATAAAGATGGATCGTTCACATTAACATCATATTTCCTATTTTTAAGAAATAATTACCACAGCCACCAGCATTTTTTATTTTAATTACGTTATATCTAAGAGAGAACCGAGGTCAGAGACCCGTTAAAGAATCATTGTTGGTAAAAATTAAAGTAACATCACAACAAATAATAATAATAATAATAATGTTTATTTATCAAAATAGATATTTTTTACAATATAGTGTTACATACACATTTATATATATAAATAAACAGAGGGTTCTTCCCGCTAAGCACAATTTGCCTGTTGCGGAGTAATACACTTTCACTTGTGAGTGTATTTCAATACATATATATATATATATATATATATATATATATATCTGAATAAGTCACAGTCTAGAGGCTTTGTCACAATTAGGTAAGTTTATGTCTCAATCGGGTAGTTGTTACAGTCTAGGAAAGTACCACATTTTAAATTAATTCTTATTTACTAGTTTGTTTTAATTTTATAGATAAGTAAAGCTAATTAACAGTGCATGTTTTCTAGCTAATGCATTTTTACGTCAACTATTTGATGTATCAGTATTCTCTGTGTGTTTTCTATCCAAAGTTTAATATGTTTTTTGTATAAACTATATGATTTAATATTTTTTATTGAAGGTGGTAGCATATCGATTAACCTTGGGGCTAGATAGGTATGGTTTCTTTGTCCTATTGTTTTTTTTGCGAATGGCTTTTCAGTGAGCACGTTTTTTGCGCGAGTGTTATATGTATGTTGTATTTATATTTTGTGTGTTTTTAAATGTGTTAATTAATATTTGCTGACAAAACAGTTGTCGCAAATCTAACTTTTTTGTTTCACTAAAGAGCATTTCTGTCGGATATGTTATATCTTTATCATAAATAATTTTGAGAAACCATTTTTGCAAGGTATTTAAATTTTTCAGATAGCAATTTGTCACTCCACCCCAACCAATTATTCCATAGCTTAGGTGGGACTGTATTAAGGAATAATATAGTACATTTAGTTGAGGCATCAAGTCTAGGTACTGTTTTAAATTTTTAAATGTAGGTAGAAAGCACCTTATTTTTCTAGTAATATTATTTATTTGAAGATCCCATTTTAAGTGCCTATCTATTATTATGCCCAAATATTTGACTGAATCCGCTTCTTCTATTAGCATTACGTCATCATCATTCATCGATTCAATGTTTTGTGCGCCAAAATTGGGTAAGCGGTTATGGTATGATGTAAAGGGAAGATACTTAGTTTTGCTGTAGTTTATAGTAAGTAAATTCGTATCAAACCATTTTTTGATAGTTGTAAAATCTTTTTCAGCCATTTTTTTTACTCCACTCCAGGTTTCATCTGTATATACAATGGCCGTGTCATCGGCAAAACTAAGAATCTTTCCATCAGATGGCAGTCTTAGTAAGTCATTAATATATATGTTAAATAGAATTGGCCCTAGAACTGTTCCCTGTGGAACACCGTATTCTGATGTGCCTGGATCGCTCATAGTGCCATCTATTTCAACTCTTTGTTCTCTGTTGTTAAGGTAGCTCTTCATAAGCTTTAAGGAATTTCCGCGGAAGCCTATTTTTTCTAATTTATTTAGCAGTCTTGGGTGGCTAATGGTGTCAAATGCCTTCGCTAGGTCAATGAAGATAGATATTATAGGTTTGCTAATGTCTAAAGATTTATAAAGATCGCTCGTGAGCAAAGCTATTGCATCTTCAGTAGATAAACCATTTCTGAAACCAAATTGTCTGCTAGATATGATCTTATATTTGTCAAGATAGTCTACTATTCTCTTTTTAATAATTTTTTCAAATATTTTTGCAATACTCGATATTAATGTTATAGGCCTATAATTTACTACTTCTGATTTGTCATTTGTTTTATAAATCGGTTTTATTATGCCGGTTTTAAATAATTTAGGGCACTCTCCACTGTTAATAATCAGATTTACTAGGTAAGTAAGCGGTATATTAATAGTGTCATTCAATTTTTTTAGGACATCGGAAGTGATTCCGTCATGTCCAGGAGCTTTGCCTGACTTGAGTTCCATGATAGTATTTTTTATTTCTGTTGGATCAGTAGGTGATAGATATATAGAGTTTGGTAGGTATTGAGTATTACCCACTGTGTCATTAGATTTTTTAATTTTATTAGCTAACTCTTTTCCATAATTTGCATAATGAGTATTAAAGCGATTGGCAATTTCTTTTTTACTTTTAGCTAAGTTTCCATTTTCTAATTTTATATCCGTTATGCTTTTCATTGTTGATTTATTTTCATTATTTATTCTTTTAATGCAATTCCATAATTGCTTTGGGTTATTTTTATTGTTGTGTATTTGAGATTTATAATAGGCAATTTTAGCATTTTTGATTAGTAGGTTAAGTTTATTTCTATATTTTTTATATTCTTCACGCACGTCATTATTATTCGGATTTTTCTTGAGTTTTTTATATATTTCGTTTTTTTTTGTCTATCGATTTAATTATGCCTTTAGTAATCCAAGGAGTCTTTTTCATTTTTGATTTCCTTATTTTGATGATATTTGTACAGTTTTCTATGTAGTATTTTAGTTTATTTATAAATATATTTGTTGCCTCATTTACGTCGTTTGTTAAATAAAAATCAAGCCAATTCTCATTTTTTAGTGTTGTTCTTAATTTAGAATAATCGATATACTGTTTATTATAGCTCTCACAGGATGAATTATCTGGCTTCACAAAATTTGCCTCAAAATTTAGAATTATAGGAAAATGGTCAGTTATATTTATATTTGTATATGATGGGTGTAAATTTGGTCTGTTGCTCTTTGCTTTTGACAAAAAAGTGGTCAATACATGACGTTTGGTTGCCATATTCAATGATTTATGTATTCGTAATCAAACGATGATAAAAAGGTAAATGTAAACATCACATTAAAATAGTCACTTTTATTTTTAAATGTTTATGTACACAAGCAAATTTAGAACTGAGTTGGGAAGTCCATTCCACTTAATAAAAAATTTGTTGTGTAACGAGTTTTTTTTACATTTCTTTTTCTATTTTTAATTTCTAAGGATACCCTTGAAGTTATCTTTGGCCTTACTATAAACGATCAATGCCAAGTGTATTATTTATGACTTTGTAGACGAAAACTAGAACCCTATGTTTCATCCCTTTTAATTGATGGTTTTAAGAATAAAAGTATTTCCACTTGTACATTACAGACTTATGGAAGCGATACAGCCCGATTCTAAAACAATTGAGTCGCAAATTAAAATTCACGTTCCTAAGTTCAACAGTATTCATCCTAGGTATGGAATTGTATCTACGGTGTGCAGATATAAGGATTTACTCTCTTTTTTTCGTGATGTTGGCTCAAGGTCTAGACACTTTTTCATATATACAACTCTTAATGCGAACAAGTATTTCTCCACTGGCATCCTACTTCATTCAAACTTCTATTAAAATTAATGGGGAAATAAATTAGTATTGTAACTAAAATTAAAATATGAAACGAATTTTAAAAGGTTGATCAAACGTTCAGGGTATTTTCTACATTAAGATACTTTTTATGTTAGTTATAGGAATCAGCGTTGTAAAAATGAAAAATGCTTGTTACTGGCAGTCTTTCTCCCTTCGAATATGTATGTATCGATCAATTGAATGAGAAGATTCCCATCACTATATCTTTCCTTAAATATAATTCTGCATGTGCATGAAATTTAGGTTTGCTCAGTCTTCCACTTCAAAAGTAAACGATGTGAGGAATAACAGGATGTACAGATTAGTACATTTAGGGGGCGAGCGTAGGTGCGTCTTAACTATGTACATACTTCGGTATGCGATGTAAAGCAACGACAGGCGCAGTTAGTACTTGGATTGGTGACCATTCCAACGGAAACCGCGTTCTCGCCTCACACATCTTCCAGCGGCTTGTATATCAGTGTACGCGCGGAAGCTATACAACCTTAGGCGAGGGTTGTATAGGAGATATACCATCCTTCGGAGGGGATATAAAGCCGTCGGTCCCTTGTCTATTAAATGTTAGGCAAGTAAAAGATCCCTACTCTTCTTAAGGGAAGAGGTTCGGCAAAATTCCTGGTTGGGGGTAGCTCGTCTACAGGCGTCGGTGTTAGGCCTCAGTAGCGGAAATAGGCCGACGTTAAATAAATGTATAAAATAAAAAAAAAAAAAAGATTAGTACATTCAGGAAGTAAAGCAATCTCTTCGCATCGACTGTGAAAGATTTGATCCTCCAAATTTTCTAAGAAAGCCAAAGTATCTCAAATAATTTGCTAGTTATTCTGATCAATGTCATAGGACTAATTAAATGGGCAGTAAATGACTTCAGCCAGATATACACTCGAAATGGGTATCAAGTATTATGGCATATTTAGCTGAAGCGGATTGTGAGGCAAAATGTGACTCTTCTAATTCGAATCCCAACTCCACATCTTTCCCTGTCCTTTCGGATAAGTGTGGCTTTAGATTTAAGAATTGGCTAATTTCTATGATGTTTCAGGATATGCTTTTATGATGCATATTAAAAAAAATATTTGAACCTTCCTTTCCTCCTACGTCAACAAGGGGAATAATGAGCTAGAACTCTCAAGTTTGAAGTGTCTGAGCTCTAAAGGTTTTACCCAGGTGTATTTTGGCGTCCTTTACCAGAAATGAGAGATACCAAATGTCCGCGTTACTGCTAGACATTTAGATGACAGTTCTTATTTTAGACATTCCATACTGAGCTTACGATGTCCGTAGAGCATATGATGTCGAGTAGTTAAGTGTTTATTAGCTAAGATGGCCCTACTTTTAAATAACAATAATCGATAATATTGATCATGAACCTCGACTGTATCTGTACAATGCTAACAAATATTTAGTTTCGTTAGTTTTGCATTTATATGTACACACTTAATGAATATAACAAATATAGTAAAACACTACGAAACTGACGAATGTATACTGCATACAATTTCCACAAAAACCTGGCGGCTTAAAAATGTTAATAAAACGTGAAACATAAAACATAGTTGATAAAGGCGAAACGTAGACAGATTACGACTTAGACCGAAAAATTGTCGACGTTAACCAGAACTAATAATTCCTTATGGAAAATTACAAAGCTATTGTACGAAACAGAGTATCATTAGATTAGGGCACGAACAGAACTGACCTAATAGCACGCCACTTACAACAAACACACCATCGAACTCTACGCCGATACAAGATGAAATAACGACACATATCCTCGATATCCTACCGTGCCCTTCTAACAAATTAGCAAAATTAGTTAACTAATCCCACATAGTTAAAAAAATTACTAATAATACACACCAACTTCCAGTCCAGATAACATTCCCAAGATCCTCCCTCGAAAATGTACCCATTTAA
This sequence comes from Leptura quadrifasciata, assembly GCA_963675555.1. Lineage (NCBI taxonomy): Eukaryota > Metazoa > Arthropoda > Insecta > Coleoptera > Cerambycidae > Leptura > Leptura quadrifasciata. The sequence goes on from OY776677.1 coordinate 73,796,170, forward strand.
CAAAGAAAACAGCCATCCTCGTTCACGACGATGATGCTCCCGGGTGCAGAAATGCCGAGAAATCAGCTCAACTCCAAAAATACAACATCCTGCTCTGATTTGAACACGAATGTTGCAGTTAGGTGTTTCGAGTATTCGTTACAATGGTAGTTTCTTCGTAAAAGTTTTTAAATCTTTGTATCATTAAACGTTTGTTATAATTTAGTTGAAACTTTTGTAAAAACTACTACTACTGCTCTCCGGACTATGTGCATCGCCGAGCGCTGAATTGCAAGTTACAAGCTTGGCGCGTTAAGTGTAATAATCGCATATTACCACACTTAACGCGCCAGGCTTGTAACTTCTAATTCAGCGCTCGGCGGGGCACATAGCCCGGAGAGTAGCTGTGTTGGTTGCAGTCTGGTTACATTCCGTGTAGTAAAATAAGGCTTTTATAGAGGAGCTTGCGATTGAAATATCATGTTTTAATATTTCTGCCCTCTAGAAGCACACTTCAGATATATAAATGGTTGCATATACTAGTACTAGTCCTAATGACGAACCCCGAAGAACCCCATTAAAGAAAGGAGTAACAGGAAAGCAAGTCCAATTAACTGCAACTCAGAATTTATAATCTGCAGCTCGCTTTAATGATGTATATAGATAATCCCGCGGTATGGGTTTTATATAATAATCCAGGACATCAAACTTTATTGAGGACTTTTTCGAGGCCAAAGGTGACAAGTGCCGTTAGTTGACTTCGGTTAATATTGTGATGATGATCTCACCTACCTGAAAAAACTGTTGAACTGTGGAATGGCTAGCTCAAAATCGAAACTAAAACTTGTTAGACATTTGGTTATTTGCTGGATTCGATGGCCTGTGGGGAAACTTAATTCATTTCAGAAAATATCCCAATATCTGTTAGTTCTAAATGCAAAGTTGAAAGTAAACAACTACGGCCCTGCATAACTTAGGTAATGGATCTAATTGTTTTTTATATACTTGGTCTGTGTTGATATTCCATACTTTACTTTGTTTATATATACCAAATATTTCTAAAGAAATAATTTCAGGATATCTGACGACATTGAACTCGAAATTCCTTTATGCAACCTTTTTCTACAAATTCGCTGGTCGCTGGTAGCCGCTACCGAGTAGCTACAACCAAGTCGCCAAGACACGTACTGTTCTCCTACACGTCAGTATTATTAGTGTCTGGCGAATAACCTACAGTCGAAAATGAATATTAATAGAAATACGCTTATTTTAATGTTATTACATAATACATTATCAAGAAGAAAGTCTACTTCTACTCTTGACACTAGAAAATGAGAGACGCGGAAAGAAATAATTACCCATATTTAAAGACATACAGACAGACGAATTCCAATCAATTTTAATAAAAAAGCGTCTAAAAGATAATGAAACGAATATTAAAGAATTTTTTTCCTATTTCACGATATCAAACAAACAAAAATAAACAAATTCGCCGCGATTTGGGACGTTGCTCTGCTCTCGGACGAGACAAACGACTGACGACCAGCTACTTAGTAGCGTGTAGGAGATCAATCTCATTAAATTGCATTGACGATGTATTGCCGACTTTGTAGGAGAATTTGTAACAGAACGCTGCTTTAGTATTCTTTCAACCATCGCTCTTTCCCTGCGCCAACAATCCAAACGTCCTGAATCCAAAAAGCTGATTTTTGATATTCAGCCATATTACAGCATAACATAATCTGTTTTTTTTTCTTTAGATTAACGTCCTGACGGAGTTTAGAAGTAGCATTAAATAACATTCATTCCCTGCGACATTGTGCCATCTACGTCAATTGAAACTCGAACTCAGAAGAGGAGAGCGGCTAGCTTATATTGTCTCTCACACAACCGTGCTGTAGTCCACTGTTGCCGTCTAGGCGAGACATGGAAAATGCCAATAAACATCATCACACCCTAGCCAAGATTAAACTTAAAATTTCTTAGTCTCAAGCCTAACGCGAAAACACTGAGCTGCTGAGTCGGTTAATTTATTGTTTGGTTTTTGTTATTGTTTGTCGGAATATTAGGAATTGAGAATACTTTTTTAAATACATTTATTATATATCTACTTCGTTTGTTGTGAACTGTACACATTATTATTACCTTTTCAGATTCGTCCTTCAAATTTTAAATGCTAAATATCAGTCCTGTCTAAAATCACAATGAATAGTGCGTTAATTACTTTGTTTACTGTTAAAATATTGAAAGAAATAATGTTAATGTTATTATTTTGATATTTCGTGCCAGCAATATAACTTAATACGTATTTCCTTCTTTATTTTTTCTTACCGTATTACACTTGAAAAATTGCTTGTGTAATAAAATAAGTAATATCTTGGCAAATCTACCTATTATGCAAAAGTTTTATATGATTTGAAGCTTCTTGGCATTTCAAACCCCTGCTTGTTGGTAATGCGCTTTTTGAAAGCAAATGGAGCTGTTCCTTTTATAATATGTGACAGATGTGGACCAAGAATAGTCGGTTAATAATTAATTATTAGGTAGTACATCTTAAAAAAATATATATTTAAAAAATAAACCAATTTGGACTTATTTCGAATTTTTTCAGTTGGGCGCGCGACTAATTCATTTTACTCATGTAAAGTTTATATTGTATATATTATATTACTGCAGATTATTGAAATCTCGACGTTCGGGATCTCGCTTTGTACCCATTTACTGTTTTCCGTATAGCTACCATTTCTTTGGCAAAAATAATGAATTGAGTTACTAAATTTAAATGATATAACCGGAGAACATATAGGAGATATACACAGAACAGAAAAATAAATTTTCCTTTCTAAATATATTTGATTTTCAGGTGCTCAGAAAATTTCTCTTCTGTTAACGAATTTTTACACTACCTATATATACTACTACCTAGAACATAAAAATTTAATTTCTTCAAATATTGTTACATACAGAAACAGAGAACTAACTTGATTTGAACAATATATAAATTTAATTCATTTCAGTTACTAAGCTAACAACAATAAGTAAAATATAGAAATTTACAATTAAATATTTTAGATAAGAATTTATTACATAAGTATCCACAAAATGTATGTTAGGTAGGTATTTAGTCGGTAGTTGGATAAAATAAAAGGAACAAACCTTACATCCTCTTTAAAGTCGACGTATTGACAAGCATTGTCTTCCTCAGGACTACAAATTATATTAAAATAAATTTAGCCATATTAAGTATAGATTAAAATAATTAGAAACAGTGCTAGTTGATTTTTTAACCTCATACTATTAATTTGATATAAAAATTGATTTAAATTAAAAAGGATTTTAAAATTTTTAAAAAATTTAAAAATATTTTTGAACCTACTCTTATTATATAGTAAGGGGATGGCTACTCGGTGTATAGGGAAATCCTGAACAGTTATTTACATGTGCAATACGGGTGATAGGTCATCTAATGATGTGTGATTGGGGTGGGGCGATTCAATGAGCTGTACGCTGGTAGTGCTATGATCGTCGATGTTATGAATTTATTTATTATTTACTAGAGTCAGTTGGACTTTGATCACAGGCAACCTTACAAAATTTAAGTATTATCGCACTCAAAATAATATCAACCTGTTAAAATGAATATTTATTTAACAGAAGACAAAGTATCAATAATTAAATTGTACTATGGTGGGCATTCACTGCGTGATACTATAACATTTATTGTAGCGTACGAAAATCAACCCACTCCCACTTATTTTGAGAAAGATACTTTTGCTTATTTTGGTTATTTGTTGACCACTATAATTAACTTCAACCAATTAATATTTTGGGATGACACGTAGCTATTCGTAAATTCCTTATTTGACGACCGGTCACCTACACCTTCCACTCCAAATTCATTTACATTACTAACTTGTGACGTGACATCTTTCGTTGGTTTCGGCAAGTTAATAATAGTATGCCAATTCACCCATCTATTGTGATAAATTGCACTTTTACCGATACATTACCGATATGATTATCTTAATAAAATCATAAAATAAGATAATAATTATAAATACTTATAATTATCTTATTTTACGATTTTATTAAGATATGTTCAAAAGTATTATTTTATTTTTTTTAATTTAAAATTAATTAATAATAAATTAAATAATAATTAATTTTTAAATTTTCCAATCTTCAATTTTTTACTGTAAATGAATAATGTGAGGTTAAAAATCAACTAACATTGATTCTAATTATTTTAATATGTACTTAATATGGTTATATTTATTCTAACATATTTTGTTGTCATGAAGAAGACAATCAAACTTGTTGAAATGTTGACTTTAAAGATGATATAAGGTTTGCTGCTTTTATCTTATACAATTACCGACTAAATACCAACCCAATAACAATTATTTCTTTTGTCAGGTAGGTGTCTAGCCCCAATTTACCAAAGTTCACAGTTTCAAATATTCGACATGTGCTATTTTAGTGTTGCACATTGCATTTGAGGATTTAAACACAGCCGAACTGTACACAAACATATGAATTTTACACAGTGTAATTGATTTGGTAAAACAATTCAGACAGAACCAAAAATAAATTTTAAAAGTTTATCCTAGAATTATTTGAAGTGTGACAACTTTTTATTAATAATTAATAAGTGCAACAATATCTTCCGGGGTCCTAGCTCGGAGACGAGTAAACATCCAAGGTACTAAGCAACTGGGGTAGGTCCGTTTCAGCTGAAAATACAGAACAATGTATAAATAATATGTCTTCCACAGGAGTGACAGATTAAAAACAGTAACATAATTAATATACCCAAAAGGCATGAAGCAGTTAAGTAGCTGACACAGGAAAATCCGTTCAAGACAATCGTCAGCGAGGCTGTCAAATTCGTGAATTTCCAATCTTGAAGCAACAGTAACAAAAATAAACAAACAGAAGTTAGAGTAAAAGAAGTCGTGGTAAGTTGAAGAACTATTTGGGTTTCACAACATTTGTTTTATGCATATGTAACCAACAGTTAAGCGTAAATTTTGAATATATTTCGATAATACAGAAAATCCAGGTAAATAAACAGGTATAATAATGAGTTAAATCAAATTAATAAACGTACCACATCCATAAAAAACCGCTGCCTAAGGAATTACTACTTCCACATCCAGATTTTGTATTCAAGTTATACACATTAAATCCCAATGTAATATTTTATTCTCTTTGGCTAATGTAAAAAAAAAATTAGAAGCCCTTGGTTCTCGTGTACATACTAAATCCCAATTTAATTTTTTATTCCCTTAAACAATAGGATTGGGGTGGCAATGGGGGTGGTAGAGGGATAACTAATGCCAAAATAAATTTTAGAGGCCTTTGGTTCACACCTACACACTATATCCCAATTTAATTTTTTACTCCCTTTAATAATAGGGTGGGGATGTCAATGGGGCAGTAGAAGGGGTAGCTAACACCAAAAAAAATTTTTGAGACGTTTCATTCTTGTATACACACTAAATCACATTTTTTTTACTCCCTTTCATAATAATGTGGGGGTGATAGCGGATAGGGAAGGGCGTGGCTGATGCCAAAAAAAAAATATTTAAGACCTTGACTTTTCGTACATGCCCTAAATTGCAATTTTATGGACTCTTGCCTGCTTGCTTTGCCTATTTACCCTTATTTACCCCATTTACCCTGAACCCTTCATCGGAATTAGATCAAAATATAATCTAGTTCCAGATCTCGTTACAATATATAAGTGTACCAAATTTCAAGTCAATAGCATAAGCGGTTCCAGATTAAACGACAAAAAAGTTACAGACAGACCGATAGACAGGAATTTTTTTTCGCTCAAATTTAAAATCTCGACGTTTCATGACATTTTAAGCCTATTTCAACAAAAAAATATATTTTTACTTTACTATACTTCCACTGGACATGGAAGTAAAAGATGTAAATGTATATGTAAGCATCATTTTTCCACTAAAATAAAGTGCGTCTCAGAGATTCCAGCTTCCTGGAAATTTTTCAATAATAATAAGTTCGAAAATGGGGCGAGCGTAGGTGCGTCTTTACTGTGTACATACTTCGGTATGCGATGTAAAGCAACGACAGGCGCAGTTAGTACTTGGATGGTGACCATTTCAACGGAAACCGCGTTCTCGCCTCACACATCTTCCAGCGGCTTGTATATCAGTGTATGCGCGGAAGCTATACGACCTTAGGCGAGGGTTGTATAGGAGATATACCATCCTTCGGAGGGGATGTAAAGCCGTTGGTCCCTTGTCTATTAAATGTTAGGCAAGTAAAAGATCCCTACTCTTCTTAAGGGGCTCGTCTACAGGCGTCGGTGTTAGGCCTCAGTAGCGGAAATAGGCCGACGTTAAATAAATGTATATAAAAAAAAAGTTCGAAAATACTTATTTATATTATTATATAATATATATCTAATTATATATTATATATCTAATTACTTAATTAGAAATTTAATTTTTATAACCCACCCAGTACAACAGCTCACACTACATACAAACCGATTATTTAATATTTTAAAATAAAAACCATTAATCTGCAATATAAAAATCATTCATCTGTAACTGCAACTATGCATTTTAAAATAATTTGTTTTTAAAATACTTGCATAATGGACTATCATATGTAATTAAACAGTTTATAATTAATAGACGCAAACGTTTGCTTTTAATTTTAAATTAAATTGCATAGAATTTTTTAGCAACCTTGTTCATTCTTTGATCACGACTCACCTTTATAAATCATTTATATTTCATGAAGGTAAGATTAAATTAATCTTTTGTTATAACGTATTGATTATTGTTTCGACATTTATTCTATTTTTAGCTCAGAGAATGCTAATGTGTACATTTGTATTTATAATATTTGCTGTTAGATGTTTTTCATTCCGCAGGTAATTGTTTAAATTATGCATAAAATACAAATCCATAACATATTTATACTTATTGTACATAAACATAACGCAATAAATAGCATTCGACAAGTTACTATTTTCATTTAAGTTGTGTATCAACCATGTCCGTATCGTCCATCTTCCAGTAGTCTACGTAGAGTTATAATGTTACAGCCACTGATGCAATCGTGTGATCAATCTAAATTTTGGTCATGTGCTCGGTTAAAACTAGAATTTCTGACACTGTCACCTATAATAACGAAACAATGGTTCTTCTTATGTTGTATAGTCTAGCCGATAGCCGCGTTGGTAAAGGCGCGAGGCGACAATCGCGATTAATCGAACGGGTATCGAGCTACCGGGTTCGAGCTCCGGCACTGGCATTGTCGAAGGATATGGTTGTATGTCCGCGTTTTTCAATGTGCAACCCCCTTCCGCACAAGCCTCTGGCTTCTGAAATTCGGGGTTGTCTAATTTCTATGGTGTTGATTTATATCATAGCTTGAAATTTTATTAGTCATGTGAACCAAATGATCCTCCTCGTCAGTCTGCTTATAAAGATAATTTCTATTTCAGCTGCTAACAATGAAACCGAGAAAAAATCGTCCAAACTAATACACATTTTTATTTTGCAGGTGAGTTCCTATGTTAAGACAACTAAACTCAGACAGCAAAAGGTCAGTACATTCAATTGATAAATTATGCATAAATAGGCACAATACAGTATTATCAAGCCGTTTGTAAAATGATAAAACGTCTACCAACGGGTAGAAAGCTGTTATATTAATCAAGCCAAGTTTCTGATATATTATATCCAACATGTAGAAAGAAATTACGATGATACTGTGGTATGCATACTATTGGGAAATATTTTCAATATGCTATATGATATTGTTGGGTTCCACGTAATCCTTCTGTATTACAAAACTAAAGTTATGGTAGAAATATTTTCCACTATCCCTTCATAAATAAATAATGTTGAAATCTTGTTTGTGAAAACGTAAATATTTTCCAATTTTTTATGTGAGGCGGTACACTAATCAGAAAAGTAAAAGACTCGGTAAAAGATCTTTTTGGGAACTTTTTCAAATTTTTATATTGAACAGTATTGCTATTTCGCTAACCATAACAGTTATAAAGTCGCTTAAATGGAAAAGTGTGTCGTATTTTGAAGGCCAATCAAATGGGTTATAAAAATTGAAAATATTCCCGTTAATTCCGGAGATTACGGTAAAATCAGAAATACCTCGTTTTTTTGCCTAGCGCTGTTACTATAAAAAATACGAGAAAAATTGTTATTATTATTTATTTTGAAAATACGGACCTATCCTTTTTATTTCAAATTTTTAAAGCATATGAAATTACGTCAAGAGTATGTCACACTTGATAATTTTAAGTACTACGTTTCGTCAAAGAAATAATCATCATTCATTTTATTGCTTTCGCCACGTTAGGTGAGTGTAAGATTTTAAACAAGATGATGGACCTAACGTTAACGTGACTATAGCAACTGAGATGCAATATGAGATTCTTCGGAGAATATAAATAGTGATATCGGCAACTTGACACATGAAGAAAATAAATCTTAAGGAAAATATCATGAAACTCTCAAACATCGGGCTTGCTAACACCCTATTTTTTGTTTCATCCTCTTTATGGCTTGGAGACGGTTATTACTCTAAGGTTAGGGGTTTAAATGATAACACCGTGGTTCTCCTTTTAGTTCACTTTATTCACAAATTAAATTCAGCACTCGGAAGGTGTACCTATTCTTTAAGATACTCTTACTATACTAACTAAAAAGTATATTCATTTTAAAATCTTACTTAGCATTCTTACATATGCCTATCAGAAATCTGCCTCGTGCCCTTAGTCAGACAAATAAACAATGATTATATAGTACTAGGCCTTCACTAATGTTTATAAATACTTTGATTTTTGTGTCGAGTCGGCTTTACTCCAACACGTCCCCCTCAAAAACCAATCAAAATACTTCACAAAATTATTATTATTATTTTTTTAAATAATACCTATCTACATTCTTTTAACATGAGATTAATAACTTTCCATTATATAGATACCTTCCTTGTGCATTCTGGGAGACAAATACAATATGGTCCAACATTTGTTGCTAAGATTAGGAAAACCCAGAAAAACCTAATCAGACCATTTAATTTATTCTAAACCTATTCTTGTTCTAAATTCCAGAAATTTGACTAGTGACAACCGCTTGGTAAGCATATCAGCTACTTGGCTACGTGTGGGAAGATAGTTTACTTTAATTACCTTTTTCTCAATTTGTTCTCGAGAAAAATGATATTTGATGTCTATGTGTTTAGATCTTTTATGACTTGTTGGATTTTTTGCAATGCTTATGCAACCATTATTATCCTCATATATAATAATTGGCTTTGTAATATTTATATTTATACTGGTTGCTAAAGACTTTAACCACAATGCCTCTTTGACAGCTTCAAACAAAACCATATATTCAGCTTCTGTTGATGAAACTGCCACTGAGACTTGTCTTTTCGTATCCCAACAGATAGTGCAATTTTCAAATAATTGAAACAAATAACCTGTTGTACTTTTCTATCACTGCCAGGACTACCACCCCAATCAGAATCAACAAAGCCTACTAAAAACTGATTAGAATCCCGCCGTGTATAGTTTATTTTAATATTTATTGACCCTTTTAAATATCGTAATATTCGTTTAATACATTTCCAGAGTTCTTTGTTACTCGTTACGGCAAGGAGCATCGACAGATTTATTTGAATTTAACGCTTCGTAGTCTAATTTAATTTCAAGTGGACTTTTAACAGATTTACTGTCCTGTATATTAAATTTCTTTAAAATGGTCTTGATATATGCACTTTGATCTAAACAAATTTGATTATCTTTTCGTATAATCTTAATTCCTAGGAATAGTTTAATTTCTTTCAAATCTACCATTAAAAACTTATTCATTAGATAATTTTTAAAATTACTCATTGTTTCAATATTTTTTGTGACGACTACCAGGTCATCAACGTATAAAACTACATAAATATTTTTAGTAATGTCACCCTTATCAAAAATATAAATGCATCTGTCTACAGGTGAGTTTTTAAAGCCTTTTCCTGTAAGTGCTTTTTCAAACTGTTCAAACCAACATCTGGCTGCCTGTTTCAAACCATACAAGGCTTTATTTAATTTACAAACTTGATTACCCTCATTTTTGATTCCTTCGGGAACCTTCATATAAATTTCCTCCTTTAATTTACCGTTTAGAAAAGCGGTTTTGACATCCATATGATGAACCAGTAAACAATGTTGATTTGCAAAAGCTATAATAAATCTAAAACTTGATATTCTAGCTACAGGGGCGAAAGTTTCATTATAGTCTATGAGATATTTTTGACTAAAACCTTTCGCTACTAGGCGAGCCTTGTATTTTATTGGATTTCCAAATTCATCATTTTTAAGAGAAAATACCCATTTACAATTAACAATATTTTTATTTTCAGGCTTTTGCACCAAATCCCAGGTATTATTAGTTAAAACGGAATTTATTTCGTCATTTATAGCACGCTCCCATTCTAACTTATCAGCCCTGTTTTCAAGTTCCTGATAACAAGTTGGAATACTACATATAACTGACTGCGCACACAGAAGATATTCAGGTATACTATCTTTGTTATAAGAAATAATGGGTAATCGTTTGATTCTCTTACTTTTTCTTAGCTCACAGTTTGGTTGCCGTTTGCCTTGAGATAAACTTTCATTTGTATGAGATTTATTCGGACATATTACTGATTTTGACGTTAGGTCAGAAATATCAGTTTGATTACCAGACTTAGTTATATCTGGTTTCTCCTTGTCAGAGTTCTGAGACTTTTTCACTGATTTTGACATGTCAGAAATATCAGTTTCATTTTGAGGTTTTTGAAAGTTAACCCCTTCTACCTGAGCTACAGGCCTGGATTTCAAATAATTAGTCTCATCTACAATAACATCTCTGACAACAACAAACTTTTGTGACTCCACTTCCCACACTTTATAGACATTTGGTTCATACCCTACTAGTATATATACCTTTCCAAGATTTTTCTTGAAATTTTGTTTTACTATTTTTATTATGTACGTAAACAGTAGAACCAAAAACTTTAAGATATTTTATTTGTGGCTTTTTGTTATGCCACAATTCATATGGTGTTTTATTTTGTTTAAGAGCCCTGGTTGGCGTAATATTTATTAAATAAGTAGCAGTTAATACTGCTTCACCCCAAAAAGCTTTAGTTAGTTTTGTACCACTTAACATTGTCCGGGCTTTTTCAGTTATTGTTCTAACCATTCGTTCAGATACACCACTTAACTGTGGGGTACGTGGAACTGTTAAATGATAACTTATGCCTTTCTCCATACAATAAGTTTTCGTCTCAGTAGACAAATATTCTCCTCCATTATCACAATACAAATTAACAATTTTTAAATTAAAATGAGCCTCACTTTTTGCCACATAATCTTTAAACATCGAAAAGACATCAGATTTATTCTTAATTAAATATGTTGCACAATAGTGAGTAAACTGATCGACAAATAAAACAAAATAATTTTTATCATTTACTGTTGATGGAGTAATAGGCCCACAAACATCGGAATGTATAATGAATAACGGTCTTGTTACATAATTTTTGTCTTTATGTTTATTAAAACGTAACCGTGTTTGTTTACCATTTATACAGGCTCACACAAATTATCAGTAGGTGTAACATGATCTAGAAGATCTGTATCTCCGATCATTTGTTTATTTTTCAACTCTATGAATTTATTTTTACCAATATGCCCTAATCGTTGATGCCATATTTCATAGTTTATTTTTGCTGTACTAAATGTATATGCTTTATTGTTCATTGATTCATTATTTACAGTAAAATCTATGAAAACTAAATTGTTTGATTGCTTACCTCGTATTACAACCTTACCATGTTTTCTGATTTCAACACCTCTCTCTTTAAAGATTACCATCATACCAGGCCTTCACTAATGTTTATAAACACTTTGATTGATTTTTGTGTCGAGTCGGCTTTACTCCAACAATTACAAACTCCTTAACCCATCGCACAGTTCGATTTTTAAAGAAATATGCTTCCCAGAACAACTCTTCAGTATCGTATTCTCCCACAACCTATCATCTTATCGTCACACAACACGTTTCAGTGAAAATTTGAAAATTGAAATTCAATCAAATTCATCTATTTCTAATCACGTGTGCCAATAGCCAATGAAACCATCATTACACTGCAGATACATTACCATGTGATTATCGCGCTGTCTTTCCATTAGTGTCTTTTCAAATTATTTGAAATGTCAAAATTGTCAAATTCGCGTTTCGGAAATTCAGACTTTAATCATAATAATAACTGTTCCATTAATACATAGTTTTAAGTAAATAATTTAATTGTCAAAAAATTTTCTTACCGAATACACCTCGAACATTGATAAATACTCAAAATTTTGTCATAGAGAATACTTCCAGCGTGCTGCTTAAAGGTAAATAGCACGCTTTCAGCAGTATCTATGACAAAATTATTTCGGCATTATCAATGCTCTGGATATATTACAGATGATCATTTTTTTACGAAATAGAAATCCAATAAAATCCGTCCATTTCTAGTCACATGTCAAAATGCATCCAATTATTAAAGGATTACACTGATAATCTCCCTAAGGAGATTATCAGTTATGTTGCTATGCAACGAAAAATTATTGACAGTTTTATAATTTATTTAAAATGTCACATTCACGGTTTGACACTTTATTAGAATTTCAGAAAATTATCTCACCGAATTTACCGCGTGCACTGATGAATCCTTATAATTTTCTCTAATAATGACCCTCAAGCTTGTTGCTTTAAGTAATTACCCTCCGCCTTGCGGCGTCGGATAATTACTAAGCAACAAGCTTTCGGGTCATTAGTAGAGAAAATTATCGCGTGATTATCAGCGCTCTTGGTAAATTACAGCTGAAAACCAGACGGTGAGGGGTGAAAAGTTCGCCTTCCAAAACGTTACGTTGATGTTATTAAGGAACGGGCGGGAAAGAGGATCGGTTGTGCAACAAGATTAAGGTTCTCTTGAAAAAGAATTAACAAATTACAGTGTTGCCAAGAACACGTAAAAATTTATTGTTGCCGTCGGCTGCTCAGCTTCGTCAGTGGGACGGGGATGGCTTGAAACACTTGCATTGAATATTAGGAGCGCCTGATTTTTTCTGTATCAAGGTCTAATCCCTACTTCTTTCTGTTTTTTTATATATGGGCGCCAGCTTCCTTGCCCGAGAAAAAGTTCTAATTATATTATAGACAGGCAGAACTTATAGGAAAGATAACTTTATAAAACAGAAGCATGCTAGAATGATAAAATTTTGTCTATGCAAGACAAAATTAACCTTAACTTAGATTATATGTGTATCAATTTTCACCAAGATATTTTTAACGTTTCCACAAATGTAATCTTTAATAGCATATCAGATCATTCTGCGCAAATTCTAAAATTAAATTGTAATTTGCAAATGAGTACAGAAAACATATTTACTTAAGAATTTATAACGAAACTAATTATGCTACTTATCTTAGTAACTTAGCAGAGAGTCATGGCTCGAAGTTTATGAGTCTAATAATATTAATGTAAGGTTCGAAAATTTTGTTAACATGCTAAAATACTCTGTAGACATATCATTTCCACTTTCTACCAAACCTGTAAACATTAGAAGTCATGGAAAAGTCATGGATTTAAAATCTCGACCTGGAAGTCATGGATTTTTAGTGAAAACAGACAGATTGTCTTGATTTTTTATCTAAAAATCCTAAAAGTCTTGATTTTTAGTCATTTCTCTGTATGTTTGTTTATTTTTTTATGCGGCTCATCGTTTGCAAATAATTTAATTTGTTTTGTTTTATTAATATTTTAAGTCTGGTGAAATCGAGGGGGTAATCACTCCTTGGAAAGGTGGTCAGCATACTTCATATTACATTAATACTTCACCGGACTACAATATACTCCATCATACTACATAGTATTTCAGGCGTGCTTCACGATATTTCATCGTACTACACTGGTACTTCGTATACTAACATGTAACTGTACGATACTTCATTATACGTTTTTATATAAAAAATTACCTAGTATAGATCATGAATTAAATTAGATAAGTAATTTTAAAAGATATATTTTATGATGTTACATTCATTATTATTTTAACTTGCATACATATAATTATATATATATATATTATAATAACAAATTTAACTGCATTTTAATTTTACGTAAACATTTTTTAGTAATAATTATATCACTCTTAATTCTCATTCACAAAAATATAAATAATAAATATTTGGTTTATTGAAAAAAGAACTATTGTATTTTTAAATAAAAGAATTTCTGTTTTAATTGCTTCAAAAAATTTTTCATTAAACTCTACACGTGTTTTTGCATTTTAGGTCCTCGTCAAGGGTACTTCTCTTGCCAAGGGTTTAAAAACCCGTAACACGTTGTAGAGTTTAAAAAAAACTTTTTTGAAGCAATTAAAACAGAATTTCTTTTATTTAAAGCTACAATAGTTCTTTTTTCAATAAACCAAATATTTATTTTATATATTATTCATATATATATATATATATATATATATATATATAATTTGTATTTTTGTGAATGAGAGTTAAGGGTGATATAATTATTATTAGTCATTTTACACGTAGAATTAAAAAGCAGTTAAATTTGTTTTTTAAAATTATTATTATTAGCTGTTACTCGAGTCCGAGTATAAAAATGTTACAGCTGATAAATTGTGTACAATAAAAAACAAGTAAAAGGTGTAGTCTATTGTAATTCCCATTCATCTACGGTGCACACGACTATGGCTATAGAGGCCAATTCGGGAGAGCACATGTCGACCGCAGTCAGGACAAACATAGACCTGGTTAGGTCTTGGATTCGGCCTTCTTGCAGCAACATTTCCTTGATAGCTGGCCACAACCCCTCGCCATTCGGTTCTGTCCGCTGCAAGTTGTTCCCATTGCTCGTCTGGAATACCGCAGGATTTTAGATTTTCATGGAGAACGTCTTTGAACCTCATTCGTTGACCGCCACGCCTTCTTCTACCGCTTAGCAATTCACTATAAAGTGTACATTTAGGAAGGCGGTTATCATGCATACGATGAACGTGACCTGCCCATCTTAGGCGTGCTCTTGAAATAAGCACCTCAATTGGAAGGCTGTTTGCTCTCCTGAGTACTTCCACGTTTGATATGTGATGGAACCAACGGATTTTCATCATACTTCTGAGGTGTCTTTGCTGAAAACGTTCTAATTCTTTCACATGACGACGGTAAGTGACCCAGCTTTCACATCCATATAGCAGTGTTGGAATGACAACTGCTCTGTAGACAGCCATTTTCGCTGACAAAGCGAGGTCGTGGTTGTCAAATACTCTCTCTCTAAGTCCCCAGAGCGCTCTAGATGCAGCGTTAACTCTATTGCGAATCTCGCTGTCCATGTTTGCTTTGTCATTAACAACGTTGCCTAAGTAATTGAACTGATCCATCACTTCAAGAGAATTTCCGTTAAGTGTAATGTCTATTTGGTTCACTTGATGAGGAGTTGACATAATCTTAGTCTTTCCAATGTTGATTTTAAGTCCCAAGGAATCATAGCTCTGGGCATACACATCTAAAAGTTCTTGAAGCTCTTCCGGCGTAGAGGCTAGAAGTGCACAGTCATCCGCATACTGGAGATCACAAATGAGTCGTGTGCGTGTCTTCGTGAAAGCTCTAATGCGCCCTATGTTAAAGAGACCGCCATCAAAACGGTATCTGAGACCTATTCCTCTTGACTGTCAGTTTGTTGTCAACAATAATTGTTAGAGCAGTGGTAAACAAATTAAAGAGTAGGGGTGCCAGGACACATCCCTGCCTAACTCCAGTGAGGGTTTGGAAAGGTTCGGTTGCCTCATTATTACACATAACCTGGGCGTTGTTGTTTGTATGTAGACTGCGACATACTTCCACAAATTTTCTAGGGATACCTAAGCGAAGCATAATTTTCCAGAGCACTTCCCTGTCCACCGAGTTAAACGCCTTGGTTAAATCAATGAAGGCCATGTGAATTTCTCCTTGATGTTCGAGTGCTTTTTCTTGAAGCTGTTTAAGTGTGAAGATTAGGTCCGATGTGCCTCGGTTTGGTCTAAAACCACTCTGTGTTTCAGGAAGTAACTTTTCCATAACAGGTGTTAGCCTATTTGCCATCGCTTTAGTGAGTATCTTCCCTCCAACAGCCAGGAGAGCTATACCCCTGTAATTTCCACAGTCCGCAGCGCTGCCTTTGTTTTTGAAGAGGTTGATTAAAAGTGCATCACGAAACTCCTGCGGAGCTTGACCACTTTCCCACACGACATCAAACAGTTTTTTGAGGTAGGGTATGAGCTCTGACGACACAGCTTTAAAGATCTCAGCTGGGAGTGAGTCGGCGCCGGGAGATTTGTTATTTTTTAGCTGCCCAATGGCGGTTAAGATCTCTTCCGTTGTTAGTGGTTTATCTAAGTCTTCGAAGGTGTCATATTGAGGGATAAGATTTATAATACCGTGATCGGCTTGACTTTGCTGGTTAAGAATGTTAGAGTAGTGTTCTTTCCATCGGGCTCTTATTTCCTGGTCTTCTTTGAGGAGATTTCCATTTAAATCTTTAATAGGGCACATATTTTTCCGACTGGGGCCGTACACTGCTTTTACTCCTTGAAAGAAATTCCTGTAGTCGTGTGAATCGGCGTACCTTTGAATTTCTCTGGTCTTGCTTGCCCACCAGTCGTTCTTTATTCTTCTGATTTCGCGTTGCGTTTCATACTTAGATTGGGTAAAAGCTTCTGCTTTTGATGAGTCGTTAGGGTGGTTGATAGCGTTTTGGAAGGCAATATGTTTGCGGTCAAGAAGTTCTTGTATAAAAGCTTCATTATCATTGAACCAGTCCTCCTGTTTTTTACTTGCTGCAGTGCCAAGAATTTCCTCACTCGCACTTTTTAAACTGTCTTTAATTTGTGTCCAGGTAGCAGCGACATCTACAGAATTGGTTTCTTCTAGTGCACTCAAATTCTCTTGAACTTTTTGCTTTAGCTGTTCGACGGTTTGTTGGTCACGCAATTTACTAATACAGAGACGGAGTCTACGTTTTACTTGAGTTCTTCGGTGTTTGGGTCTCATAACAATTTTCATTTTAGAGACAACAGGACGATGATCGGTCCAACATTCGCTATCAATGCGCGCCTTTGTAATTTGGACGTCCTGGAGATGCTTCCTACGTACGATAACATAGTCCAGTAGATGCCAGTGACCTGATCTGGGGTGACGCCAGGTGCCTTTAAATTTATCCTTTTGTCGGAAAATGGTGTTTGTTATAACTAAATCATGTTCGGCGCATTTAGTTAGGAGTAGTTGACCGTTAGCGTTCATGTTGCCCAAACCGTTCTTGCCTATGATGCCTGGCCAAGTGTCTGCATCGCTCCCTACTCTAGCGTTAAAATCGCCAAGAATAACGAGTCGTTCCGTTCTAGGTATTCTACAGAGGGTTTCTTCCAGCTGTTGATAGAAGCTTTCCTTGGTTTCGTGACTTGCATCCAGAGTGGGAGCGTAGGCGCTTATTAGATTTACCGCGTTACCATCTGATAGCTCATAGCGTAGCAGCATTAGACGCTCGGATAGGCCTTGTGGTACTTGTGTTAAGTTGGATACAAGTTGATTCCGAACGGCAAATCCTACTCCATGTTGTCTTCTTGAATTGGTGGGAAGACCTTTCCAATAGAAGGTGTAGTACTTTTCTGTGAGAGAGCCTTCCTCCAAAAATCGAGTTTCGCTGAGAACTGCAACGTCAACATTGAGTCGGTGAAGTTCTCTATCTATTAGAGCAGTTCTTCTTTCAGGCCGATCGGTGCGAGTGCTGTCGTTCAAAGTACGAGCATTCCAAGCGGCGTAGATGAAAGAATTAGTTTTCTTGGATTTAACTTGTCGGTGTTTTTTCGACATTCGATGAGGTGTCCCTGTGGGCACCCTCCCCCGGAGATCCGATCGGGAGAGTATTTTACCTCCGGATGATTTTGTCCCACTTGAACGCTCCATCATTTTTTTTAAAGCCTTAATCGACTGAAAACGAAGCTGCATTTGAAGGTTTAGCTGGAGCAGGTATGCAACTGACCAGCTCGGTTGCGGAAGGCGAGTGGTGTGGTCCCATGGCACAGAAGGAGACCGCGACGATGGGGTAACCAAACGATTCCAAAAGCAACCTTTGTGTGCGGTGGGTTATTTTTACCGCACTCTTCGTGAGAAGGTGGATGTGCTCACGGCAAAAGGTAAGGGTTATTCCGCCCTTACTCGGTCGTTAGAGCCTCGTTAGTGAAAACAGGGTGCACAAGTTCAAATTGAACTCGTCGTGAAGGTGAGGTTAACAATTGAGTAGGAGAGGCCATAACTTGCGCTTCACTACCCCATTACACTACCCATTTAAAATAATAATTATGTGTAAGTTAAAATAATAATGAATGTAATAGCATAAAATATATCTTTTAAAAAACGCACGTAAAAAACTAAGTATGTAGATGTATCAGTGTAATATATGAAGTATCATTGCAGTACGATGAAGTATCCGAAAGAGCATGTAGTATATGAAGTACCATCTGCATGAAATGCTATGTAGTATGATGGAGTATATGGAGGATGAGGGAGTTTATTGTAGTCATGAAACGATCTCGGTGCTCGACATAATTATTAAAAGCTCTTATTAAACTTGCAATGTTTGTTTGTCAATTCTCGGGCTTCAGCCGAACCCCAAAGTCACACACACACACACATCTCAACTCTAGACATCAGCCGCTTCACTTCGTGTAATACCATCGTAACATTAGCATTGTTATTTCTTTATTAAAACAATTGGTAAACTCCTATATATTTGAAAATAAACTTTATAATATTTTCAATTAATTAATTATTTTAAAAAAAATCGTTAAGTCGGCCACGCAGCTTAACTCGTGCTTAAAAAAATACGCTTTATAAGGAAATGTAGATAAATGACTTACTAATAGGCAAAAATTACAAAAACCACAGAAATTCACAAAATCTTGATAAAAAACTAAATATTAGCAAATATTACAAATAAATTTAATGTGCATGAAAGTGAAAAAATTCTAAATTTCTAATTTAACATCCTAAACATATTATGTTTCAAAAATATGACCCATTATTTGAATAAATTATAATTAATTTATATTCTGATAACCCTGAATAACAATTAAGCACACAAAAAAAAATAAGAAGTTTTCTTCAAGAATAACAGCCCTTATTAACGATAGTAACAGTAATAAAAGGAGATTAATCCCTATTCAGGATAATCTAAATCTAGGTAAAGTAAAACAACCTTAGTGAAAGAGAGATGTAAAAGGACTAAAGTGGTATCAGTCCTCGGGCTACTAGAAACGATAGAAAAATACCACGAAAATGAATGTTAATGGTCAGCCAGTAAATTGTGTTCTATATATATATGACCCCTCTCTCTCTGCTTCAGATTTGTTTTTGACAGTTTTTTAATTTCACATTCCGATGTTTTTCCGAGGAATAAGAAATAACGTAGTTGACTGCTTCTTGTTCAGTTTTCGAGGTGGCTGAAACTATTTTGGATTAAAGATTTTTGGTGCTAACTTAAATTAAATATAAATGTAGTTCACAAGTGTGATTTATTTTGTAATAGTTGTGTTTGTTCTGTCTTGATGACTTGCCAATTTCAATTTTAACCTCAATTTAGTAAGTACCCTTCACTTGTATTAAACAATTTTGATTATAAAAAGAGTTGTCTTTTTTGAGCCCGTGACTGTATCCCTGGTGGAAATTAAAAATTTTTGTTTTTAACTTAGACAGTCGTCCAATATTCGTCTCTGTATATATATATATATATATATATATATATATATATATATATATATATATATATATATATATATATATATATATATGTATATCATTGTGCAATGATAAATTAACCAATATTATTGTTTATTTAGCCTCTAAACAAACAATATTTAAATTTACCTATATTAATGGAACATGAGTTCTCTCTCTCAGAGAGCAGGGTCAAATTAATATGAAACATACACGAAAAGAAAACACATATTCATCAAATCATGTGAACAAATAACATATATTCATTGGTCTCTGAAACAAATACCTTAAAACTACCTATCTAACTTAAAGCTATTAAATAAATGACAAATAAATTACACCAACTGGTATTCGGTACAGCACAGTTAACAGTCACTAACTAACCTTTGTAAGTTTTCTTAAAGCGCAAAAGTTCTCTTGTCAAACCACCTAAAGTTTATTTGTTAGTAGTACTACCGCTTTGAAATGAATTGTTTGCAATTTCCACTGCATTCACCAAATCCTTAAACAATTCTGGATGCACAGCTCCGCTAATACCTCTATTGACGTTGGTCTTGTATGAAACGTTTAACAATTTATAAATCCCTATGGAATCATTCATAAAAATAATCTAAAATTCTCATTTGTCCATATTATTTCTTTCAGAAATTGACAAATGTCAGATCAAAAACTTCTTGCTTTCAAAACTACATGTACATGTACTTACACTTTATACTGTTTTTAATTTAATTTCTCTCTCCTCTCATTTCCTTTACGTCTTCAACCAATCTCTAACTTTATTAAATCATTATTCTTTTTCTATCCTTTCAAAATTAATAGAAAACTTCCCCTTCCCTCAATTCTTATTATCCCTCCTTGGCAACCCCATTTCCTTCTTCTTTTTTTTTATTGTCCCGATTTTTCACAACACAATTGATTTGAAAGAGTTATGAGATTCATACTAACAAAACCTAACTTACATAATATGTAATATTAATCAAATTGCTTTTAATGAATATAAGTTATTGTGTTTATTAAATTTTCACGACCTCTTTCCATCGTCCCGTGCCTTTTCATATTTCCTTCTGCCCATCTTTCAATTAACGTAACCCTTTTTAATGGTTTATATATTTTTATTTTGTATTAATAGATTGCGAAATTGATTGTATTTACCATTGCACAAACGTCTGACGGTGGATAAGATAGCAATATATATATAATATATATATATATAAAGGAAAAACATATACTGGTACGAAATACCACAAATGTCTTATTAAAAATCACAATTTTACATTTTCTTTTACCTTACAAGATTTTCAGGAGGTCATTCCTACTTACATGTTCAATATAAAACTTTAAAAATGAATAACGTTGCAAATGGGTAAAACAAAACTAAATGCACCTTAAAAATGTATGTAAAAATAGAATAATTATAATAAAATGTGACTAAGTATCTTATAAATCATATCCCACAGCTAAGTGAATGAACACTATTAAAAGTAAAAAACAGGCCACAGGCCTGGTTTGAAGAAAAATATTTGGAAAAAACTAGAAATTTTGACATTTGAGTGTTAATATGCACTTTACAAAAAAGTGAGTTAGTAATTTAAGAAAACTATTTGAGAACTTTAAAGGTACAAACCTTGACCAAATGTAGTGTGTAGCAGCTCTTAAACTACGTGGACATTTAGTAGTTTTTCAGGACATTTTCTGCGCAGGTGACTTGAGCAGCGTAGCTTCACCAGTAAAATTCATACAAAATATTTGTTGAACTTCAAATGTAATAGACATTCAATCCACAGGTCTCAGTGACTGTTTTGCGGTATATTCCATAGGTAGAGACTGTGTATTGAAAAAGTTGTGGGCATAGTTTGTGGTATGACACTCCCTAGAAAAACATTATTAGTTAATTTTAAGAAATAAGGCTTTGTAGCTACTAGCGGTATAGAATAGGTTGTAATAGTATTTAAGCAAAGTGTTTCAAGCAATATAAGTGGTATAAATAGCTAATTTTAAGTAGAATATAAGAAAATAGTCAAAAATTTAAATTGTTTAAAAAAAACTTTTAGAATATTAAATTGCATATCAAATTGTTCAGGACACAAAAATAAAGAGCCTTCAGCTAAAATAAATCCAATTTATTCAAAAATAAGCTAAATAAACGCAAAAAAAGAATGTGACAGTTAAAAATTTGTCAATTATAGGAGGTCAAGATCCTTCAAATTTACCGTTTCTATGGAAACAATGCCAAAGGAGAGTAATTTTCAATTTTATAGAAGACAGACGCGTTTTCCTTTTGCTCTGCAATTTAAATTCTATTTTTCAAGATTCAGAAAATTTTTAGAAACGTCAAAGTTGACAAGTTGCGAATTTGATGTAAATATTTAAAGATTTTAATGTTTATCATAATTATAAAGCATTTCAATTAAATTTGTTTAATAAACTTACCGGAAAGTAATAAAATAAATCCAATTATATATAATTAGTGCACCGATTATACCGACAAGTGACAAGAACAGTTGAACCAAGGAGCTGTCTGTGAAAGGGAAGAAGTAAAGCGCCGTAGTTGGTCCGTAAATTGGTTCGATGGTCGAGGAAAACTTCGCTAGAATCACGAGTGAAACAACCCAACCCCAGGTGTGTTAATTAGTAGAAAAAAATCCTTGATCGTGAAGCAATCAAGAACAGATTAAATCCCACCCAGTCATAGTTGTCTCAACTTTATGACAAGATAAATAAACAAATTGGCCATTAACTTGATCGTCTAGTTGTCTGTGGTTAGGACCTTAATTACGTTGTGTGTGTGTAGTAACCCTTTATAATAACCCCAGGTTCTTTGATATAAAGTTTGGTATTACTTGTTTCTGTCTGATACTATACCTGAGAAAATTAATCACTCTGTTATTTTAAATACACTGTAAGTTTGGATACACTGGCTATTATTTGAGAAACCTAGTTAATGTTATATGTTATTTATGTGGTGTTTTATTACTCAAGATTGCACTGTACATTTATAGTTGAAGTTTGTTTTCTAATTTATCTGATTGGAATGAAATCATTTATTTAGTTTTTTACTTGTGTGATGAAAAAGGTAAAGGTGAAAGAAAAGACAATAATTGATGGGAAAAAATAGTAAAAAAAACCCATTTTATTTTATATAAATTGATGCGGCAAATAGCCGTACATGAAATCAAAACAATCCAAATATGTGAGACAATTGCCTAAATATTATATAGGAAGGGTTACGTCACTATAGCAATGACATACTATACATATTTCAAAGCTGATTATGCAATAACAAGTACTAAGGTAATCCAATCGTGGGCCGTGTTATTTGTAGGTGTAATTAAAGATGCGGCAGATAGCCGATTAAAATGTAATTGGAATTTTGATGTGAACAATCACTCTGATAAAATAATTTTACTGCAAAACAGAGGACAAGAACCATGTCCTGTTCGTGCATTATAGAATGGAAGTGATAATGAGACTTTAACACTCATGTAAAAGATTATAGAACGTTCGGGGAAAGCTCCCTTAATTGAATAAACAACTGCAAAACCCAAATTGGATATGATTGTTCAACAACGTGAACAGGGTGAGTCGATGTAAAGTAGTTGAGGACAAACCCACGACCGCGGTGTTTGTAATAGAGCCAGGGAACTCTTTGTAGTCTGCAAAGTAGAAAAGTAGTTGATGACAAACCCACGACCGCGGTGTTTGTACTAGAGCCAGGGAACTCTTTGTAGTCTGCAAGGTAGAAAAGTAGTTGAGGACAAACCCACAACCACGGTGTTTGTATTAGAGCCAGGGAACTCTTTATTAATTTGATGGATCGTTATTAAACAATCATAGAAAACTAGGCATTCGCAGGTGAGAAATATCTCACAATAATTTGACTGGAGAGTATTCTAGTGAAACCTTTACATGGCAATCCAGGCACACGGCAGGCCTTTGATAGAGCATAACTGAAGTATACTGGAAGCTAAAGTTTCTTGTCATTGCATAAACGCTGAAAGTATATAGTTCTAGAATATAAACTGGTTATTGTGCAAACGTAAATCTTTCTAGCAAAATATTCAGTTTGAGTAAAAGACTCCACAAAGTAGGTGCGTACTTGGCTAAACAAGACAGACGTCTCCGTCGCAAGTGGCCATCGTGCCAAGACTCAGTGTAAATGCTCATAAGCTGCAGGGAAATTTCCCTAAAGTTGATATTAACACGAAAATCCCCGGGTTGATTTTATTATCACAACAACCACTTATCGAAGATGAGAACAAACCCACGACCGCGGTGTTTGAACTAGAGCCAGGGAACTCTTTGTGGTTATAACAACAATGAAAATAAATCAAGGAATTATGTACTAATACGTAGTTGAAAGCAAACAGCCTTATAAGATTTTACAACTGCGGTGTTTTTAACATTTGGGTCAATCAGAACCCCAGCTGTGCCTGTGATGACTTTATTGTAGTAAGAACTACCGGTCACCCGACCATCTGGGGAGCCGACGACTATACGGAGCGTCGAGTCAAGTGTAATGCAGTAACAGCTGATGTAAAAGTAAAAGTAATGTGTTGGGTCCGGTTCCCTCGAAATGCACCTATTTCAGTGAGTCCTCTATACAAACGAAGGCACGCAGCAATGCAGGCTGTCAGGTATTGCTCAAAACTTGTTGCATAAATATTATTAAAAGCCTGAACTAACCAGTAATCAATTAAAGTGTATTACATTGAAAAATTAGTTGCAACGAACCTGTCATAAAATGAATATCTTTGATATGACCACAAATAAGCCAATTTCCCCTATAGCCCCCCAAACCAGAATATAAAGTCAGTTTTTAAATAATAACGCAGAGAAGTAAATAGGTTTGATACTTAGATAGTTATGTTGGTGAAATTGTCGTCGTGTAAATCGCCAAGTTGGAGTGTGCTCCAGAAGTGGGCTGGCAGGTGTCGCAGTACCGTTGATAATTGTTGCCGCCAGCGTACTGGTACAACGTGCACAGAGAATAGATATTAATTTCCCCCAGTTGGCTTGTAGAGCGTGCAGTAATTTTCTACTTATTTCCCCCAGGTGGCTGGTAGAGAGCGTGCGGTAATTTTCTAGTTGTCTCCCCCAGGTGGCTGGTAGAGAGCGTGCAGTAATTTTCTAGTTGTTCCCCCAAGATGGCTGGTAGAGAACTCGTCGATTTTCATCTACCGAACGCCATTGTAAGTATGCGTCCCCTTCTGCGGGGGTACGTCGGCTTTCCACCCGAAGGTGCTTGCCGCGGGGTAAGTTAGTGATAGAAAGACGTGCTTTGAAGCTGGCTGGTGTTGCATGCTGTTTGAGTAGTTTATGGTGGCATGTGTGGTGTCGGTTATTTTATGTTAGGATGTTGTTTAGTGTTAGGATTTATTAGTAATTGGTTGTAATTTTATGGCATCTTTTAGAAATTGAATCTGTGAAATAATAATTAAAAAAAATGGCTCTTTTCTAGATTCTTGCCTGAAGGGCGATATAGTAGTGTAATTGTTTTTGTTTGTTTTTTAATATTTTGTATATATTTTTTTTTGTTTATTTTTTTTTGGTTATACCTTTTTTGTTATATAATTATACCAAATGTATAATTATAAGGTTTTTTGTTTTTTTTTTGATTTTTTGTATTTTTTTTTTATTTTATTTTTTTTTTTTTTAATTTTTTCAAACAACATAATTACAATATTTTAGGAGGTGAATATGTAATTGAGGGAGGGGTATATGGGTGGGTTATAGAATTTAGGGGTAAGGGGATCAAGGAGGGTGGGGTTTTGGGAGTCGACAAGGGTTTGAGCGAAACCGGGCAGTAATTTTTTTAAGATAAAGTCTGACAACATAGGAGTACCGGTGAATTGATGTAAATCGGAGTTTCGAGTTGATTTGGGTAGGTGTAACGATATTTTTAATATTTTACTCTGGACGGTTTGTAACTTAGCCTGTAGGTAAGGGGCGGTGAGGGGGAACCAGATGGGGGATGCATAAGTAAGGATGGGACGTAGGTAGGATTTGTAAAGGAAGGATGCTATATGTGGAGGGGAATTCTTGAGGATGGGTAAAAGGGATGAGGTACGCCGCCAGCATTTTCCGGTGACGTTAGATACGTGTTTTTCTAAATATAACTTGCGGTCTAATATGACGCCTAGATATGAGATACTCTCGAGCCATGGGAGAGCGTGGCCGTGAGTGATCAGGGAGGTAGTGACAGCGGATTTTTTTTTTTGAAAAATAGATGGCTTGTGTCTTTGTCAGGTTGGTGTGGAGTCCCCAGTCGTTATAGTATTGTATCGTGGTATCAGTTTGTTTCTGTAATAAGTCTGTCATTATGGCAGGGCTTACGGATGTGGAAAGGATGGCGGTGTCATCTGCGTAGAGGCAGAGGGTAATGCGGTGATCTAGGGGGCGGGGTAAATTGTTAATGTATAGGTTGAAAAGGACGGGACCAAGGGATGACCCCTGGGGGATGCCAGATAATATGGGGGTGAGTGGAGAGCTATCCTGATTGACTTTAACTCGAAATGTGCGGTTGGAAGTATATGATTGCATCATCTTAATGATGCGAATCGGGATATTCGCGGAATTGAGTTGATATAAAAGTCCAGGATGCCAGACTTTGTCGAAGGCTTTCTCGAGGTCAAGGGCGACAAACCCTGTGTACTGACCTCGATTGAAGTTGGTTGTGACAATTTCGCCAACTCGATAAATCTGCTGGGTGGTAGAACCGAACGCTATGAATGCCTTGCGCTTTTATTCAGATTCTACGGCGTCTCTGTGACGTCACACGCTGCATTATTTCCATATTTCTGCCGTGATGCTGTGACCCAACGTTTTCTAGCTCGCCATTAGTTATGCCCTGTCTCTTTTCCTCTTGTGCACCTAATGTCGTCTTTATTTAAATTCGCTCGAACCACTCGACGTATCACTGACTACAAAATGCATTCGTCTTGTAAAATTTCTAACAACTCATGTTAAGATGCTTTTAAGTACCACTTGAAATTTATCTTACGTTGTTACCCTAACATTTTAAAAACTTTGGCGATATTTAGTTGGGCCTACTTATGTGTATGCAATTTTTATGGACTTGTAAAAATATTTCTGTATATTTGTCTAACTTTGGAAATGAAATTTAGAATATAATGCTTAAATAATTTCTGGTTAATTGTAGTTATAAAAATGATGTTTCCCTGAATTTAAATCAAACTTAAGACTTATTTTTAAAATAGAATGGCCCCAGGGGCGGTCTTCTTCACGAGGTATAGTGTGCACACTTAAAAAAAAAGTAAAGAGAGCTCGTACTACAACAGTACACATTGATTTATTTATATTGTTAGTTTTAAGTTGTTTATTTATTCACAGCGTATGTACCATTTAAAATTTCATTTGTTTGTTCTTTTGTTCTTTACCTTTTCCATATTAATATCGTAAATGCCACTTATTTGCTTATAATAAAAATTGTTCTACCTATTTGTGCGTTTGATTGCTACCCACACTGTAAGTATTCAAAGAACTCGCCCCTGAAGAGAGTCTCCGTCCCACAAGCAGTGAGGACAACCATTGAAGATAATAAAATAATAATTTAAGATAAGATAATTTACTTATTTGACCAAGTTACAATAGAGTTTTTGGCAAGTCTAGAGCCCAATAAAGCAGTATGACAAAACACTATAAAACATGAAAATATAAACATAAATCATTGTAAAATATTTGGACAAACAATTAGAAATACATAAGGATAAAGTATTTCCAATATACAATTATACATTATAAAATACAAGGAACAAAAAAGATGGAGCAACCTCATAGAATATCGATATATTCATCATATCATAGTGGATACTATAACACACTGAACAAGTTGGAACAATAGTAAATAAAAACAATAAAAAATGTTACATTAAATGTTAATTCGTGTGTTTAAAAATTCTTCAGTAGAATAGAAGCAATTGTTTAAATATGTTTTTTTATTGTATATTTGAAACTATTAAAATTAAGAGATTTTATGTTATTAGGAAGGTGATTGTATAACTGAAAGTTTAGAGAGTTCTTTTGTGATTTAGTTAAACGAAAACGAGGCTGTCTGAGTTGATTAGCAGACCTGGTGCTATAAGGATGAAAATCAGAGTTTGAAGAAAATGAGTTTATATTTTTATGAATTTCTTGTAACTTAACATAAATATAAAGAGAAGGAACTGGCATTATACTCAGGCTTTTGAAAATCGGTAGACAATGATCTCTCCCGCCCGCATTAACAATTAATCTGACTGCTTTCTTCTGAAAGATTTTAACTGCATGAGCTGAACCACCCCAAAGAAGAATAGCATAATTAATGTGAGCGTGGAATACAGAAAAATAACAAGCTTTTAAAGTTTTAATACCTAGTTGATTTTTTAGTCTACGTAGCATGAATATGGAACTTGCTAATTTGTGTGATAGTTGCTCTACATGTTTGTACCAACTGAGAGTATCGTCTAAAACAATTCCAAGGATTTTAACACTGTTACCTTTAACAAGCAAATTATTTGTAGACAAAACAAGTTTCTGGGTTTTGTCTTCATTTAATTTTAAATTATTTGAAGAAAACCAAGCAGCCGCTTGTTTGATTGGACTAATGCTGTCATCTGTGAAATTATGAATGTTTAAATTAAATTCAATAATAGACGTATCATCGGCATAAGCTATGCACTGTTTAGGTGACATGAAGTGAAAAAAGTCATTAACATATAATATAAAAAGTAATGGCTCCAAGACAGAGCCTTGGGGCACTCCATGCTTAACCGAAAGTAATTCAGAATTTACATGGGCCACAGAGACGCACTGTTGCCTGTTGTTCAGATAAGAGGAGAAGAGATTTAATGGCAGACCTCTAATACCATAGAAACTCATCTTTTCCAAAAGAATAACATGTGAGACACAGTCAAAGGCCTTGGAGAGATCGCATAAGCTGATGGCCACATGCTCTCTCTTTTCAAGACCTCCGACTATGTCACTCACTAAATTAAAAACAGCCATGGTGGTGGAACATTTGCTCCTAAAACCAAACTGCCGGCAATTTAAAATCTTATTACGATCTAAGTAACTCACAGGCCTTTTTTTAAGAACGATTTCTATAATTTTCCCAAAAATGGGGATGATAGAAATGGGACGGTAGTTGTCTACAACATTAATATCTCCTTTTTTAAAAAGAGGCAAAATTTTAGTAACTTTCAAAACATCAGAGAAATGTCCTTCAGTAATACAAGAGTTGATAAGAACTGTGAGTGGATGTAAAATTATATCTATGGTTTGTTTAAGAATTACACTATTTATAACATAAACATCAGTACAGTAAGCTACTAACTGCTTCTCTGGCCTCGATAGAGGTTACCGGTTCAAGAAAAAAAGAAGATTTTACATTCGGCAATTTTTTTAAATGGTCAATGGCAGAGGCGTCAACTGAAGGTAATAAATTAATCAATTGTTCAGCAATTGAGGAGAATTATGCATTAAATGAACCTGATGAAATATCATGCTCAGGCGAACACGAACTAGATTTATTAGTCTCGAAATTTATTAATTTCCAGCTATCACGTACCTTATTCTCAGACTTAATTATGTAATTGTCATATGCCATTCTTTTTGATTCTACAATTTTAGTTTTATACTCATTTTTTAAAACGTTGTATAACGTAAAATCTCTGGTGCAGTTGGAAATAATTTTAATGCTGCAAAGTGTATCCCTCATTTGCCTAAGTGAGTCGTCAAACCACTGAACAGGTGGGTTATTGTTAATTTTGCATTTCTTAAAAGGAAAATGTGTGTCAATAAAAAATGAAAAGGTGTTTACTAAGAACTCTGATAAAAAAGTAGCGTTAAGCTTTGGGTTATCGAATAAACTCCAATCGATATTTCTTAACGATTCCTTTAATTTGACCATACCTTTGGCATTAATGGATCTTCTCCAAATGTCACTATTAGGCCTTTTACCATCTTTAATTACCATAAATTGACCTAAGTGGTCAGATAAACATGAGTCGACAACACCCGTCTCATAACTATCCTCTACCAAGTTTGTAAGAATGTTATCTATACAAGACCTTGAATGAGATGTGATCCTTGTAAAATCTGAAATCGTGATTTCAAGGCCAAATGATGATATTAAACAGGCTAATTCAGTTAAAGTGGGAGAAATGTGATTGAAATTTATATTAAAATCCCCCGTCAGTACAATTTTGTTATATTTTGTTGAGTAATGTATCAACAGTTGTTCCAATAAATCAAAAAAATGTTTACGTCCCCCAATGGGGATCTATATAAATTTATGAGCACAGTATTAATGTGTATAATTTCAATTGCACAAAATTCTGCATTAACGTGACTACAAAAATCATCAATTTGAACTAGCTTAAATTTAATACTGTCTTTAACAGAAATGGAAACACCACCGTGTTTATTCTTATCTCTCCAGAAGCCAGCAGCCAGTTTGTAATGCGGTAAATTAATGGTTTTATGGCAGATAAATCTAACCAGTGTTCAGAAAAGCACCCAATGTCATATTTATATTTATCTAGAAAGAGAGACAGCTGATCCAACTTATTCGATATGCACTGAACATTAACATGAAATATACTAATTCCATCTTTCATACAGTAATTACTGGAGTTTACAAAATTTGGAGCTACACTAACACTAAATTTGCTTTGGAAGTCGATTAAACTATCTGCACTTAGACTTACGTCATTAACTTTATCAACCGTGGTCATTAACTTTATCAACCGTGTTTTCTATATAGCAAAAGTTATTTGGGAAAGTTTTGGGTATAAAAAATTTTCCACAGTACTGAGTCTCTTACCAGAACCTGTCTTACACTGTCACTACGCATTGAATCCATAAGTGTGTTTGAAGAAATACACAACAAGTCATCGCTTGGCGAAATTATGACTGATTGGTCGATGTTACTACACTCCGCAACAACTTCTTGACCCAAGACAGGTGGCTCA